>CM065589.1:95852199-97052199 GCA_033119425.1 Bufotes viridis
CTGCTTCCACCAAATATTGATTGAGGGGTGTGATATATCTGCTTCCACAAAATACTTAAGGGGTTTGATATACCTTTTCCCACTAAATATTGATTGAGGGCTGCGATATACCTGCTTTCGCAAAATACTGATTAAGGGGTTCGATATACCTGTTTCCATCAAATATTGAATGAGGGCTGCGATATACATGCTTCCGCAAAATACTGATTAAGGGGTTCGATATACCTGTTTCCACCAAATATTGGTTGAGGCCTGCGATATACCCTCTTCCACAAAATACTGATTAAGGGGTTTGATATACCTGTATCTACCAAATATTGATTGAGGGCTGCGATATAGGGCTGCAATATACCTGCTTCCACAAAATACTGATTAAGGGGTTCGATATACCTGTTTCCACCAAATATTTATTGAGGCTTGCGATATACCCTCTTCCACAAAATACTGATTAAGGTGTTTGATATACCTGCTTCCACAAAATACTGATTGAGAGGGCTGTGATATACCTGTTTCCACCAAATATTGATTGAGGCCTGTGATGTACCTGCTTCCACAAAATACTGATTAAGGAGTTCGATATACCTGTTTCCACCAAATATTGATTGAGGTCTGTGATATACCTGCTTCCACAAAATACTGATTAAGGGGTTCGATATACCTGTTTCCACCAAATATTTATTGAGGCTTGCGATATACCCTCTTCCACAAAATACTGATTAAGGTGTTTGATATACCTGCTTCCACAAAATACTGATTGAGGGCTGTGATATACCTGTTTCCACCAAATATTGATTGAGGCCTGTGATATACCTGCTTCCACAAAATACTGTCTAAGGGGTTCGATATACCTGTTTCCACCAAATATTGATCGAGGTCTGTGATATACCTGCTTCCACAAAATACTGTCTAAGGGATTTTATATACTTGTTTCCACCAAATATTGATTGAGGCCTGTGATATACCTGCTTCCACAAAATACCGATTAAGGGGTTCGATATACCTGCTTCCCCAAAATACTTATTGAGGGCTGCGATATACCTGCTTCCACAAAATACCGATTAAGGGGCTCGATATACCTGTTTCCACCAAATATTGATTGAGGCCTGCCATATACCTGCTTCCACAAAATACTGATTAAGGGGTTTGATATACCTGCTACCACAAAATACTGATTGAGGGGTGCGATATACCTTCTTCCACAAATACTGCTTTTCTCTAGGGACTTAGTCACAGGGTCATTTTGAAAATAACAAGGATGGCCGTTCCGCAGGGGTGGTAAGGGTCAGGCAGGTGCACCAGGCCGGAGCCTAAGTGGGAAGTTTGAGAAGGCACATGCGAGTACTTTAAAGGGAGCACCAGAGTTGGTTGAGTGGCTCACTCAGCCTTCTGCTTCTGCACCCTCCTCATCCTCTGTATCTACACCCTCCTCACTCTCTGCTGTATGCACCCCCAAATACACCATCACCACCACCATAGCCCCTCCACTCGAGTCAGAGGAATTATTTTCCCATCCATTCCCAGACCTTACCGATGCGCAGCCATTCTTCACACCAGATGAGGAAGAGGAGGTAGCAGTGGCCGCCACCCAGCGGTCTGACGACAGTACCCAGAATAGCCCAAGGAGAAAGTATTGCCACCTGCAGCCTGTGCTGTCAACGCACAAGTCGCGGTAAGCCCAACACTCACCTAGGGATGATCACCTTAAGAAGGCAACTGGCCTCCCATCACCGAGCCCAGTGGGAGCAACGCCGTCAGAACCCACAAAGCCACACTTCTGGCGCTCCACGTTCTGCCTTTTCTCCTCTCTCCTCCCACTTGTCCACCATTCCACCTTCCACCGTGCCATCGTCGCGTTCATCTGGTAGAAGGCAGGCTTCGGTGGCCCAAATGTTCGAGCGTAAAAAGTTGATGACGTCAGATAACCCTCTTGCCCGATGGCTAGCCGCTGGCTGGGCGAAACTGCTAGCATGCTAACTACTGCCATATAAACTGGTGGACTCGGAGGCCTTTAGAAAATTTGTGGCCATTGGAACACCGCAATGGAAGGTCCCCAGATGGAAATATTTCTCCCAGAAGGGCATCCCAGAGCTATATGGCCACGTTCAGCGGCAAGTGAATATATCTCTGGCACACAGTGTTGATGCCAAGATACATCTGACCACAGACACGTGGTCTAGCAAATACGGGCAGGGAAGGTACATAACTTTTACTGCCCACTGAGTGAACCTTCTGACGGCCGTCAAGCATGTAACCCGTGGCCCCTGTGTCGATTTGGTGTTACAGCCAAGGATTGCATGCAGGCCTGCCTCTTCTACTCCTCCTCCTACTCCATCCTCTGTCTCCTCCTCGACTGACTCCTCCTTTTCCTTGCCTCTTCCGCTGCACCCCCCAAGCTCCCCAGAACCTATTTGACATCCCAGATGAGACGTTGCCATACTGTGCTGTGGCTGTTTTGCCCGGAAACCAAGAGCCACACCGGTCCTGCACTGCTTTCAGCTCTGTGGTCACAGGCCGATCAGTGGCTAACCCCACGCAATTTGACAGTTGGTAAAGCGGTGTGCGACAACGGTGCCAATCTGCTGAGCGCGCTGAAACAGGGCAAAATGACACACGCGCCGTGCATGGCACACGTCCTGAACTTAGTCGTGCAGTGATTCGTTGCCAAATACCCCGTGGTCCAGGACATCTTTCGGCGGGCAAGGAAAATTTCTGGCCATTTTAGAAGATGTTACACGGCCACGGCTCATCAGACGTCTGATTTGTGACATCCCGACGCGCTGGAACTCCACCTTGTATATGTTTGATAGGCTGCTCCAGCAGCAACATGCCGTTAACCACTACCAGTAAAAACTCTGCAGCAGGTCAGGTTCTGGGGAGCTTGGTCTTTTTTCACCGCACCAGTGGCTGCTCATGCGCGACGCATGCAGACTTCTGTGGCCATTTGATGAGATCACCAAACTGTCTTTTTTTTTTTTTTTGCTAAGAAAAAATAGAATTTTGAAAATAAAATATGTTGTTGTGTCTGTTCTTTCTAAATGCTTCAGAGTCACTTCCTGTATTCAGCAATGTTAAAGAGGACCTTTCACCAATTTAAAAACTAAAAACTAACTATATCTGTGGGCAGAGTGGCGCCCAGGGGTCCCCCTGCACTTACTAGTATGTCTGGGCGCCGCTCCATTCGCCCGGTATAGGCTACGGTGTCTGCAGCTCCCTCTGTTGTACTGGGCGGAGTTTTTGTATTAGGCGTGTCCCTTGCTGCAGCGCTGGCCAATCGCAGCGCACAGCTCATAGCCTGCAGTTTCTGAATGATATGCTTCATTTACAGATTTTTCAACTTTTTTCTTAAAGTTAAAATCCATCAGAAAAAGATATTTTGGGGGTCATTTATTAAGAACGGCATTTTAGAAGCAGGTCTTAATAACCCCTTGCTCTGGCGGTAGATCGATCAAAGTTATGAAGAGGCGTCGGCCTCCACATAACTTCGGCGCTCCAGTGTCAGTCTAAATGAAAGCCAGCTTCCTTGCTCGCCTAAATTTATACCATTTTCTACTCCTAAATAAGGCGTAGAAAATGAGAAATGAGACGGGCCTGCCGACCCATCCTCTTCCCCACCCACACCATGCCCCCTTTTTTTAGACCTGGGTGGGGGAAAGTTGCAGATTGCGGCGCAAATACCCTTTGCACCTCAATCTGTGCCAGATATATGCCAGATATCTGGCATATATCTGACAGTAGATCACCCCCTTTGTTTTTTCCAACCTAGACCACCCCGTGCTCTATACTCATTTTTCTTCTTATCTGCATTCCACCCCATAGTTCACAAGCACATCTGTACATTCCTGTGGCCAGCAGTATTCAGAACATCACAACTACAGACAAACAATACGTCACTAGCTTCAGCCTGGGGAAGAAGACAGTGGCATGGCTGGGATGGGAAGTCCTATGGAGTCTCCTGACTGCCCTTAACTCATCAAACCTCTACCATCTGCAGTGGTTTTAGGTCTAAAAATGTGGGGAAGGGGTACACTGGGGTCCTGGTGACACATTTTCAGAGGCCCCAACACCCAAGGATTGTCGGGATCTGGAGTTTGGTTTTGCGAATTTTGAATTTCATCATCACTAGATATGGCCTTGCGGTTCACTCCGGGCGGTCGTTTCACGGCAAACATCTACCCAAAAAAAACTGATTGAGGGGTGTAAAATACCTTCTTCCACAAAATACTGATTGAGGGCGGCGATATACCTGTTGCCCCAAATAAACAGGGTGCAGTGATATAACTGTTGTTATATCACTGCAAAAATAATAATTAAGGGGTGTGATATACCTGCTTCCACACAAATATTGATTAAGGGGTTCGATATACCTGCTTCCACAAAATATTGATTGAGGGTGTGATATATCTGCTTCCACAAAAATACGATTAAGGGGTTTGATATACCTGTTTCCCACTAAATATTGATTGAGGGCTGCGATATACCTGCTTCCACAAAATACTGATTAAGGGGTTCGATATACCTGTTTCCATCAAATATTGAATGAGGGCTGCGATATACATGCTTCCAAAAATACTGATTAAGGGGTTCGATATACCTGTTTCCACCAAATATTGGTTGAGGCCTGCAGATATACCTGCTTCCACAAAATACTGATTAAGGGGTTTGATATACCTGCTATCCACCAAATACTGATTGAGGGCTGCGATATACCTGCTTCCACAAAATACTGATTAA
Source organism: Bufotes viridis (assembly GCA_033119425.1). Classification (NCBI taxonomy): domain Eukaryota; kingdom Metazoa; phylum Chordata; class Amphibia; order Anura; family Bufonidae; genus Bufotes; species Bufotes viridis. Next base: position 95,856,931 of record CM065589.1, read on the forward strand.
GGGGTTCGATATACCTGTTTCCACCAAATATTTATTGAGGCTTGCGATATACCCTCTTCCACAAAATACTGATTAAGGTGTTTGATATACCTGCTTCCACAAAATACTGATTGAGAGGGCTGTGATATACCTGTTTCCACCAAATATTGATTGAGGCCTGTGATGTACCTGCTTCCACAAAAATACTGATTAAGGAGTTCGATATACCTGTTTCCACCAAATATTGATTGAGGTCTGTGATATACCTGCTTCCACAAAATACTGATTAAGGGTTTGATATACCTGTTTCCACCAAATATTTATTGAGGCTTGCGATATACCCTGCTTCCACAAAATACTGATTAAGGTGTTTGATATACCTGCTTCCACAAAATACTGATTGAGGGCTGTGATATACCTGTTTCCACCAAATACTGATTGAGGCCTGTGATATACCTGCTTCCACAAAATACTGATTAAGGGGTTCGATATACCTGTTTCCACCAAATATTGATTGAGGCCTGTGATATACCTGCTTCCACAAAATACTGATCTAAGGGATTTGATATACTTGTTTCCACCAAATATTGATTGAGGCCTGTGATATACCTGCTTCCACAAAATACCGATTAAGGGGTTCGATATACCTGCTTCCACAAAATACTTGATTGAGGCCTGCGATATACCTGCTTCCACAAAAATACCGATTAAGGGGTTTGATATACCTGCTTCCACAAAATACTGATTGAGGCCTGCCATATACCTGCTTCCACAAAATACTGATTAAGGGGTTTGATATACCTGCTTCCACAAAATACTGATTGAGGGCTGCGATATACCTTCTTCCACAAATACTGCTCTTCTCTAGGACTTAGTCACAGGGTCATTTTGAAAATAACAAGGAAGAGGCAGGCCGTTCCGCAGGGGTGGTAAGGGTCAGGCAGGTGCACCAGGCCGGAGCCTAAGTGGGAAGTTTGAGAAGGCACATGCGAGTACTTTAAAGGGAGCACCAGAGTTGGTTGAGTGGCTCACTCAGCCTTCTGCTTCTGCACCCTCCTCATCCTCTGTATCTACACCCTCCTCACTCTCTGCTGTATGCACCCCCAAATACACCATCACCACCACCATAGCCCCTCCACTCGAGTCAGAGGAATTATTTTCCCATCCATTCCCAGACCTTACCGATGCGCAGCCATTCTTCACACCAGATGAGGAAGAGGAGGTAGCAGTGGCCGCCACCCAGCGGTCTGACGACAGTACCCAGAATAGCCCAAGGAGAAAGTATTGCCACCTGCAGCCTGTGCTGTCAACGCACAAGTCGCGGTAAGCCCAACACTCACCTAGGGATGATCACCTTAAGAAGGCAACTGGCCTCCCATCACCGAGCCCAGTGGGAACAACGCCGTCCAGAACCCACAAAGCCACACTTCTGGCGCTCCACGTTCTGCCTTTTCTCCTCTCTCCCCACTTGTCCACCATTCCACCTTCCACCGCGCTATCACCCACCCCTCTCCCTGGTCTGCTCACTCATGACGTCAGATAACCCTCTTGCCCGATGGCTAGCTCGACTGGCTTTCGATGGAAATATTTCTCCCAGAAGGGCATCCCAGAGCTATATGGCCACGTTCAGCGGCAAGTGAATATATCTCTGGCACACAGTGTTGATGCCAAGATACATCTGACCATGAACACGTGGTCTAGCAAATACGGGCAGGAAGGTACATAACTTTTACTGCCCACCTTCTGACGGCCGTCAAGCATGTAACCCGTGGCCCCTGTGTCGATTTGGTGTTACAGCCAAGGATTGCATGCAGGCCTGCCTCTTCTACTCCTCCTCCTACTCCATCCTCTGTCTCCTCCTCGACTGACTCCTCCTTTTCCTTGCCTCTTCCGCTGCACCCCCCAAGCTCCCCAGAACCTATTTGACATCCCAGATGAGACGTTGCCATACTGTGCTGTGGCTGTTTTGCCCGGAAACCAAGAGCCACACCGGTCCTGCACTGCTTTCAGCTCTGTGGTCACAGGCCGATCAGTGGCTAACCCCACGCAATTTGACAGTTGGTAAAGCGGTGTGCGACAACGGTGCCAATCTGCTGAGCGCGCTGAAACAGGGCAAAATGACACACGCGCCGTGCATGGCACACGTCCTGAACTTAGTCGTGCAGTGATTCGTTGCCAAATACCCCGTGGTCCAGGACATCTTTCGGCGGGCAAGGAAAATTTCTGGCCATTTTAGAAGATGTTACACGGCCCATTCGTGCTCATCAGACGCCTGATTTGTGACATCCGACGCGCTGGAACTCCACCTTGTATATGTTTGATAGGCTGCTCCAGCAGCAACATGCCGTTAACCACTACCAGTAAAAACTCTGCAGCAGGTCAGGTTCTGGGGAGCTTGGTCTTTTTTCACCGCACCAGTGGCTGCTCATGCGCGACGCATGCAGACTTCTGTGGCCATTTGATGAGATCACCAAACTGGTCAGTCGCAGCCAGGGCGCCATCAGTGACCGTACCTTATGCCTTCTTTCTGGAGCGTGCATTGCGTCGTCTCATTGATCAAGCCGTCGAGGAGCGGAAGTTGGAAGATGAGGAAGCCGAAATGCTGAATGAATTCCCAGGTTGGCACTACTCCATCTGAGACAAGTCAGCAGGAGTCTGAAGAGGAGTCAGAGGAGGATGGTGGCTGGGGGGAGGAGGAGGAGCAAGAAGAGCAGGCTTTGAGGGGGACTTTAAACTTTTCGGGGATCCCTGTTGTTGTCAGTGGCTGGGGGAGGAGACCGAGGACGACATTCTCCTGGGCGATGACCAGGAGCCAGGGTCCGCCACCGCTTCCAATTTAGTGCAAATGGGGTCCTACATGCTCCAGTGTTTGAAGAGGGACCCCATATAAAAAGCATAAAGGGCAAGGGCCAGTACTGGGTGGCAACGTACTTAGACCCCTGGTACAAACACAAAATGGCGGACATGTTACCAGCATCACAGAGAGCTGGCAGAATGCAGCATTTCCAGGCCTTGCTGCGAGAGATGCTGCATTCTGCTGTTGCGGGCTCTGGCAGAGGAATTTCCACCCACAGCGAAACCGGTGCGGGTACCAATCCTACCGCACCTGCAAGAAGATGCCAGTTTGAAGATGTGTTGGTCACTTTGAATATGAGATAATTCTTTCAGCCAACCCATCGACAGCCGCCCTCCGGATCCAGCCTCAGGGAACACATAGACCGACAGGTATCCGACTACATCGGGTTAACGGCCGATGTGGACGCTCTGAGAAGCTAGGAACCCCTGGACTACTGAGTGTGCAGGCTTGACCTGTGGCCAGAGCTGGCACAATTTGCCATGGAACTCTTGGCTTGCCCCTTGTCGAGTGTCCTGTCTGAAAGGACGTTCAGCACAGCAGGGGGGATAGTGACCGATAAGCGCACTCGTCTAGCTCACGACAGTGTGGACTACCTCACATTTCTAAAAATGAATGAGGCATGGATCTCGGAAGAATTCAACACCTGTGACGACCACGTGTAATTGAATTTCCTCATGCCAGCCCATACACATCCGCCACCACCCAGAACAAAGAATGGTCCTTATCTTATGTATATACAGCCACATAATCACAACAAGTTCTTTTCTGTCAGGCGAATGCCTCATTTTTGGGGCCTGTACTGGCCTACAGTAAATTTTTATCCAGTGACTGCCTAATGTACCTCGAGCCAAATCATCGCAAGTTCTTTTCTGTCAGGTGAATCCCTAATTTTTGGGGCCTGTACTCCAGTGTTGGGGCCACTGGGGGTCATTATTCTAAATGGTGGGCGACTGGGGGTTATTATTCTGAATAGAGCGCCACTGTGGGGTCATTATACTGTATAGGGGCCACTGGTGGTCATTATACCATGTGGGAGCCACAGAGGAACATGTAAATGTACAAAAATGCCTATAGGGGGCCCACTGGGATTTATCGCCCAAGGGCCCACATGAACCTGGAACCGGCCCTGCTTCCAGCCAAATAATCACAAGTTCTTTTCTGTCAGATGAATGCCTAATTTTTGGGGCTGTACTCCCATGGCCTAAAATAAAAAATTTCTAGGCTCCAGCAGGGCATTTTTGAGAGTTTTCCTTTAAGACGCATAAAAATGGCCCCTGATTAAAATACATAGTTTTTGTGGAAATTTTTGCCAATGATCCCCCTCTGGTATGTCACTGTCCAAGTTATGGGACTATTTGTGCACTTCTAGTAAGTATTTGGTGGCTGCAAATATGACCTGAAGGTTTTACAGTTTCCCCTGCCATTAAAGTCAATGGGGCCCGCCGCGAACATGCACTTCGCGAACATTTGTTCGATGTTCGTCCATCACTAATCATCACCCCTTTGAAATTTTGGGACTTAGCTTTGTGTTGCTGTGTTGTGAGAAACAACTTGTGGCATGTTTGGTAGCTCCATTCTAGAGATCCCAGAGGTGGGTCCACATCTGATCTGATATTGGTGGCATATCCTAGAGATCAATGTTCATGGTAAAACAACACCTTTAATACAGATGTGTACAACAGGATGAGTGCCTCCAGTGGCTGGCTTGGAATGGTCAGTCCCTGATATGTGGAATGGGTGTATGAAGCATTCGGAAATCTTTATGGTAGGGACTAGGAATGAGCGAATTTCATATTTTGAAATTCGTTTTCACTTTGTCTTGTGGTATGTACTGAATTGCGTTATGGATTCCGTTACCACGGACCATAACGCAATTCCATGACGGAATGCATAACGGAATGTCTTTAGAGGCATTCCGTTTTTCATTCCATCGTAATAGAAGTCTATGGGCTGCATAATGGATCCGTCCCATTTTCGTTATGCAGGAGAGGACTCCAGTAAAACGGAAACCGGACAGATCTGTAATGCAGGCCATAGACTTCTATTATGACGGAATGAATAACAGAATACCACTAAAGGCATTCCATTATGGATGACAGCTATGACTGGGCAGTTAATGTACAGGGTTACAGTCTGTTTAGAAAGGATCGTCAGAACCGGAGAGCGGGAGGGGTCTGACTTTATGTAAAGTCCTATCTAAAGCCCACAGTCCAAGAAGATATAAGTGAGGGACATAAACATGTGGAGTCACTGTGGGTAGAGATACATGGAGCCAAAAACAATAATAAATTACTAATAGGAGTTTACTTTAAACCACCTAATATACCAGAGTCCACAGAAAATCTATTACTAAACGAGATAGACGAGGCTGCAAATCATAATGAGGTGGTTTATTATGGAGGACTTCAACTACCCAGATATAGACTGGGAAACTGAAAGCTGTACATCGCATAAAGGAAACAGGTTCTTGGCAATAACCAAAGACAATTACCTTTCCCAACTGGTTCAGGACCCGACTAGAGGGATGGCCATACTGGACTTAGTATTAACCAATAGACCTGACAGAACAACAGATGTGCAGGTTGGGGGACACCTGGGAAATAGTGACCATAAAGTAATAACCTTCCAATTATCATTCAAAAGAGCATTTCTACAGGGAGGAACAAAAATACCAAACTTCATAAAAGCTAAATTTAGCCAACTAAGCGAGGCCATAGGCCTAACTAACTGGGACAAAGTCCTCAAAAACAAAAATACAGCCACAAAATGGGATATCTTTAAAAGAATCCTAAATTCTCATTGTGAGAGGTACATACCGTATGGGAATAAAAGGTTAAGGAACAAAAAGAAACCAATGTGGATAAATAGAAATGTAAAGAAAGCAATAAATGACAAAAAGAAAGCATATAAATCACTAAAACAGGAGGGTAGCAAGGAAGCACTGAAAAACTATAAGGAAAAAAAAGTACATGTAAAAAACAAATAAAAGCGGCCAAACTAGAGGCTGAGAGATTAATTGCCAAAGAGAGTAAAACTAACCCTAAAATGTTCTTCAAGTATATAAATGTTAAAAAGTATAAATCTGAAGGTGTCGGCCCTTTAAAGAGTAATGAGGGGGGAGTTGCAGAGAACGACAAGGAGAAAGCAAAGCTGTTAAATATTTTTTTCTCCAATGTATTCAGTGAGGAAAATAAACTGTCAGATGAAATGCTGAATGTAAAAATAAATCCCCCATTAAAAGTGTCCTGTCTGACCCAAGAAGAAGTACAACAGCGACTTAAAAAGATTAAAATCGACAAATCGCCAGGACCGGATGACATACACCCCTTTATGTATTTTCAATATCTTAAGGGAATTAAGTAATGTCATAGCCAGACCCTTATTTCTGATATTTGCGGACTCTATACTGACAAGGAATGTTCCACAGGATTGGCGCATAGCAAATGTGGTACCAATATTCAAAAAGGGTCCAAAAACAGAGCCCGGAAACTATAGGCCGGTAAGTTTAACATCTGTTGTGGGTAAACTGTTTGAAGGTTTTCTGAGAGATGCTATCTTAGAGGATCTCAATGGAAATAAGCAAATAACGCCACATCAGCAAGGCTTCATGAGGGATCGGTCATGCCAAACGAATGTAATCAGTTTCTATGAGGAGGTAAGTTCTAGACTTGACAGCGGCAAATCAATGGATGTTGTATATCTGGACTTCTCCAAAGCATTTGACACTGTACCACATAAAAGGTTAGTATATAAAATGAGGATGCTCGGACTGGGAGAAAATGTCTGTAAGTGGGTAATTAACTGGCTGAGTGACAGAAAACAGAGGGTGGTTATTAACGGTACACTCTCAGATTGGGTCACTGTCAATAGTGGGGTACCTCAGGGGTCAGTATTGGGCCCTATTCTTTTCAATATATTTATTAATGATCTTGTAGAAGGCTTGCACAGTAAAATATCAATTTTTGCAGATGACACTAAATTGTGTAAAGTAATTAACACGAAAGTAGACAATATGCTGCTACAGAGGGATCTGGATAGATTGAAGGCTTGGGCAGAGAAATGGCAGATGAGGTTTAACACTGACAAAGGTAAAGTTATGCACATGGGAAGGAATAATGCAAGTCACCCGTACATATTAAATGGTAAAACACTCGGTAACACTGACATGGAAAAGGATCTAGGAATTTTAATAAACAGCAAACTAAGCTGCAAAACCAGTTTCAGGCAGCTGCCGCCAAGGCCAATAAGATAATAGGTTGCATCAAAAGGGGCATAGATGCCCGTGATGAGAACATAGTCCTACCAAATCGCTAGTCAGACCACACTTGGAGTACTGTGTACAGTTCTGGGGTCCTGTGAACAAGGCAGACATAGCAGAGCTGGAGAGGGTTCAGAGGAGGAAAACTAAAGTAATAACTGGAATGGGGCAACTACAGTACCCCGAAGGATTATCAAAATTAGGGTTATTTACTTTAGAAAAAAGACAACTGAGGGGAGATCTAATAACTATGTATAAATATATCAGGAGACAGTACAGAGATCTCTCCCATTATTTATTTATCCCCAGGACTGTGACTGTGACGAGGGGACATACTTTGCGTCTGGAGGAAAGAAGGTTTGTACACAAACATAGAAGAGGATTATTTACAGTAAGAGCAGTGAGACTATGGAACTCTCTGCCTGAGGAGGTGGTGATGGTGAGTACAATAAAGGAATTCAAGAGGGGACTGGATGTATTTCTGGAGTGTAATAATATTACAGGCTATATGGTCCATGGTAACAGAATCCATAAAGCAATTCAGTAAATACCACAACACGAAGCGAAAACTAGTTTCAAAATATGAAATACTTTCATCGATAGTAGGGACTCATTGCACTTTATTTCTGGTTAGCTTATTGATTAGGTGCAATGCATGGTGGACAGCAAAAAATACTCCTGGTGGATAAGGTGGATAGGAACATACTTGGTAACCTGGTTAAGACATGTTCTATGAACTGTGAAAGACTGGGTCCAAGTGGGTCCTCTGTTTTTTGGAGGAGTTTTTCCTTTACATGCCTTAGTCTAGTCATCTCCTGCCCTGGGCTATTGTCCACAATGTAATTTTTTTTTTGACAAGTATATGAAAATGTAGAGCATGCAGGTGCTAAACTTGGACGTTTTTGGATACAGTCACTGCATGTTTATGTTAGGTGAGAGGATCTTCTCTTTATGGTCTTCAAGGACATTTGGGGTTTTGGATTCTGATCAAAACTCAACACTAGCCTGACATGGTTCTGGACTATGTACTGTATGTTGGACACTGACTAGGGGCAAGAAAAGCAGGACTAGTACTCAGCGTATAGTGGGATGATTGCCAGCTCAGGTATATAATGTGTATAGTTTAGAATCTAATAAGTAAGGTATGCTGTGGTTTGTAATATAAGTTATGTATAGGTGTATAATATGAGTGGTTAGCTCTGGTATCTTCCAGCCCTGGGGACCTGGGCTTGAATCTGACCAGGGATAAGTTGGTATTTTCTCCGTGTTTGTATGGGTTTCCTATGGTTACTCTGGTTTCCTCCCACACTCCAAAAATATACTAATAGCTAAATTGGCTTCCTACGAAATTGACCCTAGCATGCGTTATGTGTTTGGGTTGAGCGCCTATATCAGTGATGGCTAACCTCCGGCACTCCAGCTGTGGTGAAACTACAACTCCCATCATGCTCCATTCACTTCTGAGTTCTGAGAACAGCCAAGCAAGTGTACTTCTTGGGAGTTGTAGTTTTACCACAGCTGGAGTGCTGGAGGTTAGCCATCACAGGCCTAAATGGCAGCCACTGACTTTCCAGGGAGTCCCCCTGACACACATACCCCTGCACTTTAAGTTCCTTGTGAGAAAGGCACATTATAAATGTTTGTCATTATTAGGTAGGATGTTGTTTATTTTTTATTACTTAGTGGTTTAGTAGAAATAATCGGTATCTACCTCAGTGGCCAATCTGTGCTCATAGAGCAGGTGGCCACTTGCAACCAAAATAGAACAATAAATGAAAAAAAGGGGGTGCAAAAATCTAAAACGTAGCGTTTACTTCCTTAATTAAAATAAATCGGTACATGATCAGCGTAAACCAAACAAACAAACATAAATTCACAATTAGTGAGAGCACCAATTACGGTCCTTGTATACGGGAGGGCAAAGGGAATGATCAGTATACAATCTGCCCTAGTAAAGCCCTACTTGGCCTGACAGTCCCTGGTCCTACTAACAGTGTCCTACTCCGCAAGGAACAGCACCGTTACCGGATCCTGTCCCTGGAAAAACCGTCCCTAGTAAGGTCCTGACAAAAGGCCCAAGTCTCCCGATATAAGCATTAACCTTGCTGCTAAGTGGTACCATGGACCCCTATTTCATTGATATTGCAAGAGGTCTAAATGGAGCATGGTAACACTTATCATATCCAAATACATTGAATCAATACTTATCGATTGGTAATTCTTTTGGCGTATCAAATTCCATCCCAGTTGATTAGGTCAGCCTGCATGTGCAATCCCGACGCGTTTCAACTCTAGTCAGGCTTATAATGTGGCCCAGAGTCTCTTCAGGGGGCATAGGGCCACCATTGGGTATGGCAGTTTAAAAACTTAAGTACGCTCCTCTTGATCTGTAATATAAAAACAAGAGGAGCGACCAATATATAAGGAACATATTCACCCCAAGCGTATGGCGAGGTCAGAACGATAGTATTAATTAAATTACTTACAATAGACCGGTGTGACGTATGGTCCCGATCGGTCAAGTGGAGCTCCTACAGGGACCGGTATGTCCCGTGCGCCCGTTTAGAAGGAGTGCGCTCATCACAGTCACCGCTGTGCCCGTATTTAAAGCTCCCGCGGCTTCAGGCGCTGCGGGGGTGACGTAATCACGTGACTGTCAGCGTAGTGACGTCACGCCGTTCGAGAAGGGCGGGCGCATGCGTCCTAGAGCCGGCGAATGTCAGTCTGCCAGGAGCTAAGTTCGCATCATCAGAGAGTCACCGCCTCTTGTGAGACGCGACGCACACGCCCCCGCCGGTAGTAGATTACTCGAGTATGCCCGGTGGCATGCAGAAGAAACAGGTAAGGAGAAAGAAAAATCTTTCTCTTTTACCTATCAAAAGAAGTACAGGGAGTCCAAGCGCTCAACCTGTTTGAGGTAAAGATAGAATATTTAAACAGATCCACACACTCAGACCTATACCTGCCGGGACCTAGTATCTCACAAGAGGTCCCCGATATTTTTATAGGTAATGAAAAAGGAATCAATTAATATTTTTATTACATTTTAGCCATGTGTCATAGCCTAGAGAATAAGGGAGGATTAACAGGCCACTGTTTGATACAGGGGCAGGGAGGGACAGAAGAGCTCCAGAGGGGCGCTATAGGAAACACCCAAACTGTAATTGTTCATTCAGACCTTTCGGGTTTGAGGTGTCCAATTTGAATATCCACCAGCACTCCCTCTGGAGTATCCGTCTGTCCCAATCTCCCCTCACCGGACGAGCTACATGTTCCAACCCCTAAATTTAACAGAAGATGTCTCTCCACCATGGCAGGCATGTACATGTCTCGCCACAGGGGTATCCTTATTTTTACGGATGTCGCTCAAATGTTCCCCCATTCGCCTCCTAAATTCTCTCCGGGTCTTCCCAACGTACTGCATGCCACATGTGCACAGCAAGACGTACACCACGCCTGTGGTCTTACAATTGATGAAGTCCCGAATGTGGTGGGTGTATCCTGTTTGATCAACAAAGGTCTTACCGGGAGAGATAAATTGGCAAAAGCTACAGTTGCCACATCTGTGACATCCCTTAACGGGAGGTCCTAGCCATGTCGTAGTCTCCGCCTTGGGGGTGTGAAATGGCTGTGGACCAGATGATCTTTTAAATTAGTACTCCTGCGAAAAGTGATAGCAGGTCTCTGAGATAAAGTGTCCACCAGATCAGGATCAATAAATAGCGTCCCCAATGTCGTTCTATAATCTCCCGAACATCATTTGCTGCCGAGTCAAACGACCCTATGAGCCGTGTGACCGCTTTGTTGGTGGCCTCCATGTCGCGTGTGGGGTGCAGAAGGGATGTTCTCGAGGAGTTTAGGGCCTTTTTGTATGCCTTCCTTAAAACAGAGTCAGGATAGCCCCTATCCTGAAGACGCTGTCTCAAAATATTCGCCTGTTTCTTAAATTCTTCCGGTTCGGAAGAGTTCCGTCGGATCCTTAGGTACTGTCCGACCGGAATGCCACATCTAAGAGGTCTGGGGTGACAACTCTCCCATCTCAGCACCGAATTGGTTGCTGTGGGTTTACGAAAGATGGAAGTCTCAAGATTTCCATTTCTACCCCTCTTGATATTAACATCCAAAAAGGGTATACAAGGACCGTATACAAGGACTGTAATTGGTGCTCTGACTAATTGTGAATTTATGTTTGTTTGTTTGGTTTACGCTGATCATGTACCGATTTATTTTAATTAAGGAAGTAAACGCTACGTTTTAGATTTTTGCACCCCCTTTTTTTCATTTATTAGTGGTTTAGTAGTTTAGTATTTGGGTAATATTCTTTATATTTTGGCACTTGGCATAAAGTGTATGTCTCTTTTTAGTCCATTAGTTAATATATATATATATATATTTGGTTCAAGATGTGGTGCGTGTGGGAAAATACTATTAAAATGGTGTATCTGCATGTACACAAAATAATTAGTGGCTAGCCCAGTTTTAATTTTATCAATTCATTTTTAGTGCTGATATTTGATATTTTTACTTTTCGTTTCTATTGCAATGTATTTTTGAGAACTCTAAAAAAATTACACAGTGACCTACTTTCTAAAACTACCAACACATTCTTGGGAATATTTCAGTTAATATCTGGCCTTATCTAGTGAAGTTTTAGAGCTGTAGTGATGGGTTTTTAGAACTCTTTATTAAGCAGCTGCAAATGACCGCATCTTTAGGGAAGGTCCATAACAGTAGAACGTGTCGTGTCAGAAAACAAATGTTCTGCGCTGCTCGCACCTTATGGTTTCTTCACAAGATTGGTTTCATTATCTCTATTATACTTCCTACCAAGAGGTAACTCCCTCACAGCACAGCTGGCATGGAGGGCACAAAGGGCTGAAGACTGTTCTTGTCCTAATGTTTAACAATGTCCTGCCAGCCAAGAAAAAGGAGAAGTAAAAAATTCATCCTTTGTGACTGGGCCACTGTTCCCACTGTCATTTTTCATGCTGGAGAGCTGAGGATTGCATTCCTTCAGAAAAGTGAAAATGTTATCCTGTGGCCTGATAATGACAAATCATCCTCGTTCTACACAGCAGTCGACTTTAATATCAGAGAATATGCCTCGGTAGGAGAGGAAAAAGCTTAGGCAGACAAGGAAATTTACATGGGCCTGAACAGCATCCTTCACAGAGGGAATTAAATGTGACCTTATTCCAAAAGGACATTCACTGGGGAGCAGTAACAAAAGCTGAATCCATATGTCTGGCAAAAACATGTTTACACTAAACAACACTAAATACAAAAGAAAATACAAAGAAAGAAGCAAAAACAGTTAACAAAAGCTTTCTGCACCCCTACCTCTAATCTTTAACCCAATAATACTTGTGACGTGGTAGATATAATCTTAAATAGAAGAGTTAAAAATAAGATGAAAAAGAAGCATGAAACTGGACCAACCACTACAATTAAGTTTTGAGAGAGAGAGAGAGAGAAAATAAATATATATATATATATATATATATATATATATGTGTGTGTGTATATATATAGATATATATATATATATAGATATATACAGATATATATATATATACAGGTGAAACTCGAAAAATTAGTACATCGTGCAAAAGTTCATTTATTTCAGTAATGCAACTTAAAATTAGAATATTGTGAAAAGGTTCAATGTTCTAGGCTCAAAATGTCACACTCTAGTCAGCTAATTAATCCATACCCCCTGAGCAAAGGGTACCTGAGATTGTGACTTTGGGGTTTCATGAGCTGTAAGCCATAATCATCCAAATTGTAACAAATAAAAACTTGAAATATCTCGCTTTGCATGTAATGAGTCTATCTCATATATTAGTTTCACCTTTTTAAGTTGCATTACTGAAATAAATGAACTTTGCATGATATTCTATTTTTTTTTAGTTTCACCTGTATGTGTATATATATATATATATATATATATATATATTCATAGAAAAGAACGCAGCACTCTTCCAAGCGTAAAGCGGTGATTTATTCAGCACATGTGTGCTGAATAAATCACCGCTTTTTTTACGCTTGGAAGAGCGCTGCATTCTTTTCTATGAATATATGCGGCTCATGGACACGAGCGGACGCGTGCACCGTGTGTTGAAGTGGAGTGCTGCCTGATCTTATTGGAATATATATATTGTAAGAGGGTGCAAGGTATCATAGTCGATGGCAGGTACGTGTCACCGAGGTTCCTGGCCTCGGTGAGGTGAGAGCCGGGTTTTATGTGTCTGCAGCAGCTAGTGCTGCTTGACTTTGTTACTTAGTTTGGCTGCAAAGCTAATCCGGGCCGGCTCTTACTGGGAGTAGGCAAAGAGTTGGGTGGGTGCCTACTCCCCACGGTCCAGGCCGGACTTTATCCGGGCCTTTAAAAAGGCAGCCTCCTTAGCAGCTGTGGTGTGATTGTCCTGGAGCTGCAAACAGGACTGTGTTCTCTGACTTCGAGGAAAGAGCTCAGCAAGGAGGTGTTGTTGTTCCTGGCACCCTGAAGGTGGATTCTCCTGCGGCTGGGCCGACAGCCTGGTGCGAACCTGCACCTAAACCTCCCAGGTGACTGAACCTGTGTTGGCCTGTTTTGTTTTGCCTCCTTATTTCTGATGTGCATGAATTACCACCAAGAGACTGTTTGTCGTTTATTTTTGTGTCAGTGTGAATAAAACACTGTTTATTGCACATTCTGGACTCCTTGTTTTGCCTCGGTACTGCACCCGCACCGCTATCTACCAGAGCGACTCCCCACATTTGGTGGAGGATGCGGGCATGCGCAGTGAGGCTGGCGTGAACGCCGAAGTTTTTGCTAAACCCGAGTGCATGATATATATTAAGCCAGCAAAGTTGCAAGCAGGAATCTTTGGCAACATGGAGGCTGCTGTGAAGGCTCTCATAGAGGCTAACGTGCAGCAGCGGGAGACCAACCAGCTACTGCTACAACATGTGATGGCGTTACAGGCGGCAGGAGCGTCCCACCACGTCCATGATGCCCGGAAAGCGGTCCGTGCGGCGATCCCAAAATGACCCCCGCAGACGACGTTGAGACATACCTGGCGGTTTTTGAGAAGGTCGCCGTGAGGGAAAAGTTACCCCGTGACCAGTGGGCCGAGGTGGTTGCTCCGCTCCTGGCATCCGGACCCCAGCAAGTTTTTTTGATTTAGCAGATGACCAGGCTGCTGACTATCCCACGGTGAAGGGGGAGATCCTGGCCAGATTGGGGGTAAACGTGTTGGTCCGGGCTCAGCGGGTCCACCAGTGGGACTTTAAAGCGGCTGAACCCGCCAGGCCGCAGTACTATGAGTTGCTGCACAGGTTGCAAAATGGCTGCAGCCTGACATTCTAAGCCCGACTGCTATGTTGGACCGTCTGCTGGCTGACATGTTCTGGAGGGCCTTGCCTTACCCCCTTCAGCACTGGATCGGCCAGGTGTCACCCACCAATGCTCTAGAAATGGTCGACCTGGTGGAGCGCTATGAGGCCACCCAAAACTTGAAGGGGGTGTTGTTGGGAGGGGCCGGTCAAACCCCGGAGGACTCCCATCCAGTCCCGACGACTGGTACCCGAGAAACCTGCTCGGGTGTACCCCTGCAGACCCGGCCCCGATAGTCTGCTGGCGGTGTCACGAGCCTGGCCACGTAAGGGCCGACTGTCCACAGTGGGGAGAACCCATGGAGATTAATTATGGGTACCGGGCTTCCATGTACGCCCGGAGACTGTGTGCGACCGGCACCCCGAGACAATAGACAATCGTCATCTGTGCCAGGTGCAAGTCGGGGATAACCTGGCAGTGGCGCTGTTGGACTCAGGGAGCCTGGTAACCCTGGTAAGTGCTGCCCTGGTACAGCCCACCCAGTATACGGGCCGGAAAGTTGGTGTGGTGTGCATTCACGGAGACTTAAAGGACTATCCCACTGCTGTAATGTCTCTGTCCACGGCGGCCGGCACCTGGACTTGTGAAGTGGCGATCTCCACAAAGCTACCCTATGAACTGATAATTGGGAGAGACTTCCCTGGTTTTCCGTCACTGTGGCCTGAGGTGAAAGTGTCTAATAGCCCTGAGACAGGGGTAACCCTAGCAGAGTGGCCTGATACCACTGGAAGGCCAGAACCCTGGGAGCCCGAGTCTGAAGGGCCAGCGGTAGGGGTGACCACTGCTGCAGCGGTAGTGGGGGAGACAACCCCACTGAGTGTAATGGTGGGAGACACGGAGGACTTGCCACCGGGACCTGAGTTGGCAGACCTCAATGTCTCCGGGAAAATTTTGGGACCGCACAACACCGGGACCAAACCCTAACCAGGGCCTGGGAGAATGTGCTGGAAATTGATGGTAAACCCCAGAAACCAGGGGCTGAATTAATGTTCCCACGATTTATTGTTCATTCAATGTATTCTTCAGGATATGTTGTATCGGGTGAACCAAATCTGAGGTGAACCTGTTGAACAGTTGGTGGTGCCCACAGCATATCGTAAGCTTGTCATGGGCTTGCCCACCAACATGTTCTTGGGGGACACCTGGGGTGGCAGAAAACCCAGGACCGCATTCTGCAGCGGTTTTATTGGCCCAGTGTGTTCAAGGAGGTAGAAAATTACTGAGCCTGTCCAACCTGTCAGATAACTAGCCCCTGCCCATTTGCATAATCCTCTGTACCTCTGCCAATTATTGAAGACTGCTTGAGCAATCGCTATGGATTTAATTGGTAGCCCTCGTGCCTCAAAGTCCGTAGTCCACTGGTACCTCTGCCATTATTGGTACCGTTCGATCGCTATGGATTTATGGGCCTGTACCAAAGTGCAGGGCCACCAGCACATTCTGGTAGTTCTCGACCTGGTATCCGAGGTGCCTCTGGACATACCTCAGCTAAGCTCATTGCCAAAGAGTTAATGGAAATGTTTTCCCGTGTGGGCCTGCCAAAAGAGGTTCTGACAGACCAAGGGACCCCTTTTATGTCCAAAGTAATGAGGGAACTGTGTAAATTGTTGCGTATAAAGCAGTTACGGACGTCCGTTTACCATCCGCAAACAGACGGTCTTGTTGAGAGGTTTAACCAAACTCTAAAAAATATGTTAAAGAGGGTGGTGTCTAGAGATGGGAAGGACTGGGACCTGCTTCTGCCCTATCTCATGTTCGCAGTGCGAGAGGTACCCCAGGCCTCTACTGGGTTCTCGCCCTTCGAACTGCTTTTATGGCAGACACCCTCGGGGCCTGTTGGATATCGCCAAGGAAGCATGGGAACAACAGCCTGTCCCCCACAAAAGTGTCATTGAGTATGTCACCCAGATGCAGGAACGGATAGAAAGGGTGTTGCCGCTGGTCCGGGAGCATATGGAGGCAGCGCAACAAGCCCAGAGTAGGGTGTACAATCGTCAGGCACGGGTACGGGCTTCAATCCGGGAGATCGAGTATTGGTTCTGGTACCCACCCTTGACAGCAAATTCCTAGCTAGGTGGCAGGGCCCCTATGAGGTGATCGAGAAGGTAGGGGAGTAAATTACAAAGTACACCAGCCAGGCGGCGCAAGCCGGAGCAGGTGTACCACGTGAATTTACTTAAGCCGTGGAAAGATAGGGACACGGCCGACGACCACAGCCCCGGCCAGGGCTTCTAGGTGAAAAGGGTCCAGCCCCACAGTTCGAGGCCTGTGAAGCAGTAACCACGGTAAAATTGCAGACAGCCTGTCTTCCAAACAAGTTCAGGAAGTCAGGGAGTTCATCAGTCGGAACACGGATGTGTTCTCGGACCTCCCTGGCCGCACGTCTCATCCAACATGACATCGTCACTGAGCCTCAGGCCAAGATCCGGTTAAAACCATACCGGGTACCCGAGGCTCGGCGACGGGCCATCGCGGAGGAAGTACAGTTAATGTTGAAGCTCGATGTCATTGAGGAGTCGAAAAGTGAGTGGGCCAGTCCCATAGTCCTAATACCCAAGCCGGATGGGACGTTGCGGTTCTGCAACGATTTTCGCAAGTTAAATGAAGTGTCCAAGTTTGATGCGTATCCCATGCCCCGGGTAGACGAGCTTGTTGAGAGTTTAGGGCAAGCCCGTTATTTTTCTGTGCTAGACCTCACCAAAGGGTACTGGCAGGTACCCTTAACGGAGTCGGCCAAGGAAAAACGGCTTTTGTTACCCGCAGGGCCTGTATCATTACAAGGTGTTACCCTTTGGCCTGCATGGCGCCCCGCCACCTTCCAAAGGTTAATGGACATTGTGCTGCGACCACATCGTCGGTACGCCTCGGCCTACTTAGATGATGTAGTCATCCACAGCACCGACTGGGAAAGCCATTTACCCAAGGTGCAGGCGGTAGTGGATGCCCTGAGGAAAGCTGGACTAACCGCCAATCCAAAAAAGTGTGCGATTGGGTTGGAAGAGACCAAATATCTGGGATATGTAATCGGGCGGGGAGTCATCAAACCTCAGGTAGCTAAGGTAGAGGCCGTTCGTAACTGGCCCCGACCGGTCACCACCAGGCAGGTAAAGTCGTTCCTGGGGATTGTAGGATACTACATGAGGTTTGTGCCCCACTTTGCCACAATAGCAGCGCCATTGACAGATCTGTTGAAGGGGCGAAAGTCTGGGAGGGTTAGCTGGAGTGAGAAGGCGGAGGAGGCTTTCTCCGCGTTGAAGTCGGCCCTGTGTGGGTCCCCGGTTTTGGTGACACCCGACTTCAACAAGGAGTTCGTCGTACAGACCGACGCCTCGGAGGTAGGCCTCGGTGCTGTGCTGTCTCAGGAGGTCAACGGGAAGAACATCCCGTTGTCTTCCTGAGCCGTAAGCTCAGTCCCGCCGAGTCCAGGTATAGTATAGTGGAGAGGGAGTGCCTGGCTATCAAGTGGGCACTCGAATCTCTCCGCTACTACCTGTTAGGAGGAGGTTCCGTCTGGTGACCGACCATTCCCCTCTCAAGTGGATGAGTCAGGCCAAGGAGAGGAATGCTCGGGTCACCAGGTGGTTCCTATCCCTGCAAAATTTCAAATTCTCCGTGGAACACAGGGCAGGCCGCTTGCAGGGTAACGCAGATGCCCTGTCCCGCGTCCACTGCCTCACGTGTGTTCACCCCTCAGGGTTGAACAAAGGGGTGTGTAAGAGGGTGCAAGGTATCATAGTCGATGGCAGGTACGTGTCACCGAGGTTCCTGGCCTCGGTGAGGTGAGAGCCGGGTTTTATGTGTCTGCAGCAGCTAGTGCTGCTTGACTTTGTTACTTAGTTTGGCTGCAAAGCTAATCCGGGCCGGCTCTTACTGGGAGTAGGCAAAGAGTTGGGTGGGTGCCTACTCCCCACGGTCCAGGCCGGACTTTATCCGGGCCTTTAAAAAGGCAGCCTCCTTAGCAGCTGTGGTGTGATTGTCCTAGAGCTGCAAACAGGACTGTGGAGTTCTCTGACTTCGAGGAAAGAGCTCAGCAAGGAGGTGTTGTTGTTCCTGGCACCCTGAAGGTGGATTCTCCTGCGGCTGGGCCGACAGCCTGGTGCGAACCTGCACCTAAACCTCCCAGGTGACTGAACCTGTGTTGGCCTGTTTTGTTTTGCCTCCTTATTTCTGATGTGCATGAATTACCAGCAAGAGACTGTTTGTCGTTTATTTTTGTGTTAGTGTGAATAAAACACTGTTTATTGCACATTCTGGACTCCTTGTTTTGCCTCGGTACTGCACCCGCACCGCTATCTACCTGAGCGACTCCCCACAATATATATATATATATATATATATATATATATATATATATATATATAAAATAAGATTACAAACTGCAGCTTTACAGTATTTTATTCATTCATACAGTGCACACATATTCCACAGTGCAGAGATTGCCATCACTCACATCACATCAGCCTTTAGGGGGTCATGATCTAACTTAGAAACTAACTGGATATTTTCATTTTTTTTTAATAGGTAAAAAATTAGCATGCCCTTAGGAAACCCAGGAACATACAAACTCTAAGCAGGTTGGATTCTAACACAGGACTCCAGTGCCAGAACAACTGTAACCACTGAACCACCATGCCCATTAAGTGCTCTGCCAGTGGGATTCACACTTATAAATTTGTTCTCATGCCCAAATAGAGCTTTTTGACTGATTACGCTATATATATGAGTATGCTACTTGCTGCCTATAATTATCAGTGCTGCAGTGGGACAGTGCTCAGTGTACCAACCTTCTATATGCTTGTAGGCAATGTGGTGAAACAGTCAGGCTCGGATTGACTCCCTCAGCGGTCCTCTGACATAGAAGGGCCCCAGCAGAGCATCTCAACCAGCCTATATCCATATAAAAACTGGATAGATTATTTAAAAACTATGTATACTTTTGGGATTTTTTTTTAATTATTGCATTGTACCCGTTTTGAATCATTTTTTCAATTGGTCTTTATTAACACTTTTTTTATTGTACATACATTATAAGATCATAAAAAGAAAATAAACATACATAATTATTTTATACATATACCCCTAGTCACCATCCTAACATCACCCCCCCCCCCACCCCAGAGAGCAAGAAGAGAAAAAAAATATATAATTTATCTTTACTCAATCAACAATCAGCAAGTAGATTGATTTATCAGTAAAAATCTCCCATTTCCTCCATAACCAGTTATAAATATGCATTTTATTTTCCTTAATATAACCTGCTTTTTAAATGGATCTATAATAAAAGTTCATCATATTTATCCACTCCTTCACAGTAGGCACATCAGTTCCCATCCATCTTCTGGCCAACAATAGGTGAGCCCAAAAAAAAAGGATTTATACACCATAATCTCATCATCTTTAGATAAATTATAGGAAATTTCACCTAAAACACAAATAAAAATCGAGAAAGGTGGTTTAAAAATAAAAATATCTCCAATCATTTCAATAAGGTCATGCCAGACTGGTTGTATCTTAGGGCAGAGCCATCCACATATGGATAATGTCCGCATAACTATTTTCACATCTTGGGCATGCATTTAGAGTATTGAAAGAAAATTTCTGAACCAAGTTAGGAGTCACATATAACCAATGTAAAATCATAAATGGAATAACAATTTGAGACAGGTTTCTCAAATAAGTGCTGGCTTGCCAAAACCTTGTCCATTGTTCCTCAGTAAGGGGTCCTATATCATTTTCCCATGCAGTCTTACTCTTACACCTCAACTCTTTATTTATTATATTCCTTAATTTTTTAAATAAAATTGAAACCAATCTATAATTACCTCTCCACCCAAAAATAAAATTGATCAATTCGTGTGAACATAATACCATCAACTTCTTATTTTTAATTCCTTTAAAGATTGCAGATAGTTGAAAATATCTAAAAAAACTTTCCCTGTCGGGGCGTGGCCTGGCAGCCGAAGATGGCGGCCGCATGATAGATCTGCTCTAGCACCTCCATCAGTAAACCAGCAGCAGAGGCGCTTTTTCAGCAACACCACATGCAGCTCCGGTGCCGTCTCCCCCCACTCACCATCATGTGAAAGAATCAGCGGGTTCTGCCGCACGTCTGAGCCACCAGCCTGGACTCCTTTCTCGACAAGGCCAGGGGAAAGATGGCGCAGAGTCCCGAGCAGCGCCGACACCCCAGGCCTCCATTTGCAGCATGTCTCTGGCCCCACTGCCCAGCCCCGACTCTCCGGCACTCTCCAACGCTTCCCTGCTTGGAGAAGAGGCGTCCACACCTCCGCTACCACTCATGCCTAACTATGAAGACACAAGGGTACAGACGCCACCATTAGCTGATGCAGGGCGGGCTGCCATTGTGCCTGTAGGGCCGCGCAGCCCAAACTCGCCACCATCTGCCACAGACAGCCACCAAAGAAGGAGGCTTAAGCTTTCTACAGCTGCAGACTTGCATTTTAATGGCCCCCTAACAGGGAATCATAAGGGTCACTCTTCTACTGACATGCTGTTGGCAATCCCTGCTTCAGATAGACCACCGACAGAAGAGTTCTTAAAGCACATGTTACTGGCCTTAAAGGCATCTCTCCAGCAAGATATATCAGCAGCCCTCCAATCTGTCACCTCCAGAGTAGAGGAGGTAGAAGACAGAGTCCTACACATTGAAAACAAAATGGGCGAATTCGTGGATTCACAGAATACCATTATAGATACCCACAATAGCCTAGAGTATGAAGTAGAAGCCCTGAAAAGAAAAATGGCGGACTACGAGGACCGCTCATGTCGTAATAACATTAAGTTCAGGGGCATTCCAGAATCTGTTGCCCCCCAAGAGGTTTCCTCCTACATCCAGGAACTCTTTACCGCACTTATACCGAACTTGGGAGCACAAGATCTGATTATTGAAAGGGCCCACAGAGTCCCAAAACCGAAACATCTTAGCCCTGAGACTCCCAGAGACACCCTCACCAGGATTCATTTTTTCCATGTAAAGGAAGCCATTATGTCCGTGGCGAGAAAAATCGGTATTTTACCAGCCCCTTATCAATTGGTGAAAATTTTTGCCGATTTATCTGCGTTGACCCTGCAACAAAGGCGTGATCTTATTCCAGTAACTTCCTCGCTACACAACTCTCAGATTCCCTATCGGTGCAAGCTTCTGATACCTAAGGGTGGTCAACTCCATGTCGTCCGCACCCTAGAGGAAGGCAAACAACTCCTTCAATAGTGGCAGATCCCGATTGGCCAACCGATAGCCAGAGGACCCTCCACAGTGCCACCTCTGACGCAGAAATGGCGCCAAGCTCCCCGCAGGAGACCCCACAAGACCTGAACGAAGTTCCTGCTCCCTCTCTAAAAACGCTCTATGGGCCACTTCTATAGGCCTCTAAATTAAGGATCCGTTGATTCCAACAACACGGATGCTCCATATTCTCTAAACCTACTGGACTCGGTCAGTATCTCAGCTTACTGGATGCCGTTTTCACCGGAACTCTTTTTCCATGCGTCTATTGCGTTTTGTTGTTCTCAATCTTTTCTCATAGGTGCCGTTGAGTTCAGATTTTTCAGTGCTGTTGATCAATACACAACAGAAGAAACTTCAGTTTTCTTGTACGAACTCCCCCCCCCCCCCCCTCCTGCCTTTCGGGTCACCCGCAATGGTAGTTATTTTCTTCAATCTGAGGCCCCAGTGGCCATGTGTGTATTTCTTACAGTTTAGCATGTTTTGTATGTTTTTTATGTTTTCATCCGGGTTTTGACTATTGATAATACTCTATTTACCATGCACTATGATGGGGGTCAAAATTTTGTCTCTTAATGCCAAGGGCCTGAATTACCCACCAAAACGTGCTTATGTGTGGAGGGAAGCAAGGACACAGCATGCGGATGTGGTGTGTTTACAAGAATCACATCTTATCCAACAGGACGCATTCTAGTCGCATTCTAGTCTCATTTTACCTATTGTCCATGAAATCTGATCATTTTGGTAGATATCTCATTTTAGTTTGTGCGATCAATGGTATTACATACACTTTAGTCAACGTATATGCTCCCAATGCTCACCAGGTAGCCTTTCTATGCAAAGTCATGAGGCAAGTCCATCTGTTTAAACAAGGGAGGCTAATATTATGTGGGGATTTTAACTCAGTCCTTGACCCTCACGTGGACTCAACCAATCCCTCCAGACGTCACACCGATGCATTAGCCGCATTTCTTTATTTAGAGGGCCTTTTGGATCTATGGCGTGCACAACGGGATTATTCTTTCTTTTCTCCAATATATGGTACCTCCTCCCGCATTGACCTTTTTCTGGTAGATCGGATGGTATTGTTCCACACCATTGACTCCAAAATTGGCACTATAAGCTGCTCTGATCACGCCCCAGCCCCTACATGGCGTAATAATACTTTTTTGTTCAACGTCCAATCCTACAAAACTGAAATTCACCATGCTTTAGAAGAGTTTTTCCATTTTAACACAAATTCGGTCTCCGATCCCTTTATCCTATGGCAAGCTCATAAAGCTTTCATTCGAGGCCTGCTTATAAAATTAAACCATACAGATAAGAAAAAGAGAGAGAGGGCGGTTCAGCTGATATTGAACAAAATTACAGACCTGGAAAAATTAAACAAGCAACAAACCACGCCCCTATTGGTAGAAGAGCTATGATTAGAACACGAAAAATTGAGGTTGGAACTAGACCAATCTTTTCAATCTAACCTACTGAAATTGAAATCTAGATTTTACGCACAAGGTAATAAAGCAGGCCGTCTAATGGCAAATCAGCTTAAATCTCGCCAAGCCAAGTTGAACATCCCATATCTACTCCACCCACAGACTCAGTCTAAACTAATTGACCCAAAGGAAATTGCAGACCAATGCAAGTCATTTTACCATAATTTGTATAACTTAAAAGACTCATGTGTCCCCCTGGAAAATTATCCAACCCTAGTGCAGCAATTCCTAGAGGCTGCCTCCCTACCCTTCCTCAACTCCGAAAAACTAGGAAATTTTCCAGCTGTATGGATGGCACTCCCTTCCCCAGAGAGATGTTAAAAGCGGTAATCGTGACTATCCCGAAACCAGGCAAACCGACACATTCACCCCAAAACTTCCGACCCATATCGTTACTGAACTCCGATATTAAACTATTTAAATTAAATTACTAGCCATTAGATTAAGCCCTATCCTTCCCTCCCTAATTCGGACAGATCAGACAGGCTTTGTGAAAGGGCGGCTGGCCTCGGACAATTCCCGAAGGATAGTAGACCTCTTCCATTATGCAGAGCTAACTAAATCCCCCTTACTGGCGGTAGCCTTGGACACGGAGAAGGCGTTTGACCGCCTCCACTGGTCGTTCGCCTTCTCTGTGTTAGAATCTATGGGCTTCAGAGGGCCGATTTTCCACGGCATATCTAGCCTATACTCAGATGCCACAGCCAACGTATTGGTGAACGGAGTATTTGAGCTTTAGCATTACAAATGGTTACAGACAGGGATGCCCACTTTCCCCTCTTTTATTTATTTTAGCTCTAGAGCCCCTTGCTCAACATATCCGCCGCTCCCCTAGTATTTCAGGGATAACTATAGGCCCCTCTCATCATATTATTTCATTGTATGCAGACGACATTATCTTAACACTTTTAACCCCTCCGAATCCCTTGAAGCAGCATTCACGCTTATTTCCCACTTTGGCAAGTTATCTTATTACAAAATTACTGAATCCAAAACGCAGGTACTGCTGATCAACATTCCTTCCCAAATCACTGATAGGCTCAAAGCCTGATACAAATTAGACTGGCAGGCCGAGGAAATCTCGTACCTCGGTACTAAAATTACCACCCCTTGCTCCTTATTAGTAAAACGTAATTATCATCCTCTTCTAACAGTCATTTCTCAAGATCTCCACAACTTCTCAATGAAAAATCTCTCTTGGATGGGACGGACAGCTTCATTTCAAATGATGACTTTACCCAAGCTCATATACATTTTCCGTGCCCTCCCGATCCCAGTCCCGGAAACCTTCTTTAAAAATGCACAGTCCTTGTTAAACTGATATGTATGGAACGGCAGTCGCCCTAGGATCGCCCACAACATAAAGGGGTGCAGGAGGGCTAGGACTTCCTTCCATAAAAGACTATTACCTGGCCATTAGTCTATCCTTTGTGAGAGATTGGTGGAACCGAACCCCAGACAAACATTGGATTCAGATCGAATCGACATTCCTCCGAGTGAAATCTCTAAAAGACTACTTGATTAGTTTACTAACTTCCTCTAGCTCTCCTATCCCGCCCTACTTACCACCCTACACGTCCGAAACACTTGGCAGCGCTTCCATTTTACCTATGGAGAATTAGAGAATCTGTGTGGAGTACAAGTTCTTATAATATTCCCTAAACACACCCATTATCTTATCTGGTTCATTATGTATTATACCCCCATTGTCTAGAATCGCCAAAATATTTACAGCTGTTTCCATCTTTCTAACCATCCTGGACAGAAACTTACCTGGTCTACCCCCTTCCCAATATCTTCTAGATTTAATAAATATGTCTAAATTTTATGCCTTTTCCCCAAGATAATTATTATACTTATGAACCGCCTGCAAGCAAGCTTCTCTGGTTTCCTCCGGTTTTTAAATGGTCATCTTTTGCTCCTGATTTTTCACTGCTAATTTCAAATCATCTTCCTTTTCTTTTAAGCCTTTTTTTAACTCGATAATCTTTTTATTTAGCAACCCTCTCACAAAAGCTTTGGATGCATCCCAGACCATATTTACCTAAGCTGAATCTTTGTTTATCTCAAAGAAGTAATTGCTCCTCATGCCCCATTAAGCCAACCCATACAGGATTAACCGAATAGAGTTTACGAGCAGCATTCTCTCCCTCTACCCCTAAGCATACCTTTAATAAAACTGGAGAATGGTCTGAGATGCACCTTGGCTCATACAAGACTGTCAATTTACTCTGAAGAGTCGCCTGATTTCCGAAAACCATATCAATCCTGGAAAGAAAGTCATATGTGTTACTATAACATGAAAACTGTCTCGTTGACGGATTATGAATCCTCCATATTTCCCACCAATCAAACTCTTGCATTAGCTTTTTAAAAGGTGTAGTCCCTATTTTTTTAACCTTATGTTTCTTTATTAATCTGTCTATTTCTTCATCCATGGTACAATTAAAATCCCCCAACAGTAATAATGGACAATTATTTTTATCCAGTAAGAACGCATTTAGTTTTAAGAACACCTCATGCCTATAAGGTGGTGGAATATAAACACCTGCCACAGCACATCTTACATTCTCAAACTGTCCATACACAAAGACATATCACCTCTCTGCATCAATTTTTTGGGAAATTATTGAGCATGGTATATTTTTATGAATGAGAATACTAACCCTCTACTATACCTACTATAAACAAAGTGGAACTGATGAGCTATCCATTTCCTTTTAAAAAGACCCAATCTATCCCTTAACATATGAGTCTCCATTAAACAAACTATATCTGGGAGATATCTACCGAAAACTCTAAATACTGAAAAGTTCTGTAACATATCTCCCAACCCTCTTACATCCCATGACAAAAGTTTTATTGTTATTATCCATTATATTAACCACTTGAAGACCACAGGTTTATACCCCCCTAGTGACCAGGCCCTTTTTTACAAATCCGCACTACACTACTTTCACCGTTTATTGCTCGGTCATACAACTTACCACCCAAATGAATTTTACCTCTTTTTCTTCTCACTAATAGAGCTTTCATTTGGTGGTATTTCATTGTTGCTGACATTTTTACTTTTTTTGCTATTAATAAAAATTTAACAACATTTTTGCAAAAAAATGAAATTTTTCACTTTCTGTTGTAAATTTTTTTTTAAAAAACTACATTTCTATATAAATTTTTCTCTAAATGTATTGTTCTACATGTCTTTGATAAAAAAAAAGTCCAATAAGTGTATATTTATTGGTTTGGGTAAAAGTTATAGCGTTTACAAACTATGGTGCAAAAAAGTGAATTTGGGCATTTTGAAGCAGCTCTGACTTTCTGAGCACCTGTCATGTCTCTTCAGGAGCTAGAATGTCAGGAAAGTATAAATACCCCCCAAATCACACCATTTTAGAAAGAAGACACCCCAAAGTATTCGCGGAGGGGCATGGTGAGTTCATGTATCATTTCATTTTTTTTCACAAGTTAGCGGAAAATGACACTTTCTGAGGAAAAAAAAAATAATAATAAAGTTTCCATTTCTGCTAACTTCTGGCAAAAAAAAAAAAAATCTCATACGGTCTCATTATGCCCCTCAGTGAATACCTTGGGGTGTCTACTTTCCGAAATGGGGTCATTTGTGGGGTGTGTTTACTGTTCTGGCATTTTGGGCGGGGCTAAATTGTGAGCAGCCATGTAAAGCTAAAGGTACTCGTTGGAATTTGGGCCCCTTGTGCACTCAGGCTGCAAAAAGTGTCACTCATGTGGTATCGCCGTACTCAGGAGAAGTAGGGCAATGTGTTTTGGGGTGTATTTTTACATATACCATGTTGGGTGAGAGAAATATCTCTGTAAACTGACAACTTTGTATAAAAAATATTAAAAATTGTCGTTTACAGAGATATTTCACACTCCAGCAGGGGTATATATAAAAATACACCCCAAAACACATTGCCCTACTTCTCCTGAGTACGGCGATACCACATGTGTGACACTTTTTGCAGCCTGGGTGCGCAAAGGGCCCTAAATCCAATGAGTACCTTTAGGATTTCACAGGGCATTTTTACGCATTTGGATTCCAGACTTCTTCTCACGCTTTAGGGGCCCCTAAAATGCCAGGACAGTATAAATACCCCACATGTGACCCCATTTTAGAAAGAAGACACCCCAAGGTATTCCGTGAGGGGTATGGTGAGTTCATGTAAAATTTTATTTTTGTCACAAGTTAGTGGAATATGAGACTTTGTAAAAACTAAATAAAAAATATATATATCTCAATTTCCGCTACTTGTGCCAAAAAAAAAATTCTGTGAACTCGCCATGCCCCTCACGGAATACCTTGGGGTGTCTTCTTTCCAAAATGGGGTCACATGTGGGTATTTATACTCACCTGGCATTTTAGGGAACCTAAAGCGTGAGAATCCAAATGCGTAAAAATGCCCTGTGAAATCTTAAAGGTACTCATTGGTTTAGGGCCCTTTGCGCATCTTGGCTGCAAAAGTGTCACTCATGTGGTATCGCCGTACTCAGGAGAAGTAGGGCAATGTGTTTGGGGTGTATTTTACATATACCCATACTGTGTGTGAGAAATATCGCTGTAAACGACAACTTTTAAATTTTTTTATACAAAGTTGTCAGTTTACAGAGATATTTCTCTCACCCAACATGGGTATATGTAAAAATACACCCCAAAACACATTGCCCTACTTCTCCTGAGTACGGCGATACCACATGAGTGACACTTTTTGCAGCCAAGATGCGCAAAGGGGCCCAAATTCCCATGAGTACCTTTTTAGGAGGGCATTTTTACGCATTTTTCTTCTCACGCTTTAGGGCCCCTAAAATGCCAGGGCAGTATAAATACCCCACATGTGACCCCATTTTGGAAAGAAGACACCCCAAGGTATTCCATGAGGGGCATGGCGAGTTCATAGAAAAATATTTTTGGCACAAGTTAGTGGAAATTGATTTTTTATTGTTTTTCTCACAAAGTCTCCCTTTCCGCTAACTTTTGACAAAAAGTTTAATTTTTCATGGACTCACTATGCCCCTCAGCGAATACCTTGGGGTGTCTTCTTTCCAAAATGGGGTCACATGTGGGGTATTTATACTGCCCTGGCATTTTAGGGGCCCTAAAGCCCTGGGATACGGAGCAAAACAAATCCGTGCCCATTGACTTGCATTGGGAGTCATGACGGATCTGTTTTGCTCCGCATCCCAGGACGGAAAGAATACCGCAGCATGCTGCGGTATTTTCTCCGTACAAAAAACGTTCAGTGACTGAACTGAAGACATCCTGATGCATCCTGAACAGATTTCTCTCCATTCAGAATGCATGGGGATAATCCTGATCAGTATGACCGTCATGACCCCCAATGCAAGTCAATGGGGAAGGATCCGTTTTCTCTGGCACAATCTGCCACAATAGAAAACAGATCCGTCCTCCATTGACTTTCAATGGAGTTCATGACGGATCCGTCTTGGCAATGTTAAAAAATAGTTAAAGTTAATACAAGCGGATCCGTTCAAACGGATGCATGCGGTTGTATTATCTGTAACTGAAGCGTTTTTTCCCGGGATAGAGCCCCGACGACGGAACTCTATCCCGGATCTTCCAAATGCAATTGTGAAAGGGGCATTAACTGTTAATTATTCTCTCATACATTCTCATAAAGATAATTCCATTATAATCCCAAAATTTTCATCCACTTATTCGCTTTCTGTGGGGAGGAAAAAAAACAAGTCTTTTCCTTATTCACTACTCTAAGTTTAGCAGAATACAAGAGAGAGTAAGTCATCTCAGCACGACAAAGTTTGCGTTTTACATCAATAAATTTCTCTTTTTGAGTAGTAGATGAGTAATCCGGAAAAATTGACACTCTTGATGCATTAATTTCCACTGACTCCCGCGATCTTATTCTATACATAACAGTCTCTCTATCCTTAAACGGAGTAATTTTAGCTATTATCATCCTTGAATAGTTACCCGTCACATTCCTCACTGGTATCCTATGCGTTCTCTCAACAGTAAACAAATTAGACAGGTCCCCCCCCCCCCCAACCACCACCACCACCTCAGTAATCCAATTCTGAATATACTGCATGCAATTTACACCCTCCATATTTTTAGGTATCCCTATCAAACTTATATTTTATCTCCTATCCCTGTCTTCCAAATCTATTATTTTCTTACTAAGAGCATCATTCTCTACTTTCAAAATGTTACGATCTTTAGTGATTCCCTGAACTTGATCTTCTAATTCACCTATTCGTTGTTCTGCTCTTTGTTACTCTCTCACTGAATTTTCAGCAATCATCTCTGATCAGCTGTACTTCAGATTTCAACTCTCCCATCTGTTTCGTTATCATCTCCAACAAATTATTAGATTTACTCACAGCGTACATAATGTCCGCTAATGAGGGAGATTATGAACTATCTGTTGGGGATGGTAACGTCACATCCAGGTCCTCCGTATCCTCAATACATTCATCCACATTATAGGACCATAGACATAGAAGGGCCCAAGCAGAGCATCTTAACCAGCCTATAGCCATATAAATATTATTTAAAAGCTATGTACACGTTTGGGGACATTTTTTTATTAATTGCACTGTACCCATTTTGAACTAAAAGACATTTTTTCAATTGGCCTTTATTAAAACTTTTGAACCCCTTTCTCTGTACAGCTTTGGGATTCTCTAGTAGCCGGCTCTGAATTTTTACTGTTTCCATTAGGCAGCTCAGCTGATGGCACATTATCTCTGATTTCCTAAACACTTACTGATAAGAATGTGGCTTAAATAGGTGTTTATGATCTTTTAATAATTTAGAGTTTAGAGTTTAGGTTTATTAGATAAACAGCACAAAATGAAAGTTAAAGTCTGATTCACACAGCTAGACAGTTAACCCTTTTGACAGAAAATGATTTTTAGCCTAAAATGAGTAAAATTGAATAATTTAAAAAATGCCCCTGCAGATGTACATAGCCTTTAACAAACTACCCAGTATATTATTATAGACGCATCGGGTGACTAAGATGACTTCTACGTACACAGGCAGGCCAACCAGTATCTTCTTTCCCCTTCTGAAGTTGTTGGACTACCATAATCAATCATCTTCAGCATCTTGTAGCTGTACAGGGGGCCCCCAGAATGGATTTTACTAGTGGGTCGTAGGCACCCCAGTCTGACACTGGAAACAGTGGGCTTCAGTTCCACTGCTGCAGCGAATATTATCACCCCTATTGTAAAAATGTGTGATATACAGTAGCGCATGTAGAAACATGAAGAAAGAGAAAAGAGGTGAAGTGGGACTAGGCTCATTCTACCAAATCTCATGTTTACATACTGTATAACAAGCCTATAGACTCATTATCCAAACAGGTAAAAAAAAAAAGCGGCATATATTTGGCTAGTATATGTCAGGATATCATTGTAGAAATTGAACAGTTTAGCCAACTGTATATTGGCAAGAAAACAGTTTCAAGAAATGTTATCAACAAAAGTGTAAACTTGGCCTAGACAGAGCTTGAATCATAGCTCTAGCCTAAAGAAAGGAACAGTGGAAAAATAAAAAGTCACTAAGTATGACCCAAGGTGCTGTGACTAACTTCTAGTGTTTCCTACAACAACTGCAAGTCTTCTTTAAATGGTTCCATAGAAGTGAATGGAGAGAGCACCAGATAGGTCCCCATTTCTGAGATCGGAGCAGATCCTATTGGACATTTATGGTATATCCTGTGGCTATGCTATAAATGTTAAGACAACCCTTTACACAATTCACCATTTACTGAAAATGGCTTCCTACAGTGAAGCTACAGTGAATGCTCCTAATTGTCTATTGAGCTGATTGTGAATATGAGGCTGTGTAAGGAGATGGAAAAGTATATGCTTTCAAATCAAGTCTGAAGTGTACTGCTTCGTCAATCATATGTTGGAAGGTATAAGTATTGAACAGTTGAGCTATCACTGCTCGCACTGTAAAATATAGCTGATCATAAGCAAATCCGCATATAACACTTTACTGCTTTCCATTATAGTGTGCATCTTATACATGCAAACAAAGCTTCAGGCTTCACTGTCACTCAGACATAAGTGTCAGAACAA
Organism: Bufotes viridis; assembly: GCA_033119425.1. Taxonomy (NCBI): domain Eukaryota; kingdom Metazoa; phylum Chordata; class Amphibia; order Anura; family Bufonidae; genus Bufotes; species Bufotes viridis. Next base: position 95,888,227 of record CM065589.1, read on the forward strand.
AGCACGGAGTGATTATTTTGTTCCTGCTGAAAACACAAGTGTCTACTACTTTACAAACTTCTCTCCACTCTTCGGCAGGCAATGCTAATTCAATACCAATATGCAAGCTTCTTACATGGAGAGACACTCAACACCTGTCTGCACTATAGAGCTACTTAAGTCTTAAACTCAGATACGGCAACTTATATTATTTCATGCATCAAACCTGCTTATCTGGTTTCAGGTGCCTAACAAAGACTGTCAGTCAGGGAAGCAAATACCATTTCTGATCCAGCAGAGCTTTTAGGTAAAGCAGCAGAAAGAAAACACATTAAAGGGACATTCTCATAAAGGTTTAATTGCAAATTAACCCATATGTGAATATTCTATGTCAAAAAGTCAAAATGGATGGAAGGTTTTCTGGATATAATAATTTACTCCATGAATACTAGTTCTTGTCCTAACTTTTTATTAGTCTGGACTTTTAACATGGCAAAGAGTTATTTAACACTATTTTTCAGACCAGCAATCAGACCAGAGAAGAGTGAGGGGTGGTGACTCAAATACGGCATCACAACCCTTCTATGTTATCCAAGTAGTGTAGTTGGTCAGGGCTTCTCACGCTATATTAATCAATGCAGTGCTCCTCTGTGGGCATGTTTATTAACACCTGTCAAGAAAAAAATTGAAATCTCATTCTGTCAGTCTTCCAGTTCTTCACCTACTATTCTAGTGATGATTACATTGTAGATAAACCCTTCCCCGCACCAGAGTTATACAATTAGATTTCTCTGCTCAACCATTAAGATCTTTTATCCCCCTGAGATCCCTGCTACAGAAGGATGAGATTGTGTTTTTAATGGTACATTTATGCTAAAATTGAGAAAAAATCAATTTTTTTTAATGCCTATTAGATAGAAGATTTCCTTTAAGGACTAGATTGTATCCTCAGTGATGTCAATTTAAAAAGAGAAAATCAAAATGACAACAATATTTAAAGTTCCAAGTAATCCAAATGTGTCCAGTGACAGGTTCAATACGGTTGTATGTTCAATGCTCACTAAAATATAATGGATTCCAATTTAAAACAGTTTCATTGTACTGTACAAAAAGGTTTTAAAGGGGTAGTCCAACATAACTGAAATATGAATGGTAGACAGAAGGGTCAGCACTTATGTGCTGTTCTTGGATAGTGATTGGCTGCAGCAGTCTTGTGACCAACAATGGAGCCTCAGAACTTTTGGTCTGCCAGGAAGAGCAGGAGCAGAGGGCGTTTTAAAAAGTGAGTGATGTTCTCTTTATTTTTTACATAGCCTCCTACCTGCCATTCATTTTTCAGTTATGTTGGGCAATCTTTTATAGGGCATTTGTCAGCAGATATGCACCTATGAATCGTGACCTGTTGCATGTGCGCTTGGCAGCTGAAGGCATCTGTGTTGGTCCCATGTTCCAGATGTCCTTTAAGATGTCTAAACATGGCTCTTGGAAGGTACAGATTCCTTGAGCAAAAATCAAGCTGGTGTTGGGATTCTTAGGGTGTGCTCAAATGATGGACTTTGAAAATTTGCTTATAAAATTCTGTGTGTTTTCTTTAGCTCGTTCTTTGTGCTTTTCAAACATTTTTGATGCTGTTTTCCACACATTTTTCTATTTAATTTAACCAATGGATACATGCCAAAAACCACATAGAAAGCCTGACACAAACGTGCATGGCATAGACACGTACGGATCAATATTTGATGCTTCCCATTCATTTGAATGGGAGATTCAGCGCAGATTCTGCCCCTAGATAGGACATGCTGCTTCTTTTCTCCAAAGGTGTTTTGAGGCATTTTTTGCAGGTGATTTTGAGAAGGAAATCCTCAATGGCCCTAAGGCAATCCTACCTTGGAAAATTAAATCTTTTTTCCAGACGTAAGAAAAATGGCACCTTAGTTCCATGTATAGGTATGTCAATGCCTGACCTAATAAAGAGCCTTGAAACGTGACTAGGGGTATCAGGAAAACCAGAGCAACTCACTTGTATTCTGTAGGGACAAGGAGCAAAAACTTCAAGTCCTTTCTATAGATGGGTCTTGTTGGTTTCACCGATATCCCTAGTCGCGTTTCAAGGCTCTATAATAGGTTGGATATCAGGGTACAGATCAAAGACAGATTCTAGTTTTAGTAAATAAGGGATTCTAAAGGTTTTTACCTCTTAGGGCTTGTTCACATCACCGTTATGGATTCCGACATTGTTTTCCATTTTAACATTATAATGGATAATAAGGCAATCTATAAGTCGGAAGTCAAAATGGAAGCCTTTAAGAGGCATTCTGTTTTGATCCATCATAATTGAAGTCTATAGGAATCATAACGGATCCGTCTGGTTCCCGTAATGCAAGACGGAAAACCAACTCCTGTCGACTTTTTTTTCCGTTCTGCAGAACTGAGACCAGACGGATGTGTTATGATTCCCATAGACTTCTATTATGACTGAAAGCAAAACGGAGTGCCTTTTAAAGGCTTCCGTTTTGCATTCTGTCATAATACAAGTCTTCGGGCAGCATAACAGATCCCATTTCCGTTATGCAGCACTGGACTCCTGCATAATGGAAACCAGGACGGATCCATTATGCTGCCCATAGACTTATATAATGAAGGATCAAAACGGAATGTCTCTTAAAGGCTTCTGTTTCGACTTCCGTCTTATGGATTCCGTTATTTTCTGTTATAACCATGTTATGATGGAAAACAATGACGGAATCCATAACTGTGATGTGAACCCGCCCTTAGGTGTCACCAGCAAATACATGGTGCTACGGTGGCCTCACTACCAGCAGTCAAAGTTAATATCACTCACTTTATATTTTATAGGTCACCATTCAGTATAACATAGAAATAAACACAAAAGGAGTCAATTACACTGCTAAACTAGAAATGCCTGCAGCATGGGAGACAAAATAGTTGCTCCTGTGAATAGTTCCTCCTCACGTGTCAAGATCTCTGTCTGCATTCATTGAATAGAAATCCTCATTGTTTCTTACAGGCTGGAATTAATGAAGGTGACTGGATTTAATGAAGCAGAGATCTTGAAAACCATGAGGAATTGAGATATAGTATATAGAACCATTCATTTAAATGGGTCCACAAAAAATGCGGAAGTTACTCTGTGTGCATTCTGTTTTCGTTTGTCCGTTCTGCAAAAAAATAGAATGTGTCCTAATATTTTCCGCATTAAAGACAAGGATAGGACTGTTCTACCAGGGACCAGCGGTTCCGTTTCGCAGAATACGGAATACACCCGGACACCATCCGTGTTTTTTGCGGATCCGTTTTTTGTGGACCGTAAAATACATACTGTCGTGTGCATGAGCCCTAAGGGTGCTTCCACATCCATTTTTTGGAATGTAACAAACACCATAAAATTTATGTCTTTTGTTACATATTTTTTGGTAATTGCATTTTCTTCAGACAATTTTTTCCTGTACAGAAGTCTATAATGAAATACCTGAAAAAGCGTTGCAACCAGAGCATGCTGCCATTTGGAAAAAAAAAAAAAAAGGGACAAAAAAATACCAGAAAACTATTGTAAGACACCATTAAAAAAAATAAACACAGCTGTTGTATGACGTTTTATAATTTGATACTGGCCAACATATAACATCTGGATGTGGTGTTTTTGCTCCCAAAAAAAAAGCTGACAATAGAACACTGCAAAAAAAAAAAAACGTGTGCAACCACCCTAATTTAATCTTAATGAAATTTCCATCTAGCAAAGTCATACAATGAAAGCCATTCAGACTGATAAGGGTCGTTGCACCCCTTTTTTTTATGCAATTTTTTTTCTGTGTGGGTTTAGGAGCAAAACAATTCTAAATGTTACATGTTTTTTAACGCAACGTTTTTTTTCTGTGCATTAGGAGCAAAAAATTCTTAGTCTTACATGTTGGCCAATAGGAAGGTATAAAATGCCATACAATCACTGCCTTTTTAGTAGTGGCGTTTTGTTTTGTGTTTTTTAAAATTGCATCATGCTTTGGGTGTAGTCTTTTTATGATAGTTTCCCCATTGACTTTGATATTGGAAAGAAAGGCTGAAAAAACATAAATAAAACATAGGAACTAAAATATACCTCTACAAAATAGAAACAATTGTAAAAAACACATGAATTTCCTGATGTTATTTTTAAAAGCCAAAAAAAGCTCCCCACTCCCAAAAAAACACAAAGCCTAAGGCCTTAATTTGTCAAGGCCGGCGTAAATAAAGATGAATTAGCTGGGACCAATGGCCCCTCCCTTGCAACGCTCTCACTCTGGCCTTGCCAGGCCCCCTTGTTGTAGACTTGGTGAAGGAAGGCATAAAATGCAGATTGCAACTAGAAAAGTAAAAAATGCATCGAAAAGTCGCAAATCTGGTGGATTTATGACTTTTCTGCGCCAAAAAGAGATGTAAGGAGATTGATAAATCCTCACCACCACATATGTAAGCACCCTAACCAAAACTAAATACATCACAGTGGAGGACATTTGTATAATGATGGTAAAAACTTAACACATGGGGGATATTTATCATCTCCCTGTGCCAAAAAAGTGGCAATGAAAAGTTGCAAACTACGCAAACATTTCTGTCCTCGCCACTTTTCTGAAAGAGGGTTTGGCAAGGGTGGGAAGGAGCATGGCCAGCAGCCACAACATATTTACAGTATCTTTATTTACACCAGTTTTCTGGCGCAAATGAAGCCAGAAATCGACAGTGGCTCAGAGATGTAGATTCCTGTTTGGGTACATGGACTGCAGGAGGATGCACCTAAGGGTGGGTTCAGACTAGAGTTATGCCATTCCGTTATAGGTTCTGTTTATAACAGAATATAATGGAAGCCTGTAAGAGGCATTCCGTTTTGCTCCGTCCTAATACAAGTCTATGGTCAAGCATAATGGATCCGTCTGGTTTCCATTATGCAGGACGGAAACAAAGTCCTGTCGACAGGACTTTTTTTTTTCCGTCCTGCATAACGGAAACCAGACAGGTCCGTTATGCTTGACCATAGACTTCTACTAGGACGAGCAAAACAAAATGCCTCTTACAGGCTTCCTTTGTGTATTTCGTCTGGCCATTCTGTTATAACTTATAAACAGAACCTATAACGGAATGGGATAACAGTAGTGTGAACCCTCCCTAATTTATGACGAGGCATGCAGAAATCACCGGTCTTGATAAATCTCCCCATTGAGTACAAGGAAAAGATAATTTCTGCAGGCCAAAACTGAGATGTGCAGTGCATGCTGAGAATTCTGGCTGGGATAAAATTTAGTCAGGAATATTGGTTACAGATGTGCGAATCAAAACGGTCGACTGATTTGGGCGAATCGAACTGCTCATCTCAAGTACTGTCCATATTTTAAATACAAACCTAATGTATAATATTTGCAAATGTTCATTCATTCACTTACCAATTTAGCAATATTCACTGTATGTTGCACTTACTGCGCTTAAGAATTTTTTGAAGTATTATAATTTCCTAATGAACATGAAGCACTTGCGGAACTTGGAGAACACTGATCATGGCATTTAAATTAGGGAATTATTGATTGATTATTTGATCCCTAAAGTAAATCAAAACTCAAACCAGATACATTTTGTTGCCAAATACCCAGAGACAGACCAGGACTGACCATGTTTATTTCTGAAATTGTATGAAAGGTATCAAATTGTTATTGCTGCCTTGGGTTAAATCAAGCCTCTAGCATGTGAAAGCCAGCTCTGCTACATCTAAAAAAAAAAAAATTAACAGAATTTTCACAGCTGAACAGCACAGTATAACTTCCCTCTCATCCAGTGCACTAGTAATAACACTTATTCAAAAACTAGTGTTTATAAAGGAGCAAATATATTCTAATCACACCCATCAGCACTATTATCATAGGAATTAGGGTTAAGCGAATCGACTTTGGATGAAACATCTGAAGTCAATTTGCATAAAACTTTGTTAGAATACTGTACAGAGCAGGAGCTCCGTACAGTATTAGAATGTATTGGCTCCGATGAGCCGAAGTTATTACTTTGCAAAGTCTTGTGAGACTTCAGGTAATAACTTCAAACATTAATTTCTACTGTAAAAATCCTTTTAGCGAACTTGGGTTCCGTTCCAAGTGGTACCTTGGAACCGAACCTGAGTTAGGTAAAAGGTTTTTTACAGTATAAATTAATGTATAAATTCATTTTTGAAGTTATTACCCGAAGTAATAACTTCGGCTCATCGGAGCCAATACATTCTAATACTGTACGGAGCTCCTGCTCCGTACAGTATTCAAAGGCCTCTTTAACACTATCGTTTTTGCTTTCCGTCCTAGGTATCCGTCCTCGGGGCTCTAGGACGGAAAGACACTGATAAGGATTATCCCCATGCATCCTGAATGGAGAGAAATCCGTCATGGGTGCATCAGGATGTCTTCCGTTCAGTACTGAGACGTTTTATGGCCGTAGCAAAATCCGCAGCATGCTGCGGATTTTCCTCCAGCCAAAAATCCTGAAGGCATGCCGCAAGGACGGATCCAGATTAATTCCCATTGAAAAGCATTAATCAAGATCCGGCTTTAAGCTAAACGTTGTTTCGGCCCATCGCCAGATCTGAGGTTTAGCTTTCTGAATGGTAACCATGGCAGCCAGGATGCTACTAAAGTCCTGGCTGCCATGGAAAAGTAGTGGGGAGCCAGGGGAGAAGCTACTTACCCGTCCGTGCAGCTCCCGGGGCGCTCCACAATGATGTCACAGCGCCCCTACGTTGCATGGATCATGGGATCCATGCGATCATGTGATCCATGTGACGTAGGGGCGCTGTGACGTCATTGTGTAGCGCCCCAGGAGCCACACGGATGGGTAAGTAGCTTCTCCCCTGGCTTCCCACTACTGTTCCATGGCAGTCAGGACTTTAGTAGCGTCCTGGCTGCCATGGTGACACTGAAAGCATTTTGAAGACTGATCAGTCTTCAAATGCTTTTAGGTGTGTGGCGTTGTGACGGATCCGGCGGGCATTTCCGGCGACGGAAGTGCACGCCGGATCCTCACAACGCTAGTGTGAAAGAGCCCTAACATAGGTTTTATGCAAATCGACTTCGGATGTTTCATCTGAAGTTGATTCACTCATCCCTAGTAGGAATGTATGGCAGGAATGTTATTAATGGTCTGTGATTTTATGCAGGTTTGAGCAAACAAACTTTCCCTCAAAAATCGCTTTAAAATGTTACCAGCTATAGAGAAAGTGTAGAGAACACGGCAAAGTCTAACGAGAGAGAGTAAAGTGATTTTCAGAAACGTAATAACTCTGATACAATTAGAGTTATAGAGGGAATGAGACACCTGAGTTGCTGTGTTTAATAGCGATGCTCCAGTAAGCATTTCAGCGGTGTCATATCACTCGTAAGCTACGAGATGTCTGAAAAGGAAGATGACTGGTTTGAAAACTCGTACCTAAAAGCTTGAGATATCACACTGAGTAATCTTCTCTTACTTTTCTCAGGAGAGATGTTGCTTTCCATGTGAAACAAATACCTAGGCTCTGCTAGAAGAAAAGGTAAAGGGGGTGGGGGTGGATTTTAACACATGTCAAAAACTGTGTAAACATGATACTCGATGTACAGGGACAGAGCTAGCAATGTCTGCAAAAACTAACAATAACCTCATCTTACTTTCCAATAGGTATGGCTCACATTGATATAATATATAAATGCATTCGGACAGTCTTCAGACCCTTTCACTTTTTTCACATTTTGTTCTCCCCATCAATCTGCACCCAATGCCCCATAATGAGAAAGTGAAAACATTTAGAAAAATTTGCTAATTTATTAAAAAGTAAAAACTTAAATTTTGCGTGGACATAAGTTTCAGACCCTTTGCTATGGCACTTGAAATTTAGCTCTGGTGCCTCAAATTTCTCTTTATCATTTTTGAGATGTTTCTACACCTTGACTGGAGTCTACCTCTGCTAGATTCAGTTGATTGGACATGATTTGGAAAGCCACAATGCATATCAGAACAAAAACCAAGCTATGTGGAGAAAAGAACTGCCTGTAAAGCTCAGAGACAGGATTTTGTGGAGGCACTGATCTGCAGAAGGGTACAGAAAATGTCCGCTGCACTTAAAGATCCCACGAGCAGAGTTACCTCAATAGTTCCTAAATTAAAGAAGTTTGGAACAATCAGAACTTATCCTACAGCTAGCCACCCAACCAAACTAATTAATCAGGGGAGAAGAGAGGTGCCAAGAACCCAATTGCCACTGTGGCTGAGCTCCAAAAGTCCCGTGTGCAGATAGGAGAAACTTCCAAAAGGTCAACCATCACTGCAGCAACCCACCAATATGGGATTTATAGCAGAATAATCAGAAATAAGCCTCTACTCATTAAAAGACATATTAAAACCCACTCAGAGTTTGCAAAAAAGCACCTAAAGGACTCTCAGACTGTGAGAAACAGCATTCTCTGGTCTGATGAAACAAAGATTGAATTTTTTGGCCTCAATTCTAAGTGTCATGTCTGGAGGAAACCAGACACTGCCCATGACCTGCCGTATACCAGCCCTACAGTGAAGCATGGTTTTGGTAACATTATGCTGTGGGGGTGTTTCTCAGTGGCTGGAACAGAAGACTGGCAGGAAAACCTGATCCAGGAAATATGTTCTGGATGACAGACTGGGCTGAAGGTTCACTTTCCAACAAGACAGTGACCCTAAGCATACAGCCAGAACACAGGAGTGGCTTAGAGACAACTCTGTGAATGTTAGAGATTGGGCCCACTGGAGGATCATCTGGTACTCTGGTGGGCCTGTCTGATCCTGACTCCCTCAATAAAACTGAATAATTTGATGTACGTTCAGCCAACATCCATTACATAGACTTGATAAGGTGGAAATATAAGAACATGCATTTGGGATAGTCTCACATGGGCTATGAATGTATCATTTGTAGTCACACAAAAAATCTTCCCCCTTACATCTTGCTAACATGAAGTATATTTGGTAGGTAAGTAGGTGACAGATGGAAAGGACAATGATTGCAGGATCAGACTATATAGGGTTTGTTTTTAGTCTCTAATATAGAGAGTCTCAATCCTTTTGTTCACTGGGAAGATAAGTCACCACCAGTAGTATCTAGCAGTGGCTCTCCCCTTTCCTCACTGAGAAAACATATGTACAAGCCAAGCATGCATGTTTATGGAAGAATAGCTGATCGAAAAATAAGCTTATTAAGCTATTGAAGGCGTACGGACACCTTTAATATGGTGAAGATATGCTAACATGGAAACAGAAATCATCATTAAAGTATGCACTCTTTTTCTTTCACTACCCAAACTGTCTGCATAGTACTCTACTTGATACACCTCTTCCAAAATGATCATAAACCCCCTATATATCAATTGACCAACTAGTAACACCCAGCTGGACCATCATTGCAAGCTGCTAGTAATTCATTAATGACTTCTAGAAGGAATAATAAAGGAATGGCACAACACAGAGTCATAAGCACAAATGTTGCTATTACATGGGGTATGCAAGTATTTACTAAACAGACATTTAAGCTGATCATACAAAAAGATAATTGTCATCTGAAACTGCTGCTTTCTTTGGAACCAGAAGACCATCTAGTGTATGAGGGTATGTCCCTACTTTCTCCCAACGGCAGATGGAAGGGGGATCGGGCAGGTGAATTTTAATATGCTTGATCATTTAGTTATCTTGGGAGATCAGTCAACAGCTTTCAAGATCTAAAGTGTATGGCCAAATATCTAAGAGTAGCTTTATTCCTTAAGCCAATTTATTACAGCTTAAATGCTAATGCCTGAAAGGTCAGCTCAGCAATGGCGGTATTGATCATTGGTTGCAGAAGGAACTGTTATGAAATGAAATAATTGGCAAGTTTCTTTTCCATCAGAAAAGGGGTATTTTCAACTCATTATTAATATAAAATATTTTTTTTTGAATTTTTGTGCTGTCTAATTTCAGCAGTACTATACCATTAAAATGAAATACTAAATATTGTCCCTCTGTAGCCATCAGCACAAATGATAAGACCTCCTATATAGATAGTAATAGTTTACTGCTGCTGTGAGAGGACAATGTTATTGGAAGGGTAATCCTCATTATAACCCATGGCGGGTTTATAGAGCCCGACTGTCAGGCAGATTATCGGAGACCAATGTTCCTACGAACGCTCATTCTTGACAATCTGTCCATCTAAAGGTGCCGCTGATGAATGAGAGAAACGCTTGTTCATTCGGTTAAACTGCTGTTCGGGCAGGCAAGTAAATTAGCATTTGTGGCCAGCAGATCCTGTGCTCTAAAGAGCTCTCTGCTGCCCAGAAATAATACAGCTACTGCGATCGTTCATTCTGAGACTGCGGTGGTGATTGTTGCATGGAACTGCGGAGATTCACCCCTAATGAATGAGCAGACAGTTGTTGGGAAGAAACGCTTCCTTACCGATAATCGGCTGCTCTTCTGGCCATGTAAACCCACCATAAGTGTAGAATTAAGATAATAATAGATTTATTGTTCTTTTGATAGGCCTACATGAAGATGCTCACAGAAGAGCACAGATTTGATTGTGTAATGTGTAATGCTCTAAGTGAGCCACTGAAGGGGGTCTCTCTCTGGTCAGAGTGAATGGTCTGACTGAGAGAGTTAAGCAGGACTGCTGTGCAAAAAGTCCAAACAAAGAGGAAGTTAAAGAACCAGTAATTAACGAGGATTGACTTCAAAAAATTATATCCAGAAAAAACGTTCAACTGTTGATATGTGATTTAAAAAGTTTTGCTGGAAGTTTCCCTTTAATAGTTGAAGAAGAAATAAACATAGAATAAGAAAGTGCTACTAACTCTGCACTGCCTTTATGTACGTGTTTGCTAATTGACAATTAAGAAGAGACACAAGGAGCGGTGGCACTATCACACTTCAAACACTTGTTAAACAAACAATAAAAAGAATTCTTTATCTGACTCCAGAGTATGACTCCCTCGTCATCTCACTAGTTCACAAAACAACCTGTGCAGAAAGAAATAGCCATCATTTTAGGACAATAGAGTCCCACTAGGGCACTCACGGCATAATAGTTTCCCACCATTAACTTTGTTGTACTCCCAGACAATAAAACCGAAAAAAAAAACAATCTCGAATTCTATAAGCTTGCAAGAACAGACTTTACTATAGGCCATTTTATTAGAACATATTTACAGATATAATCAGGTTTAGCATGCCCAAGAGCAAGCGCAAACCAACCCCAATTTTTATATTTTCACAGAAACTTTTCTCTGCAAAGTACACAGGGGTGCTGTGCACGTGAGGACAATTCGACACTGTGATGGTGGCAATTATGTAAAATACAATTGGTAAATAATCTTAGTTTAAACATAAACATTGTATTGTGCTCTATTACTAATACACAATGCAAAAACCAACATATTCTATAAATACAGAGTCTACACCAGAACTGCCAAGCTGCACTTACTTCTTCCCTCAGTGGTGTCACACTGATGAACTACATTGCCCAGCATAACCAGATGCCATATGGTTTACTGTCGGTTTACAGTCTGGCAAGGTGGGACTAACACTACTGCAACTTTCTGAGTGAGATATTAAAAATAGCCCAAGTACATTAGTTAATGGCAGGGGAAGCACAGGGAAAGGGAAAAATGTATACCCACATAAACACAGGGGCTATCTGGGAATAATTACTTTTTATCTATGCCTCCTAAAACAGAAAATTCAAACTTACCTGCTCCCCACCACTCCGGTCCTCCACACTGCCTCTGCTGTGTCCATGTTCCAGTCCCTGGAGTACATCTAGTACAGCATGGGCATGGTCACAAGCTTCACTGCAGCCAATAACTGTGGTCACAAGCGGCACATCACCAGTGAAGCCAGTCCTTGGCTGCAGTAGAGCATGTGACCATGCCCATGCAGTGCCGACGTACACTCCGGGGGTAAAACATGGACACAGGGGAGGCTGTGTGGAGGACCGGAGTCGGTAAGTATGAATGTTCTGTTTCTGGAGGCAGGCTCTAGACACTAGATAAAAAGCAATTATTCCCAGAAAAACCTTTTATTCATTACACAGAACCAGAATTATTTTTTTTATGCAGTTTATGCAACTCATTGATCCCCCATAATATCCTCATAGAAATTATACTTAATGTTTCAGAAACTGTTCATTACTTGTAAATCACTGTAAATTACCAAATCAAGTCATAGCAGTTTGGAGCTTGCAAAGGAAGTCAAACAATTTTTTTACACCGCTGCTATAAGGGAGATGACGCACAGTGTAATGAAGAGGGGGCAGCGCTCACATGGAGTCTCTCCTCCTTGTCAAACAGCTGATCAGTTGGGGTGCCGGTGTTGGACCCCCACTGATCAGATATTGATGAGCTATCCTGAGGATAGGTCATCAGTATATATGGTAGGACAACCCCTTTAAGGAAACATTGGGCACTTTTAGTAACCCCGGCCCAATCTGTCCCCTGCACACGACGAGTATTCCGATCTCAGGTTTGGTATTTCCCAGATGATGGCAAGAAAAGATGTTACCTTTACAGTGGGCAAACTGATTTTATTCGGCTAAAAGATGTTTGGCATAAGGACAACCATAGCCTTATCTCTGCTATAATATAATGCTAGCCAACAAATGCAATGATTTATCTGGCCTCACACTAAGCCTCCTTGAAGTAGAAATCAGCATTTCCATGGATGTACAGATTATTTTTAGTCGAGGTAATAGGGATCGAAATCGCTAACAAAGTGGTAACCACTAACATTTTTCTTTTCCTTTTCCACAACTGTTCTTTATCTCTACCTCAAAGAAGTGCATTTTGCAGCAGGTAAAGTCTTCCAGTACTGTGTCCTGGCTGAGATTTCCTTAATCGGCAAATGTCCTTCACCCGGTTGAGTGTCAGCTTGCCATCCCTACAATAACAGTGACAGCTCTGGCCTCTATGGAAGCCTGTTTTTGTAGAGCACTGGGGTTTTCAAACTGTAGATGGTAAAATATGGAGGTACAAGGTCTTCTCTATGTTCTGGCCAAGACTCGCTTCAGTTCCAATTCAGCTAGTAACAACGTATGACAACAGAACTGCAGGTTATTCATTTCACTAAGGCCTCATGCTCATGCAAAATGTGGGCCCTCAAAACACAGATAATGGCTGTGCATATGCCACCATTTTCTTTCTCCCTTCTGTAGAAATGTCCTATGCATGTCCGCAAAATGGAGAAGTATATGACATGTTCTATTGTTTTTTTTTTTTGCTTTGCAGAACTGAGGCATGGACATACAGAAAGACAGCACACGGTGGGAGCAGATTTATCAAGATTGGTGCTTTCTGTACTTGATTGCGCCTAATTTATGACAAGGATTAGGCCTCATCATAAATTAGACAAATCTTCTGGCAGCCTGCGTACCTAGACAGAAATCTAGGGCTGCTTGTAGAATTCTAGATTCATTTGTTCCAGAAAACTGGCGTAAATGAAGATAAATTTGTTGCTATGGCTGGTCATGCACTATTCCTGTCCTTGGCATGCTAAAAAGTGGCAAGGGCAGCGTGAAACTGCCCTTTGTGACTTAAAGGGTTTCTGTCACCAGGTTTAACCCTATGAAGTTAGCTGACATTAGCGATGTGCTAATGTCAGCTAAACCTAACTAGCCTATTCTTACTTTTCTCAGTGCTTGCATTAACCTAAAAATCGAACTTTTATAATATGCTAATGAGGCTCTAGGAGCAGGGGGGCATTGTTCCTGCTCCTAGAGCCTCCATTCTCCCACCTTGGTCTCCTCCCTCCAGGTCTTGATTGACAGTGCCAGGCAGCGCTTGCGTCTGTCTGCCAGCCCTGTGCTCGGATGAAATCTCGCGCCGTTCTGAACTCAGCGCAGGCGCGGTGAGGGAAAGACGCTCGTCGGCTGCCAGGTTCCTCACCGCGCCTGCGCTGAGTTCGTAACGGCGCGAGACTACATCCGAGCACAGGGCTGGCAGACAGACACAAGCGCTGCCTGGCCCTGTCAATCAAGACCTGGAGGGAGGAGACCAAGGTGGGAGAATGGAGGCTCTAGGAGCAGGAACAACGCCCCCCCTGCTCCTAGAGCCTCATTAGCATATTATAAAAGTTCGATTTTTAGGTTAATGCAGGCACTGAGAAAAGTAAGAATAGGCTAGTTAGGTTTAGCTGACATTAGCACATCGCTAATGTCAGCTAACTTCATAGGGTTAAATCTGGTGACAGAAACCCTTTAAAAAAAAAAGGATGCATGTAAAAAGTCATGAAAACATGTGTGGTCATGAAAGGTCACCCCGATGTGCTGTTTGAATTTTTTGCGGCCCCGTTGAAATGAATGGGTCTGCATTCAGTCCACAAGAAATGCAGAACAAAAATACGGTGGTATTCATGAGGCCTAATAATTATGTCAAGTTATAGAATCTCCATACTTTTAATATACTAAAAATGAGTGCATTTTGTATTTCTTGCCTTTTTTTATATACAGTAGCACCAACATATTCCGCAGCAATGTTCAGATATTGTCACCGTTCACATTTGTCCCCCATGGGGCTCACAACCTAATCTTTAATGACTTATTGAACCACAAGAATATTTTTTAACAAAACCCTAATGCTATGCATTTCGTTTGGTAACAGAATTAGGAGGATAGCCGATGAGCTAGCGAAACCTTGTGTATGAGTAAATATTATATTTACTAATTATTTCATGGAGGCTCTTGGAGAAAATAGTACAATGTTAGGAAGTTCTGTGGCAGCGCCAGCCTATGAGATTACTAGACGGGTTTTCTGCGCTGGCTGCTTATTGTGTGGAATGATGCTGCTCTCTACAGCCTGCAATGAAGACCTGCAGCTAATCACAGTAAATACACATCCAGTTTCATATTATGTAATTCATTATGGAAACCCATAAAATAACATACAAAAATGCTATATATAACGCACTATGGGGCATATGCAGGAGTCCGTCCCTGATTGCATGTATCTCTGCACAGAAGGATTGCTGCCTCCAGGTCTGAACTGTTGTATTTGTGATCTTCAATTGGAACCAAATTCACAAGCAAAATAGGTTACAATTTGGTCATTGATGAGTAGGGTGACCACTTTCATAACCCCCAAAAAGGAAGACACTATACTTGGTGGGTGACGATACAGCACAGAGAATGGAAACCTTAATGTATGAAACAGCGTCAGAGGACATTACAGGGAGAAGGTATAAGAGGAGAGGACTACAACTCCCAGCATGTCCAGCTCGTTATTATGGGATACTCAAAAATCAGTAAGGCGAATGCAATACTAAACTGTAACTTTTAATCTCAAAAAATTAAAATGACTATGAGAATAATACTAAAATGTAAGGATGCATCAGTTAGCCTCTCTAATGTCAACAAACTGCTACGTTATCCAGGAGTAATATATATATATGCATAAATGCCCAATGTACACGGCGGGCCCCAATCAGCGGAACGCAAAAGAGAACCGAACCTCCTACTGCATCCGATGTATATGTGGGTATGTGGGGTGTCCTGTCAGAACAGTGTGTGTGTGTGGGGGGGGAAGGTGTATGGAGGTTCAAGAAAAGACAAAAGTTAAAGGGGTTATCTGACCTTAGTATGCCCTGTGGGTGAGTGCTGCCATATGCAGGTGTAATTATAGCCCTCAATCTCCTTTATCGTGGGATACCAGTCTTCTTTTGGCTTACCATATTGTGGGATTACATATGATTTTTGCCTTACCAGATCTAGCGAAACATGGCATGTAGGGATTATAGGCTAGGACTGTCATAGGGCTTTCTTATTGCCAGGGTCAGGTTCCAGACAGGGTCACCCTTTTCAGGGCGAGTGCTCTGTAGTTAGACTTATCAATGCCAGCATAGCACTTACCTACAGGGAATACTAGGATGAGATAATCCCTTAACATTTTGCCTTTTCTTGACCCTTTCACAGTTCCGGCCAACAACAGAAGGACACCCCACATATACATCAGATGCGTTAGGAACTTTGGTTCTCTTTTTCTTCTGCTGATTGGGTGCCACAGTGTCCTTGGGCATTTCTGCATGTACAGCGTATTACTCCCGGATAACGTAGGAGTTTGTTGACACTAGAGAGGCATCTTTACATTTTAGCATTATCCTCATAGTCATTTTAATCATTTGAGATTAACATTTACATTTTAGTATAGCATTCACCACTGGTTTTGAAGTTTGCATTGCTGGTGAATATCAACCACAGGATCATATTTTCGGTGGTGCTCTTTTCGTTATTATGGGATATGAGAGGACATTTCAGGCAGGAGGTATAACAACAAAAGACTACATCTCCCAGCATGTCCAGGTCGTTATTATAGGATATTAGAGGATATTTCAGGGAGGAGGTATAGAATGAGAGGACAACAACTACTAGCATGTCCAGGCGGTTATTATGGGATAAAAGAGGATATTTTAGAGAGGGAGTATTTGAGGAGAGGGCTACAACTCCCAGCATGCCCAGGGTGCTATTATGGGATATCAGAGGATATTTCAGGGAGAAGGTATAACAAGAGGTGACTACAACTCCCAGGATGTTCAGGTCATTATTATGGAATATAAGAGGATATTTCAGGGAAAAAGTATAAAATGAGAGGACAACAACTTCCAGCATGTCCAGGCTGTTATTATGGAATAATAGAGGATATTTAAGGGAGGGAGTATAAGAGGAGAGGAATACAACTTTCAGCATGCACAGGTCGTTATTATGGGATATTAGAGGATAATTCAAAGAGGTAGTATAAGAGGGGAGGACTATAACTTCCAAGGTTTCTCAGGCCCCCCACTTCTCCAGTGCTGAACTCCTCCCTGCCTGTACTGTTCACATGAAGGTGACATCCTCACAGGTCCTTACCACTTCTCTTCCCCACTGCTGAGCTCCGGCCCCTCCTGCACTGATCACATGATGGTGACATCACAGCTCCTTACCGTTGCTCCTCTCCACAGCTGAACTGAGGCCCCTCTTGCACTGATTACATGATGGTGACATCATCACAGGTCCTTCAGCTCTTGTACTGTAGCACATCATAGGGCCCCCCCCCCCACCTTGAGAATACTGGGCATTTTTGGTATTTTATACATTTCCAGCTGGACACATTTTTAGATCCCAGAAAATTTCCAGGAAAAATAAAATGTATGGTCACCCAATTAATGAGCCATGTTTTGTCTGGTGTCAGCTACCTTATATATGGTATTGTCTCTGGTGCTAGGTGGCAGTGAAGCTTGGGAGTTCCTGGTGGTCTTGGTGGTCCATTCTACTTACAGCAGCAAGCATCTCAGGCCTGAGGACCACAACAAGTTGTTCTTCAGTCACTGGCTGGGGGACATTTCTATACAATATATATCTATTTAATATAGCCACTTTTCTTTCTTACCACGATCATAAAAGACCCTTCTATTCTGTATGCAGCATTCAGTAAGTTATCATCTTCTACTGAATCTTACAGAGCATATACCACCATAATCCACAGCGTACATGGCAAATAGTTACAGTATGAGATAGAGTTACATTCCCTAACACCAGTAACAGAAACCAGGCTGAGGCATCATCCCATTCATTTTAATGAAAAAGAGCGAGGTTGTCACCATTAATAAAGGAAATCGTATAATCAGTGCGTGATTTTGGCGGATTTAAAGCAGCTGCACAAAGGTACAGTAATCACATATGAGAGCTATAGTGCAGGTGTATTATCACTGGAGCAACAACTTCACCACTTCAATATAATATTCATATAATCTATAATTTTTTTGTGCAGATAATACATTCTGGGTTGACACATGTTACTAGAAAATAATCTAATGACACATGAAGCATATCCAGGGTAAGAATATTAAAAAATGGCATAAAATGCCTGAAGTTATTTTTAAACCTCAATCAGGATGAAAGACTGAAGAGTTGGGGGTGATCAGTGGTCACATTTGACAATTCTGTTGTTAGGCAGTACATACTGGAAAACAGCAACATTTCATGAAAAGAGTTTTTGGTGGGGTAAGGGGATTTATTTAATTTTAAAGAGGTTAGGAAAGATTAAAAAGAAGCATTACTCACCTCACTGGTCTCAAGCGGCTAAGGTTTCAATGCTGCTCCGGTCTCCTCTGCCCTCCACTTCCTGGTCCTGGCTAAACACACAATAAATGGTTGGAAATGCCCGCTCAGCCAATCACATGGTCAAAGCTGTGACCCAGCTCAGACAGTGAACCGGAGTAATGTATAACAGTAACGATGGTGGATCAGTGAGATATAGTAGTATAGTATATAGTATAGAAGTATTGCTTCCTTTTTTATTTTTAACCCCTTGTGGTCTTTTTTAAATTTTCTTCCACTGTCAAAGTCCAGCATTTGACTGACACAGCAATGCGACACTTCTATGATTACAGCAAGGGCTGATATTCTGGGTCTTTCTTCTCGGAAGTTTTGTATCCTCAGAAGAAAACTGTAGGTACTATTCTATGCTGTCTGATAATCTAGAACATCTGACTCAGAATTTATAGCTGTTCTGTAGTGCCATCTTATAGGAACTCTTCCAGTTTGGGAATATTTTCAACCCTCTTGCTTTTTTGCCCATCGGTCAATTACTAATATAGATTATATATTATCTTAAACAGGTTGTTTTTTCAAGAGTCAAAATGGTGTCATACTCATCTTACAGGTCCCCGGGGACATCTGGGAAATGACTGTTCAACCAATCACTGGCAAGAGCAGTGACCTGCCTCAGTTGGTGATTAGCTGAGTGGTAATTTCCTGTGTGTGTTGAGAAGGACCAGGAAGTAGAGCCCAGTGGGGACCCAGGAATTGTCAAAATGGGAGCAGAAGGTAATGTGTAAGGTTGGTATTATACAGTTATACAGTTCTGAGCCCTGTTCTAGAGCATCTATTATTATGACGCTATCCTGTGCCATTCATTTATTTATGAACACATTTTAAAACAGTTTGCAACGAAGAACCACATGGGTGTTATCAGTTGGGGGGGGGGGGGTCCGCCAAGGTCTGCCACTGGCATAACTGATTGAATAATCTCAGAATGTGCAGGGAAACAACCCCAATTGGTAACACCCATCTGGAACTTCATTGAAAACTGTTTGTACTTGATTCATAACTTCTCACAGGGATAATAAAGGAATGGAACGTTACAAAGTAATAAGAATAGATGCTGCAGAATTGTTATTATAAACAGGGGGTGCAGGTAGTTGCTAAAACAGACATGTCAGGTTACAGATCTTTAAAAAAAATGGTGATTCCTTCCAGAAACAGCGCAACTCTTGACCAAGATTAACCTATCTAGTGGGCATAAAAACACCTACATAAACAGCACCAAATAACAAAAGTATATATAAAATGCATCGTAATAAAAGCACCATAATGAATGCACTCTTGACCAAGGCCAAGTCTAGTATAACATTACTGGGTATGAGGATAAGCTGCAGTACCAGATACAACCTAAAGAGAAGAGTGGTGCTGTTCCTAAAAAAAAAACAAAAAAAAAACTGCCATGTTTTCTAATGCCACAGTGGTTGTATTGGCATCAATTGTAATTTTAGGTGAGTCTTAGAGTCTTCAATATTCACAAGACACTTCTACCCTACTTGGAAGGGGTTATGGAGTACCTCTGAATAAACAGTCCAAGTCACCTGGGTTTTGGATATGAAAATTCCTCATTAACACATTATAGAGCGTGGTATATTACCTCCGAGATTTAACCATCCCAACCAGTGTAAATAAAACAAGAGTCAGTGAATAATATAATAGCCTGTACCTGCAGAAAGCTGCATTTCCCCTGCAGCTGGGAACTTTCCCATATTCATATGCCTGATGAAATAGCAACACTTCTAAGGAGTTTTATTTGGGTGCCCTGTACTTGTCTTATTTCTTACTGAATGGAATTACTGTCTTAGAGGATGAAAGTGCCAGTCTGCCAGTGTGAAAGACTGGCTCGCAATCACGAGAACATGTTATACAGGAGGAAAGCATACGGAATGTAAAACACTCCATGATAGAAATCATATTTACTTCTTTATCACCTATAAGTCAGCTTTGGTCATAGGTGTAGCAGTGATGGCTTTGCCATTTAACTGTGTGCAATAATAAAATTAATAAAAAAAAATAGCAAATGATAACTTTGTACTTAAAGGGGTTGTTTGGGAAAAGATATTGATGACCTATTCTCAGGCGTGCCAAGTGGCGTGCCTAGGCTGGCCAGGAGGTGGTCCGCCTCAGGTGCCAGCTGTCAGAGGGGTGCTAGATGCAATGAGCGCTTCCATCAATACAGATGATAGCACTCATTGCTAGAGCGCCACAGAGCTGGTGCTCCATAATGGATACTAGTAATAATGAATTGCTACATTCCGGCAGAAGAACAGCCTGCCAGAGTTCATCAGGGCTGGCCAGGCCTCTTGGACTACCATTTTTTGTCCAGCCAAATCCTGAATCCCCATCAAGTCCTATTATGGTCAATGGGCTCCAGTGGGAAAAGGCAGTGCCAGCTATGCCAGATATGATGAACTCTGGCAGGCTGTTCCTCTGCCGCAACAACCTGCTGGATGATTTAGTGTGAAAGTAGCCTTACTTTATCAAGAGTGCATAATACTCCACCAGTGTGAACTGCATCCTGTGGCTTGTACATTTTTGGAAACTTTTTGTCTTTTATCTTTACGCATCGTGTAACAGAAGAACATATAAAAATGCACTGAACCATACAACTTTTAAGCAACATAATTTACTGTACTAATACACTCATTTATTTAGAGGGAAGGCATGAAGAACTTTGCTGTGAGAGTTAAGATAAAAAGGGTGATGCAAAATTGACATTTAATTGACAGGTAATGCCCAAGCTTTACTGTCCCAGTGCCTGGAAAGAAATTTGTTGTGTTGCTACAAAGTTTCCAAAATATCTTTTCCTTAGTCATAAATGTGGTGATCACAGCACCAGGGTTCCTGTCCATCTGCCCAAAAGCCCTGTGTGGCTTTAATGGAGAACATCATTCCTTGGGGCATGCCTATTACGATTACTGACATCGCCCTTTGAAGACACACTATAACTCTTAAAAAACATCCTCATTTTATTGTCAGTTTAAATTTACTGTTGAAGCAACTTTTATCCTTTCCATATGAACAGTTTGTCAAAGTGATGCTCAGAGGTCTGAAGGCCACAACATGTCTCCAGGAAATATTGTGATTTACAGTGTTCAGAAGGATTTATTTTAATCCAGAAATTGGTGGGATTATTCAGAGTAGAGACCACATGTGCTTGTGCCAGACCGTGTGGAATAGAAAATATATGTAACACAGAAATTCTGTATTAATGTCTGCAGTGGAAAGCAATAGCAGATTAGTCAGATATCTATTTCTATAAGGGTCTATACACACATGAAGTTTATCTGGCGTCTTTTTTAATACTAAATAAAAAGCCAGATAAAGAACCTATTTTTTTTTATTTATATTTGGCTGTGGCTTTAGTGGCTCTCTTTTTCTAAAAGGCGGTGTGAACTGGGTTTTTTCCTGCCATGTAACACTAAAGAAAAGGCCAGATTTTTACAAAAATGTTTCTATATTTTGCCATGGCTTTACTGGCATTCTTTTTCTAAAAGGCTGTGTAAACTGCATTTTTCTGCCTTTATTTTCCATATGTTGAAAAAGCTATATACTGTAAAATGCCTTGAAAAAAAATAAAAAACTACGAGAGCTACAGCATTACAGTACACTGCATTGTTAAAAAGGAGAAAGAAAGACAAAGAACAGCACATACTTAACAAACAAAAAAAAATCTTGTGTGTCCTCCTGCACTTCATATTTCTCATAGATCTTCAGCCTGGAGTTGGTTTTTTAATGCAAAAAAAATTCCAGTGCAAAAAACCCCACTAAAAACGCACTAAAAAACATTAAAAATAGTGTCGAAAAAAAACAGGCAAAATCTGAAAGCACATAAAAAAATAAGTATAAAGGAATAGCGTGCACTTTCTTTTTAATTGTTGTGTGAACATGGTTCTGGGAAATAATATGGGAGGTGGATTTAGAATTGGCTTTTAGCCGGTTAGTGTACAAAAGTTGCCAATTTTGGCCTCCTTTGCGTAAAGATGTGTGACCATTATGCCTCATGCACACGTCAGTGTCAGTTTTGGATCAGTGGTAACGCGGACAGTGTTCAATCCGTGTTTCCTCCCGTGACAGATCCGTGTTGGGTCCGTGGGTCCGTTTTTTGCTGACCGTGTGCCATCCGTTTTTCACTGACACTGAGCAGCTGGAAAATGTTACATCTGTGGTTTTCACAGACTCATTGACTATAATGGGCGTGAGGGATCCGGGAATACGGATCAGATAGGACATGCATCCGTACCCATGGACCGTGCTAAAACACTGATGTGTTTGTACATGGAGAACACGTACTGCACATGTCCGGGAAACACTGATGTGTAAATGAGGCATTAGCTGTTTAGGCAGAGGAACATGGCACCTCACAGCCAACAGATTTACTTTAATTTCACAGAAAAACGGTGTACATTATATCGCGCCACAATACGCACTTTTTGTTTGCATGGACTGAGAATACCATAATACTTATGGTCTGAACAAACTGGGTATACTACAGTCCATGTTTAGTATTTTAACTGTTCACGTGTATAAAGTTTTTTTAATAGAATACATAATAAAATACTCATAATGTACTATATGTAATCATACAATCATTTATTAATATACTTGCATCTACGTATTGTTGAGACAATATATATACATATCCTTCCTTATGAGGTGTTCCCAACCACTTTTTTGATTTCATTGTTTCTCTATATAGATTAGGTGTATCTATATTGGTTGGCGGCATGCTTTTTCCATATAAAACAACCAGGTGAGCCATCACTAATATTTTCTACATGGACTAAGACTGGCCTATGAAATACGTGCCTTAAAGTAGCACCCCCACAAAAACTTTTATTCTCTGACCTGTTAGAAAAGTACATGATGTAAACTGTAGTGAAGGAAATCTTCTTATCAGTGACTGTATTTGTGAGTTATCACCTCCCTTCTGATTCTCAGACAGCAGACAGACAGCATCTTATGTGTGGACAGGAAGTCTGTTTATGTATTCCTAAAGAAGCCTCAATGTCAGTCTCATAGCAATGAATAGAGAAGTAGCTGACTTTGTGCCCTGTGACAGTTGGAGATCAGAGTGTTGGTCACATGACACAGCTGAGGATCAGGGCCCATTCACATGACCGTATGAACGGGTCCGCAACTGTTCCACAATTTTGAATACAGCTGTGGCAGGCTTTGGAGCATTTAGAAGGCCCGAGGCCAGGGACGTAGCTATAGTGGAAGCAGGGGAAGTGGCTGTCACAGGGCCTGAACTCAGAAGGAGCCTACCTGGGAAAAGGACTGAAAGATTTTATTGTTAGTGCCCCCTCAAGAGTATTATACAATTACATTACATACAGTGACAGTATTATATATAGTGGCATGAGATACTGTACAGTATATACTGACTAAAAAGTAATCTCTGCAATATTAACATAGCAATTGCAAATCGTTATTAACTGCTCTGTTGAAGGGGTTCTCCGGGAATTAAGAAAACCAAATTACTGAAAATTCTTAAATATTACTTTATTATAAATATATTCTGAAATACCTTTCATTAGTTATAATGGCTCGTTTTGTCTAGAGAGCAATCATTAGGAGAAATAAAATGGCCGCCGTCCTATTAGTACACATAAAACCTGTCCTAATCACACAGGAGGACAAATTACTTCACAACACTGTACTTCATGTCTCCTCATGAACTCCATTCCTACAGAGATTGAGCTGAATGTCTTATCAGCTGTATTCGGGATCATAATCCCTGACAAGCAGAGAAGAGGATGCGGCAGCTCTTTACCTCAGTGTTGTGAAGTAACTTGTCCTCTTGTGTGCTTAGGACAGGTTTTCTGTGTACCAACGTCTGTGTAATTATCACAACCATACACTGTACCTGGTACAATACTATATCCTGTATACAGTACACTACAACTATATACTGTACCTGGTACAATACTATATCCTGTATACAGTACATTACAACCATATACTAAACCTGGTACAATACTATATCCTGTATACAGTACACTACAACTATATACTGTACCTGGTACAATACTATATCCTGTATACAGTACATTACAACCATATACTAAACCTGGTACAATACTATATCCTGTATACAGTACACTACAACTATACACTGTACCTGGTACAATACTATATCCTGTATACAGTACACTACAACTATATACTGTACCTGGTACAATACTATATCCTGTATACAAATACATTACGAGCATATACTGTACTTGGTACAATACTATATCCTGTATACAAATACATTACGAGCATATACTGTACTTGGTACAATACTATATCCTCTATACAAATACATTACAACCATACACTGTACCTGGTACAATACTATATCCTGTATACAATACATTACGACCATATACTGTACCTGATACAATACTATATCCTCTATACAGTACATTACAACCATACACTGTACCTGGTACAATACTATATCCTGTATACAAAACATTACGACCATATACTATACCTTGTACAATACTATATCCTGTATACAAATACATTACGAGCATATACTGTACTTGGTACAATACTATATCCTGTATACAAATACATTACGAGCATATAATGTACCTGATACAATACTATATCCTCTATACAGTACATTACAACCATATACTATACCTGGTACAATACTATATCCTGTATACAAATACATTACGAGCATATACTGTACTTGGTACAATACTATATCCTGTATACAAATACATTACGAGCATATACTGTACTTGGTACAATACTATATCCTGTATACAGTACATTATGACCATATACTGTACCTGGTACAATACTATATCCTCTATACAAATACATTACGACCATATACTGTACCTGATACAATACTATATCCTCTATACAGTACATTACAACCATACACTGTACCTGGTACAATACTATATCCTGTATACAAAACATTACGACCATATACTGTACCTTGTACAATACTATATCCTGTATACAATACATTCTGACCATATAATGTACCTGATACAATACTATATCCTCTATACAGTACATTACAACCATATACTATACCTGGTACAATACTATATCCTGTATACAAATACATTACGACCATACACTGTACCTGGTACAATACTATATCCTGTATACAATACATTACGACCATAAACTATACCTGGTACAATACTATCTTATGTATACAGTACATTACAACCATATACTATACCCGGTACAATACTATATCATGTATACAGTACATTACAACCATAAACTATACCTGGTACAATACTATATCCTGTATACAAATACATTCTGACCATATGCTTGGCACAGTACTGTATTTTCAAGTGATCACTCAGTCGGACACCAGACTACTTTGGTTCCACATTAGATTTGCAGTACATTTACGTTGCTTTGGACATATTAGATTGTCATCACCTATATTATCCTAGATGGACAAAAATGTAAGTGCTGCATATTACTTCCCTGCAGCCAGGCAAATGTAATAAACACCATGTACTACAATCCTCAGCTCTTTCAAATATGCTTTACATGCATGTTTCATAGCATTAACATCCCCCTCATGAAAGAGAAAATGAAATTACCTTGAAATGTAATAACCACAATAATAATAACAATAAAACTCTTGGTGGTTGATATCTCTTAGTATTTAGAAAGTCACAAAAGAGGAGCTAGAGAAATATGACTTACAAATGATCAATTATGAAAAATAATCTGTCTAGTGATGCTGTGCTAATATGGAAAGATGGATTACTTGCCATAAACCAATAACTCCGTTGTTTGCTTAGTCTATAGGTAATTTTGTTTCTACGAGGTAACTTGAAATGATTTCCAGACCGCATTATTTTAAAATAAATGCACTTGTCACTCAGGTGTGCACTACAAGAAACAACAATGTAATATCATATGTCAAGTGTCATGTCTCCATTCACAATGCACAATTTAGCCACTTAAGTAGACAGCTTCAGAATCAACCCTTGGAACGAGTGAATGCAGAATTTTCCTAATGAAACCCCACACAGACCACTAGTATATGGGAGGAGAGCCTTCGTGATACTTTAAATAGCTGCTGCCATATTAGTTGTTATTATTGCATCAATCATTTTTTTTTTGTGGAATTATAAATTTTATTAAAAAATATGCAGAATTAGTCACTTTAGAAAACATTTCAAATACCTTATTTTTTTAGTTAAAGGATATCTTTCAGCAGATTTGTACTTATGGAACTGGCTGACCTGTTGCATGGTCTCTTGGCAGCTAAAGGCATCTGTATTGGTTCATATGTGCCCGCATTGCTGAGAAAAATGATGTTTTAATATATGCAAATGAGACTCCAGGGGCAACAAGGGCGTTGCCGTTAAACCTAGAGGCTCTGCTCTCTCTGCAACTGCCACACCCTTTTCCCTTTGATTAACAGGGCCAGGCAGTGAAAACGTCATTGCCCTTGGCCCTGTCAATCAAATTGTAAAGGACATGGCAGCTGCAGAGAGAGCAGAGCCTCTAGGTGTAACAGCAATGCCCCCATTGCTCCTAAAGGCTCATTTGCATATTTTAAAACATAATTTTTCTCAGTAATGCGGGCACATATGCACAGGAGACCAACACAGATGCCATCAGATGCCAAAAGCACATGTAACAGGTCAGCCAGTTTTACAGGTACAAATCTGCTGACAGATGCCCTTTAATAAAGGGAGCCCCTTGCTTAGGATCCTTATCTGCTAAGAGTATAGAAATAATTACCATAGGCTCTGGACTGTTCATACAATTTGGACTCCAGTTTCACTCCCCCCCATGCTCACTTCCCCCAACTTAAGCCCCTACAGTGGTGCAGTATGGAGGAGTTTGAATGGCGTGCCTGGCACTTCTCAAGCATGCCCCATTCTTCTAGCGATTAGTGGGGTCACAGGCACAACCAGTTTCAGAGCTGTGTTAAAGATGGTATCTGTGCTACTGGCGTCATTTTCAGAATAGCACATGATGCCAGTAAGGTACGGCTTGTGGCCCCTGCAGTCACTGATTGACTGCGGTGATTACATGCAGCTTGTAGATAGAGACCAGGAGGACCACTGGGGTCTTGGGCACTGGATCGCCAGGGGAAAGGTGAGCAGGGTTTTTATTTGCTGCTGTACTCTCTATATACAGATAATGTAGTACTGATACTGCAGTCCTATGTAACACCACAGATAACATAGTGATGAGTCTCTGGGTGCAAATAATGCAGTATAAGCACATTTTAATGGGTAATGTGTAAACCTTAATTTTCCTGTGGTAGCAGTGCAGGAACATCATATACACTCTTTGACAAAATACACCTAGAAGGAGTTGTTGGAATTGAATTAAACTTTTTATACGTGAACGCAATTATGAGTGTTGAGCGAACCCGAACTGCAAAGTTCAGGTTCGTACCGAACTTTGCGAGCTCGGGTACCCGGACCTGAACCTGGACTTTTTGACTGAAGTTCGGGCTCGGGTTCGGTGTTCGGGTGATTTTCTTATTTTCCGTTATAACCATAATAGCATTCTTAAGATAGAATGCTAAATAAAATGGCCAGTGAGGGGTTAAAAATAATAAAAAAACCTCACCTCATCCACTTGATCGCGCAGCCGGTATACTCTTCTTTCTTCAGGACCTGCAAAAGGAACTGCGATGACTTAACCGCGCTCACCACGCGGTGAGCGCGGTGACATCATCGCAGGTCCTGCTGAATGAAGATAGAAGACTCAGAGACAATCAATACAGCAGCCGTTTCAGGTCCCATACGGACAGTCGTTCAGTTTCCCTACAGTCCAGAATGAGAACTCTAATGATGCAACCATGTGGAAGCAGGGACACATTGTTGAATAACTAGCTCTAATGGCAGCCATATGACCCAGCTTTTCCAGAAACAAATATACCAAGAAACCAGTACGCTTGACTTCTGCTGTCTATAAATTACTGGAAGGTATTCTAAGAAATGACTTGCTAACTCATATAGCCGTAAATAATCTTTTAATGGATAATCAGCATGGATTCATGAAAAAACACGTTGCATCTAACTAGCATGCTCAGTTTTTCACAAAGAGGTAACTGCAGACCTGGATGTTCATAATACTATTCATGTAGTATATCTAGATTTAGTCTATCTGCATACACAACATTTTTGTTTTGGGGGTTTATAGTGTGTTTTCAAAAACACAATAAGCTCTGGGTATCGCATTTCTTTTGCTGCTGTTTTTCCCATAGGTGTTTCGATTGGACTAAAAAATAGCAACAGGCCATGGGACACAGAGAAAGAGATATTTTTTGAAACTCAATATTCATTGAAAACTATTGTTGTCATTGTTTCTTTTCGTTTTGGCAGTTCTATGCCATTAAAAATTAAATATAAAATAGTGTCCTTCTGTAGATAACACATAGAGATAAAATTGCTGGATAGATAGGAAAACCATTGTTTAGTTTACTGCTAATGTAAGGGAAATGTGTTAACTGTTAGTATAATAGTAGATTAGTAGAATTGGGATAACAGTAGGACAGCTCTGATGCCCACATAAGAGCATTGCACTTATCAGTGTAATGTGTGATGCTCTAACTGAGGTAGTCACCCCCCTTTTCTTTCTGGTCACTGTGATGGTCTGACCGAGAAAGTCAAGTGAAGCTGTTTGCTGTGCCAAATAAAGGAGGAAGTTAAGGAGCCAGGACAGGAGGTAGATTACACAGTGTGACCTCAAAAATTATATCCAGAAAACAATCTAACCATTTTTTAGGGAAAAATAAATGCATAGAATATTCACATATAAACTGTTAATATGTGAGGACATTTTTTGATGGTGCTGTCCCTTTTAAAAAACAGATATGAAGCAGAATAAAAACCAGACCAGATACACAGACAAAAGGGGTCATTTACTAAAGACTGGCAGAAGCACTCCCACAAAAACTTTTATTCTCTGACCTGTTAGAAAGGTGCATGATGTCACTTTTAGTGAAGGTAATCTTCTTACAATTGACTGTATTTGTGAGTTATAAACTCTCTTCTGATCCTCAGCTATGTCATGTGACCAACATTTTGACCTCCAACTGACAGAGGACAGGAAGTCAACTACTTTTGTATCATTGACTTTAGGAATACATAGACAAACTGGCTTCCGGTCCACACATAAGATGTCTAATTTGGAGAAGCAGAGTGTTGGTCACATGACACAGCTGAGGATTAGAAGGGAGGGTATAACTCAATACAGTCACTGATAAGAAAAATACCTTCACTAAAGTTTACATCATTTACCTTTCTAACAGGTCATAGAATAAAAGTTTTTGTGGAAGTGCTACTTTAATAAAAAGGCTGCAGGTGTAAGATGCTGCCAATTTATCAAGAGGTGCCTGCCTCTTAATAAACTTGTCACATGTGAAACTGAGTAGATATCAGATATGATTGACAATTTTCTGTCGTACATGATTTTTAATTTGTTGAAATTGGCGGCCCACCCCTTTTAGTTAAGCTTAGAAACTTTTTGCTTGAAATTTTACAATTTTTTTATGCCAAATAACTGGTGTAAAGTCTTCGTAAATGACTCCCATTATATTTAGTTGTGGGATGTAAAGAAATACCGTAACTCTCTTCATTTCCAGGTGACTATATTTTTAACTGCACATAAAAGGAGGTAACCTAACCACTTCTGTTCTGAGAAGCAGTGATTTCATGCTTGTATGCACCCACCATGTGTGCTCGCCAGACAAACCCCCCTCTCATCCAGACTACTTTTAACTAAAATGCTAAACAGGTGTTTGGAGCTAAGTCTGTAACCAAAATATTTCCCCTTATAACCTGTGACTCTGATAAGGCCTCTTCGGAAATATAGTGGTTACACATTCCTGTTATACCTTTAACAAGCCACTATTTTCCTCCAGTCATGCTGCACAATGTAGTGTCTACTTGTACCTCTCATGTACCAAATTACAGATAAAGTTACAGCAAATTTGTTTTCTTAAAAAAACTCACTGAGGCCTAGTATCCCCAGGGCAATGACAGCCTTGTCTTTCATTTGGAAACAGCAACGGCATCATTTTCTATCAAACAAACCCTACTTCCTGTCACAATGAGGCTGTTCTTAAAATTCTGAATGGGATACGGCTCAATTTGCAGGTGTTCAGGTAGAAAGGTAAAAGGGCATTTGACCTCTGGGGGCAGTTGTTACCTTGGAATGTAACTGAAGTCGCTTTCTGTGGATCACTCCACTGGGTATTGTTCTAGACTTCATGAGGTAACATTAAGTCAATTCATACTAAAACTGATACAAATACAATGAGGTGAACGTATCGTATATGCGGGGCAAAAACAATATAATACAAAAATACAACATTTACAGCTTCCTGCTATACTACTTAAAGGGGCGCTACCATCAACACCTTAATCACATATTAACAGCCTATATGTGTATATTCTATGTATTTATTTTAAAAAGAGGGTTGTTTTCTGGATGTATTTTTTTTTAAATAACTCCATATGTTCCACTCCCTGCCCTTCCTCTTTTGTTTGGCCTTTTTGCACAGCAGACAGTCTCACTTGACTTTCTCAGTCAGACCATTCACTAGGACCAGAAAGGGAAAGGGATGAGTGACTCAGTTAGGACATCATACGTTACACTGATAAGTGCATTTCTCTTCCGTGGACATCTTTATCTAAGCCTATCAAGAGAACAAGAGTTGTCATATTGTTGTTCAAATTCTACTAAACTACTATTATATTAAGTGATAACATCTTCCACTCATAGCAGCAGTAAACTGACAATAGATTACCTATCTATATATGTGTTATCATTTGTGTTAAATGCTACAGAAGGACAACAATTTGTATTAAGTCTTTAATGGCATAGTACTGCCAAAATGAAAAAAAAAACAAAAAAACAATAATGATGCTTAAAAGATGTGTTTTCTATTAAGTTTTTTTTTTTAAATTCCCCTTTCTGATAAAAGGGTCCCATTTAATCACATTTTCTGTATGTGACACATGTTGACCACTAGATTGGGCCACCTACCTGACTTCCTGACCGGGAGCATCAGGCACTTATGCATCTTGCCAACGGCCACAGGTGCCCTCCTGAACTCAACTGTATCACCGTCCTCAGGACAGTGATAGAGTTGAATACTATGGTGAGGGTAGCAGTATTTTGTGCTGCACTGTGGTATTTGGTTCTGATAGGGCTGTACCATGTACTTCTGGTGTCCTTGCCTACTTGTGTTGGCCATGAAGAATTGCAAACCTTGCGACTTTTTAAACACGAATTAGCATACATTTAGGCACAAGTGGCATTCCTACACCGCACTCTCCACTTTCACAAGAAGGGTACATATCGAGAGCATATTTATCACCAGTTTCCTGGTGTAAAAGAAGACTGAAATCTACACCAGCTGGCTAACAGTTCTCTTTAGGCAAATGGACTGCTGGAGGATGCACCTAATTTATTAGGCTACTTTCACAATAGCGTTTTTTGCGGATCCATCATGGACCTGCAAAAATGGTTCCGTTACAATAATACAACCACAATCATCCGTCATGAATGGATCCGGTTGTATTATGTCTTCTATAGCCATGATGGATCCGTCTTGAACACCATTGAAAGTCAATGAGGGACGGATGCGTTATCTATTGTGTCAGATTGTGACAGAGAAAACTGATCCGTCCCCATTGATTTACATTGTGTGCCAGACGGACAGCAAAATGTTCCAGAGCGGAATGGTGACTGAACGGAGGGAAACTGATGCATTCTGAGGGGATCCTTTTTCATTCAGAATGCATTAGGGCAAAACTGATCAGTTTTGGACCACTTCTGAGAGCCCTGAACATATATTACAAACGGAAAGCTAAAACGCTAGTGTGAAAGTAGCCTAACGAGGCGTGTGCCTCATCATAAGTTAGGTGCATCCTCCAGCAGTGCAGGGGAGATCATAGACTGGCGTAAAATATTGGTCTATAATAAATCCCCCCCCCCCCACACTTTATTGTAAGGCAGGAGAACTGTGATAAAACTAATATAATATTAGCATATGTTATCCACCATCTTTTAAAATGAAGCCATAGAATAATTTTTCAGCAGCTGCATAATATTGGGGTTAGCCTGATAGGACTGCAGTTCTCATGGCTGTAACATAAGCAGTCTATCAGCATTATCTGTCTCACGTCTTGACAAGTACTAAATATACAGTAGGTTCAGATGGACACAAGTTCTACATACAGTTTCCACTATGCACTGGAAACAGATTTGAATGTAAACTAAACCACATGTGGAGTGAATCTGGATATTATAGTAGCTATTACACATTTGGAGGCATTTAGAAAAATCCAGATGAGTTGGTATCAAAATCCGGTATTGCTGCCCCATATAACAGTATCATCACTATGCATCCGAATCGCATTGCTTCTGAAGCATTTACATCGGTTCCTGAAACCTTTAGGCTGGATCTACACAACGGCATTTGTCGCCGAAAGTTTGTCGCATTAATGTCGCGCGACAACTTTTATAATGGTAGTCTATGGGGTCGCATTGCGACATGAAATATGCTGCGACTGCAACACGACAGTCGCAAAAAATCCATTCGAAATGGATTTTTCTGCGACTGTCACAACGCAGTCGCAGCATGTTGCGACACCATAGACTATCATTATAAAAACTGCCACGCGACATTAATGTTGCAGTGTAGTTGTGCCCTATGTGTCGCCGTGTAGACCTAGCCTTATTCAGATGAATAAAACAATCACAGACATTTCTGTAATTTTTATAACAAAACTGCCTGGTGTGAGCGTGGCAAAGTCGCAGATAGTGGCGCAACTGATCGTTGCTTACAAAGGAACTTTTTTTTTTTTTTTGCTATAATCATGGATATTTATTATTTTAAAAAGGGAGTACAATGAGATATGATAAAGATTGTGGTAATACTCCTTTAAGAAATCACAAAATTTAGTAATAGTTTTTTTTTTAATTTCACAAGTGGATATTCACTTAAATTGTAGTTCATCAAATTTCTCAGAAACCATAGACCATATATAAAAAATTGATAAATGCATTGGTCTTTTTATCTTTACATTCCTCATATAGGAGACCAAGATTCCTATCACGTGAAACACTCTGCATTTCTTTTTCGTCTTGAATGGAAGGGTAATGATTTTCCTCACCTTTCCTCCCATTATTTTGAGAATAAAAATATATTAACTTGCAGATCGCATGGAAATGGAAGAGGGTAAATGTAAAAAAGAAGTATCATTTCTTTCTTGTTTCCTTGCTATACAAAGTAATTGATCTCCTCTAATAACCGGCTTTATTAGTATTTTATTTTATTGATCCTATTTGAGTGTTTTTTTCCAGATTCTGCTTGTATCTCCGACATTAACATCTCTGAAACTAAATTAGTTTCGAAAAAGGGAAAAAATCAAATGCGTTAGGGAATTGTTGTTAATATAGCTTGATATTCTTAATCATTATATCGAGGAAATTATATTGTATTTCACACAATAATAATTTGACACTTTTATTAGCTAAAAATCCCCGGGCTAACAATGGTGCGTAAGGGATGTGTTAATTAAGAGTGCGCAAATATTAAAAGTGCCTGCATACAAATTCTTCAATCATCCTAACAAGGTGTTCTACAGCAAAGGCAGTTTAATGCATTTCTTCCTGGCCACAAAAAAAAGTCAAACACAATAAAGTGCGCCGTGCTTCGTGGCGAAATAAATTACACCCTGGATTATTTTATTCAGCCAATTTGTATGGTGCTACTAAATTAGACGAACAATAAGTATCCCGGATGTAATTGGTTTACTGTAAAATATCTGTACAAAAGACTTTAGCTGAGACTATAAATCATAGCTTCATCTGGGCATACTGTACTGCCTTCTCAATAACTAGGAGTACTTACAACACTGGCAGTCTTAGGTTCTCCATGGATATATCACCTTCTTGCACTACAAGTACTAGAATGTTCTACAGGTCATCGGTAGTCATTTATTAACATGTCACAATGAATAAGAAAAGATCTATGGTCCTTTGGCATGGTTCGTTCTGATTTTCCTGATCTATGAATCCATGAAATGCAGTCAATACAGCTGAGAAAGCTGGAGTAGATATGTACGCCACTCTGAGTGTGCAAAAAGCTGATTTAAAGCCCCTTATAGCAGCAGAACTGAATAAAATGGTGACCCAGGGCTTCTAAAAATTTTGTACTCAGGCCTCACCGGCCAATTCCAAGACCCCACTAGCACACCCCTGTGGAGCACCCATATCACCCTTAGCAGTTTCCAAGTGGCATTGAGGAATGCGCATAATATCCCCGTAGCGCACAAAATATAGTGCAAGGTTTAGGCTATTGGCTATTTACCCTAGAATCCACCCTTTAGAGTTTTTTTTTCGAGAATTATTAACTGATGACCTATCCTCTAGGTCAGGCATTCTCAAACTGCGGCCCTCCAGCTGTTGCAAAACTACAATTTCCAGCATGCCCAAACAGCCTACAGGTATCAGCCTACAGCAGGGCATTGTGGGAGTTGTAGTTTTACAACAGTTGGAGGGCCGCAGTTTGAGGATACCTGACCTAGGTCATCAGTATCTGGGTGTAATCCGAGACTCCTGCCGATCAGCTGTATGAGAAGGCACCAGCGCTCGCATAGAGCGAGCACTTCTCTCAGGTCACCAAGCACAGTGCCCTATATTGTACAGCGCTGTGCGTGGTATCGCAGATCAGCCCCATTCAATTCAATGGGACCGAGCTGCACCTGGGCCACATGACTGATAAACTTGATGTCACATGGCCTAGGCAAAACTGCAAGAAGGCTACTACTGCGAGCATTGCTATCTTCTCAAACAGCTGACCGGCTGGGAGCCCAAGGTGTCTCTGAGGATAGGTCATCAATTTAAAAGCATTGGAAACCCCTTCAATTGCCCTTTAATACTTACCCTGGGTTCAGACCTGAGCATTCTTGAAACGCGTGTTTTACGCATGTTTTTGTCGCGTGTATTTCAGCGCATTTTTGTAAATAGGAAACGCGCGTTCGTACGCGCGTTCTTGTGATTGACTACTGTGGTGTCAATCACAAAACACGCGACAAACGCCCCAAAAAAAGCTCAAGTACTTGTTTATGCGTATGGCGTTTTACAGCGCGTTCGTACGCGCTGTAAAAAGCTCAGGTGAGAACCACGCCCATAGAGAAGCATTGGTTTGCATGTGTTGAGCGTTTTACAGCGCGTTCGAACGCGCTGTAAAATGCGCAAGTGTGAACTTAGGGTTAAGGTTTATTTAAACTATTTTATTTAAAGAACCCCCCATATAACATGATTAAAATAATTAGTAATTCCCAGATCTATTGCTTCAATCGGACTATTAATATGACAGAATGGAAATTTCCATCAATTCCTGCCTGGATAGCCACTAGAAACATCAGCAGGACGTTCAACTGACTATTTATTACTGATTCAGAATTACTATATATCTATCTCCACTATGATTAAGCAATATTGTCTCTAGCTGTTGTATGCCAGGTATTCATAGTAACAATGTGTAACTGAATCAGTTAATATTCATCATCCATTCCACCTTATATGTAAATATCCAAATGCACTTGGCTTGTCTCCATTTTAGCACTTGGCACTGCTAGTTTATTAGACAGATTCCAGCCTCGGCTGTACAACTTGGTTGCCTGAATGTGCTGCTAGCAACCATTGATTAGTAAACATCAATGTAAATTCCTGCCTCAGCTATTCATTTAAGAGCGCCTACATGCGTTCTTACCAGCTGTTATTACAGAGTACGGTTTAGATTTCCGCCTTTTCCTTCCATTGTCGTCCATCTATACACTTTTGTTGGCCATAGGGTACTAGATCTTGTGAGTCTACTGCCTCAGCTGTTCCAGCTAGCCGCTATTCCAAGAGCTGGGAAATGACTATTTTAAAATCACTATTCAAAGCTCCTGAATATCATAGTGCTGCATAACATATAGTACATCCCCAGCAGTGCCAGAATGCACCTCCCCAGAAGCACCAGAAAAAAACTTCTGGGGCAGCAGCATTGTTCCCCTTTCCATCCCTCTTCCATTAGTGGCAGCATTGTCTCCCTTTCCATTTCTTCCCCACTGACAGCAGCATTGTCCCCTTCCTGCCCCTACAAAACCTTCCACTCTTACTACCTCTGCAGATTCCCACTGAACTACTAGGTGGATGTGACCATGATGTTCCTTGCAGAGTCTTTACCCCTTCTAACCATGACGTTGCACTGATAATGTTAGGCTGGCATTATCAATGTAGCTCCTTCTTTATACAAAAGTCCTTGATTTGTGCCGATACAAAGCAATGGAAGGAAACCTGCGTCTCCCTAGCTTATTTAGTGCAGGAACTGAAGGGGCATGACACAGTCAATGAGAATTCGGAGGCATAAACAGTGGGGTACAAAATGTACTTACATTAGTAAATTATGTTTCAATGTTTATTTCTCCATATTAATGAAGCCTTTGTACCACTTTTTCCAATACTAACAAGTGTGTTGACAAAAGTAGGTAGGGCTTCAGAGACTTCAGAGGACCAGTTTTCAGGCATTTCTCTTCTGAAATTATAAATCTCAGCCATTATATCAGTTGTGCCAGAGTGTTTCTTTTAATGGAAGCCTTAAGGGGCATCTGTAACTCAGGCCCTAAGATAATATAAATGGCTACACAGAATATTAATAAAGTTGACACAAGAGGACAACTATATTTCTAGATAACGGTGATGCGAGAAAATGATCTTTAGGCATTCTTCAGGAACTCCACAAATTTCAAGCATTTCATTTTCAAGCGCCTTTTTTCCAATTGTTTATGGTGGGTAATAGAGGGGTGAAATGCCAAATGTTGTGTGTGAAACCCCCCATTTTCCTGCTGTCAACACTCAAAGCTGCTCTGAAATACACAGTCAGGACTGCTGTGCTGTGCAAACACAATGGCGAGGACTCATGTATGCATGCACAGCAGTCCTCACAATGTATTTCAGCACAACTTTGAATGCGGACATCGGAGGAACGGGAGCAGTAGGAAAATAAAAAGTAGCGATCTAGACTTTATGTCCAGTATTAGTGTACAGAAGGGGAAAAAAGTTGGGGCTGTAGCGGCGCTCCAAAGGACACCTGCAGTAGCATTCCAACATGGTGTATGGATGGTGTATGTGACCTCACGAAGAGATCTGCACGATCCGAAATGTGTTCTCTTGCCGCCAATAAAGGAATTCTTCTGGAGCTATCCTTTGCAGTGCCACTATAGTTCCCATTTTTTTCCCTCTACTGTAAGTTGTTTGAAGTTCTGGATCCTCTGCCATATGGAGAGACTGCGAGCAGCAGCAGACTCTACCACCATGCATCGCAGGACAGGCTGTTGTGCCCTCTGCACAACTGTCAGGGGTGGGCAGATTCTTGTCTTTATACATCACTCCTCAATAGCGGTCCTGCCCATTTGCTCTCTTTTTTCTTTTATGTATGTGCAGTACTGCTCATGTATTACACCAGATAATAGTACAAGATCATGGGGACAGATTCCCTTTAAATACCGTTTGCAAACGGTGTATAGCTAGTGATCACACAGAACTAGTAGTCCCTCAGTCTATCAGCTTACCTTCTGGCAGCAGAATCTTCTGCAAATCTGCTTTGCTTTCATGAAGATGGGAAAAACTGCAACATCATGTAATTCTCTAAATCTCTACAGAAATATTTTTTAGAACTTTTCCTACACTTTTTTTTTTGAATTGAAACTTGCCAAAAATGTTATTTTTGATGCTTTTTCCTTAGTGCGGTGTGTTTTTCACTGGAACCACCATTGTCCAGACGTCCTCATGAGTCAACCATGAGGTTATCGCAATACTACAACCACTAACTAAGAGAGGGGTCTCCTGCCATACATACCCCATCTATTAGCCAGAGCAGAGAGGGTTAACAGGAAACATCTGACCCATCCACGTAATAAATGGATGACTATTCATTTCAATGGCGAACCTGCATTACTACATTGCTTCTTCTGAGACCATTATTGTTATACTTGTGTGGAACGTCTACACAATTAATAGGCACATGTCTACGCTGAATTAGGATAAATTCCTCTATGGTTCCTCCTGTTGTAGCGTGCCTTTCTGTATCTATGTATGCGATTAACCACACGTATCAGGAAACATTCCCTTCGGCTATACAGCTTGGATATGGAGCCCTCTAGTGTTTCTGTCCATGGCAATTATTGCACAGTCTTCTCCATTGATTTTATTCTGGCTCTGGGCTGTCAGATAAGGACGAGTCACTCAGAAATTATACACTCTCAATCAATCAGGGGATCACTGTTATCTCAATGTCGGCTCTATGGAAGTGCATATATAATGTCATTAGTCTTCACATGATAGTCTTCAGGTGGCTGGATATGCACTCAAGGATCCTACAAAGCACCATTTTCTGATCATCAAATGGGCAAAGCATTTCTCTCCAAGTTAGAGGGGACGCTCATTACCATATAAATGAGTAGTATGCGCCAAGAGGAGCATTCCCTCACTACCGAACACAAGTATCACATCTACAGTGATGACATCACAGAATGTATTTGAAATTTCCTTGAAAGAATTCATAGTTTGGACATTGGGGTGGCAACTTTATTTTTAATTACGTTCCCTGGTCAGGGCTGCCAACCGTCTAGAAAGTTCTGGACAGTCTGTAAAAATAGGCAACTTTTTTCCTGTGTCCGTGAAAAAAAAAATTGCTGTGTCCATGGTTTTTCTGAGGCTGGTGGTGCTTGACGAGATTATTTTGGTGGTAATTATCATCATTTTACAGCTCACAGTAAATGGCGGTAATGAGTTCTGATCAGTATATTGAGCTATAGACATGGATTACTCATAATCTTAATCCTTCATTATGTCTTTCTAAATTGCCCGTAAAAAAATTGGCTGTC
Source organism: Bufotes viridis (assembly GCA_033119425.1). Lineage (NCBI taxonomy): Eukaryota > Metazoa > Chordata > Amphibia > Anura > Bufonidae > Bufotes > Bufotes viridis. Next base: position 95,927,233 of record CM065589.1, read on the forward strand.
CATGATTTTGGGATAAATTGTCCAGAAAAAAGAAAAATTCTGGTTGGCAACCCTGTCCCTGGTGTACAAGCTCATTGAAGTATCTGATAGTAGTCATACAATGGGGCTGCATATGAGAAGGCACTTGATAGTAGTCTATTCCATATGTACCTCATAGGATACGTTCACATATGTGGCATGTCTGATCCGGCACAGATGCCAGCTGGAAAAAAAACAGTTGCACACAATTGTTTTTGTCCGGCTGAAAGCCAGCATTTATGCCAGAAAGTGGCTGGGTCGATGCTGGATCCCATTATAGTCAGATCTGGCTGTGAACTGTAGAATCCGGCAATGCTAGATCCGGCGAGATCCGGCAGGTTGTACTCTGCGGGACCAGCCAGCCAGATATGCTACAGCATATGTGAAGATACCCTTACAATATTAATGGCTGCAAGGACCCTATTGTTGGCAGCATGTGCACTCCTAATAGGTCCATATAACATGGGAACTTCTTTAGCCTCCATGTAGTAACCCTGTAAGGCACCAGATTCTCTCGGAATAATACTTCTATTGGAGAATACCGCCGGGCACTGACATACAGTCTCTGTGCCAGTGTGTACGAGCCCTAACATGCCATGATACCATTCAACAGGGCCTTTTTCACAGATTCCAATGAAGGCATTTACAGAGGAACACTATAGAACCACTGCAGTCTACAGAAGCTCTATTACAGGCATGCTCAACCTGCGGCCCTCCAGCTGTTGCAAAACTACAAATCCCATCATTCCCGGACAGCCTACAGCTATTAGCCTACAGCAGGGCATGGTGGAAGTTGTAGTTTTACAACCGCTGGAGGGCCGCAGGTTGAGCATCCCTGCTCTATTAGATGCATCATTTTACCAAATTGATAAGGCCTTACGGAGTTGTCTCATGAACACAACAATTTTTGTATGCCCTCCTAGGGCATATGAATGACACACAGGAAGGTTTCCATCTCAGACTAGCCCTCTATGAGCTAGAAAGCAGAACCGCTTAATAGAAGCATACCCTGTTCTGGCAGATTCAAATTGATCATGAAATGTATTACTTGGTCGGCCATGCATTTGAACAGCCGCCATGTAATTCTACTACTGCAGTCACTGTAGGGAGATGGCTGACTTAGCTGTTTGCTGTGGGGTGTTGATCAATTGATTGTCCCAGGGCCTACATTCTGAAAGGGGTTGCCTCAGGGGTGCTCCTAGCTTTTCTGCTGCCTGAGGCGAAAACTGAAACGGCGCCCCCTTTCCCCTCCCAATGCTAATTTCTTAACCTAACCCCTTTACCACAATGAAAGTGCTTATTGCCCATGGCCCTTCAGCTGCCACCCTCGTGCCCCTACCTGGTGCTGCCTGAGGTGATCGCCTCACCTGGCCTCATTGATGGTGCACCCCTGGGTTGCCTGTCTCTAATGGGACCACTCCTTTTCTCAGTAAATGTGAGCCCTTTTGCAGAGATATTTTTATTCTTTTTTTTGCGGAGCGGACATACGGATGTGGAAAGCACACGGAAGAGCCGTGTTCTTTCCGTATCCATATTTCCATTCCGCAAAAAGATACAACATGTCCTATACTTGTCCGCAAAATGTGATCCACAGACTCATTCAACATGAGCAAAAAAAAAAAACGTTGCAACACGGAAGCCACCGGAACTTTATCTGTATTTTGCGGATCCATGTTTTGCGAACCACAAAATACATACGGTCATGTTCATGAGGCCTTAGTCTAAGATAAGCTCTCTATTAAAGAGGACGGATAGCAGAACCGAGGTACGTATTTTCTTGAATGTTACAAAAGAGGATTGAAATGTAAACTATGAAAATTAAGATCTGATATCCATACAATACAAAAGAGTTCAGTTGAGGTTGCATATCACTATGAGAATACTGTGCTTCTGTTTGGTTAATTTGCAATTACAGCTAATTAGAAAGCGGCCTACCTGTTGCTACGTCTGCTCTAATGTGCGGGCCATGCTCTGAGATAAATATACACTGAGCAAATGTTCAGCCAATGCAACAACCCTGATCAATCGCGAGCAATGTGCTTTAATTAAAATACCAGCTCTTCCTGTGCAGCGCAGCAGGCTGTCTGTGGAGGAACACTGCCCTCTAGTGCTCACATCCATTACAACACCTCATAGTTTAGGTTTCAATCACAAGATATAATAAGTGGCATATCTGGGTCCATCATCATCACCCGCATCAATGTTTAATTAAAAATAAAAAATAATTGTTAATATTTTAAGAAAAAGCAGCTCGTTATTTGATCTTTGCAAAATTTCTAAAGACAGAAGCCATCAGTTCGGTCAGTGACAGTGGCCTAATCAACGTCATACGATTCTGACTAAAAGAGAAATACAAATTACTCTTCGCTAAGCACAACATCTGTTAATGGATTGTTTACTCTGCGACAGCAGGAAGAATGAAGCCCCTAAAAATGACACGTCTGACAAGAGTCCTATCATTAATTACACGTGAAGCTCGCTTCTCTGGTCTAATCCCTGTCTCTAAAAATAAGAGCAGAAAAACAAGTTTTTCTTCCCATTAAAAAAAGTCTGCTAAAAATATGTACATAAATATGATTAAAAGAAGCAACATGGCAGTATTGGGACTGCATGAAGCCACCTTCTGCCATGATTACTTCTTCAATAGGTTGTCCATGTGATAACCCATTTTTGTTAAAAGAGAAAACCAATAATATTCAGATCACAGGGTGTCCCATTACTGGAAATCCTAGCGATCGACTGTAACCTTTAAGGAAATGCAGCAATGAGTGTTTCATTTTCCTGCAGCGCCACCACAGGGGGAATAAAGCATTACACAGTTCCCACTGAAATCAATGCACACACTGGCTCCTCCAGTGCATGAGATGCTATGTATAGTCACTCTGGCTATAAATTCGTAACTGAGGCCATCCTCAAATTCAATAATATTGAAATATGTGCTTAGACTATGTTCACACGGTGGATTTATGCCACAGATTTCAGTGTGGATTTCTTGACAAAAGGCGCATGGCACTGCCTCCCACTGTTGACATTGTCAAATACTGCCATGTGAACACAACCTTACATGGAAACAGCATAATATAGTATTATTTTGGTATCTGTCCCTTTTATAGTGGGACTATTCTTTTAATATCTGACTACTGAGGGGACATAGACAGGGGTCTACACAGATACAGCCCTATAGCAAATCTTATAATGGTGCCCCTTGCCCCACCCAGTCTCCCAGTACATCTCACAATCACTCTCAGGCAATGAAAAATGCAAGACCCAAATTTCTGACAAATTGATATTTCTTATATTAAGTGGAAAACATTTTAATAAAAAAAATTGTAATGAATACATTTTGCGCTCATTCTACACACCATTTTTCTCAGTGTATTTACACCAGACAACTGGCATAAATGTATAAATGTACTGATAAATCTCCTGCTTTCCTTCTAATAGAAAGCTGACTACTTACAGCCGCCACTAGAGGGAGCTCAGTGCATAGGAATGTATACAGTTACCATTTACTGTAATAGAAGCTGTAATAATCTCCTTGCATTGAGCTCTGACTAGTGGCGGCTGCATCAAAATGCAGCATTTTCTTGGGCAGGGGGGGGGGGGTTTACGGAGTTTAGCACTGTTACCCCTCCACCGAGCTCTTTATCAGTTGCATGGTCTGCCTCCAATGAAGGTACGCCCCTGGACACTGACTTACTGGGTTTACGTGAATACGGAGGGAAATATCGTGCAGCTTTCCTGCCATTTTGTCACTGAACACCTGTAACTTACAAGTTCAATAGTAATGCTATACTATGGAAGTGCTATTTAAGGTGTTTCATATTTTATGGCTTCACGAACCCAGGGTGGAGATAGGTGATACATCTTAATATATAGCAATAGCTGGCACAACCTGGTAAGGCTATTTTCACATCTGTGTTTTCCTTTCCGGTATTGAGATCCATCATAGGATCTCAAAAGCGGAGGAAAACGCTTCAGTTTTGTCCCCATTCATTGTCAAAACTGAACAACATTGAACCAAACGGAGTGCACCAGAATGCATTCGTTGCGTTCCCATGACGCACACAAAAGCGCTGCAAGTAACATGTTTGAGTGCGTCGTGGAACGTGGAGCAAGATAGATCAGTTTTTCGGACACATAAAAAAAAATGAATCCGGCCATTGACTTACAATGGATTTAGAGAACGGATCCGTCTTGTTCATTTGGGATATAATACAACTGGATCTGCTCTGATCGGATGTAGACGGTTGTATTATATACCGGATGCGTTTTTGCTGAGCCCACAACGGATCCAGCAAAAACCTAGATGTAAAAGTAGCCTAAGAAAAATGCAGTGCTAAAAACAGAAGCATAAACTGAAGCTTCTAATGCCAAAACACTTGAACAACTCCATAGCAAATTACATAAATACCTTTATTGACATGCACAAAATACTAGCAAGATTGGTAAAAATATACAATGTACAAAGCAGCAGGAGAGAGAGGACAGACCACGGGGGGCGGCTGTAGGGTCAGCCACAATCACAGGGAGTGAACAGTCCACAAAAATAATAACACTAGTGAAAAATCACCATAGTGCAAATAACATAGAAGACTGCAAAACGCTCCACAAGTAAAGAAACCTAAAAATAAAAGGTAACAAAATACCAAGTGCTGTGATGTCGACCCTGCAGCCGTCTCCCGCCCAATGCCGTTTCGTCTGTGAAGGCTTCTTCCAGGGAGTCTTCTATGTTATTTGCACTATGGTGATTTTTCACTAGTGTTATTATTTTTGTAGACTGTTCACTCCCTTTAGTTTTCTTGGTGGCTGTGATTGTGGCTGACCCTGCAGCCGCCCCCCGTGGTCTGTCCTCTCTCTCTCCCTGTGAATTTTTACCTGCTGCTTTGTACATTGTATATTTTTACCAATCTTGTTAGTATTTTGTGCATGTCAATAAGGGTATTTAGATAATTTGCTATGGAGTTGTTCAAGTGTTTTGGTGGTATTCCGACTTAGTTCTCTTTTTTTCTCCTAGCTCATATATATATATAGCTATTTAGCCTGAGTATTCCTTATTAATGAGTTTTATAGCTTCTAATGCAATATCTATAACAGGGACCTCACCCACCATTTACAATACCAGTGTCTTCTGATGTGGCAGAGGTCCAGGATGTGACGGCTAGCCAATTACAGTAAAATGTCTCGAGATCTATCAGTAATGAGGCATATGAGTATCATGAGGCACTAAATGTTGCTAAATATTTCGCCATAGACTTGAGGCTTTGCGATGCTCTGTTGGCACACCGTGGAGAATACCAACGAGACAGGAAAATGCTCCATTACTAAAGATTGAATTAAAGCATTCTCCACCATACACACATTTTTACACGATCCCCCGATCTTTTTATCAAACGTTATCTGACCATAGAAGAAGCATTTTCAGGATTCCCGAACCACTTTCAACAAACTTCACTTTCCTGTAAAGGACTGAAGCAGATCTTGTGAAAAACAAACAGCAAGAGAAATGCAGCGCGCAGCACCCCGGCGCTCTAACGCAGGGGGAGCGAGCAAGATTGATAAAAGCAGAGAAAAGACAGGACGTATAGGTCAGTGCTCGCCGCTTTCTGGTGCCAAAGAAGATTTTAATGACACTTATTTTAATGGAAGCGATCTCCTGTGCGGCTGAAGCTGGAATCAGTCTATTGAACAGGGGCATGCCGGCAATGTAGGACAGCGCTGTAAAGTAGGGAATACATCTTGTTTTTCAAGTGGAGCAAAATGCCAGTCAAGTCTCTAATTGTCGGAACTATACCAAGGGTGCTTTGTAAAAGCAATTTCTGAATGGCAAATCCAGTTAGATTAGTCTCCCCTTCATATTTCATGTTCAATGTTCCTCTCAGTAAAATATGCACCTTCCCTTCTCTCATTCAGTTACAAGCGCTACGCAAAAGGCAAGGGCGCGTTTTTTTTTTTTGATAATGCACATCTTAAACTTTTCATTAAACAACCGCATTTAAATTCTACCTTTTTCTGCACTCTGACATTTTTGTCTGGCATTTTCATTAATTTTGCGACATACATAAATGTAGCTGAAATGTTAACTGATCAATACTTTGTCTCTCTCATGTAGCACTAGAACGGCGTTCCCAGAGGAACACACAGCGGTGCAGAAATTAAATGTGTAAAATATCAAATGTTAATGTTAAACACAGCAGCACTTAGGACGACTGAAAAGGCTAAAACAATTCCAAATGGACAGATGGTACCACAAATTATCTGCAATCACTTTTCAAGATTACAGTTTGTCCTGTAGGATAATTCATTGACGCTTGCTTAAGTGTGTCCTTTTACTGATGGCTCGCTTGTCCAATTATTTTTTTGCGCTCGTTACAGTGAGAAATGAAAGCAACAGAGGAAAATAGCAAAGGCACAAGACATGGGCGCAGTGCTATGCCTCTCCTTAAACTATATTTCCTGATATTAAGTTAAAGGCGGGCAGCGTTGTCAGCACAGAAACAGGACCGATTCAGTATAGGTGAAGTAGGGCAGGGTTTGTCATTGGACTCCAAACATCATGATCTTACAATGTGTCATTTGTGAATTCAAAGAGGATCAGTCACCATACAATAAGGTGCAGTCTGCAGGAAGCATGTTATAGAGCAGATTGATACAGTATATGGCTTTATGGGAAAAGATTCAGTAAAACTTGTGATTTTTACATTTATATCTCTGCTATTTCTGACTTTGGTTATGCATGGGGAGGTGTTATCAGTGATTGATAGCATTCTCTGTGTATGTGTGTATACAGGGGATAGCCACCAGTCACTGATAGTTGTACACAGGGGAGGTGTTATCAGTGATTGATGGCATTCTCTGTGTATGTGTGTATACAGGGGATAGCCACCAGTCACTGATAGTTGTACACAGGGGAGGTGTTATCAGTGATTGATAGCATTCTCTGTGTAAGTGTGTATACACAGATAACTGTCAGTCACTGATAGCTGTACACAGGGGAGGTGTTATCAGTGATTGATAGCATTCTCTGTGTAAGTGTGTATACATAGATAGCTGTCAGTCACTACTAGGTGTACACGTGGAGGTGTTATCAGTGATTGATAGCATTCTCTGTGTAAGTGTGTATACATAGATAGCTGTCAGTCACTGATAGCTGTACACGGGTGAAGTGTTATAAGTAATTGATAGCATTCCCTGTGTAAGTGTGTATACAGATATAGCTGTCAGTCACTGATAGTTGTACACAGGGGAGGTGTTATCAGTGATTGATAGCATTCTCTGTGTAAGTGTGTATACATAGATAGCCGCCAGTCACTGATAGTTTTACACAGGGAGGTGTTATCAGTGATTGATAGCATTCTCTGTGTATGTGTGTATACATAGATAGCCGCCAGTCACTTATAGTTGTATACAGGGGAGGCGTTATCAGTGATTGATAGCATTCTCTGTGTATGTGTGTATACATAGATAACTGTCAGTCACTGATAGCTGTACACAGGGGAGGCGTTATCTGTAATTTATAGCATTCTCAGTATAACTGTGTATACATAGATTGCTGTCAGTCACTGATAGTTGTACACAGGGGAGGTGTTATCAGTGATTGATAGCATTCTCTGTGTAAGTGTGTATACAGAGATAGCTGTCAGTCACTGATAGCTGTACACAGGGAGGTGTTATCAGTGATTGATAGCATTCTCTGTGTAAGTGTGTATACATAGATAGCTATCAGTCACTGGTAGCTGCACACAGGGGAAGTGTTATCAGTGATTGATAGCATTCTCTGTGTAAGGTTGTATACAGAGATAGTTGTCAGTCACTGATAGCTGTACACAGGGAAGGTGTTATCAGTGATTGATAGCATTCTCTGTGTAAGTGTGTATACTTTGATAGCTGTCAGTCACTGATAGATGTACACAGGGGAGGTGTTATCAGTGATTGATAGCATTCTCTGTGTAAGTCTGTATACATAGATAGCTGTCAGTCACTGGTAGCTGTACACAGGGAAGGTGTTATCAGTGATTGATAGCATTCTCTGTGTAAGGTTGTATACAGAGATAGTTGTCAGTCACTGATAGCTGTACACAGGGAAGGTGTTATCAGTGATTGATAGCATTCTCTGTGTACACCGATAACACCTCCTGTGTAGAATGAAGTCAGAAATAGCAGAAATTTAAAGGAATAAATTACAGGTTTTATTGAATCTTTTGTTTCAAAACTATATAAAATCTGCACAGCTCCTCTTCCTCCTCTACAACATGCTGCCTGCTGATTACCTGTATTTTATACATTTATACCTCTGCTTTTTCCACCTCCTGTAAACATCTATGGGTACAGGAGGGAAGGCTTATCAGTGACTAATGGCATTGTGTGTATTAGTGTGTACAGAGATAGCTGTCAGTCACTGATAACCCATCCCCCTGTACCGATAGCTGTTCACAGGAGGTTAAAAAAAGCAAAGATATAAATGTATAAATTACAGGTGGTTTTACTCACCTTTTTCCATAAAACTATACAACAATCCACTCAGCTCCTCCTGCTCTATAAGGCTTCACACATGAGTTATTTCCATCAGTGATTGCGAGCCAAAACCAAGAGTGAAGCCTCCTCAGAGATCAGGTGTAATGGAAAGATCTGCGCCTGTTCTGTGTTTAGAGCCGCATCTGGTTTTGGCTCACAATAAGGCTACATGCACATGACCGTTGGTGTTTTGCAGTCCGCAAACCACGGATCCGCAAAACACGTAAGCTGCTCCGCGTTCCGTTCCGCAATTTGCGGAACAGAACGCGGCCCTTATAGAAATGCCTATTCTTGTCCGCAAAACGGACAAGAATAGGACATGCTCTATTTTTTTTGCGGGGGAACGGAACGGAGCAACGGATGCGGACAGCACACAGAGTGCTGTCCGCATCTTTTGTGGCCCCATTGAAGTGAATGGGTCCGCGCCCGAGCCGCAAAATTTGCCTAAAACTGCCTAAAACATGAGGCCTAAAACATGAGGCCTAAAACTGATGGAAATAGCTGACCAAATACCTGTGTGAACTCAGCCTAGCATGGTGCATTTAGAATACATAGCATTTTATGGTGACAGATCCCTTTTAAAATGAACTGGAGAAAAACCTATTTACAATGGGCAAAAAAGTAGATAAGGGCATGTCCGCACCAGCACTTCCTTGCCCTATATAAATAAATAAAAGCCATGGATTGAGCAGTCATGCTTACAGGTTTTTTTACCCCAAATAGTCCCAAAAAATAAGCACTAGAGTGGACATGCCCTTGATAGCAAATTCAGCACAGCTTCATCAGTACTAGTTGTATGAGTGAAACTTTAATGGGATGTTGAAAAACCCTATGGCTTTATAATGTCAACCATATATTTTTTCTTTACATGTTGTTTTTAAAGCCAGTGTAGGCCTTTATGATACCTAATATCTAATATACATAGGCACAAAATGTAAATCAGTAGCCACCGATGTCAAAATAAAAATAATAAAAAATAAGATATACCTCTAAAAATAAATTCATATATCTTGTTGGCTGCAATGGGCAAAACATTAACGCTACCATACGAGTATATTCACACAGGGAGGATTTGTAGCATACTTCTGAATGGGGTTATTTCTGCAGCCGGGGCATGAATTATAGCAAGCTCCTTTAAGATGAATGGGACAATTGCAGAAATCTCTTATCTGCTACATATGAACGTACCATACAGTACATCTATGTTGCCAGAAATTGAGAAATTTCTTGCGATTTAAGTGAACCTGCAGTCCTATGTAAATAAAATAGTAGATAAAAAAAGCTGATAAAAAGTAAGTACCAATGCAGAAAACAGGTGATTAAGAGTTCCAAATACAAGTACAGCTCTGCTACATCATCACGTAGCTTATTTACATGAATGCCAGTAGCAATTATTTAACAGAACTGTCATTTTAAATTCATAACAATAATCCAGTGTATCAACCTTTCAATTCTCACTGATGCATCAAAAGACACAGCGTGACGCTGCTTTAGTAGCTGCCTGTAACACCGAGGACGAACATTCATGCAGTCTATTAGACAGAATAAACCGTAGGTATGCCCCACCATACCAGCCCTGTGTGGCAAATAACATTTCATAAGTAAATTGCAGGAAAAATTATATTAGCTCATTTGGGTGTATTAATGACATCCCTATATGCCTACAATATAGTATGTAATAAATGAGATAATCTATATAATATAATATATACCACAGCATATAAATAATGAAGGATTTACTATGCAATGTCAGTTCACCTTTAAAAGCAGCTTAGTGAATGCCTACTGGGAATTCTATAAGTGGCAGGCTAAGGCCCCTTTCACACTTGCGTTTAGAAGATCCGGCATAGAGTTCCGTCGTCGGGGCTCTATGCCGGAAAGAAACGCTTCAGTTACAGATAATACAACGGCATGCATCCGTTTGAACTTTGCCAAGACGGATCCGTCATGAACTCCATTGAAAGTCAATGGGGGACGGATCCGTTTTCTATTGTGGCAGATTGTGCCAGAGAAAACTGATCCGTCCCCATTGACTTGCATTTGGGGTCATGACGGATCCGTTTTGCTCAGCATCCCAGGACGGAGAGAATACGGCAGCATGCTGCGTTATTTTCTCTGTCCAAAAAACGTTCAGTGACTGAACTGAAGACATCCTGATGCATCCTGAACGGATTTCTCTCCATTCAGAATGCATGGGGATAATCCTGATCAGTATTCATCCGGCATAGAGCCCCGAGGAGGGAACTCTAGGAAGGATCCTGAAAACGCTAGTGTGAAAGGGTTCTTACCTACAGATGTAATGGTAGGAGAGTATAGATATGTCATCCTTTGAAGGACTACCCAACCAAGTCCCCTCTCCCTCATTTACAGCTACATTTACTTTCATAGTAGAGCAAACATGATGTAGTCTACCTAGAATCCTGAACATAGGTGGACATCTTTGCTTTATACATAGATGTAACAGAACTCAGGCTCACTACATTCAGATGACATAGAACTGCAGGCTACGGTTAGAGACACAACATAGTTGAGAGGATGCAGGTCAAGAGAAAGTCAGCTCTGCTACATCGGTGCTGTCCTTTTTTGAAATGCACAGGCACCATTAATAGTGCCTTTTTAGCTACACCTCGTCTGAAAGGAATGATGAAAAATATGATATTAACTTTTTTAGAACTAAAAAGAATTGAATTGTTATTTTTAAAAATATTGTTATTTATTTATTTTTTTAATTTGCATATTTTGCAACCATTTCATCTTTAACAGGAAGTCTTTTGTCAGATCCTAAGAACACAGTCTTTGCCAGTGATGTCACTGCAGGGGTTAAATTTCGGCGGTTCCTAATCAGCTGTTTAGTACTGTATACCTTCTTCCACAGACAAAGGTGAAGAGCACGTACCTACTGCACCACCGCCATGCATAAAATATATCACATAAATTATAAACTACATTTTCTCATTAAAACTTAGTCTCACGTTATTTTCTTCAGTGCGTACCCAGAGATGACCTTTACCTGCTGCCAGTGAAGACCTGGCATAAGGTACATTATACGCATATGGCGCTGATGTTCAATTTCTTCTCTTCAAATTAATTATGATTCTAACAATGTTCCAAGTGAAGGGAAGCCCCATCAGGCATATAGAGATTAAACTTCATTTTTTCAAATACCAAACCAAACCATATTACCTTAAAATGTCCTTGCACGCCAGCAAAGTAAAACATTAAAGCAACAGTGCCTCCCAAATAAGAAGACGTCCTCTGCAGTCATTTTAATATTTATAATAATGACAGATTTAATGCCAGGTAACTGATAGAAAAGGATGAAATAGCTGCTCTGCGGTATATGCCTGCAAACAGTCTTAACTTTTATCTGTAATATTTAGGTCGGCAAAATATGTAAGTGAGATTTCATTTATATAAAAGTGACAGAGATAAAAAGCAGATAATATACAAAAAGCCATGATAATAAATAGACGGCTATATAGTGGTCAAAGGAGCATGGAAAATAGGCATATGGATAAATACTGTAGATAGATAGATAGATAGATAGATAGATAGATAGATAGATAGATAGATAAATAGATAGATAAATACTGTAGATAAATAGATAGCTACATAGATAGATAGATATATAGATAGATAGATAGATAGATAGATAGATAGATAGATAGATATGAGATAGATAGATAGATATTAGATAGATAAATACTGTAGATAGATAGATAATTAGAGATAGATAGATAGATAGATAGATAGATATGAGATAGATAGATAGATAGATAGATATAGATATATAGATAGATAGATAGATTAGATAGATAGATAATATATACATAGATAGATTAGATAGAGATAGATATACAAAGAGATCGACAGAGAGTGAGAGATAGAGAGACATAGCTAGATAGATATGCAGACAGAAAGATATATAGATAGATAGATATGAGATAGATAGCTATAGATAGATCTATCTATCTATGCATCTGTCGATCTATTCATATGTATTTATCTATTCATCTCATAGCTATTTGTCTAATTATCTATCTATTCATATCTATCTATCTATCTATCTATCTATCTATCTATCTATCTATCTATCTATCTATCTATCTATCTCATATCTTTATCTATCTATCTCATATCGTTATCTATCTATCTCATATCTTTATCTATCTATCTCATATCTTTATCTATCTATCTATCTATCTATCTATCTAATGTCTTTATCTATCTATCTCATATCTTTATCTATCTATCTATCTATCTATCTATCTATCTATCTATCTATCTATCTATCTCATATCTTTATCTATCTATCTATCTATCTATCTATCTATCTATCTATCTATCTATCTATCTATCCATCTCCTAGTATACTACGACTTGCCTCTTGCCGAGGCAGACTGCTGGTGGTTTATGTTATGTTCATCAGCTTTGAGGGACTGGGAATTAGAGGATGAGTTAATGTGGGCTCTCCTCATTAATTGTTGTGCACCAAGTTGGGCAGATGACATTTATAACTTGCATTCCTTTTAGAAAAGAGAGCGGATGAGATAATTATGTATGACAGTAGAGGATTATCATACCAAGAAAGCAGCAAGACTCCTTTGGGGTGAGTCCCAATCAAAGCAACTGTTAATGTAGTAGGCTGCATTGATGAGCACCATGACACAACGCTTCATGCGGATGAAGTTCCTCAGCAGTAACTGTGAGAAAGATGAAAAGATGAAAATATTATCAGGACAATTAAGTCTCAGAGTGACCTGGAAGGTTGACAGCTACTTCTAGACAGTCACGCTAAAAGATGGTTTGCAAAAGGAAATCTTGAAAAGGTTCAACACAGGGATCAGCTTAAATCAATAGAGAAGAAAATAACTAAGCTCAAATTACACCGTGCGCCCTGGATGAGAGGGAACATCCAATGAACTGTTTATGGCATAAATTAGACAAAGCTAACTGGGGAAAAACATCATTATTTTGCAGCTGGAAGTGATGCTAACTGATCACGGAATCAGAGTCATAGGTTACAAGACACAGAAACACGACATGTAGGCCAATAGATGGGGAACTGCATTCATTAGAACTTGAAGACCAAAAGGCACTTCTGCCGCAATACAAAGAGGGACAATGGTTTCTGCCTCTCGTGGCCGGACCTATGCAGATCATTATTTATGGTCCCTGGGCCTAGAAGTACAGAGCCGTTCATTGCAACTCAGAAAGAACTGATGCAGACTTGTCTTTCCTCATTGGTGGCTGACATGGAAACTATGGCTCTGCGGAGTAAGGATTGGTGTGCACCGGACAACCATGGAGAGGTGGGATGGAAGGAAGAAACCAAAAATAAAGAAAAATGGGCATAACAATTAGTCATGGGGCTCCAAAGCAAAAGTCACATAGAACCCAACTCCATCATGATCACCTTCAGTGGAGAGCTTAGAACATGAAAAGCCATTATAAAACGTGGTGTGGTGTTTAACAAGCAGGATATGCTCAACCCATATGCAGTTGTGCATGTATATAGGGGAGCACATTCCTGCACTTGTAGTCCGTTGCTAGGGGCAATCAACAGCAAAATATGCATACAATGGAAGATGCCAGCAACGGACTACAAGTACCACAATAACCATCCTACATACGATAACGATAATGTGGATGTGGAGAACAATCAAAAACATAACCATAGCAATGGCAGGTGCACTCTGCGGCAATACTAAACCCTCACACTGATGTTAAAATTAAGAGGTTAGTTCGACACATCCTACTAGGAGGACATGTCTTAAGCTCAGACACCGCGCCAAGGTCTCTCAAGTAGCCTGAGACCCTACCCCTCAACCTACCTGTGCCGTATGGGCGATACCAGGGGCCGTTGGGCATTACGGGAGGGTCTCGGGCTACTTGAGAGACCTTGGCGTGTGTCCAAGCTTAAGACATGTCCTCCTAGTAGGATATGTCGAACTAACCTCTCAATTTTAACATCAGTGTGAGGGTTTAGTATTGCCGCAGAGTGCACCTGTCTTTGCTATGGTTATGTTTTAGAACATGAAAAGCATCTGATATTTTTTTTTTACTGTTGACCTATCCTCAGGGTGGTTTATCAGTATCTGATCGTTGGGGACCCGCCAGCTGATCAGCTGTTTGAGAAGGCACCAGCGCTCCTGTGAGCGCCACTGCCTTCTCTTAGCTCACCAAGCACAGTGTTGTACATTGTATAGCGGCTGTGCTTGGTATCACCGCTCAGCCCCATTCCTAGGCTAACGAACGTGTGATCACTAGGCCTAGGAAAAGCAGAGAGAAGAGTGCGGCACTTACAGGAGCCCCTGCCTTCTCAAAACAGCTGATTAGCCTGGGTCCAGGGTGTCGGACCCCCATTGATCAGACAGTGATTACCAATCCTGAGGATAGGTCATCAGTAAAAACTCTTAGAAAACCCTTTTCACACACTGGAATATTGCACGTGTTTGCAGTGCACTGGTAATGCACACAGTGATGTCACGGCATTGAGCTAATAGACATGGAAACGTCACAGTAAAAGGATAATTAATTCAATAAGGTATTATCACAGGAATAATATGCACGATGATGTCAAAGTACAAGTACAAAGTCTCAGAATAAGAATAATGCACAGAGTTACATCACAGGGAAAGGACAATGCACACAAGAGCATGCCACAAGAAGAAGGCATACCAAATTGTCACCATACATATGGTGACATCACAGCACAAGAACAAAACACATAGTGATGTCACAGTGCAGATACAATAATGTCACAGCACAAAAAGCAATGCTGCTGTACAAGACAGTCATTCATTTCAATGGGCGTTACAAGTACAGCTGAGCAAGTGTGCCTGCTGGGAGTTGTAGTGTCACAGAAGAAGGTTGCTGACCACTGTGGTACTGTATATGAAAAGCAATAGGTGCACTCCCCTTTTTAGGATAATACTAGGGGACATTACTAGATGTTTAGTTGTTGAGTGTTGGTGTGCAGGAATAGTTTTAGTTATAGCATCTTCTAGAGCTCAGGTAAGCTACCATGAAAATAGTGTCAATTACTACAAAAAGTGAAACAGAACATTTTCATACTTGCCCGTTGCAGTCAGGGTAGAGCTGTTACATCCTAACCTGACTTAAAAAGTTGATACCTTTAATTAGATTGCTTGCTGAAGGCCACAAAAGTTTTCTCAAACCTTCCCCAGTACGTTTCCCTTATTGTAAGTGTTAGAAGTGCCATCTACTGGCCATATTCAGTACTACAACACAAAAACAGCTTTCTGTCTACAAACATGACTTGGCAACCAGTGTAATTTTTTTACTCTTGTTTCAGTAACCCATAATTTTCTTAACTAAAGCTAATCCTATTGATGCATGTATTGTTAATCTGAACACATGTGAATTCACTAAACAAAGTAATTTTAAAATTCTTAATTTGGCAATCCAATCCTTTTTTTTTTCTCTGAAATATTACGTATTATACATGAACCCCGACATTAGTTATGGTTAATGTTTTCAAATTATATGTAAATATTGTGCAGCTTTTAATACACTTGTGTTGTAAGTTGAGGTTTGCTGTCAGTGAATGGAAACCAACTCAAGACACTGCACTGTGCCTGTGTCAGTTGGATGTACAGCATACAAAGAGCTGCATGCAGGCTGAGTTAGGCTAGGGCCACACAACAACATTTAGGCTAGGTCTACACGACGACATTTGTCGCGCGACAAATAGAGCACAACTACAATGCAACGTGTGTTGCACTAATGTCGCGCGACAATTTTTATAATGGTAGTCTATGATATCACATTGCGACATGCTGCGACTGCGACGACCATTATAAAAATTTTCGCGCAACATTATTGGGACAAAATTTCGCATGACAAATGTCGTCGTGTACACCTAGCCTTATTGTGCGACTATTTGACGCAGTAATGTCACGCAATATCTTTTGCAGTGCAGTGCAACACCATAGACTATCGTTACAAAAGATGTTGCACGACATTACTGCCTCAAATAGTTACGCAACAAATTCCGCTCTTTGTATGCTGTACATCCAACTGACACAGGCGCAGTGCAGTGTCTTGAGTTGGTTTCCATTCACTGACAGCAAACACATTTTACAACAGAAGTGTATTAAAAGCTTACTGCGACATAAATGTTGCGCCTTATACATCTACTAGAACAATATCCTTTGAAGTTTTCTAACTGATTAAGGCCTCTTGCACACGACCGTGTGAGCCCCGTGCCCATATTGCGGACCGCATTTGCAGATCCGCAATACATGGGCACCATTCCGTGGCCATTCCGTATCACTGATGCGGACCCATTCATTTCAATGGGTCCGCAAATCCGGAGATGCGGAATGGTGCAGAACAGAATGACGGAACGGAACACTACGGAAGCACTACAGTTCCGTACTTCCGTCCAGCAAAAAGATAGAACATGTCCTATCTTTTTGTGGAACGGGAAGATCGCTGCGGCTGCTCCATGGTCGGTGCCCGTGCATTGTGGGCCGCAACGTTCGTGTGCAAGAGGCCTAACTGAAATTAGTTAATTAAAATCAACTGAATGCCAAGGTTTTGACCTTATTCACGAATTGCTGTTTTATCCATTATTTTTCTTAGGGCTCATGCACACGGACGTAGCCGTTATTGTGGTCAGCAAAACAAGGATACCGGCCGTGTGCGTTCCGCATTTCGTGGAATGGAACGCCCTTCCCTCTATAGAACTGTAAAACGGACAAGTATAGGACAAGTTCTATTTTTTTGCGGGTGCCACGGAACGGACATATGGATGCAGACAGTACACGTTGTGACCTGCAAAAAATGCGGATTTAGATGCAGACAAAATATAGTTGTGTGCATGAGACCTTAGTCAAAATATTATAAACCTAGCTTTAAAGGGATTTTGCCTAGTTTGTAAGTTATCCCTTATTCACAGGATAGGGGATAACTAACTGATTGGTGGGGAAGGGGTCCCGATCCCCCGATCTGATAGAGCATGTACCCAGCCACTCCATTAATTCTCTATGTGACCGCCGGAAATAGTGCTGTACTCCGCTATCTCCAGAACTCCCGTATAGAACGAATGGAGTGGCAGGGTACATGCCCAACCCGCTGCTCTATCAGATCAGGGGAACGGGACCCTGTAAATAGGGGTTAACTTACAGACTTGCCAAAACCCCTCGAATGGATCTAGTGGATCATAGTATAGAGAACAAAATTCTAAGAACATATATTCCTCTTTCCCGTTATTCCCTTTTTTATGTAAAAAAATAATAATTGATAATTGATAGTTGGATGTTACTGGTTGGGGGGGGGGGTAGTCTCTGCACAGTCTGACATGTTCCAATCGGTGTTGATACAACACTGGAGAATGTCGCGCTCGTCCACAGGAAACCAGGAGCCCGGACCTCGCCCTGAACTTTGGCGCACAACAAGTCCCAGAATGAAGAGAAAAACGGTCCAGCTTCACGGAAAACTTGAGGCTTTATTGAATCTCGTGCAGATAAAAACCAACGTACAGCAATGCAAGAAATCGACCGGTTTCGGATCACTATAGGTGTGGATCCTTAGTCATGATGTGCACAGTGCCAGACTTGGTAGGGACACACCTCTTTGACAAGATGAATGCTTGCAACCAATTGCCAATTTATTCATAAAGTTCTAGGAGGAATAACAGAGGAATGGAGCAAAGCAGAGTTCTAATTCTAAGAAAAGATGTTCCACATGTCAGAAGAGCTGAGGTCCTCCTTAATTCATGCAATACAATTACTGTATTCTACAGATAACGGAGGACTTTTTTTTAGAATGAGAATTTGAGAATTCCTTGACTGGCTGTGGTTTTCCTAGACATAGGCCGCACCCAAAATCCTACGTCTAAACATACCCTCAAGGGGTTTTCTCATCACAGACACCACCTGTTTGATACCTGGCAGCGATCACCACAGGTCCAGCTCCACATGCGTAGGAAGCGGGGGGGACGGGGGGGGGGGGGTCGGATCCCCCCCAAGAAATAATGCGGGGGCGACGGGTATGCAAAAATCGCCCCCATCTTTCGCAGGGCAATGTGTGCAGCGGTGGCGGGGCACAGGGAGATGAACACTTCCATTGTGGAAGCGTTCATCTCCATAGTCATCTGTATCGCCGTCCCCAGGACAGCGATACAGATGGCTGTGCTGCGGAGCAGGAGAGGGAGAGGCGTCTCCCTTCCCTGCTCCTCTGATAGGCTGCCAGCACTAGGCCGGCAGCCTATCAGATGTTGGTACAGGCGGCGCGATGACGTCATTGCGCCGTCTGTGAGCCGTACAGCGCGGGACACAGGCCGGAAGAGGCCTGCATCGCATCGCTGTGACGGATGGAGGTAAGTATAAGTGTCTTGTTTTGTGTGTGTTTGTGGTTTTTTTTTTTTAACCGGACCCACTGGCCCATAAGGAGGGGAGAGATTTTTGGCACTTGGGGGGGGGGGGGAGAAATGTGGGTGTGGCTTGAGGGTGGGTGGGGACACAGGGGCCCCATAAGTGCTGTCCCCCCCAGATTTTTGGGGCTTCCTACGCCCCTGTCCAGCTCCCAGCGGCAGCTGATTTGGCCCGCTTTCAGCACAGATTCGGCACAGAAAACAGGGCCGATTCTGCGTGGAAACCACATCCCATTGTTTTCAATGGAAGGCCGCACCGCACTTGATGTGGCCGAGGGTTTTTGCTGCACGGTTTTGAAGACTGCACAAGAATGTACAGATCCAATCTTGGCGCGGTCACTCTGCGGACCCCTTGCAAAGTCACAGCCATGGTCTGCTCACAGTTTAAATCCATTCAATGGAGCTAAACCAAGAGTGGGTCCACATGTGAACCCACAGCATAAATAGCATAGCACAGGGGTTTCTGCCTTGGGATACGCTGCAAGTTTTGTTACGGACAGTATCCTCTGTGTGAACATAACCGTAATATGGGTTATCCTGGAGGAGGTAATGATGACTTAACCTCAGGATAGGTCACCATTATCACATCAGTGGGGGTTCGGATCCCGGCATCCCTGCCAATCAGCTGTTTCATGGAGCCGCTGCTCTCACCGGAATTCTGGTGAGTGATGCAGGCTTCCGGCAACTTTCCAAAGACAGCACCATACATTGTATAGTGGCAGAGCTCGGTATTGCAGCTCTGCCCCTTTCACTTGAATGGGACTCAGCTACCACTAGGCCATGTGATGTACGGTGAGGTCACTGGCCTAGAAAGAGGTTGCGGCGCTAAAGGCCTCTTCTTATGGCTAATCGGGGAGGGTCCCGGGTGTCGCACCCCCGCAGATCTGATACTGATGAACTATCCTGAGGATAAGTCATAAATATCTTTTCCTGGATAACCCCTTTAATGTTTTCTCTGAGACAATGTTAGGTTTACCTGGAAGGTCAGATAGGAAAGAGGAATGCTCCACGTGCAAACTGATGTAAGGAAATATGGGGCGACACAATTCTGAATATATATACAGTTCTACATCATCTACACCTGTAGTTCAGTGGTGTTTTAACTTTGGACATTAGAGGTTTTCCTCTTAATATTCAGTTATAACTAATATATATTTTTTTTACCAAATCTTATTAACTGCTCAACATAATTGACTTCTGCTTCCAATTTTCAAGTCTATTCAGGGTAGGAGGAACATGGCATAAATTGATTTGCAAAAGATTGCTGTCCATCACGTTCTCAGCGGGTGCAAACCATGGAACACCTTGCTCCGGGCTGATTTGCAAAGTTGCTTCCTTCCACCCTGTTGGCTCTCTTAATTGCCAGGGTTCAAGGACAGGAATGAGTGAGATGTGACAGTTCTGGGACAAATGCAAATCCTTTTATAACCCCTTGTGTGCCACAACGTCAAGGGCCATTCTAATAGTGCAAAATGATTGGAGAGCTCCTAATGTTCAGACTACCAACTATCTGTAACATTTCCATACAGCGCTGTCGGGTACACAGTGATATGGAAGAGAAAAACACAGTATGCATATATTGTTATTAATATATATATATATATATATATATATATATATTGTGGTAAGGTGCAAGGTGTCATATGTGATGGCAGGTACGTGTCACCGAGGTTGCTGGCCTCGGCGAGGTGAGAGCCGGGTTTTTGTCTGCAGCAGCTAGTGCTGTTTGACTTTGTTAAATAGCATGGCTGCAAAGCCGATCCGGGCCGGCTCTTACTGGGAGCAGCTAAAGAGTAGGGTGGGTGGCTGCTCCCCACGGTCCAGTCCATGTTTTGGGCTGGATATAAAACGCAGCCAGCAGCTGTGTCTGAGGGTGTGATTATCCTGGAGCTGCTGACAGGGCTGGGAGTTCTCTGTGCTGGAGGACGGAGCTCAGCAAGGAGGTATTTTGTTCCTGGCTACCTGAAGCTGGATTCTCCTGCGGCTGGGCCGACAGCGTGGTGCGAACCTGCACCTACACCTCCCAGGTGACTGAACCTGTGTTGGACTGTTTTTGTTTGGCTACGTTATTTCCGTTTTGTGTGAACTGTCACCAAGAGACTGTTTTTCATTTTGTGTGAATAAAACACTGTTTGTTGCACAATCTGGACTCCTTGTTTTGCCTCTAAACTGCACCCGCACCGCTGTCTACCAGAGCGACTCCCCACAATATATATATATATATATATATATATATAAAATCCAATTTAAAATGAAATGTAACCATGTTTAAGAAGTGCATTTAATGTGTAATACCTGTTACTGTCCATATATTCCCTTAGATTAAAATAAAGTGCCTAAAACACAGCCCATAGCTGTTTAATCACGTGCATAAGCTTTACTGGGATCTCTCCATGTTGGTATAGGGGCAATACATGACGTGCATATGAAGGACTACTATAGGATGCTTAATATTATCTGTATTAGGGGTGGGAGTCATTTGTTGCAATGGATACTTCCAATGAAACCGCTGGTATCCCCCGCAATATTTGCAGTGCCCGGTGCCCGTATTGCGGCGCATTCACTAAGTGCTTCCATGGTTTTCTATTCGAGCCTCCACACCGTACGGACCGTCAGATAAGGATCGCAGACACATTCAGACCCTACGGTTGGTGCCCGTGCATTGTGGACAAATGTGCATGAGCCCTAACACTGGATACAAAGGCCTCTTCTTAATAAATGTCTCCTATATGTGCACATTCTCCTGTAAAAGGAATACCTTCATGCGATGCTTAAGACAAAGTCCAAGATCTAGTGAACAACTTATAAAACCCAGTGTGAACAGATGCAGTATTTGTACTGACACTGCATGCTGGACTTTCCTTCCTGTATATCTTGGTGTTTGCTCGGCATGTCCATGCATTCGTGTTTAAAGAAAAGCATGAGCTGGATTCTCATCTGTTGTATTTACATGTGAAATATAGAGGGTGTATTATGAGGTTCTGCAGCAGCTGAGGTGTGTGTCATAAGGTTCGGCAGCAGCTGAGGTGTGTATTATGAGGTTCTGCAGCAGCTGTG
Source organism: Bufotes viridis (assembly GCA_033119425.1). NCBI lineage: Eukaryota > Metazoa > Chordata > Amphibia > Anura > Bufonidae > Bufotes > Bufotes viridis. Next base: position 95,949,224 of record CM065589.1, read on the forward strand.
ATGTGAACTATGAGGTTCTGCAGCAGCTGAGGTGTGTATTATGAGGTTCTGCAGCAGCTGAGGTGTGTATTATGAGGTTCTACAGCAGCTGAGGTGTGTATTATGAGGTTCTGCAGCAGCTGAGGTGTGTATTATGAGGTTCTGCAGCAGCTGAGGTGTGTATTATGAGGTTCCTTAGAAGCTGTGGTGTGTATTATGAGCTTCTGCAGCAGCTGAGGTGTGTATTATGAGGTTCTGCAGCTGCTGCAATGTGTGTTATAAGGTTTGGCAGAAGCTGAGGTGTGTATTATATGTATTATGTGCATTCATAAGCATCACGAGTTTAACCATCTGCTCCACTCACCAGACTGGCATACAGTATGAGGTTCGGTACAGCCCGGTGTGTGTGGGAGAGGTGGTAGTTTCCACCTATTGCTAATGCAGGGGCTGTGCCTCTGTGATGGTTGCTACAGGGAGCTCACAATCCACTCTGCCTTGGCTATAGTAAATAGGTGCAAAACTAAGGCAAAGGAATGCCTAGCTATTGGCTGATGATACAGCAGCATCATCAGTTGTGGTTGTCTGCTTATTACTGTCCAAATCAAAGACCATTAACTAAAAGTATCACCTTAACAGCATCACTCAAAGCTGCAGAGAATGTCAAACTTCTTTCTTTTGCCCTGAAAATACCAGACTTTCCTATCTGGGAGTGCAATCGATTTTTGACTCGTCTGCACTAAAGATGAGCGAATTTCATATTTTGAAATTCGTTCATGAACGAACTTCATAACATGAAATTTGCTCATCTCTAGTCTGCACCATTTAGGTTCTGTGTTTTTTTATGTGTACTATATCTTTATTAAGTTATAAAGTAAGGGTACAATACAACAAATAATGCGATTGAAGGCAAAGAGTAGCATATCAATCGGATCACGCAGGATCCATAATGCAAGGGAGGTGTATACTGACAAAATACAATATCACATGGGGTATCACGTAATGTGAGCAAAATAGTAGTGAATAGTAAGACACGTCAAAGACGCAATCAGGGCTTCAGAATACATAAGTATATCAACAACCCTATACTAGTACAATCAAATTAACTAGTAGAGCCCCATAACAAGTAAGAGAGAAGAAAGAAAACAGGAAAGATAAGAAGGTGTAGCTGTTGAAGGTAAGGAAGTCAATAAAGTCAGGAGGAGCCCTCACCCCCACTCTCAAGTCCCCCACCTATCTCCAGCTCGGATCCACGTGAGGAAGTCAGGTGAACCAAGGAACTCAATCAGGGAGTGCCATCTGTCATGGAACGTGGTCTCTGTATTGTGTGCAATGGCTATCAGTTCCTCCATCCTCAGGAGGTGTCGGAGCTCCGCTGCCCATTCACCCATGGAGGGGACACGAGTGGCTTTCCAGTGTCGGGGGATAACCATACGTGCAGCCGTGAGGAAGAATCGTAATGCGTTCCTTTTTATTTGAGCCAGTGTGCCTGGAATTAGCGATAAAATAGCTGCCTTGGGTGTGTTATGAACAGATGACCCTGAGAATTGAGTATATGTAGTAAAGACCTGGTCTCAAAATCCCTTAATGGGAGGGCAGCTCCACCTAACATGAAGAATGGAGCCCGTATCGGCCTTACACCGCCAGCAGAGATTGGAGGCAGCCAGGAACATTTTGTGCAATTTCAGAGGGCAATACTAAAATCTGGCCAGTATTTTATAATTCTTTTCCTTAGCAGATGCCGCTAGTGACATGCCATGAGAGAGTGTACACATCATCTTGATCTCTTCGTCCGAAATGGTTATTTGTAGATCAGATTACCATTTTCTAAAAAAGGGAGCCGTTCCCGGATTCCCCAGGTCAAGCAATATTTGATAGAGCTGCGAGAGTAATTTGAAGTGGGAGATAGGGCGCATGTAAATGGTCTCGAAGGCTGTGTGGTCAGGGCACGACACTCCACCCAATAGACGCTGCACAAATGCTCTCACCTGAAAGTAAGCAAGCCAGAAAGACCCCGTTCGCCTATCCTCAGGGACGATGGCCTCGTAAGACTGGATAGTATTCCGATTAAGAATATCACGCACTCTGGGGACCGAGTCCCTCTGCCAAATTAAGAAATCCCGGGACTGGCAACCCGGGACAAAGTCCTTCTGTGCTTTTTTAGTACTGTTTTCAATTCGGCCAATGATCTATGAGCGTCTTGTGTCTATACGTCACACAGGCGCATGGAAGAAATAAGTAATACGGTACCAAAATTAGGGGTGCTGACTAGTGTTGAGCGAACCCAAACTGTAAAGCATATCCGGACCCGAACTTGCCGGAAAAGTTCGAGTTCGGTGTTCGGGCATTTAATAAAGCTTTTAAAAGGCTGTAGGGCAGCCAATTAATAAGCTTTTAAGCTGTGGGCACTTAGAAGCCATCACAGCCATGCCTAGTAATGGCATGGCTGTGATTGGCTGGTGCATCATGTGACCCAGCCTCTATACAAGCTGGATTATGTGTAGCACCACCCATCAGCTCTGAGTAGTGCTGGAAGCAGGCAGCTGAAGCGACGGAGAGTGTTCGGAATCTGGCTATTTGTTTTGTGGGTGACCTATAGCGATTTTTTTGTGGGTGCAATACACCATTTTTGTACCCCTGACACAAAAATATAATAGTTAATCCGTCTGTTATTTCGATGGGTGACATATACCCATTTTTGGTGTCAGATACACGTGCACTGCATATGTGACAGGGAAATTAATATAGTTAATCTCTCTGTTAGTTCAGTGGCTGACATATACCCATTTTTTGTGTGAGGTACACCTGCACTGTATACGTGACAGGGAAATTAATATAGTTAATCCGTCTGTTTGTTTGGTGGGTGACATATACCCATTTTTGGTTTGAGGTACACCTGCACTGCATATGTGACAGGGAAATTAATATAGTTAATCTGTCTGTTAGTTCGATAGGTGACCTCAAAGAATGAGGGGAGCGTCAAATAAGTGACAGGGTCCTGGTCGTGGTGCTGCTGGACCTGGTGGAGCTTCTGTTGCAGGGAAAGGACATGGTCGATCTATGCCAGCTACACACCCAAATAAAACACCTTCTTCAGAACAATTTTTTAAAAGTATTGGGCGGGGTGCCAGATAAAGAACCCGCCCAGGGTGCCAAACAACCTAGGCACACCACTGCTGCTGATAAACAAGCGATCGCTCGTTTGTAGGGTTGCCACCTTTTCTTCAAGCCAAACCCGAACAGGTGGGAGGGACGGCCTCATTTGAGGCCCCACCCATGTTCCGCCTCCTGCCACGCCCATGCTCCGCCTCCAGCAACACCCATATCCCGCCTCGCTGTCGCACCGCGATCATTACGCCCCTGATCCCATCAATACAGAAATACAGCCCCACTTACCTCTTACATCCAGTGACGTCTCCTGTGATGTAGATGTTCTCTGTCCTCGTCTTCTCCCTTCAGACCATCATTTTGTCACCACTTTCCATCTCTGCAGTTTGACAACTACAAAAAAAAAAATCTTAGTTTACTACTTTTCCATCATCCTCCCATCTTCTGGACAAATCATTCTACTACCCCCAATACTGTGCCCGCTGTGCTCCCCAATACTACACTGCAGAAACAGATAATACCCCTGGTAATACTAGTACCACACAGAGCCCCCCATATAAAATACCCCTTCTCTGTGGCCTTAGTAGATAACCCCATAGTGCCCCCCAATAGTGTGCCAGAATAAGTGCCTCTTCCCCCTTGATATGCCTCTGTCCCCCTTGATATGCCTCTGCCCCCCTTGATATGCCTCTGCTCCTCTTGATATGCCTCTGCCCCCCCTGATATGCCTCTGCCCCCCTTGATATGCCTCTGCCCCCCTTGATATGCTTCTGCCCTCCTTGATATGCCTCTGCCCCCCTTGATATGCCTCTGCCCCCCTTGATATGCCTCTGCCCCCCTTGATATGCCTCTGCCCCCCTTGATATGCCTCTGCCCCCTTGATATGCCTCTGCTCCTCTTGATATGCCTCTGCCCCATATGTGCCACTGCTGCCAATTCTTAAAAAAAAAAAAAAAAAAAAAAACAGACACTTATACTTACCTCCAGCGATGCGATGCAGGCCTCTTCCCGGCCTGTGTCTCATGCTGTACGGCTCAGGCGGCGCGATGACGTCATCGCGCCGCCTGCATCGGCCTCTGATAGGCTGCCGGCACAAGGCCCGCAGCCTATCAGAGGAACAGGGGAGGGAAACGCCTCTCCCTCCCCTGCCGCAGCACAGAAATCTGTATCGCTGCCCTGAGGACGGCAATACAGATAACTATGGAGATGACCGCAATGGTAGCGCTCATCTCCTGCTGTGCTCTGCCGCCGCCCGCTCTGATCCTGTGCCCGGGTCTGTGAAAGGCTCATTCCCGGGCACAGGATTGAAATCCCGGACTGTCCGGGTGAATCCCGGATGGGTGGCAACCCTACTCGTTTGTCGGCTGATTTGCATGTTTTATCAGGATGAAAGATTACAATTATTGTCAGCACATCTCACTGTAATCAGTAGTGACTGTGGTAGTGATTATTCGTCCCCATTTACTTTTCACCAGCCTGTGTAATAGGCTGATGCAAACAAGTGCTGATTAACTTTTTTATTTTGCGGCCCCTTGAAAGAGAGCAATGTGACAATGCAGCGCCGAGACCAAAAAATGTTGTGCACCCCATAGTTACTGTGTTTTTTTTTTTTTTAATACAGAGGGGGCACAATGGGCATTGCTAATGTGAAGGGGCACAATGGGTATTTCTACTTTGGAGGGGGCACAATGGGCATTTCTTCTCTGAAGGGGGCACAATGGGCGTTGTTACTGTGAAGAGGGACAATGAGCATTACTAAAATTAAGGGGCATTATAACTGTAAAGGAGGCACAATGGGGATTATTACTGTGAGGGGGGGGCACAAAGAGGGCATTACAACTGTGAAGGGGCACAGATAGGGCATTACTACTGTGAAAGGGGCACAGAGAGGGCATAACTACTGTTAGAGGGGTTTAATGAGGGCATATTTACTATAAAGGGGCACAATGAAGGGATACGTACTTTAAGAGGGCACAATGTGGGCATAACAACTGTCAGGGGGCACAATGTGGGTATAACTACTGTTAGGGGGCACAAATCTGTACAAAACTACTGTGAAGGTTGTACAATGAGGGCAATACTACTGTGAGGGGGTACAATTTTTTTAAAGTATGGGGGGGGGGGGCAGCCAGAGAAAGGACTCGCCCCGGGTGCCAAACAACCTAGGCACACCACTGCCACTGATAAACATCCAATCACTTGTTTGTCGGTGGTTCCCAGCCGCCACTACTTTTCCAGGCAAACCATTCCTGCTCTGCACAACCAAGTGACGGATAAAATCAGGTGTGCACTGCGCAAGGCCATCTGTGGCAAGGTCCACATAACTACCGATACGTGGACCAGTAAGCACGGGCAGGGACGTTATATCTCCCTAACTGCACACTGGGTAAATGCAGTGGCAGCTGCACCTGAAGCGGATAGCTGTTTGGCGCATGTCCTACCACCACCGAGGATTGCAGGACATTTCTCGTTGCCTCCGGTTGCCTCCTCCTGCTACTGCGCTTCCTCCTCTACTTTCTCCTCATCCGGTCAGCGTAACACCTTCACCATCAACTTCAGCGCAGCCAGGGGAAAACGACAGCAGGCAGTTTTGAAACTCATGTGTTTGGGTGACAAACCCCATACTGCACAGGTGCTGTGGACGGGCATTGAACAACACACCGATGAGTGGTTGGTGCCACTGAGCCTCAAGCCCGGTCTGGTGGTGTGCGATAACGGGCAAAATTTCATAGCAGATCTGGGGCTAGGCGGTTTGATGCACATCCCTTGCCTGGCGCATGTGCTGAATTTGGTGGTGCAGAGGTTCCTGAAAAATTTCCCTAATATGTCAGAGCTGCTACAGAAAGTGCAGGCCGTCTGTGCGCGCTTTCGGTGATCTCACCCTGCTACTGCTCGCCTGTCTGGGATGCAGCGTAACTTCGGCCTTTCAGCTCACCGCCTCATATGCGACGTGCCCACAAGGTGGAACTCCACCTTGCACATGCTGGAGAGACTGTGCGAGCAGCAGCAGGCGATAGTGGGGTTTCAGCTGCAGCACGCATGGGTAAAAAAACAAACAACAAAAACAGTGTTGGCTACCTTCTCCTCCACTGCCGCTTCCACCGCCTCCTCAAGCTCCAACTCCACTTTGACCTCTGCCTCCTAGTTCAAGATTATTATATATTTCTTTTTCTATTCTATGTTATTTTAAGTCATTTCCCTATCCACATTTGTTTGTAGGGCAACTGTCCAGCTCTTACCCCCATTTTGCTTCCTTTTGCAGCCCTCTAGCCCTTACTATGACTATTTTACAGCCATTTTAGTGCACCAAATTTCAGGTCCCCATTGACTTCAATGGGGTTCGGGTTCAGGTTTGAGTTCAGGTCAAGTTCGGGTCCCGAACCCGAACTTTGACCCGAACTTCGGCCGAACCCGGCAAACCTGAACGTCCAAGGGTCCGCTCATTCTTAGTGCCAACTCTTATGATGTGCTGATACTTGCGGGTGGGTGGATGAAACATGTAGGGTCTTTTAGATGAACTCTTTGGTGGCCACTTATGTGTACTCTGTCTCTCAGTGGTACTGGACCACACTAACTTATTGGGGCACCCTGGGTGCGCTCAGATAAGTAGCTCCCAGTCCAGGCTTGAACCACAGCACATATTTCATAGAATTATACATAAAGTAATATTATACATAGAGCTGGGGAGAGAATTTATGTGGCTGAATGTCAGATGACTTAGGGTACTTTCACACTTGCGTTGGTGAAGATCCATCTGTTTATTTGCACAGACGGATCCGCACCTATAATGCAAACGTTTGTATCCGTTCAGAGCGGATCCGTTTGCATTAGTTAAAAGAAAAATGACAAAGTCCAAAACAGATCTGTTTTGAATTCGATTGAAAGTCAATGCGGAACGGATCCATTGTCAAATGCACCCTATTGTGTCATTGAAAATGGATCCGTCCCCATTGACTTACATTGTAATTCAAAACGGATCAGTTGGGCTCCGCCTCGTCAGACGGACACCAAAATGCTGCATGCTGCGTTTTGGTGTCCGTCTCCAAAACAGAATAGAAGCGGAACGGAGCCGAACTAATGCATTCTGAACAGATCGTTATCCATTCAGAATACATTGGGGCTTAACTGATCCGTTTTGGACCGTTTGTGAGAGCCCTGTAACGGATCTCACAAACGGAATCCGAAACGCTAATGTGAAAGTACCCTTAAAGAGGACCTATAATAATCTCTCCTGACATGTCTGTTTTAATAACTACTTGCATTCCACATGTAATAACAATTATGGAGCACCTATTCTTATAACTCTGTGTTGCGTCATTCCTTTATTATTATGAATTTTTTAATTACTAGCAGTTTGCAACGAAGGTCCAGATGGGTGTTACCAGTTGGGGTTGTCCCTGCACAATCCGGCACTGGCAGCACTGATTGGATAATGTCAGACTACGCAGGGATACACCACCAACTGGTAACACCCATCTGGACCTTCACTGCAAACTGCAGAAATAATAAAGTCATAACTCATAAGAATACGTTAGGTGCTCCAGAATTGTATTACATGGGGTATGCGTCAGGAGAGGTTATAGGTCCTCTTTAATGTAATTATTCTAAATTGTACATTTTTCAATATAAGACATACAGAACTAATATTAATAGCTGTTTCCTACTAACTATTGTATTCTCTTATGTTCAGGGCGTTCTTCTAATCTATGTACAGAGCAGAAATATGTCTGTGATCCACTCCAGAGAATCTAATAAAGCTGGCCTATTATATGCTTTGCAAACAGCTATGACAAGAAGAGCGTCTTTTATAATGTTTTCAATGTCATAAAGCAGAAAAGCATTTATAATTAATATATTAGCAATATCTCCGTGTTGCAAATCTTATTAATGCTGATGAGCATGTAGGGAAAGCAATTTGGGATGTGACGGCATGCTGTGCAAGTAATGCAGCACAAGAGGATGTGGAGTAAAATGTGACAGTTAGAGCAAAGACAAAAACACAAATGCTCCAATAAAAGTGTAACTGTGATGTAGGGCAAGGCATGTAAGTGTGCCCATAAATATGCACAGTAAAGCGATAGGGCATTTGCATGAGAGGGAAAAAAAAGTACAAGAAATCTTTCATAACTTCTCAGCAACTGCATTAGAACAAAAACGACAACAATATGTAGCTGAACAGTGGGATGAAGTACACAAGTGCTGTGCTAAAGATCTGATGATTTTACTGGCTAAGGAGGGCAATCCTTATAGCAAATGCAGTGCCCCAGAGGACCACTGCAAGGGTTAATTATTGCTAAAAGGGTACATTTCATTTATTTCATGCACTCTGTATCCCATATGGCTTAATATAGGCAAGGAAAGAGTTAATCTGGCCTCCTCCTGGTGTAGTTGTCAGGGTGATGTGCTGGTCACACCCCTGTCCGGTTAGTTTTAGCTAGAGTCATTATGGCTCTGCCTGTTGTAGAGCCTATGTGAAGGAAGAGAATCTGTTCTCCAGGAAAACACCATTCTTGTGGACTGTAGAAGTTGCCAGCAGACTAACCCTGAGAGTAGGCAGGAAAGATATCTACACACTATCTAGGACCGGGTGACTGCATGTGCAGGGAAGGTAAAGATATTCTTGGACATTGCTGCGCGCTGTTAGGGTATATTGCTTTGGAGCCGCCACACTGGGACTTTCATGGCCGTTGTCAAATTTAGGAAGGTTGCAAAATGTTTAGAGAGAGACTCAGGGACTACTACTACCATCATTGTCGCTACCTATATACAGCTATTAGGAAAAGTAAGCTCTGTGTTATACCACAAAACTGTGCCTATTGCTGCTATCTGCACTGCAACTCTCATCATCCTCAGTAAAGAGACTATTTCTTGTTATCACTAAACTGGGCCTGGTCTTTGCCTCCATCCTTTTGCTGGCCATGCAGATGACCGGCCATGCAGATAACCAGGGGGAGTCCCTAAAAGACTCAGGGTGTGTCCTGAGGGGAAAACAAAGGTACACCCTCCATTCACTGCTCCACAGCCCCAGGGAGCGCCAGAGTAAGGACAGCCACTGTGAACCACTATTACTCCTATCTATGCCACCACTACCACATCTTTTCCTGTACAGGTCGCTGCACAAACTCTAGGCTGAGGCCAGTCCCTTTGATGATTGTGGCTTGGACTGGGGGAAAAATTATATAAAAAAGTGATAGAAAACATGTCTAGTGCAGGGTTGCACAGTCTGTGCGGCCTGGGAGCCACATATCTCCCCCAAGATCTGGCCGCAGATATACTTGTTTCTATCTAGTTGCTGTTCACGTGTATTTTCCATGTCAGAGAGGAGTGGCATGCAGTGTGCGACCATGGGCAGATAAGTAATAATGGCGCACTGGCCGCGTCTGGGACCACATGTATTGGCAGAACGGGCCTGTGCCGCTGGAGCAGGCACTCAATTTATGCCAAGGCAAAAGCCTCAGTCATCATAAATTAAATGCCTCCTCTGGCAGTGTGTGCGCCAGACTAAAATGTACTCCAGTTTGTAGCTGGCGTAGATTTCAGTCATTATCTACTCCAGTTTCTGGAATAAATAATAATAAATGTGACAGGGCCGAAGGCCCCACCCCCATCCTGTCCTCGCCATTCCCCCGTTTTCGGTAACTGGTGAGGACAGTGTAAAAATGCAATTTGCAACTAAAAAGGTTTACCAAGGTTTTGGAATGCTGATTACCTTCTGTTGGATCCTCTATGTGCATATAATAAATGCCCTAATTTAAAAAGTCATAGTCTCATGAAAATGATGGTTGGATCCACACTTCTATGGTCGGATTCATACAACACATTTTCACTTTTTTTTAATCAAATGATCCAATTGGGCTGGTTACCCGTTTTCAATACCTTCTTTTGAGTTTTGAGTCTTTTTGCATCTGTAAGTGGATCTGGTAAACACATGGCAGGGGTGCAATGAGGGATAGATAGAGGCACAATTCAGAGGTCCAAAAAAGTAATGTTCTGCTCACAACTAACACGGTAAACTTCAGGGATCATGGAGGGAGGCACTTTCTTTAGTTTACAGTTTTCCCAGACCTGGTAGGTGGAGACTAGCTTCCATCCACTGCACACAGAAAGTAGAGGAGAATTTACTTCTTAACATTCTCTTTCTCATTTAGCCCCAGGATCATAGAACAGAAAAGTACAGATTTGTACGGTTGTGAATAAAGACTCTGGACTGAGATCTAAACTTCCACCCCTCTCCTCTCCAGAAAGGCTTGTATTGACATGTGTAAAAAAGTGTAATGTCCTTCTGTCGAGCTGCTCCTGTCCAGATTTAAAGCAAATTTCAAAGAGAAAAGCATTCAGCAAGTGGTGAGGGGTTGACGTAAACAGCTGATAACCATGTGAACTAGACATTTCTCTCTGATAAGATATATTACAAAGTTTCATGGGTTCACTTGTACTATTGATTTATGCATAGTTGTTTGGAAAGTTAGTGACCATTCATGAATGCATTGTTTTTCATTAAAATCCAAATTGAAATGTAAGCTCTGGTATAAATTCAGTAAGAACATTTCCCAGACTACACATTTCTGTAAAATGTTTGCTAACAATGGAAGCGACAAGCATACATATATATATATATATATATATATATATATATATAAAGCAAAAAGACAAATTATGGGGATATAGGATAAAGAAATTCATACTGGTGTCTCAAGTTCAAGCAGAAAACGTAGAGTGCTGGTAATTCTACATCAATAGTACTATATTTTGTGTGTTACATGCATGTCAGTGTGGAAAAGGAACTGTCACATTTTATCCTACACTTGTCACATGTGACATCATAACTCAATAAATATAATATTGGGTTTGGTAGAAAATGTCATACATGGTGTCAATGCTTAAGAATATTTCAAAAAGACATGCTGAAAATACTATTACTATTACTGTAGCTATAGATGCCTGTTCCAGAAAATCCCATTAATTGGGGTCTAGTGTTCATGCCAAGAGTCGGTTGTAATGATCCCTGGCTGTGGGAGGTATTTAATGAGACTCCATGCTAATAAGCACATCATTCATTTGTAGCTCCTTATACTTCAAAAACTACAAAACAGAATAGTAAAACTCATTGTGTACATACAGTAGACTGGTGGGATATGTCTCATGCTCCTTTGTGGTGTAGTGCCTCCCACTTGTGATCGCAGGATGGTTGCACCAATCTGAGATTTAACAACATACTGGACTCCTTTTGTGCTTATATTTAGAGATGAGTGAAGTTTTGAAAAATTCAATTAGGCAACTTCGCCGAAGTTAGCCAAGAAATTCAATTTGTCCTGAATTGATTAATCACGAATCAGTTCGCGGCACCTTTAAACAGGGTCTGTTGTTGATATGGGGTTTGGCTGGTTGAGTCGGGGCACAATATGCTGGCATACCCTCTTCTCCAACCCCAGCGCTCTCCTGACCTACAGGTGGGGGCCCTTCTTTTGCCATCTGCTTTTCCTCCTTTTCCACATGATCTAATATCGATGAGAATATGTCATCAGGAGTAGTGTTGAGTGAATCGAGGTTCGCATCCGCTCCAAAATGTATGGGCTCCGGCGAGACTTTGGTGAATAAACCATTTTAAAACATGGATCCGAAGTCAGCTTCTGTACAGGCTGCTACTTCGGTATTGAAGCCGACTTCGGATCCATGTTTTAAAAAGGTTTTAAAGTTGAAAAATGAAATCCTGTAGTTATCCACCAACGTCCTGCGAGTCCTACTTTCTGCAGGAAGGTTGGGTCCCAGTTTCTAGTCAGAGTCTAGCTTACCGCCAGCCAAGGAAGGGTGCGCTGGGAATGTTTCTGCTGGACGTGCCCAAACCAAGCCAGCCGGAGCACCCTCAGCTCTGCTGGCCATGGAGGCCAATGCTTGAAGCCTCAGAAGCCAGGAGCATAGTTTCCTGGTATAACTTTAGAGTCAGACTACAGAGAGAAGGTGCAGCAGACAGAAGAATCTGAGTTATACAGTCAGCCTGTTAGTACAGCAGCGCCAGAGAGAAACAGATGTAGCAGAGATGAGTTTGCCTGCCAGTTTTAATGCTAAAGCCTGCTGGGACAAAGACAAAGCTTGTAGTCTGTTGCTGATGAACGTTTATTCAAGTCAAACTGCTGTTCAACTTTACACAAGGTCTGGGCTCAAATTATTTCCTTCAAATCCCTTAATTATTCCCCCTATTTATTGCTTCAGAGCCGAAGCCTGGGGTCCAGCTGTATCCAGGTAGGAGCACCGTGACACATATAAAGGGACATTTTAGGCCGCACTATACCACTCGGCATTCCTATACCTGGATCGCATTACATACAGGGCCCTAGGGGGAGGCGCCCGTTGCATGTGTGTGCTGGAATTGGTAGATAGCTGTCAGCAGAACAAGAGGCAAACGGCTACGGTAGGTGTATGTGTACCTTAGGATTTCCTGCAGTACTTTATGCAAGAAAAGATATGAAGTAACAGTTCGGTTCATCCTGCTCATTTTTGCTGTCTTCTTACTTAAGATAACCTGTGGACTGGAGTATAAATGCAACTTCTGTATGGAGTTTGTATATTCACCTACTCTTTGTGTACAAGTTCTTTCGTCCCAATACCCTAGGTGTATATATGTGAGAAACAAAACTATCTGCTATCTTGGTGGTCTAATATCATGGTGGTGTGCAGTGTCATGGAATTGTGTCATGGTCTTATTAAAATAATGGGATTTCACCATTTTTTGCCTTTTAGAAATCTGTGATTAGGGTGTCACTTGAGTCTTGCTCTGTGCCACTTCTATCAAGGTGCCAACAGGGAAGTATGTGGGTAACAGTTGTTGTGTGCACAGTCCATCGCATCTCAGCCACATCTTTTGGTGGATCCATTCTCTAGTACTAATGTTGAATGTTCTCACAGAACTGTCTACTGTAGGGAAAGTTATAGCTATATTTTTCATATTTTTTCTTTAATAACTTAGCCTTCTCTGAATTGGGAATTTCCTGGTATCCATCCCCATATGCATGTTTTCAATAATCATGGTGCACTTTTGTAGGCAGTGGAGGTGACGACAGCAGAGTCATAGCTAGGTTGTCCTATTCAGTTTGCTACCCTAGCTCTATCTATATAACCTGCAAAAGGCAGTGTTCACTTGCACATGCCCCCACCCCATACATGCCACTAGCATCAGTCAGCAGGCTCAACCCCCATTAAACAAAGCAAATGCCTTCGCCTTGTTTAGGTGGAGGGTGACATTATCGGTGCATGAGCAGTAGTCATCTGTGCTTCTAGGCAAGCAGAGGCAATTCACTGTGCATTGCAGGTGTGAGATTACAGGGCCAGGCAAGATGCCTGTCAATCCAGGGGACGGGGGAGTGGGTCTAAGAGCAGAGTGGAGGAGCACTAATGCTCCAAGGAGCTTGAGCCCACCCTTGGCCGAACCAAAAATGTCATTTACATAGTAATAAAAAGTTACTTTTCACTAAAATGCTGCAATGGAGGAACATAAATTAGGTTTCTCAACAGGGTCAAACCTACCAGGCGTTATGCCTGGTTTAATAGGGTTGATCCCGCTGACAGCTACTCTATAAGAGAAGTTAAGGTGAAAACTCTTTGTTAACAAGACAAAATGCCAAATTGTATATAAACATGATGCCTTGGTTCTTAATAGTGGATTCCCATATTGTAGTATTTGGGGCTCCATGGCTTGGTTCCCAGTAACGCTGGACACATGTGGCCATATGGAAGATGAAGCTCACTAATATTCACTGCAGGTGCTGGGTTGAAAGGAAGGAAATCCGGCACTCAAAATTGATGAAGTCGTAGGTTCCTTTATTTGGTCATGCAATATATCAGGTACAGAGGTACAGAAGGATTCATAACCAGTGATGCCCTTGTCAGTCTACGCGTTTCAAACGACAAAGTTCTTATTCGTGTCATGTCATCGCATGACCAAATAAAAGAACCTACGACTTCATCAATTTTGAGTGTCGGATTTCCTTCCTTTCAACCCATTACAACAAGGCTTCATCCTTTACATCCGTGCACCTAGCAAGAAAGGCGGGTGAGCTGGAATCAAATTACCTAGAGACTATTCACTGCAGTATTAGTGAAACCACTGCCCTTCCATCCTCACAAACAGCATCTTCCACAATGATGAACTGCTGCCATGTGGTGATGAGAGGTCCACATTAAGGTTCCTTAGTGTGGTCTCTAAAGTGTTTGAGGCTCTTATAAAAACGTTGGAAACCAGAATGATTATCGAACATGAAAGAGCACTGATTTTAGTTTCATATCATGCCTGAATATGCCACGCTAACAAATCACTCATTTCAGATCTTTAATATTCAATCTTTGGCCAACTCTAGCTACTTTCCATGCCCTTGTCATACAATGTTATCACTGAAATGTGAATGAAGTACTACGGTATATAATACAAATATGAAGTGTAATTAGCACCAAGTACATCATTATTAGAGATGAGCGAATTTCACATTTTAAAATTGGTTCACACTTCGTTTGGTGGTAAAAGTTGAATTGCGTTATGGATTCCGTTACCACGGACCATAACGCAATTCTATGACGGAATAAGAGGCATTCCGTTATTCCTTTAGTCATAATAGAAGTCTATGGGCTGCAAAACGGATCCGTCCCGTTTCCGTTATGCAAGGGAGTCCTGTCCACTAAAGGCATTGAGTTATGCATTCCGTCATAGAATGGCGTTATGGTCCGTGGTAACGGAATCCATAACGCAATTCACCTTTTACCAACAAACGAAGTGTGAATGAATTTCATAAGCAGAGATTCGCTCATCTCTAATCATCATCTACAATGAAGCACAGGATTATGGAGCTAAATAGCAGTCTGGGTCAAATAAAGGATGACTAACTTCTGCGTTTATGTCTTAGATTTCACCATGCTATTCGAAGAGGAAATAAACAGTACTATCAATGAGATGGGATACTTGCCCTCGGATACATTCTGTCACTGACTGGTTGCAACTTCTAAGGGAATTAAGACCAAAGATCTAAATTTTGCCAGTGTCTGCCTCTATGCGATTTCGTTTTCACCGTGAGATCATCCTGGTTATTCTAAACCTAGTCTTCCCATGAGAATATTTGTCCTTATGACAACCTCCCCACCCCCAAGCATCAGATGGTTCCATACCATTCTGTTATTCACGCAGTCTGAGACAAGCATAATTTAAGTTATGATTGAGGTACATTGTCAGGAGGGTCTTGAGGAGCCCTGCTCCCCTGTGTATAGCTCCGTCTCACTCTTATTGTTATTTTTTCACACAGCATATGCAAAGAGTGGCCTTATTAAAGGAATCAGTGCTAAGCAAGATTCATGCCAGAAATACTGTACATTCTGTTTGGAAACGCGTAAGCCTCGTGATGAATAAGAAATGTTTATGCCCCAATATAACAAGAATGAGATAAAATGCATTAATAAGCAATATGTTTCTTTTTTACATCATATAAAAATGATTTTGTCATCTGGCACGATGAGTTATAAATGTTTTACATGGGACTGCAGGTAAACCATAGTAGGGACTCAAAGAGTCTTTAAGATACCCAAATGATACAAGCTGAACGCGTTTAATGATCACTTCAGCTCTGCTACATCTTTATACATGCTCATCTTTGAAGTCACTTGTCAATGGCCGGCGTCTTATTTACCTGCTTAGAAAGTCGAGGCTCTTCCTCCAGGTATTTCTGCTCTTTTGGTACGAGGGTAGCCAGGCTGGCTTTTACCTGTACGTGATAATACATAATAGCCATGAGACGAGTCACACAAATGATCAGTTTTGCAGCTTAATTGTAATCTGTGACCGACACGTGCACCCTGATTGAAAATTCACAAAAGCAAACTGTATAAAGGACATAAATGTATAATACCCAGGGACGGTAAGTGGCATGCATACTTAACAGGAGCAATGTCATTGCTAGCAACAACAGCTGAATTGAAATGTGTGGGGAGGGTGCGCCATGCTGTGGCTGTGTCGCTCCTCGCCTTCACTCGCGGGGAGGTTGAAATAAAATGTCGAAGCCTAACATTCATAGACTTTATAGATAAGGAACAAAAAGCATTCAAGGAACTGAGCTTTTATAGAAGGCAGAAGAAAGGCAAACTTAGGACTTACAGCATTAAAAATCACATCTATTTCAAGATAGATGACCCCCTTTGTTGGCCCTGTCAGCTGCTTGTTTTTCAAGACGTAGGCTTTCTGTTCACCATTTTGAATCTGTGGGAAGAAAGACATGACAGCCGTCTGTCTCATGGTCTCTGCAGAATACACTCCCCCGGCCACCTTTGACCCCCAGCTGCTGAAACTGACAAGGAGTCCAAAACAACTGTGGCAATTCTGACAAGTACCTGTTCATTACCAGCACCGAGCCTGTCAGGAGAAATTAACTACCGTGGGATTCAACATGGTCGTGTACCGAGGGTGTTAAATTCTATTCATTATATATATCTTTTTTTTTTTTTGTCTGCGTTTCAGTGTATGTGTGTGAGATTTTTTAATATCTCAGTTGAGAATTGACTGACATTCGGCAGAAATTTTCATTTTTTTTTTGCCTTTATGGATGGAGAGAAACATTGAGATGTATGGCAGGTGAATGAGACTTACAGACAGCAAGGGGATAGCAACTTTGCCCAGAAAGTCGGCACTTCGGTCTCGATCTTCATCATATACTGTCACTTCAAGGACGGAGTGGACGTCATTGACATTGCTTTATGGGAAAAAGATATAGAGAGAGAAATACCAGAGTGTTAATTAGAAGGTCTATGCTGAAGAAAATAAGCTTTTCATTTACAAGTTAATCTCAGCATGACTTTATGTGTATCTTTTAATGAATGTACCCGAATATATTAGAAAACTACTGAAATAGCAGACCTCCAAAAAAAGCTCCCTTCTATGTAAGTTGTGCAACTCAAGTTTATTCATATTTTCCAAACATGACCACATAGTCACATCCATGCAACTTTTTATACCAAAGTATTGTTTAATACTCGACTTACATAGCAGATGCTCTTTATTGGAAGGATGTAGCCACAGGATCAGGTTTCTGCATGCATTTTTGGGAGCTAAAACCACGAGTGAATCAAAAAACGGGAAAAATCTTATCTGTCCTGTATATTTTCTCTCCTTTTATGATCCACTCCCGATTTTGGCTTCCAAAATACAGAAACCTGACCATGTGGCCGTCCCTTAATACCATGAATAAGACTTTCAGGGGGACAGTGAATGTTAACTGTCTTGCTTGCATCTATCAGTACTGATTGCTCAAGAGCTTTACTATTGACTTTAGTGGAAGCTGTATAAATCCATATGGAGTAAGCTACCCTAATGGCAGCGGCAGGCAGACGAACATTTAAAGGGGATTTTTCTAATTTTTTTTCCAAAAAAAAGCTGAGAATGGCTTAAAAAAATTGTAATACTCATCTCACTAATGCCCCAACTCTCACATTTCAATGCTTCTAAGGTAGCCCACCAGTCTCTTATCTTCCCAATCTCTCTGAGCCAATCACAAGCTGACATGGGTAACCAATGTGGCCAATG
Source organism: Bufotes viridis (assembly GCA_033119425.1). NCBI lineage: Eukaryota > Metazoa > Chordata > Amphibia > Anura > Bufonidae > Bufotes > Bufotes viridis. Next base: position 95,966,859 of record CM065589.1, read on the forward strand.
AATGGCTGAATGGTCACATTTCCTCTGCTGCAAGGGACCAGGAAGAAGTGATTGGCACGGGTCTTTGGAAGCATCAGAATGCGAGTGACAGGGGGTTGATAAGGTGTGTATGATCTTTTAATTGACTTTTTTTTACTTCAGATCTTTTTTAAAGAGTAACTGCAGTTTCCAAAAACTTTTGACATGTCAGAGTGACATAAAGGGTTTGGTCAATGGGGGCCTGAGCACTGATACCCGCCCTATTTGCTAAAATGAGGAGTTAGAGGCTCTATTTCAGCTCTATCTTTCCTCCCCGCTGTAGATCAACGCAACGACGGCCTCAATAATAAAAACTATTGAGTCCATCTTTACTTCCATCTTCAGCAATGAGGAGAGACTGCTCTCAATGGTGTGGAGGTCTCCATGCTCAGACATATCAAAAGGTTTTGGAAAGTGCAGTTACTCTTTAAACTTATCAAGGAGGGCACTTCATACACCAGTCTTGATACCTTTGAGCTGGAATGAGATGTGCCTAACTGATTAATGGAAGTCTGTCTGACTCTGGGAAATTCACTAGTAATCCAGGCACAATGTCTTGTAGGGCTAGATCAGCTGGATGTAATAATTCCTTTCATTTAGTGACCCATTGCTTCATTCTGGAGGAAAAAAGTTCTTAATTTATATGCAAATGAGCAGTTTCCTGCATAGTCATTTCACATGATTCGGTCAATCAGGAATGAGAGGAAGGGGCTGGCAGAGGAAGCAGGAGGAGCAGAGAGAAGGAACCACCCTCTGTGCACTTGACTGCTCATTTACAAATGGATTAAAAGTACTTTTTTCTACAAAATGAGGCAATGAATCAAAGTGAAAAGTATCATTACATTCAGATGAGGTAGCCCCACAAGCCTCTTAATAAATTATACACATCTCTGGCCCTCTGTGCACCAGAAAGTGAAATCTATGCCAGCTGATAAAGATTTGAGCTATAATTTACTCCAGGTTCTGATGTAAATGATACTAAATTTGCTGGGTCATGGAGGATATGATCTCACACGAAGCCCTGCCCATACTGTGCCCACTTTTTAGAAAAGTGGTGATCATGGCATATTTGAGAAAGATGTCTCAGCATCTCTGATAAATTCCCCCCTGTGTGTTTCACACTCAAATCTGAAACAAATAAAACGGTGTCGATATTAATAGCATCTAGAGATTTCCTTTGCTTTTCTTTTATGTTGTTCATGGTGGCATCACACATTCAGAGGTTCTGTCTTTTTTTTTTTTAACCACACCCGCTCTGTATACATCTCTATGTTGTACAGTTTCTTAACTATGTCTGTTATACACAGGGGATAATATAAATGAAATATGATTTTGACATGGCAATCTAAAAGTGTCTTGAAATCCTTACAGTGTGAACCTCAGAATAAATTACAAGATTTAGTAAAACATAAAGTGCATAAAAAAAAAAAAAAAAAAAGAAGTTGTATATACAGTCGTGTGTGATAATTTTCACATTACACCCGATTACACTAGCTATATATATATATATTACACCAGTAACACTGCAGCGGTGTAGTCCACAAATAAAAAAAAGTCCCATAATACATATATCCTTATCTGCTCATTTTTAGGCTGATCAGATCTTTTATGCAACTATAAAAATGCTTGCTGGTTGGTAGAACATCTTTCCGTTTAAACAAGGGATGTGCTGTTGACAAAATGGAGAGTGTATGGGGTACAAATTCCCCTATACAGTTTTTTGATTGGGCCAAGTAAAGAGGGTTTAAGTGAGCACCAACCTACTTGTTTTTTTGTTGTTGTTGAAAAGCGTCATTATGGCCCCATAATAGGACCATCTCAGAGGACCTGCATTGACACTTGAATAATAAATGAATGTCCAAATAGACTGAGCAACATATAACTACGTAAGGGTAGCTTCACACCTGGCAGATTTGCTGCAGAAATTTCATTCAGATGCATGGAACTGATCTTTAATTTCTGCTGTGTACAAAGACATCCTAACATTTTTGGTTTCACACACTTAATAACACTTGGCCAGCCAGGACCCTAGTCTGTACTGATGAGGGGCTGCATGCAGATGGATATATGGCCTGGCTATTTTTATTTTATTCACATTATCATCACTTCCCTTATCATGTAATAAGGCTTGTTAAAAAGTCAGACATTAACTCACTTCCATAAAATGGCACTAGCCAGATCGGTCTCTTTCTATATATCTACAGAGGGCATTTACAATGGTATCAACAGTGCTCTCCGGGATCAAACTGGTCCATCGAAACAGGCTTGGACTGGCCCACAAGGGAACAGGTGAATCCCCCGGTGGGTCCTTGAGCAAGATGGGCCCCAAGTCTCCCACCGCTTGCTCAAGTAGCACAGTAGACTGACTGCACTACAATAGGCAATATACAGCATCTCAAAAGTTCATATGAAAAACTGAGTAGCTTATTTAATAAACCACCTGGTTTATTACTATCATAGGTGCATTGGGTGGCTGAGATACCTTGTAGGCCAGAGGATGGCCAGCCAGTATCCTCTTTCATTAGGAACTCAGTATCTTGAAGTTGCTGCATAGGAACCTATAGTCAATTAATTTGTTGTGTCTTGTTGCTGCCTGGCATATAATATTTGCATATATAGTAGCTGTACAGTGGGGTCCCAGAATAAATTTTACTATTGGACCTTAGGGCAGTGACTTGGTTTGAGGTGGCCCCAAAATTGCACTGGATCCCCCGGACACTGTTGAGTTGTCACCACATATTGCTGCTCTCTGGAGGGGATGGTAAGGCATTGTGAAACCCAATGGAAAATAATAATAATCTGACTGCTCTACTTTTATACAGTTTATAACTGATCCAGAATATTGTAGTGGGAGAGGTGAAGCAGGAGAAGCACAGTCTAACAGAAACAATGTTGCAGTTCATGGCTGCCATAGACTTGTATTAAACCTCAATACCAATCATTAGGAATGACCAAGTGTAAACTAATGTCTGGCAGAGCGAAACCAGTTGGTCAAAAGTTCCCTGTTTGTTTTTCCCTCCAAAACTTAGCTCTGCATTGTTCTTATGGTAACTGTGGAAAATGACTAGCTTCTCAGCGCACAGTCCCAAACTCTCAGCATAAGCTGACTGTGCGTTAACCCTTTCCATAGTGCAGCTAAAATACAGTCCAATAACCGAGCAAATGAACAAGATATATTACAATTAACATATAAAATACAGTTGAACAACATAAAACAGCAGCATAAATCATAGTGCAAGGGTAGGGAGGGAGTTGATGACTTTGCATAGCAGCAACGTCAAGGGGCAAATGTCTATAACCATCCATACTCCAAAATACCCTTGCTCCAGGGCACTACATAAGCCACCCCAGTCTGACACCAGACACCTGGAAAAATTTACTGGATATTCAGGGGCCACAAAAAAAGTGTGTGAGGGCATTTGTAACCACACTTTGTCAACCCTGAATATACAAGTAATGTTTGTTTACTCCTTTGGGTATGGCTGAACATGCATCTTTTTATGCAGTTTTTAAAGTCAAAATCAGGAGTGGATCATAACAGGAGAGAAAATATTAAAGAGAGATAAGACTTTTTTTGAATCCACCTTGTCTTGGATTCAAAAACTACCTTCACACCAGTCAAATACATAGCAGAACTGTAGAAGGAATGGACATTCTACATATTTTTCATTTACCTATGTTACTTTGGATCTGCAATCTATGCAGAGCCGTAAAAAAAATGTTCATATTTCCTTTCATTTATATTGTAGGAGTATTTGATTTTCTGAAACTCCGATGTGTGAGAAATAACAACCACTCTGTTTTACAGCACGCAATAAGTAAGCCAAACCGTATTAGAAGTTTCCAGTTAGTGGCTGTAAATCTGTATTAGTCTTGTGACTCATTTAATCACGCAGCTAAATAAGATAGCTGAATGTTCTTCTAGAGTTCTTTCCCGGAGTTAATCTTAAAATCTTACACCTCTAAAATGAATGCTATACTACACAAACAAATTCAGAAATACGGTGGAATTTGTAGACATTTACAGAGCTTTTGAAAGTTAAAGGGAGGTGATATAAAATATAAAGCACCATACGACTTGGTTAATCAGATGTTATTGCCAACCATTTTGATCATACAAACTTCTGCAATATAGTGTGTCTGCAGCAATCAGGGAAAGTAAGATTCAAGGATGTTATCTCTTTGCACTTAAATGCCAATTTCCTTTTGCATTTCAAGCCTCACAAGACTACAGAAAAGGTTGCAGTGACATTGTTTCAGTACATCGGAGAAGTCATTAGAAATTCTATCCAGCAATGAAAAGGGAAAAAAATGGAAAAAAAAACTATAAAACCTCTAAGAAACATTACAAGTAAAATTTCACACTCGGACATAAAGTACCGAGGTAAAAATGTAATTGTAACTTTAAATGGATATGGCTCATACATTGCAAGAACCATTTGTTACGCTTGCTCATGATAATATGGAAACATTATCGTGAGCAAAATTTTAATCCTGAGTCACCCGTAGTTTGAAATTGTGTCTAAAAATATCATCTCAAAGGCTGATTTAAACCAGTGCAACATATGGGGAGCAAGGGTGGCCTACAGAAAAACTGGTGTAGCATATCGACACTGAAAAAGAAATCCTTTCATGCTGTCATTCCATCTTGGGATATATTAGTAACTGATGTGTTGCTCTTAAGCTATTTTTTTCCCAGTTGTACCGTATGTCACGCTGCTTCTTCTCCCAAAACCAGTGCAAGATATAGGTGAAGTAGGTGCCCACCTAGGGCTCTATTAAGGAGAAAGTTACAATGTATAGACTACAAAAGCAGAAATTTATCCTCCTATTAATTTCTTTGTACAACCAACTAGACACCCTGTCTGAGCTGCTCATGATGTATAGTGCCTTGGAGCAAGGGTACTTTGGACTATGGACATTTGCTTGTATTGCTACTATGCAAAGCCATCAGTTCCCTACTTTATTGCACTTTGAAGGGTTAGCTTGCACTGTGATGCATGTTGTTATACTTTTATTTGTCGAACTGCATTTTTAGGTTTATTGTAATATGTCCTTTTTATTTGCACTGTTATAACACTATAGCTGCACTACACTGTGGAAAGGGTTAATGCACAGCCAACTAAATATGAAGCGACTTTATATCTCTCTACCTATGCAAAGCTTTGGTGGACAAAAGCAAGACACACTGACCTTCTGTCTGGTTTTTGTCTGGAAAAGCTGCTTAGTCATTCCTATATACTTGCATTGAGGCTCTGTACAAGTCTATTGCAGACTAAAATTGTAACATTGTTTCTGTTTAGCTTGTGCTTCTCCACTCCACCCCTCCCACTCGAAGGTTCTAGTTCAGCTAGAAACCGTATATAAGGAGAGCAGTCAGAGCCTTAGCTGTCTGAACATAAGGACCAGGGCTTAGTAGGAGAGACTCTGCCACTCTGCAGATAGGAACCAGTGCTTAGTTGGAGAGACTCTGACAGACTGCATCAGTGACCAGAAGAGGATGCTGAGATGGAGATACTGAGCCACAAACCCCGGGTTAGGGCTCCAGCAGGGCGACTGAGCCACCAACCTTTTGGCCAGGGTACCAGCCTTCTGATAGAGAGGGACAGTGGGCTCACTCTTTTTCTCAGCATTAAAACTTTCTTCTGCCCGGGAGGAGACTGGAGAAGCCAGCTCAATGCCTTGTATTACTTTACACTTGAGTTTCCTCAGTAAAGAAGTACACTGGTTAACTGCAGACCCTGACTCTGTGGACTTACAATATTTTCCATTGTGGTGCAAGACGCCTTTCCAACCCTTCTGGATAGCAGCAACACGTGTTGATACTGTGTTCAAACCCAGAGTAGCGTTGGGGGCCACCCCAAACCCGGGCACTGAACATGCAGTACAATTAAATAGATGATGGAGGTGGAAGGGGGCCTGACCTCGGCAATGATAGCTTGTCCCACCTTTGCTTTCATCCAATCTCCTTAGTAACACCACTGTTTTCTGAGCTTTGATACTTTACAGGCCAGACCACTCCTTCCCTTTCGCCACTCCTTCTCTAGAAATAACATGTAACTTACTGGATCCATTCCCAAACGAGTTCTACCACAGCTCTACCACATGGCACATTTCCAAAACACTGGGAGGCCTCTCCTTCCTATAGCCTGTCTTTTCAATATGGCAAACCAGGGGCAGTCAACTAGTTTTAGTAAAGGTGCTCTTACAGTACCTGAGTCTTTGGTAATGTGAAAGTCCGAGCTGAACACAAACAAGAGGGGTACATCAACATGGGACATATTATTCTGGCAGAAAATCTGCTTTGGAGTTTGCTATGAATTCATAGCTAAATTGGTGGGGGGAAAAACAGCAATAAACTTTAGTTACATGTGGATGTTGCCATGGCAGACAGTGACTGTGGATTTGCCATAGATTTCACTCTCAGACTCTTTAAAATAATCAGACCCCAGGCCTCTAAAAAAAGTCAAACCCTTAAAATTAATCAGACCCTGGAACAGACCTTTAAAAATAACCACAAAATAAACCCCTAAAATTAATAAGAACCCTACTGCTAAATCATAGAGACTGGTAATATCATGTCAGATGAAGCAGGCTCCATGACAGGACAACACACAATGATACTAATAATACTGACTTCTATTTCTTAGGGTCACTGGGAGATCTAGAGTATGCACAGTAAGCACCTAGTGTTCAATCAGGACCTACTGGGGTGATCAGCTGCCAACTGTGAAAGAGCAGCAGGGGATGGAGCATTTTGTGGTTGACTAATCGGAGCCGTTTGTGGTTGTTGAGAAGAGAGTCTGTGCGAATCAGTAGTATATCATGGATGAGGTTACCTGGCATGCTGCTAGATGCATTGGAAGAGACACTCATCCAATGCATGTATGGCATCAGGTCTGCAGAGTCTGGACAGCTAGCATTCATGGTCTGGATTTGTACTTTGGTCTGCCATTTGAGTATTCCTGTTGTACACCATTTCTTTCCTATCTATCCAATGGCACATTGCTTTTTTCCCAACTTTCCTGCTCATTCCAGAGCTTGGAGGTGCTCCAGACCACTCTGTCCTCAGCTCTGCTACCCACCTGATCAGCTTTTCTGTGCTCCGTTATGTGGCAGACCACTTTCTTGGCACTTCCCCAACGCTACTATGTGCCTTAAACCACCCTACTATGTGCTTTCCAGATACTCTTCCCATGCTATGGTCCAGTTCTCTACCGTGACAGAACATTATCTTTTCAATACTACAGATCTGCTGTTTGCCAAGGACACTAGGAAGTAAACCGAATAAGAAATCAATTAACTTTACAGCCTCATCGACCTTAAAGGATAGCTAGTACAACGAATAGTTTAATAACTAATAATGTAAATGAACCATGATAGGCAATATCTTCTGCTTGGTTTCACCGGTGATAGAAAGCTAGTAAGTCACTTGAATAGTCTTCCAAAAGTGACTAATTGTTTTGCTCATCACACGGGTGACTGGTTTGCATGAGGCAGACCATACTTCCTAATTAGATAATATAGTACTATACTACAATCAGTGTTATATATCCAAAGATTGAAACTCCAATGGCAGCAAATGAAACAAATCACATTTTCATGCTCATTATTTTTTCACTTGCGGTTCATGTCCCCATGTTCTTAGCTCTTTTTTAATCACTCAAACCACAGAAGTACATGTTATTCTTATTTACCAGCTGGTCAGTGGCTTATATCTTAACTGCTTTTGTCTTACTTTGATCAAAAATGTTATACAGCATGGTGATTCCATCACAGTCTAATGAAAAAAATGGGCTAAAATATTCCTGTCTGAAATCATGTCAATGAGAAATTGTATATCTAAAATAAAATATTATTCAAACCAGGCTTTTATTCCAAGCATTTGTTTTTTTTTTTTTTTTGTGTTTTTTAAAACTTTTTGGAGGGCACATATATAGGTTGACATTTCCCATTTTCTGCAGATCACTTCTCAGTTTTGCTGTGTAGACTGGGACAGATTAATCTTTTTAGTGGTTTAAATGGGTTTTTAATTGATGATTTATTTATTTATTTATCCTCTGGATAGGTCATCAGTATCTGATCATGGCAGTCTGACACCCAGGACTCCTGCCAATCAGCTGTTTGAGAAGGCACTGGCACTCGTGCAGCTTAGCCTATGCCAGTGACATCACATTTCTCGGTCAAGTTGCCTATGTGCAGCTCAACCCCATTGAAGTTAATCGGGCTGATCTGCAATACCAAGCATAGCTGCTATACAATATATGGCGCTGTGGTTATTAAATTTCAAGAAGGCCGCGGGGCTCACAGGAGCACTGGGGCCTTCTTAAACAGCTGATCGATGGGGGTTACGATCAGACACTGATGACCTATCCAGAGGAGGTCAAATGACAGCTCCATTGTACTGCTAGGGGTCTAGGCAAGATATAGCAGCATTCTACATACCAATAAGGCTCTGAATGCCCTTCCCATGTTGATGCTGATCTTTGGGGGAGAAGCAGTACTCCATCTCTTTCCGGAGATGTATCAGGCTACTTTCACACTAGCGTTTTTGCTGGATCCGGCAGAGCTCAGCAAAAACGCTTCAGTTACTGATAATACAACCATCTGCATCCGTTATGAACAGATCAGTTTGTATTATCTTTAACATACCCAAGACGGTTCCGTCATGAACTCCACTGAAAGGATCGGTTTTCTATTGTGTCAGAGAAAACGGATCTGTCCCCATTGACTTGCATTGTGGGTCATGACGGATCCATTTTGCTCCGCATCCCATGACGGAAAGTAAACTGCAGCATGTTGCGGTTTGCTCTCCGGTATGAGAACACAACCAAACAGATGAGAATGCATTTTGGAGCATTCCGTCCTGTTCAATTACATTTTGTTCCCATTGACAATGAATAGGGAAAAAACGTAAGCGTTTTTTTCTGGTATTGAGACCCTATGATGGATCTCAATACCGGAAATATTAACTCTACTGTGAAAGTAGCTTTAGTCTACCGACACTTTTCTGTCCATTAACTGGCCATTCATATTCATTGCATCTTTAAACCCCGCTGTATTGTCTGTTCAGACAATAGAGAATATCACACATTATTTCTCTTCTAGTAAATTCTTTTTAAAAATGAATTAATTAGGTGGGTTCACACTGCATTTTGCCCTTTGATGGGCTTTCTGGACCGAGTATACATTTGAATACTCAAAAATGATATTCAAACATGCACCATGAAGGATTCTTTTCACGGAGTGCATGCTAGGCTACGACATTCTGTTTGGAAACAAAGGCACACAGATTAATCACTTTGCATCACTGAAGTAAATGGATCCATGATGGTATATGTTTGAGTAATGTTTTTGGGTATTTAGACCTATAACGCAAAGTGAAAGCCCAGCAGAAGGCTAAACTCAGTGTGCACCCAGCTTTAATCTCAAATTAAATACAGGTTGGCCCGCCAAAAAGTAGCCCGCTATAGAACTCACTGGCATGGGTTCATGAACTGTTTACAGAGGAGCAAACTGTGAGCAAGGGGCTATGGCCACCATGCTCCCCAGACCTGTCCACATACAATTTTTATTTATGGGGAAAAATAAAACAGAAAGTCTGCTAACAATCCACATCCCCTGGATGAACTCAAGAAATACATCACAAACAGTATCCGCAGCATCACGGCTGAAGAGTTGCAAGCAGTATCAGCCAACAAAATCCGACGTGCCCAAAGATGCATAGACCTGAACGGAGACCACTTTCAGCATCTTTAGTGACTTGTGGGTAATCAAAAACAAACAGTTACATGCAGTGTCGGACTGGGGTACCTAGGGCCCGCCAGTAAAATTTATTTTGGGGGCCCACCATACGGATACATTCAAGTATAAGAAATAATCTAACAAGTTTTTTATATGAACATAGGCTAGTTGAGGTGCTGTACATTGAATATATGTATGTAGTGCATTAAATTTAATGTGTTATGTGCCACTTGTGCAGGAGGTGGGAGACTAGGGGCCCACCTTGCTCAGGGGCCCACCGGGGGATTCCCCTGTACCCCTGTGGGCCAGTCTGAGCCTGGTTACATGCCTGTGTATTCTAAACCAGTAGCGTCTATGGGAAAAAAGAGTTTTTGGAATGGTCATATTAAACGGGAGACTATCCCGAATTCCCTGATATTGGTATTAGGTACTAGTATTAATTTTCAATACTAACTAGTTTTAAAACGTTTTGCAATGGCTTACACCATGAATGACTGTGTCTCGTAGGTTGCACAGAAAATATGACTTAGTTTAGTAGAAAGTTGAAATCCACAACTCACATCATCCTGAAGGAGCACCAGCTGTCCATGACTCAATAGCATGATTATAGAACTGGATAATGAAATCTTGCATCACTTTTAGCATTATGCCCGTTTCATTTTTATTATTTTCATTCTACATGTCCAGCAAATAGTGAGTCAATGTTAGAAAGGCAGCGTGAATTGCACCAGCTCTGGGTTTCAGACGGCCTAATTTGCAGCCATCTCCTCAACACACATAAAAGACCACAATGAGTCTTATTTTCTGAAAGATTTCTTCCTTTCAGAACCCAGACAAGATGCTTTTGAAAGCTGTGCTTTAGGTGACACAGTTCAGGAGGAGTAACAGTAGCAACAGATTTTTTCTTTGTTTGTTTCAAGTTCATCATTAGGGCGCCTTTGGTAAAAAAGAGAAAGCAGAGTTCAGATCTATTGTCTTTTTTTCCCTTAGAGTACTTTCCCCCCTATTAGTGACTGGTATTAAAAGCAGAAGATAGCCAAATCCACAGGTGGCTTTTGAAAATAAGAATGGACCTAATTTCGCTATTAAGCCTAAAACGTAGATTACTTTCCACAAAGAGTTTGTTGTCATTTCCAAATCGTAAAAGTCCTCATGATCAGATCTGTCAACCGCTGAGTGGGTTTTAATATCGAGCAATAAACTTTCTATCTATGATAGGGTGCTATAAGGACACTTGATAAAAGTTCTCTTTCCCTTAAAAAACATGAACTCATGAACTGTTGAACGCGAAAAGAAAACTTAAGATTCGCCTACGTGTTTATACACATTGGTGCATGTTATGTACCCATTATCTGGCCCATTATTAGAGAATATAGATGTCACTGTTGATAGCTGAGGAGAGCTTTTTAATGCTTTTCATTAAAGCGGTGTAGTGTCTAGAACAGTGGTCAGCAACCCATAGCTTGCACTGCCACCAACCTATCGCTCCTCAGTGAGAGGAGCCACTGCAGGGTGAGTGAGAACAAAGGACGCCAGAAGATTATTTTTTATAAGCCTTAGAATGATGACCCATAATTGGCTGAGTGGGAATTTCCTGCATGCGAGAGACACCAGGAAGTAGAGACCAGCAGGGGACCAGAGGAGCATTTAAAAAAATTATTTACACCATTCTAAGGGTTTTGAAAATAATTGATATTGGCCTTTATAGGGTTATCCCAATCTTATAAAGTGATGGAGAAGCCATTCCTTTATGATCAGTAGGAGACCCAGAAGTCAGACCTGAAAATGAAATGGTTGAATTTTCCCTCCACAGCGGCAGGGAACAGAGCCATGCTGCCGTTCACTCCACAGGGGGTGGCCAAGGGACTGCTGTGCATGAAAGATATATGAAATTGTGGAGATCATACACCCAGTAAGCAGCATCTGTATTCCCAGGAATGTGGGGGTCCTATAGGTCGGACTTAATGGATCAGAAAATGATGGCATGTTCCAGCATTTTTTAAAGACAAGAATGCCCCCCTAATCGTCATCACCTTTAACTGTAAAAGAAAACTTACAAGGTAAACACTTTTTTCCACGCTGGGTTTAGGTTCTTGTAAACGGTGTGTGTCATCAGACGGTCATTGTTCAACTCCACTACACAAAATGGGTCACTTTTACCTGCAGAGAACAAAAGAAAAGCAATTAGTGGCGTAAGAGGCATATCCAATTCACCATGTCTAAAGATAACAAGAGAAGTCTAGTATATAAGAGCAAGAGAATATGTTACTTTTCCAATTTGTAATGGTTTGAAAATGATTTAACTACTATGAATATTCTTTAAGAGACAAACCCCTTTAAATCTGGAGGTAAGTGATATACTGTACTTTTCTCATTCTATGTTCCATTAAATATCCACATAGATGAGAAATAACCCTTGAATATTGCTACTCCGTTGACCAAACTTTCTTTTATTGCAATTAATAATTAAAGAAACACCCTTAAAAAGCAACTAAGCCTTTGAGTAAAATTTTAATAAGATGCCCCTAATGCCCTAATAAAATTCTTTCTAATTAATATACCGGTACTTTATTAATGGATTTTGTATTTGTATTATATATTTTATTACATATTGCTGCTCCTGCCCGTGCCCCCCGGAGGTTTACTCAAATCCGGCATAGCACATGGGTACCCTGTACCCATGTACTATGCCAGGATTAGCTGAGTGGAGCGGGATCCTGCTTCTGCCTGCTCCACTAAGCTAAGAGCTGACATGCAGAACAGGCAGGATCCCCCTCCGCTCAGCTAATTCTGGCATAGTACATGGGTATGCCAGGAGTTAGAAAACCTCGGGGGGAGGGGAAATGGGCAGGAGGGCATATGCTGCTGCAGCCCCATTTATAAAGTGTCTACAGCCCGGGCGGGGGTGGGGTGTAATAAAAATACATTATTAAAAGTATATAAAAAAACTCTTAGGGCATTAAGGATATCTTATTAAAATGTTATTAAAAGGTTTAGTTACTCTTTAAGGTAGTGGCATAACCATATACAATACAGCAAAAGAAACCATAAAAAGCGTAGAAAACAAAGGATTTCCCACTGTGCTGTCATAATGTTAACAGATACAGTGACACAACTGTATTCCACAGCAAAAACGTCGGCAGCGATTTGCACCACAGGAATCTCTTTCATCCTGTGTGAGTCTTTACAGTATGCCATTTGCTAAGGAGTTCCTTATAGTACATGCACCATTACTTAGGAAGCATTCAAGCATGGCTCCCAATTTCCCACGAGAAGCAATGTCTAGGTATTTCAGGGGACACATATATAATTTGCTCTTTTGGGGCAAAATGTCCAGGGTCTTTGGTTACTTTAAAACACAGCAATTTTCTCGAAAACTGCTGGAGCTGAAACATCAATTATTAAAAGGGAAGATTGAAGTGTGCTGTCTTTAGTTAAATCTTTTTTGGGTAGTTTGAAATACTAGGTTTTGACAATAATAGCAACTTCTTTTTCCTCTCTGTGCAGTTTACCATCTGTTTGATTGGTAGAAAAGAAGCGGATCCTGCTGTGTTTATTGACTCCTCGATGGGTAATTTAAAAGTAAAGTGCAGCATTTCTTTGTACATCTGTAGGGGTGCATTGCTGTGGTACCACCGTATTAATGCCAAATCACACAACTAAATCATGCCCTCATGGCCTCGATAAACTGCTAGCCTGCTGCACACAATTTGACATTAGTGGCTACGCGGCATGAGAGCTGTCGTTACGTTCAAGGCGAGGGATATGAAAGTTATTGAAATCTGCAACTTGGCTCCATTAAGATAATATCTAAGACACTCTGCAATTGTATCTTGTCAGTTGTTCAATATGTTACTGATGCAATGTGCGGAGCACGTTGGGATGTGCAATCGATTACACATCTCAGTTTGCAGAAGGTTTGAACCCTTTGATTTGTGGTGGAAGAAAAGCTGCTAAAATGAAGCCGTTTTATAAAATGGTGACTGCAGGGGGCGACGACGAATAAAGCAAAATCTAATATTAAATTGGAAATCTGTGTAGTCGCTAAGTCTACGCTCATTTATTTTGTTTACAAACTGTCATTTGCCTCCAGAATCGTTAAGCTGACGGTTAACTCGCTCGCTGCAGTGGGCCTTGGTGGCTGCTGTCTTGCAAAGTGCGGCTCGGCTTTTTTTGGCACTCAAGGAGTCCATTTTTACTGCTGTTCTGCAAGAAAAGGATTATGACTGTGAGCAATATGTTTGAAGCTACTAGACTCGAAAAAAAATGCTAATTTTGAGGGGCAAATGGGGGTCATTTACTAAAACCAGCATTTCACATGCCAGTCTTAGTAAAAAAAAAAAAAAAACACTGATATAACAGTTACTGATTAATAAAGGTTCCTGGTTCTCACTGTCATCCAGCGTTGGACTGAAATACCTAGGGCCCACCAGTAAAATTTATTTTGGGGGCCCACAGTAAATAATCAAACAAGTTCTTTATATGAACATAGGCTGATGGAGGTTCTGTACATTGAATATATGTATGTGGTGCAGTAAGTCTACTGTGTTATGTGCCACTTGTGCAGGGGGTGGGAGACTAGGGGCCCACCTTGTTCAGGCGCCCACCGGGGGAATTCCCCTGTACCCCTGTGGCCCAGTCCGAGCCTGCTGTCATCCATAGTCCCAGGGGCCAGCAGGTCCTCGTTTGGTTGGGGCTTCATGAACACAGCATTTCCTGTGCCGGCACGTTTGTGCTGCGTGGGAAGAAGCTGTCTTATTTCAATAGCTATAAAAGCCCCCTTTTTGTCTATGCATAGACCATAATGAAAAGGGGCATGCTTAGCTATTGCAATGAGTCATCCAGCCCGATTCGCACAAAGGAATGGTCCAATGCAACACAGTTAACGCTGCTCTGTGTTGAGCACAAGCCAGAAGTGGGCCTTTCGGGACCAGGGACCACAGCCGACAGTGGGAGGCCGGGGCACCTTTATTAATTCAGATACATTAGTAAGTGCTATATGTTCTATTTTGAACACATTTGAAGAGAGTCTGTCACTTCCAAAATCACTTTCAAAGAAAGCATACTGGCATGTAAGGTAGGTGCCCTGAAATATATCCTCTAATCCAGACAGAAACTTCTTTTATTTTTATGCAGAAAAGGTCTCTGGTGCACTGTGGGCAGGACTACTGTATTCTAACATCTCAGAGACTGACAACCACACAAGAGGGAGGCATCATTTGGTGGAGCCATGGGGAATCAAATGTAGTGACTCCGCCCATGGTGCACAAAATACCTTATTTGCATAACAATGAAAGAATTATTTCTTAGGAACAGAGAACCAGATTTTCACAAGAAAGGTATAGTATGGCAGGAGCATTTCATCCATCTCTTGCTCACTGGAAGCAGCATTCCCCCGACCTCTCCCCAAAGGCTGCAGCATTTCCCCGTCTTCTCCCCCATTGCCAACAGCTTCTTCCTACTACTCCTCTAATGGCAGCAGTGTCAGCATTCTTCCTCTTTCCATTGATTTCCCACTGGGAGAAGCATTCTTACCCTTCCTGCATTCCTCTTCCCAACTGGCAGAAGTTTTACCCCCTATGAAACTCTCCCCCATTGGCAGCAACATTTCCGCCTTTTCTTTTTCTAACCTCTGTTCCACTGGCTGAGGCATTCCCCCACCTCCTGGTGGTGGCATTCTCCCAATTGGCACCAGTATCACATTATACACCTAGCAATTGTTCCCCACTGGCAGCAGTATTGCATATCTTCTGACACCCTTCCCACTGGCAGCAGCATTCTTCTCTGTTCTAATTGGCTGAGGCATCCTCCCCCCTCTCTCCTACAGGCAGCAGTACTGTTCCCACTAAGCACCCCTTCTCATTATAGTGGTAATCTCCACCTTTTTACATCTCCCTCACTTGCAGTACCAAACTCTGCAGTCATCAAGAGAAGTGGTCATGGTGGTCTGGAAAAATGGAGAATAGACAGAAAGTGATCATCTCCAATCAGAGAATGCATTGCTTGGATATAACAGGTATGTATTCTGCCCTTGACTGTGTATGTACACTGCAGTATTCATGTGTGTACTCTGAAAAGTGCCTGTGTAGAACTGGTATATGACCATTATATGGTCAATGCATGGTGGTATTATTGGTGTTTGTACCGTGGTATAGTGAATAATATAGAAGATTAGCAGTTGCCAGTTTTTATAGGGTCTACTTTGTACATAGAATTGCATTTGTTGTACATCATTTTATATTATATGCAGCTTAACACATTTAAAACAATCTCTAGAGCAGGGATGCCCAAAATGCAGCCCTCCAGCTGTTGCAAAACTACAACTCCCAGCATGCCTGGACAGCCTACAGCTATTAGGGCATGCAGGAAGTTGTAGTTTTGCAACAGCTGGAGGGCCACAGGTTGAGCATGCATGCTCTAGAGCAGGGATCAGCAACCTTCGGCACTCCAGCTGTTCCGAAACTACAATTCCCAGCATGCTTCATTCATTTCTATGACAGTTCTCAGAGTAGCATAGCAAGTATGCATGCTGGGAGTTGTAGTTTCACAACAGCTGGAGTGCCAGAGGTTGCCTACCCCTGCTCTAGAGGGTCTGTTCAAATGCATGCGGTATATAGACTAGCCCCTATAAAAAAAACTGCTGAACTCTATGTAATGCAAAGTGATAGAGGACAAAATGCATTTTTACACAAGTAAGCTTCAATGCATACAAAAGATTTAGAAATGATCCTTTTTTGTGAGCTACAATACATTTATGTAAAACAAAAAAAAAAAATTACGGAGGGCCTCCACCAGATTATTTGTCTAGGTCTTACTAATTACTCATATAATTCTTCTGTATGGCAGTATATTATGTCTGTCACTGTAAGCCTTACAGGCAATGATAGGTAGACTCTAACAGATGTGCTAAGTGTCAGACCGGGGGGCTTTCATCAGAATTATGTCATGGGCAAGGGAAGCATGAGTGGGTGTATGGGATTACTGGGGTGACAGAGGGAGTCATGGCAACTCTGTATGATACAGCTTGTGCCCTTTCTATCTGTTACAGGAAAATATGGTTCCTAGCCAGACCCTCAGTCCAATGACCACACAACTATACCTAATAATTGGATATAGTATATACTGATATTATTCAATGATATTCACCCATTGAGCTATCAGTATTCCCAGAAGCCATTTGGTCATTGTGTCCCTTGTTAGCATATCAAAGGTAAGAAGGACACATTGTAAGTTGGGGGGAAAGCAGTTTTACAACATTCTCTTGTCCAACAGGTTGGAAAATATTTGGGTGGTCATTAGGTGGAGTCGATGGTGGGGGCTGAGACACGGGAAGATATAGGCTATGTGAAACTTAGGGGCTCTCTATCTTTCCCTGCCAACCCTGGACGAACAGCACTTACATCAGGAGCAAGCTAAGTTATATTATATGTGTGCTTTCTGTGTATGTATGTAAGTATAATATCCCA
This sequence comes from Bufotes viridis, assembly GCA_033119425.1. Lineage (NCBI taxonomy): Eukaryota > Metazoa > Chordata > Amphibia > Anura > Bufonidae > Bufotes > Bufotes viridis. The sequence continues at coordinate 95,984,087 of CM065589.1, forward strand.
GTAGACTTTGTGCACATATAGATATTTATAGTCAGTCGCTGTATTCCATTTACACTGAAGTCTGTGGACTTTGTGGCCTGCATGTGTTTATGGATGTGTAGACTATATATATATATATATAAATATATATATATATATATATATACACACAGTTGCAAGAAAAAGTATGTGAACCCTTTGGAATGATATGGATTTCTTTACAAATTGGTCTTGAAATGTGATCTAATCTTCATCTAAGTCACAACAATAGACAATCACAGTCTGCTTAACCCAGTGCTTCTCAATTATTTTCTGTCATGCCCCCCCTAGGAAGAAGAAAACATTTTGTGCCCCCCGCACGACTGTAAATAGTATCATTTGTCTATAAAATTGTTATAAGTACACCAATCTCCCCACATGCGAGGGCCATTAACACCCCCCCCCCATATCATGTGCAGGCTCCAATAACCCCCCTCCCCAATCATGTGCAGGGTCCAGGCTTCCCCCCTTTCGCCAAATCATGTGCAGGCTCTCTCCCCCCCCCCCAAAATCATGTGCAGGCTCCATTAACCCCCCCTCCAATCATGTGTCGGCTCCATTAACCCCCCTCCCCAAATCATGTGCAGGCTCCATTAACCCCCCTTCCCAAATCATGTGCAGGCTACATTAACCCCTCCCCCAAATCATGTGCAGGCTACATTAACCCCTCCCCCAAATCATGTGCAGGCTCCATTAACCCCCTCCCCAAATCATGTGCAGGCTCCATTAACCCCCTCCCCAAATCATGTGCAGGCTCCATTAACCCCTCCCCCAATCATGTGCAGGCTCCATTAACCCCCTCCCCAATCATGTGCAGGCTACATTAACCCCCTCCCCAATCATGTGCAGGCTCCATTAACCCCCCCAATACTTACCTCCCTGGAAGCGCTGGATGCAGGCCTCTTCCGGCCTGTGTCCCGCTCTGCACTCTGCTCAGGCGGCGTGATGACGTCATCGCGCCGCCTGAACCACTCTGATAGGCTGCCGGCACAAGGCCCGCAGCCTATCAGAGGAGCAGAGGAGGGAGACGCCTCTCCCTCCACTGCCGCACAGCACAGCGATCTGTATCGCTGTCTAGAGGATGGCGATACAGATCACTATGGAGATGAATGCTTCCACAGTGGAAGCGTTCATCTCCTGTCACCTGGAGCCCCCCTTTACGGAGCCTCGCGCCCCACTATTTGAGAAACACTGGCTTAACCTAATAACACACAAATAATTAAATGTTACCATGTTTTTATTGAGCACACCATGTAAACATTCACAGTGCAGGTGGAGTATGTGAACCCCTAGACTAAAGACATCTCCAAGAGCTAATTAGAGTGAGGTGTCAGCCAACTGGAGTCCAATCAATGAGATGAGATTGGAGGTGTTGGTTACAGCTGCCCTGCCCTATAAAAAACACACACCAGTTCTGGGTTTGCTTTTCCGAAGAAGCATTGCCTGATGTGAATGATGCCTCAAACAAAAGAGCTCTCAGAAGACCTACGATTAAGAATTGTTGACTTGCATAAAGCTGGATAGGTCCACACATGTTCAGAAACATTTTTTTTTTGTGGCACTACACACATCAGAAAATTGATGTAAAAATTCAACTCTTCAGTCCACTCACCCACCAGGAGATCAACGCTAGTAAAGCTGGAAAGGGTTATAAAAGTATCTCCAAAAGCCTTGTCTAAAAATGGAGAAAGTTCAGCACTGCTGCTACTCTCCCCAGGAGTGGCCGTCCTGTAAAGATGACTGCAAGAGCACAGCGCAGACTGCTCAATGAGGTGAAGAAGAACCTAGAGTGTCAGCTAAAGACTTACAAAAGTCTCTGGGATATGCTAACATCCCTGTTAGCGAATCTACGATACGTAAAACATTAAACAAGAATGGATTTCATGGGAGGATTCCACAGAGGAAGCCACTGCTGTCCAAAAAAAACATTGCTGCATGTTTACAGTTTGCACAAGAGTACCTGGATGTTCCACAGCAGTACTGGCAAAATATTCTGTGGACAGATGACACCAACGTTGAGTTGTTTGGAAGAAACACACAACACTGTGTGGAGAAAAAGATGCACAGCACACCAACATCAAAACCTCATCCCAACTGTGAAGTATGATGGTGGGGGCATCATGGTTTGGGGCTGCTTTGCTGCATCAGGGCCTGGACGGATTGCTATCATCGAAGGAAAAATGAATTCCCAAGTTTATCAAAACATTTTGCAGGAGAACTTTTTACGGCAGCCCAGTCTAAGCTCTCCCGGCAAGACTGTAAAATAACAGCTGGGCTCCTAATCTAACAGCCCGTACTGGCAAGAGGGCCAATCTGGGCTGCTTAAGCTCTTACATGCCATAGGCAATGCCGCATGCTGCATGTAAGTGCCTCCAGTGTTTCCCAGCAGGCTGCACCTATCTGCTGGTAAATGCCAGTATAGCACAAAAATTTAAATACAATGCACTGTAGAAAGAGTGTATTGTATTTTAGAAGTGAGCAAAATATTGCCTATAATAATCCCCTTGTAGGACTACTAAATGGTTAAAAAAAGTAAAAAAAAATATAAAAAAAAAAAATTCCAATAAAAACATGCTTTTTTCCATTAAGAAAATGCTTTTAAATGGAAAAAATAGCAAAGATAAAACCTCCTCCACATCTTTGGTGTCACCTCATTCTTAATGACCCACACTATGCAATTATCATGTAATTTATCCATACAGGTGAACGCTGTAAAAAAATGCCAGAATTTTTGCTTATTCGCCAACAAAAGAAATGGAATAAAAAGCGATCAAAAACTCTTATGTAGACAAAAATGATACCAATGAAATCCACAAGGCATCCCACAAAAATCGAGCCCTCAACAAGCATCACAGAAAAAAAAAAAAGAAAGTTATGGGTCTTGGGATGTAGCAATGCAAAAACATTTTCTTTCTTTTTTTCTTCTTTTCTTCGTTTTTATTGCACAAAAGTTGTGAAACTTAAAAAAAACTATATGTATTTGGTATTGCTGTAATCGTACTAACACAAAAAATAAAGTTATCATGTTTATTATTCCAAGAATGAATGCCGTAAAGTTGATAATGTAAAACCTTAGTGGCAGCAGTGGCACCATAAAAAACTACAACTTGTCCTGCAAATAAGCCTTAAACTACGGCTACATAGATGGAAAAATAAAAAAGTTATTGGTTACTTTTACACAAACAAATCCATACGATCTAATAAGTAAATAAATGTATTACCAAAAAACTGCATGAGTGTATTTATTTGTGCTACCCGATCCAATAAATGTATTACCCTAAATGCAGTCATTATTTTCTAACATGCACAATGTTTCGATGAGAACATGTTTTTTAGCTTCTGTTTGAATATCTGTATAAATTTACAAATGTTACAAAGAGCTGACCTTTTATAGATGAAGAGAACATCAATGTCACATTACCAGGTTGTTCATCATGCATGTTACCTGACCTTATCATCTGAGCTACTAGACATCAGGACCGCAATTAATCCACTGTCTTTTGTCATAATACTGTCACACACTTAGGATACAGCTTAATACATATTTTCAACATTCGGTGAATTTGCACAAGACAAACAAGGTATAGTAAAGGCCAAATTATGATGTAAATGTGATTAGGTTCTTATCTGACACACAAGTCCAGTGTTGTTATGCCACATCAATGTAATGGATTATAGTTCTATATCTGAACCGTGTGATTACCAATTATAAAAAGTGAACACTAACTCACACTTTAAAAATAAATTATCTGTAGCAAGTGATTCCCAAGAACAGATTCTATTTTCATTAGGTACAGTGCATCCATGAAGATGACGAATATAAATGGGATAAAATGTGGTTTATAATACATGTACATAGATGCAACTGGTGGACACTGGGCCAGATTTATCATTACACTTCCATCTTACTCCAATTTCACATAAGTCCAAAGTCACTTTTGGCTCAGTCAGATTTATTAATGGTCCTTTAATACTGTGATAAATGTGGTTTGATGGCAGCAGTTTATCCTTCAGTAAACGGCTTTACAAAAGTCGCACATATTTACAAAAAAGTAGCATGTTCTATTAAAAAGTCACATAAGATAAGCATGGTCCTCACTGGAGTGAAATTGGGACTTTTTTGCGACTTTTTTAAAAAGTCCCAATGATAAATCTGGAGTGAAACTCATTAACATGGCTAACCACGCCCATTTTTTCAAAACTGGAGTGAGTTGTGTACACATGTAAAAAGTCACTAAATTATGCGCAAATGAGTGTGAAAAGTCGCAAATGCCCTATTTTAGGACTTTTTGATGCCAGAATTCTGGAGTGAAGATATGATAAATCATGCCTCTGTATCTAACCATATTGAGGCAGATTTACAAATGTTGTTGCTGCTATCCCTGTCTAATATTGTGACCAGGTGTCTTTTAGCCTCATTTATGATTCAGCTAAAAATTTCCGAGGGTGCATCTGAAAATGTATATAGCAATGTATGACAGTTTTCCAATTTTAGACCAACTCTGTGCTGGTGCCAAAGTTGAGGGAAAACCTTTAATAAGTATGTCTACAAGTCAAACAGCAGCTGGCCAGATCCATATTTGAAGTCAAGAAAAAAACAATTGGTGAGCCAGGTGCAAGAGGTCATTCTTTTTGATAACGGACAGGTGGTGGGATTTGGGTGCAGCAAAAGACTCGAAGGAAGAAGGAGCCAAAGCCTTAATTAGCATATGGTTGCAACTGAAAAACATGTTTTTTCTGCGTTTACACGTCAGCTAAACTGTGAAAGAACACCACTTGGGGCAACGTGAAAGGATTGTTAAAGGGGTTGTCCCATCACAACAACTTATCTCCTAGCCCCAAAGCAATTACTATAATGGAGGGCCCTTGCGCCTCCATTTGAAAAGAACTGCAGACATACATGCATGCTTCTTCTCCATTAAACTCTATGGGACTGCGAGAGATAGCCAATACCCCAGCGAATCACCGTTAAAAAGCTAATTTGGTGCTAAAAGAGTTAATGCCTTGTTTTATGCTTTGTAGTTGCACAGCTTATTTACTGTGCTCGGGGAGGACTTGTCCTTCCCACTCTGAAAGGAGCTGAGTAGTCTGATTGCATCAGCCAGTGAGTCTGGCTGATGAGTCTCGCTGCTGAAGCGAGAGGAGCTGGGTCTCTGCAGTGAGGCTTCCTATCAGGATCCTTCTCTATACTGAGGATAGATAAGTGCCAAACTCCTTAAAGAAAGAGCCATTTTCTACAGAAGGTAATGCAAACTGAAAAAGGAACAGGAGTTATTCTGTTGTAAAAGGGGGCCGCCCTATGGTTGCATTGGGAAGATTGCACAGTGAACTTAAAGTAAGACTCAGACTACTACTACCATCATAGCTGCTGCCTATATACAGCCATAGGGAAAAGTAAGTTCTGTGTTATACCTCAGGACTGTGCCTGTTGCTGCTGTCTGCACTGCAACTCTTAGCATCCTCTGAAAAGAAGCTACATCTAACCTCCTGCCTTGTACCCTTCTAAAAATCCACCATCAGAGACACTCCACCTAACACTAGGCAGGAGACCGCAAGGAGTAAAAAGTCCAGGGAGTGTGCCAAGGGAAGAAAGGGTGTTCCGTCCATTCATTGCATGTCCCAGGAAGTGCAATAGGGAAGACTGTCTCCGTGAACTGTACTACTACTACCGTCACAACTACTACCAACCCTCCAATCCTTGCCTCCCCTCCAGGTCGCTGCATAAGTACAAGCCATCTTTTTCAGCCCCAAAGAGATGAATTGCAGTGTGCATGTCTGTCCAGCGTTCCATTCAAACGGGAAACACAGGTCCCTTCTTGTAATTGATGAGGGCCCCTGTAGTTGGACAGCCTCCAATCAGACATGTATCCCCTATCCTGTCTTTAGTAGATAAGTTTGAATGGGACTTCCCTTTCAACGTAATAAGGACGATTTGTAGGAAATTGTCTGATAGGTTCCCTTTAATTATGGTGCAAATTATGCAAAAAAAAAAATAGGCGCAAACACAATACAAGACTGACATACATCCCAGTTGAAGCAGGACATACTTCTGAGAGCTGTCAGGTGAGCATGTATGTGTTTTCTGCCCCAGGTCAGCGGCTGTGAACCCACTGTGCCACCGACTGGCTATACTCTGGAGGGGCGTGTCTAAGCAACTATCTGTTTTTCACTAGAGCCTCTGATGGTGAGGATAGACTTGAGCCATTAGGGTAGTTGAGAGGGGCTACTCCAGAGCAATCCCCGAGTCAGTGGCATCTGGTCCGGAGTAATCAGGTGAGCAGAGACATTACCAGGAGCAACGGTGTAGGACAGAAAGATGAGGCAGAGACAGGCAATAAGTCAGGGCAGGCGGCACAGGTACAGGTCAGGCAATCCGGGTGAGCAACAGGAATTGCAAAGCAAGCAAGCAGGGATCAGACGATAAGCAGAGTCCAGGAACGAAGTACAAGTCAGGAACACAAGTGTTTATCAGGCTCTTTAGCAAAATACAAGGACCTTGACACTGAGGCATCTGGGAAGGGGGGTGAACCACTTAAGTACATGCAGGAGAGCCAGGGTTGGTCAGCGAGGTCACCTGACCTAACCCCAGCCAGCCCAGGGGGTGATGCGTGCCACCCCTCAAACAGGGTAACATGAAACCAGCTGTAATCATGCTGTGATTAGGCTGACTGGAAGCTTTGGAGCGGAACCCTCAGAAGCACAGCACACACCCCGACAGAGCTCAGAACTGCAGTAGTAAGCGGGGGAACAGCGGCGCCCCACAGCCACTGTCACATTTTCAATGGGGAGAAGGGAGTAAACTGCTGTCAGAGTAATCTGGCAGTGGTTAATCTCTGCAGATGACAAAAGGATTGAGCATGTTGAAATTCAACAGACCGACTCTTCATTCCTTCAACATCTGCCATCAAGGCAGATTCAGTGGGTCCCTAGACAAACTCCCTATACAAATGAAATTGGCAGATTTGACAGATATCTCATGTGTATGATCAGCCTTACCTCCAATGATTGGTACACACTATCAAATTAGTAGGGGCTGCTAGTGAACATGAGCTTAGAATTTCAATTCCCCCCCTAGATAAATGGCATAAAGTCACATACTGTGTGTGCATGACATCCTTTGGTAACCTTAGCTTAGACCACAAGTTTGACAGAAAGTCAATATTTGCCTTCTGCATTTCAGTGATATAGAAGTTACATAATGTCCAATAAATTCTAAACAAAAACTGGATGAAATGTTATAACCAGCAAAGAATAATTTCCACCAGAGTCGCACAAATAATTAAAGACTATCCAGCTATTATAGTTTTTTTTATGATACCGACATATCATGGTGCAAGCAGGCAGGTCCTCAGCTTGAAATGCTGCATAAATGATCCAGAAAAAAAACACAGGGTTCAGGGGTCTCTCATTTTTAGCTCTATTGCAAAGCTTAGCACAAAAATTATCCTAATTAATCTTCTCCCAGTGTGTTTCCGTTCTCTCTCACTAATTGCACTCTTGTGCTCTTTATCATTAAGGCGCTCTGCATCTTCATGTCTATGAAGATGAACACAGTTATCTCTATACTCCACGGCTTGTAGACCTTTTTCATCCCTTCTGTTGAATTTATCTCTTATTTTTTAACCTCATTATCTTACAAATCCCATCTTCAATAGCGTAGCACATCTTTAAAGTTACCAAGCCTCTCTTATTAAGACCTGTAAGCTGTCATGTGTTTAGAGCAAGGGGGACTTAGCAGAGGGTGGCAGAACTGTATATTTTGTAGAGATATGGTCATTGATAAATGTAATACCATAGTTAAAAATATACATCTCTTCAGCAAGTTCCTAGCGCTTGATCAGGGAGCATGGCGTTAGTGCTTGCCAGGAAGTACAACATCTAAGGTCTAAGAGATGGCGAGTCTCAATGCCCTAACAGCTGCAATTCCAGAAAGAAAATATAATTGCAGTTGTTTAAAGTATTTTGTTCCAGCTTTCTTTATTAGGTGTTTGTAGCTAGGATTAATCCTAAAAGGCACTTTTATGTTTTAAGTTACGTTATCACAGTTTCAAATGTTGAAGTTAATTTACAGACCCAAACTAGAAAATCATTTGCTCGAAACCTTCCAATCTACCAATTTTGGCAGCGTTGGTACAGGGACAGGGGCATAGATAACGGCTCATGAGACCTTGTGCAATGGTTCGGCTTGGGCCCCGTCCCTCAGTGCTTTGTGGCCAGGGGCCGGGGAGCACATAGCCTTCTTGCTGCCTGAGGAAAAAATTAAAACTCCCCCCCCATTGGAAATTCTAACCTCTTCCCTTCAGCCAGAGGTATAACTTGACCAGCATGTACTTTTAATAATACTGGTGTCTTCTTATGCGGCACAAGGGTCTTTGGAGCCCCTCAGGCTCTTGGGCCCAAGAAGCAACTGCTACTTGCACGCCCTATAGCTACGCACCTGTACAAGGAGTATTAGGGTAACAATTTTCTTCATGTCAGTCAAATTGGTTGGCAGCATTGAACAGAATTCAGTAGAACAGCTATTATTTACTGGTGGTACCACTATAAAATTATTACAATGTTATTGGTAAGAACGAGAAACAGAAAATATACTTCTATTTAAAGTCGAGTGGCAGGCTCTAGACTTCTGACCCCCAAGTCATCTAGAAAAAGGAAAAAAAAACGCTGCACTCACATCTAATACTGTATGCTGAATAAGTTAACATCTTTATTTACTGAATATGCAAAGTTTCATCTTGTGGGTGGGTCTTTCTTAAATTCCGCAGGGGCAGACCAGAGCACTCTGAGGATTATCTGTGGCTCAGTCACTTATGAGGGCATCTTAAGGACTGAATTATCCATCTGAGGTCAGCAAAAGCTATTATTAAACTGTGCTTTTCTTTTACTTTTTATCGTTGAGTGTTTGCTTTCCCTGTTGGTAAGCTCTTCATTGCAACCTGACTTTTCTGATGTCTATCTCTGCTGCATTTATAGCAGAAATCATAGTGTGTCATGTTTTGCTGATGTTTCCACAAAAGTAAATATGGTACCCTATTGTATTACTTCCATTTCATGTTACTTGAATTGGGATGTCACTGTGAACGCCTGACCTGTGTGACAGCGGTGTGTGCTGGAGCACGATCTATCAGCAAACGTTCTTCAAGCGCTAGGAACTTGCTGAAGAAAAGGACATTAATCACATTGCCCACGCTAGGCGATTAATCCCACATTTTAAAGGTCAAAGACATTTTTAATGAATTTAGAAGAAACAAAAAAAGAACCCAAATATGTACAATATATATATGAAACAGCCAAACGTGTTCTGCACTCTCCAATATATACAGTAAACTCAAAAGAGGAGAAAGGAGATGGCCATCAGCAGGAGATGGACATGCCAATGAGATATCTGATGGCCCTAAAGGAATGCAGTACATAAATGTGAAAATTAATAAAATACTTATAATTTGGCAGGTCTAAGAGAACAGTTTTGAGAGAGTAAAGTCATGTAGTGAACAGCTAGAATATAATACATCAAACCAAACTCTAATAAAACATAAAAAAAAAACACAAAAACATCAACTCATAACTTACAATTTCATGAAACTGTTTAAATGGGCGATGGGAAGAAAGAAGAAGAGCAAGAGCAAAGAACTTGACTGGGTGAAGAATCATTATTAATGTCAAGGGCTCCAGATGGGCTTAGCATCAACACAAACAGCTATGTGAAGTTTCTTGAAACCCCCAGAAGACGTGAAATATTGACTGAACTAAAGTTGTTCCATTTCCTTCTTTGAAGTACTAGAGAACAACTTGAGATGGATCAGCTGTGGAGAAGAGATGACTTGTATCTGCTTTAGGCTACAAGAACATATTCATGAAACATGTGGTGATGGGATCAGGGGGTCAGAGTCAGGTTCTTTAACTGCAATACTACTGATGACATTTGAGCTGCAGGTTATATGTGTTATGAGCCATAACAATAGGCGATAGATAGATCTGTGTCTTCACGGTTGTGTTTGATCGGCTTACATAGTTCTATTTCTGTATGGACACATGTCCAGAATCTAAGTACAACTGATGACAAAGAAACAAGACAGCATCCTTTTCTGTAATGGGGTCTATGTGATGTGGGTCTATGTGATGTCTAAGTGGGGTCATTTATCATTTAAGGTTGTTTTCGTGTCACATCTACACCCGGAAGAGAAGATGCCGTCGACTTCTCTTCCGGGTGTAGATGTGACGTCATCGGCGCAGGCGCACTGAGGAAGGAGCGGCCGAGCGAGCGTCCTCCTCTCAGTGAACTGAAGACTGGGACGGCGCAGGCGCGCAATTTGGAACTGAGACAGGGCCAGCCAGAGGAGGAGAGCGCTCGCTGGCCCTGTCACTCAACAGGAGGAGGGGGCGTTTTTTGGAAAGGAGGATGCGGCGGCTACCAGCAAGTAACCGCCCTACTTGCTGGTAGCAAGGTAATTTACATATTTAAAAAGTGCGTTTTTTAGCGAAAATAACCAACAGAAAAAGGTAAAAACAGTATATATAGAATAATCGCCCTATAAGGATTTTAGTAAGCCCAAAAAAGAAAAATGACTTTTGGGGGGTGACAGAAGCCCTTTAACTGTTTATGTGCAAAAGAAAAAAAAAAAAGAAGTCAGCTCCAATAAGATATCTGCACATAGATGAAGAGTCTTGGTCTATGTGCAGATATCTGATTGGAGCTGACTTTTTTTTTTCTTTTGCACATAAACGGTTAAACTATATTCCTTAGGCTACTTTCACACCTGTATTTTGGATTCCGTTTCAAGGCTCTCACAAAGGGTCAAAAACTGATAAGTTCAGCCCCAATGCATTCTGAATGGATAAGGATCCGTTCAGAATGCATCAGTTTGGCTCCGTTCCGCCTCTATTCCGTTCTGGAGGCGGACACCAAAACTCTGCTTGCAGCGTTTTGGTGTCCGTCTGACAATGCAGAACCGAACGGATCCGTCCTGACTTACAATGTAACTCAATGCGGACAGATCCATTTTCAATGACATAATATGGTGCATTTAAAAACGGATCCGTCCCCCATTGACTTTCAATGTAAGTAAAACCGTATCCGTTTTGACTTTGACTTTTTTTTAAAAAGCTAATGCAAACAGATCAATTCTGAACGGATACAAACGTTTGCATTATAGGTGCAGATCCGTCTGTGCAAATACCAGACGGATCCGCACCTAACGCAGGTGTGAAAGTAGCCTTAGTAAAAATGACCAGTCCACACCATGTGGGTCTATATTTATGTGGATAAATGTGAATTGGTGGCACCATCTAAATATTTAGTAATAATGTAGGTAATCTCTGTCAGCTCCCTTTCCAGACTTCTCCTTCACATACAGCTTTCCAAATATTGGGTCCCATAACATGTCAGATACTTGTGGACTGTTGTAAAATGTCCACCAGGAAAACATATAACACTGCAAGGATGTTCCTTTTTCCATTATGCCTTCTGTATGGCAAATCCAGCTCTCACAACCTGCTTCCTGTAGATGCATGATCTTCAAGTAGCTACAACCTGCTCCCACTCTTATGCATGCTTTCTGTGCAGCTGCAGGAGCGGGAAGCAGATTATTGATAAACATATATATATATTTTTATTTTTATTTATTTATATATACCCTTCTTTTACTTTCGTTAACATTTCTACGCATATAAAAAAAAACTAAAATAAAAAATACTGAAATATGACGGATTCTAAAGGGGCAGAGTAGGAGCGGGCCACGGGGGGGGGGGGGGTTTATGGGGGCCAGGACTTGAGCTATGTAAGGGTCCCCAAACTTTTTGATGGCAGCCTTGGGTGCACCTTAATAATATATCTGGTGTGAGTGCAATGTGGTTTAAACCTTTAGGTGTAAAAGTACACTGGGGGTTTGCCTGGCGTGGATTGCAACTTGTTTGCAACTTTTGCAAACGTTGCACTTAGTAAATCAGCCATAATCCAGGTGTAATCTCCTTTTTAGCTCTTAAACATAGACAACTGTGAAAAGTGGCGATGGTCACAAAATGTTGCAAATTTAACCAAATGTTGCAGAAAATGTTGCAGTAGCCACGACTTGTGACCTTTTTCAGACCACAAAACTGACTTTTTTTGATTTGATAAATGTCCCCTCATAATGTCTATCTCAATAACTAGTTATGCTCATAACTTTACAGACATCTTGTGATATTATATACTAAACAGAAATCTGTTAAGCAATTAATATTGCCCAAAAGGGCTTTTCATTCAAGGTTTCATTACCATGCACATACTACATAGGCAGAAATGTTGATCTCATCTTTGTTATTACTATGGATTGTGTAGATATACATCAGCTATACTGTAAATCTATACAAATAGAGCTAGAAAAGGGTTCTGGAAGTGTGACATTGTGCCTCAAGGTACATTGCATTTTAAAAGTGTACGCCCCTGTGCCCGAGCCGCTCGTATACATTATACTTACCTGCTCCACGGCACTGTGCTACTCCGGATCCCTGCACGGCCGCTGCTGCATCTCTGGCAATGCTAGGGAGACTTGTCCCCGTTATTGGCTGTTCCCCCCATGGTTTGATCCGAGCAACGGGGAGATGCAGAAGTGGCCGTGCAGAGATCCGGAGTGTAGCAGGTGGCATGGAGCAGGTAAGTATAATGTATACGAGGGGCCCATGCATTAGGGGGTTCATTATAGGGGTTGGATAACCCCTTTAAGTGCACTGGAGTAAGAGGTCCCAAATTTATTGAGGCATCATCTTGATAAATTTGTGCTGTAAGCAGACAGCATGGAAAGTGCTGGATCATAGGTACCTGCCACTGAAGCGGCTACTCTCTGTGTTAAGGATTGTGGAGGGATTTAGGCACTGAGCAACATTTAACCCCTTGTCAATCACCAGCATAAATATATGGTGGAAGTTGGGTCTTTAAAGATGTCGTCTGCTCACTAGCGCAGAGGGCACCATAGCCACATGTTTCTGCTGTTTTCAACAGCAGACACTTATGGCTAATGTCTGCAATCCCTGATAAGGCTGAGTTCAAATCACCGTTTAACTTTCCGTTCTTCTGATCCATCAGAAGAAGAGAGAGAGAGGAAGAGAAACAGGATCCTGATTTTTTTTTAGAAGGAAACAAAAGTGAATGCAGGCCTTTTTTTCCCCGTCTAAAAAACATAGACGGAAATGGCTCAAATGGGTGACAACTGATGCAACAGGATCCGTTTTTTTACAGGATCCTTTTTTTTTTTCTCTCTCTCTTCTTCTGACGGATCAGAAGAACATAAAGCTAAGGCCTCGTTCACATCACCATTTGTCTTTTCTGTTCTCCGGCTCCGTTAAGTAGCAGCTGCTGTACATCTCCGCTCAAAAATCATGTTCATCTCCGCTCAAAAATCATGTTCTGAGCAGACACCAAACGAACCCCATTAAATTCTATGGGGACTTTAGGCTCCGTTGGTGTCAGTTAGGTGTCAGTTATGTACAGCATCCGTCCTTTCCGTTCTCCTGCTCCTTAACGGAGCCGGAGAACGGAAAAGACAAACGGTGATGTGAACGAGCCCTAAACGGTAATGTGAACTCAGCCTAAGGCTACTTTCACACTAGTGTTTTTACTGGATCCGGCAGGGTTCAGCAAAAACGCTTCCGTTCCTGATAATACTACCATCTGCATCCGATATGAACGGATCCGATTGTATTATGTTTAACGATAAGGAGAGATGGAGCGGCACTCCAAAGGAAAGCGCGCAGACCGTGAACCGGTCGCTTACAGCAGCGCAAGCAGTCTCCTGTAAAAGCTCCACACTCGGCGGTGCACAAGCCCCAAAGAAGCAGGATACAACAGTCTTGAAAAAATGAAGGTATGAACGGGGCGGCACTCACCAATGGAGTCAAGGATTCACTTTAATTCGAAGATAAAGCGTGCAGGCAATGTCGGGCAGGACGCCATCTATTTCACACGATAGAAAGAGCGACGGCCGTTTCGCGCTGGAACGCGCTTCGTCAGGCTGTTACTATTGACAATAAATAGGGACAAAACTGAAGCGTTTTTTCCGGTATTGAGATCCTATGTCGGATGTCAATACCGTAAAACTAAAACGCTAGTGTGACAGTAGCCTAACACTGTTTGCAGATATTACACTCCTCAGATGCTTTCCCTGGGAGGACTGCAATCCCAGAACCTGAACAGCTTTCCTGCGCTGGGACTGGTGAAGCTGCTTGTTGTCTGCAATAGCCTGAGTCTCTGAAGAAATCCAGCCTATAACAGCTGTAGATTTTATGGAGGCCTGCAGGTGACAGGGACCCTTAAGAACATATTAAATCTGCAGTACATTGAAATGAAAATGTAAGGCAAAAGCAATCTGAAGATTGCCAAAAAAGAAAAAAGAAAAAAAGTTTTCAGAAATAAAAAAAATTCAAATAACCACCTTTCCCTATAATAAAAATAAAAAATACAAAATAAACATCAAAGGCATCACCACACCCCACAATGGGCAAACTATTAAAATAGAAATAAAAAATTATATACACATTTATGGTGAACACTGTAAATTTTGAAATGCACAATTTGCCATTTTTTGTTGCTTGTACAGCTGTACAGCTCTGTAGATGTACCTATAAAAATGTATGGGGGTCAGAATAAGGAGAGGAAAAGAAAAAATTGATTTTTTCCAAAATTTTTATTTTTTAGCATTAAAATACAAGAAAAAGTATCTAAATGTGGTATTGTTTTAATCGTATGGACCAGAGGGAACACTGTAAAAAAAGAATCCATAAAACTGTGGCTACATTTTTTTTTCCAATTCTGACGAATTTAGATTTTTTTTTCAGCACTACATTGTATGTGATATTAAATGGCGCCATTAGAAAATACAATTTTAAGCAAAAAACAATCCCTCATACAGCTATGTGAAAAAAAAAATAAAAAGTTGTGTCTCCTTGAAGGCAGGGAGTGAAAAGCGAAAACGCAAAAAGTGAAAATCGCTGGGTGTATGATTTAGATGGATTCTAGGGTCCAGGCTTTACAAGTGGCTGTAGCGATTAGGTGGTATGACTGCCCCCATACTACACACTGTTAGGGTCATCAAACTGGTGCAAAGTAGAACTGGCTTAGTTGCCCATAGCAACCAATCAGATTCCACCTTTCATTTTTGACAGCACCTTTAGAAAATGAAAGGTGGAATCTGATTGGTCTCATTGCTATGGGCAACTGAGCCAGTTCTACTTTATACCAGTTTGATAAATGACCTCCTGTGTTTTTGTCCTGCTGAACTAAGAGTACAGTTAGGCCTCTGAAAAAAGAAGTCAAGCTGACTGTGAGAAAGAGAGAGATTGAAGGCACACGACTGTAAGAGGGGAAAAAAAATTCTCTCCTAAGAGAACCTAACCAATGTGTTTTGGAAGGGCACATTGATACTGATCACTGGATTTTTAATACCTAGGACTGAGATGAGGAAAAAGAGTAGTGGCTGAAGCTGTCTCCCCATTTCAATAGCCCAACTTAGAAAAAAGGGACTAATGCTAAGATCAAACCCTAAAGCTTGACTGCTGAATGGTGCCTGAGCCACCCAAGCTGTCCAACAGCCTCAGTGCCGTCTCTATAACAGTGCAACCTAAGAAATATGGGCACCGCTAGACTTCCTGGATATACTGTGCATAGGGCAGCACAGAGTTCGCCCCTTCGCCTGCCTACTAATGGCGCAATCTTAACAAAGATAGTCACTGTTAGACTTCTTCACTGCACCTGCTCAGACCAAGAATGAGATCTGAACCCTAATTTTGCTGGACACTGCTGAACAGGAGCTGAACCTCAGTTTCTGTAATTTATAAGAATCCTATTGTTATTCCCCCTAGGTCACACTATGTATGTAGATTATTAGTACTCAGATGCATAAATGTATATTTGAATCACATCTGCCAACTGGCTGCCAAACACTCAACTTGTATCGTATGGACATCTTCCATAGACTACACAGTACAACATAGCTTGGCGTCATCTGGAAAAATAGAAACCGTGCAGTCCATTCAGAGTGAGAATTATTGACCACAACTCTCTAACTCTTCTTGGATTAGTTTTCAATTCAATTACAAACTATACTTTCTAAACATGAATTTGGAAAACAAAATTTTGTAATGATTAGTAGGAGATATTGGCAAAATCTGCCTTGACAATGGATTTGTAATTCAGCCACGTAGAGGTCATGGAAAAGTTTTCATCCATCACATTGCTTTTTGCCTGATCTCTTGCTGCTTGCCCTGTCCCAATCATTAACCTTTGGAGGCAGGGGGTGGCAGTGATGAGCACATGTGTTTTATCACTTTACACATTCGCTTTCGACATTGTGCTTGAAAGAACCTTTATGTCTTTGAGATACCAATAACAGTAGAGTTTGGCCCCCAAAACCTTAAAAACCATCACTACCTGGTTCTATTGTATAGTTTCTTCTGTTGTCAAAAATCCTATCTCGTTCCAGCCATGGCACAGTGTGTTTTCTTTGTTTGTACAGAACAATACATAAAGCACAATTCTTTCATCATCGCCTAGGCTACTTTCGTTAGAAAGGCATTTTTTATATTCTCGTGCTCACGTTGGTTAAGTTTTGAGACATATGACCATTTTCTGACATAATAATAGATTTTTTTCCCATAAAACATCAGCAAAAATGTAATGTTTCACCCCGATACCAATACAGTTTTCAATCTTAACTGTCTCTTCTCTTCAAAGTTGTGCTAATGTGAAAGGGTAGCTGGCTTCACCTCAGAACATTATGTATGGGGCAGCGCTCCTGCAGTTCACATTCTGTGTCGGCCATTGAGGATGCAAGCATTTCATTTGATTCCTTAGATTTGTGCACCGATTAAATACTGCAGCTATGACCTGCGATAGCTGTGAAGATGAAAAGCTGTGAAGTACTGTAACTAAGGAGACATTGATGCGACATTGGCAACATATTCTCGTTAGCCCAGACACAGAAATATACCAGTACGCCAAGAGATATGACAATGCCAACAATGACTGAAAAAAGGAGAAAACTCCAAGTAATTCTAAAGCATTTTCTTTTTTATAATGAAGAAGTTCAAAGCTGTGAGAGCAAAGATACAGAGTTTAGTTTTTTTTTTTGTGAATATTACTTTTAACTGGCTTGCACCTTGAAACAGTTTTGTTCATGCTTAAGGGGAAAATTCATTTTGTGAAATAGGGCTGCCTGAACCACGAATTTGGTGGCCAAGTGAAGATCATAGAGACCACAGTACAGAGCACAGCTACATTTGCTTACAAAGTCACGAACAGTAGATACATACTGTTTTAGTTTGAGCTGTGCCCACAGCAATCTACAGTATATATGGACCTCAGCTTCCCAGTCCAGACAAAATCTCATGCACATCTCGATTGTCATGAGAGATACAAATCACTAAATGCTATGAAAAAGGTGCATCTTTACTTTTTCTATTAAATTCTCTTTTTATTAAAGCTGGCACATTTTACCCCTAGTCATACACTGTACTAAATGGGTCAGCTTTCCCATAAGAAATGGTAGACCAATGCCTATAATTAAAAGGGGTTGGCCCATGGTCAACATTTGTCACCTAGCCATAGAATAAGCATTACATGTATGATCATGGAGGATACAACCACTGGAGTCCCTACTGATCAGGAGAATGGGGTCCCCACATGGAGTAGTAGTGAACATGGATGATCATGACTCCATTAGCTGTCTATGGGATTGATGAGTACAGTGCTCGGCTATCTACAAGAGTCCCAAAGAAGTGAATGGAGTAGTGGTGACACATGCATACTACAACTTTATTCAAACAGGGAACTTGGGGAACCTTGTATTCGGGGGCTCAGCGGTTGGACCTCCAGCAATCATACTTTTATCACTAATTCTCTAAATACTTCAGTAACAAATTTTCATGGATGATTGATTAATTGTGTAAATAAAAGTTATGTTTTATTCTAAATTCCAAGACGCTGGATCCATTGAAAATTTGTTACTGAAGTCTCTCATGACCCCAGCTCTGGGGTTTCCTCCGTGTTGCCTTTTCCTTCATATTACGGAAGAGTCTGGATTACGAACATTCAGGGTGGGCAAAAGTTTTTAGTTTTTTTAGTTTCATTCTCTGAATAGTTTATAAATGTTTATGGGCCCGCCCCTTTAAACTCAGGTATTAAAGCACAGTAGTTTTCAGATCATGATAGACACTATAGCCCTGATTTATTAAGACCGCATGTGCTATGTCTGTCTGCATAGGGTCTGCACTACTGGAGGAGGCATTGAGAAGCAGGGTTCATCATCATTTACATGCCTCCTCCAGCAGTCAGTACACCAGATAAAAATCTATGGCTGGGCCAATTGCCCACAACTCGCCCTCTCCACGCTCCTTTCTCTGAAACCTGACAAGGGGAAGGAAAAAATGCCAGGTGTACTTATAACGTTGCAAAACCCAGTTTTTCAAATTTTAAAACCAGAAAACTGGCATGAGATGATAAATTCCCCATTATCTGTTTATCTTGCTGCACTCTGTTAGTAGAGATCAATGAAGGGAAAGGACAATTCATACAGAAGCCTGGAGGAGGCTGTTCACATGAAGCTTCCTGCAGGAAAGTATGCTTTAGGAGTCTGGAAGAGGTGCATACGTGGGGAGGGATGGGTCTGCTTTTACAATGGGGTGTAGGGAAGAGGCCCTACTGCGAGAACTGGAAAAAGTATATGGGCACTATTGTGATTACTGCAGACAGGGAACACTGTTGTTATTACTGGAGAAAGGGGACTATACCGGTGGAAGTGGGCGTTCTCCTGTGCCTACTAGTAGAGGGATGTCTAGCTGTCATAACATGGGGAAGATGGAGAGACACTATTGTAACTAGTGGCTTATGTAAGGAACTGCTGTTTTGCGAAGGTGGCTCTGCAATGTGACACGAAAGAACAGGTTATCAACTTCAGGACATAAACACCATAGAGAATGTAATATTTTGTCATTGGACAACCCTTTAAAGCTCTTACTCTAAGGGTACTTTCACACTAGCGTTAAAGTTTTCTGGTACTGAGTTCCGTCCTAGGGGCTCAATACCACCGAAAAACGCTTCAGTTTTGTCCTAATGCATTCTGAATGGAAAGCATTCTGTTTAGTATGCACCAGGATGTCTTCAGTTCAGTCCCTTTTATGGTATTTGGCCAGAGAAAATACCGCAGTATGCTGCGGTATTTTCTCTGGCTAAAATTCCGGAACACTTGCCGGAATGCCGGATCCAGCAATATTTTCTATTGAAATGTATTAATGCCGGATCCGGTACCAAGTGTTCTAGAAAAATGGAGCCGGTTTTCCGGTCTGCGGATGCGCAGACCTTTAAAAATGTGAAAAAGATAAATACCGGATCAATTTTTCCGGATGACACCGGAGAGACGGATCCGGTATCTCAATGCATTTGTCAGACGGATCCAGAAACAAATGGTATCCGTTTGCACAAGGATTTACGGATCCGGCAAACCTGCCGGATTCCTCTAATGCTAATGTAAAGGTACCCTAAGTTCATATTGCTCTGCTTCTTTAACTTCTGACCTGATTCAACATTTTTCCTGGAGCAAGATGCCCCATTCAGTCTCAAGAGTATTAGTAAACACATGAGGCTTATCAGTGATGGAAACAGTTTATTGTAGAAAACACTTGCATGGTATAAAATAGCAGATCTTAAACCATGTATTGAGAATGTATTAGTTTGCAAATAAGTGAGAAATAATATTTTGAACCATAAGGTCACAAAAAATGGCCACACCGTTACCTGATACATCTAGTTACTATTAATTAGTTTATGCAGCCTTCAACTAAAGCGGCCGAAATGTAAGCACAATAGACAAGTTATATACTCAGAATATTCACAGCAAGTGAAAAATATTCATCATCTTACAAGGACCAATACAAACGCCTGGATACTCCATATTTTGTATTCCAGTGTTTTTGATTCATCCAAATTTGGATGAGAAATTTCACCTTCATGTACCTGACATGTCTTAATGAACATAGGATTTAGAAAGGTCCGTGTGCTTCATGCGAAAAGGCCATTGAGATCAATGAGCAGTGATAGAACAGTACTACAGAACATGTAGCGCATGCCTACCAGAGGGCCTGGCCCATATTCCCCGCATGTGCAAACCAAATATATTGAAAGCTCTGCTGTGTACAGACTGCTGTTTTCCAGTAGTGAGCCCTGAAGCCAGGGGCGTAGCTAAAGGCTCCTGAGCCCTGGTGCAAGAGTTCAGCTTGGGCCCCCCTCTCCTCAGTGCGTTGTGTGTCTTCTTATGCGGCACAAGTGTCTTTGGGCCCCTCAGGCTCCTGGGCCCGGTAGCGACTGCTACCTCTGTACCCCCTATAGCTACGCCCCTGCCTGAAGAGGATTGCTCACAATCCCATATAGTAAAAACATTCTCTGCGCTTGTTGGATAAAAATTTTTTCCTTATTAAAAGTCAGAAACATCTGGAAATGGTCGTATGCTTATGAATAGGAATGCCTTGCCAAAATGTGCAAGCATACAAACATTTCAAGATCTTTGTGACTTATAATGGAATCCAAATAAAAAGTAACGTATTTATCCAAGAAATGCAGAACGTATTCTTACTATTTAAACCCTTAAGGATGCAGCCTAGTTTGGTACTTAAGGCTCGGTGATTATTTTATTTTTATTTATTTTTTTCATCTCTGCATTTCAGAAGCCACAACTTTTTATTATCTCCGACCATAGCAGTATGAGGGCTTGTTTAATGTTTTATTTTTCCATTAAAAGATCTGGAAATGTTTGTATGCTTACGTGTTTCTGACACCGTGTCCTTGTTCACAGCATTTTATGAATAAGAACACAAAATCCAAAAAGTGTAAACTGTAAATTTATGAACATTTCCAGATCTTTATGACTTTTGATGAAATCCAATAAAGAAAAATAGATTTTATTTAAGAAGTATGGAGGATATTCTTACTGTTTAACCCGCTTAAAGGGCATCTGTCAGCAGATTTGTACCTATGAAACTGGCTGACCTGTTACATGTGCGCTTGGCAGATGAAGGCATCTCTGTTGGTGAGAATAATGATATTATAATACTTGCAAATAAGCCTCTAAGAGCAACGGGGGTGTTGCCGTTACACCTAGAGGCTCCACTTACTCTGCAACTGCCGCCCCTCCCCCACTTTAAATGGACAGAGCCAGGCAGTGAAAACATCACAATGTCTGGACCTGCCAAACAAAGCGCAATCAGAATCATTTGCTTATATTGAAACCTAATTTTTCTCAGCAATGCGGGCACATACAGTATGAACATGGGACTAACATATGTCGTCAGCTGCCAAGTGCACATGTAACAGGTCAGCCAGTTTCATAGGTACAGATCTGCTGACCAATGCAATTTTTAGGTTTTTTCTATCTACACATTTCAAAGGCCTTAACTTTTTATTTTTACATCAACATAGCCATATGAGGTTTGGTTTATGTGGGACAAGTTTTTTTAATGGCAGCATTTTGTGTTACAACATGTGAATTGCATGCAGTAAATTTAAATAAAATGTAAGGGGGGGGTCGACAGTTTAAAAAAAAAAAGATGACCCCCTCCCCCCTAAAAAAAAAATGAGATGGCGTCCCATATGGTATATATGGGTAAAGGCTTTTTTTTACACTTTTAATTTTAGATAAAAACTTTTAAAATGAATAATTTACACAGTTTTTTAGTCCCCTTGGGGGACTTGAAGATTCAGTCTTTCACTGGCTAGTACTATGCACTGTAATACTCCTGTATTACAGTAGATATTCATTCTGACATCAATGCTAATACATTCTACCAGGGGCAAAAAGTATTAGAGGCCGGAACATGGCAGGTCTGTAGCCCTTCAACAGGCATCTGGTTGTCATGCCAAGTACTTGTTACCCTGCAAGAACCAGCACTCTGATGTAATAGTATAGAGCATTAAAGGGTTAGTCTGTCAGCAGTTTTGACCATGTTAAACTGGTAACTGCACTAGGCAGGGGCTGGGGAGAACAATATAGACGTATTTCAACCATCAAGAGTAGTGTAAATATGAAGTTTTATCCTGGCAGAGAGTGTGGCTTCTGTGTGAACTGCTCTCTTCATTGAGCTGCTTCATAGCCCCTGCCCTCTGTTATAATTGGTGGCTGTAGTGATCTTCTAGTTGGATGCTAACTTTCAAAAATGGTGATTATACCAGCTTGCTTAAAACATTTGTTTAATACTGTTGTCCTACAGCTTGTGATGGATGCAGGAAATATGGAGACTGTGCTCACATTATTGCCAGAGTCTCCATTAAGAGTCTACATTGTAGATGCCATCAAAAAAGCTGCACTGTTCTGTTTGCTAAAATGTTGGGTACCCTGACAGGAACCCATTTTTGAGATAATTCCTGGCTTAGAAAACCCATTTTCAAGTACTCTATTAGTGAATACTAATTCAATAGAGGGGAGGGCAGGTACTAAGCACGTCTCTTGCTTTGGAAGACACAATACATCTGTAGATTACTCAGACAACACATTTATTTCAATGGCCACTGTGTAATCATTTATTCCAATTGAGGTGGTGCTGCAGGAGAATTACAGGGGTTGTCCGGTTGTTTAGAATTGATGATTAAGCAGTTCAGCTTACCATGCACAGTACCTTCCATTGCATAGCAGCTCACAAGAGCTGTCCAGATCACTAGTGTAGATCGCAAATTTTCTAATCACAAATTTTTATCGCGAATATTGGCACATCGAGAATTTGTGAATATCTAGAATATAGTGCTATATCTTTGGAATTGCGAATATTCTAGATTTTTTTCATCAGTACCCATGATCCCTCACTGCTTCTTGCTTGTGGCCCAATGAGAAGGCTGCAATATCTTTGACTTTAGGAGTAGTGTTTAAATGCAAATTTTCATATCGCAAATTTTTATCATGAGTTTTTATCGCAAATTTTCCGATTGCCGATTTTCGATATCAAGAAGATAATGACTGGAGATCACGAATTCTCGAATTTGCGAATATATAACGAATAATTGCCCAAATATTCACAAAATATTTCCCCTGCCGCTCATCACTGCTGATCACATATTGATGATCTACCCTGAGGATGGGCCATGAACATGGTAATCTCGGACAACCCCTCTAAGCATTTACTGCCAGCTGACCACTCTGCATCCCAGGAGTGGGACACGTGCAAAACATTTTATCATCTAGGGACATTTCTTACATAGAGGGCTTTCTAAAGTGGACAACCTAGTTAACACATTGACAAGCATTCCTTAGTCCAGAGGGCATGCCAGAAGAATTTGGCTAAACTTGAATACGTTGAGTTGCCTCCCCATGCATTTATATGCATATTGAAGAGCTAAATTATTCTTCCATGTGTCATTAATATGTGTCTGAGGTTGTACCTGTTTGAAAATGCGGGGCATTTTTAATGAATGCAGAATTGCTGACCTTTATTGCTCCAGGACAGTAATACGCTGTAACTGACAAAGTTAGATTTAAATTTTTCTGCATTAGCGCTATGCTAAAGACAATGGTTATCAGGAATTTTTGGTGTGAAATATTGAGGTGTAAGATGATTCCGATAAATGGCTCAATTAATTGAATTGAAGCAGACTCCATAGCACTGAACCAGAGCTGTGAGCTCTTTATTAAAAGCACTGTTCTGTAGCCCATAACCTTGTTCCTTGACTCCTCTCTAGTTTCCAATTTAAACAAGTCCCCATGCGGCCTGCTCTAAAGGCCTTTGTCTCCCTGTCATCGTTAAAAGAGCCGAGGCATCCTGGAAGTGTGAAATCAGAACTCATGAGTTGAACGGTTCCCCCGGGAACGCTGTACTGCTCAGAAGGTCAAAGTCATGGGCTGGACCATCTAAAAGTGTCTGATCGCCAGTCTGTGACACAGCGGGTAGGGGCAAAGGAGCTAGAGCTGAACACATCTTAATTAAAGCCCGCAGACAGCAAAACAGACTGTTTTTAAGTGGGCTGTCAAGAAGGACTTAGATGTAGTCCTGTTAATGAATGTGAATCTGCTAAATGTTAAACCATAAGCTAATAGGGATGTTCATATGATAATTGGTAAAACAGCAAAATATCTTCTGCAACTATGTCTTTATTTCATATTACATTCAGATTTCATGCTCTATTTGATCTTAGGTTTTTGCGCTTTCCATGGGTTTAGAAAAATCTATCTCAACAAAATGTCTCAAAGAGTACCATAAAGCTGAAGATACTACGTGCAATAGTATCTACTGAGGATCTTGAAACGTTCACAAATGTTTAACCATACACATGAATGAAGAGCTGTTTAAACCTGTTTTTATTGGAAGGTCTGCTTAACCATCTTATGTGTAAGGGGCCCTGCTGACTGTCTTCCAACAGCAAAAACTGGGAAAGAGGGATCAGGTATGTTAAATTTCAATGTTAAAATTATTGCCAATTAAAAACTCCATATTCCATAAATTTTCAGAAAGGTGGTAAAAATAGTGTTGGAGACATAACTGTGGGATAATAGTTTGGATTTAGGATTTGGGTTGATTCAAGTAACTCTGGGGGATTTATCTTCAAACTCATGTCTATTGTCCATTCTAGACATATGATTGCCAAGAAATCCAACTAAAACTGGCAACAAATACTGGCCATAAATAATAATCTCTCTATACTGATATCTATACAAATGGTAGGATTCAATACAGTACCTGTGAGAACAAAATTTAAGAAGCCATGTAAGATAACACTGCCCAATCAACGAAGTTCCTACATTTACATGCACAGCCATTATGAATGTACCTACTATTACAGAAGCATGTGTTTAAAGAGTAAAATACAGATGAGCTTACTAAATATTAGATTTCTCTCAACAGAGCCAATATCTATCTATTATTTTACAAATACAAACATAGTTATATTTCTTAAAAATGTTCTGTCTATATAAAAAAAATGTAATCACTCATATAGCTGTGCTACATATAGTTGGATTAGAATATAGCAAATTCAGTAGTACAGATCTGCGATTTCTTTGAAAATTGTGATTTTTCTTATAATTGGAGCGTACAGACTACAAGAGTATGGATAACTAAAGGAATTAGACTTCTTAAATGTAAGCATTATGCATTGAGAAATTGATCCTCTTGACTACATCTAGCTTGGGGCTAGCTAAACTAAGGCACAGAGTCTAAGAAATGTTTAAGTTCTGTGTCCTTTATCTTCTCAAGGGGCTATGGCTTTTTCTAGTTGGCCCCAGACTGAGGCCTAAGGACTGAATGCTGTTTGCTGCTCAGATGGGGAACAGCAGAAAGTCTTGAAACACGTCCAGGTACATGGATAGGCCATAGAGTAAGCTAAGAGTCAAACCATAGTAGCAGAACAAGCATAGCCTGTACAAACCAGATGGGAATAGCAGGCATGATGGAAAAAAACTGGAAAATGGAGTCAATATATTCAAGTCAAAAGTCATCATCAAAAACAGCGCAAATAAAAAACAGCACTTACAGATGTAGCCAAGCTAAAATGGACTCTGATAACTCCATAAAGCCATCTTGTGACAAAGTCCATTGAAATACATTGAAAGAGTTAGTTTTTGTGCCATTCTTACTTAACCAATGTTAACCATCAAGTTTAGCTCGGCTGCATGTCGATTTCTAGTGAAGCAAGATAGAAAGATAAACTGGCCCTCTATATACCTGTGCTGATGATATCATTGACATATGTGCCAAGTACCTGCACTAATATGAGAAGCCTTAAGCTTCTTAAAGTTCAGTTACTATGTAAAGAACACATAAGTCCTTTAAAGTTTAAAGCTGAAAACCGGCCTGATTTGATTCATAACAAAAAATATTTCACCTGGTATTCCATACAAATGTATCAAGGTAGGGATTAACAAATATAAGGCCTTCAGAGGGCCCATTGTATATCTGTAGATACATGACATACTAATTTTGCTCGATCCATGAGGACAAGACAAGAATTTAATTAATCTCCTCACTACCGCCTCTAACAAACCTGCAAAAACACCAGCGGAAACTTGTCACCTTTACTTCTGTCATTGTGGTACTGGGTATGTGCCCCAGAAGAAAAATGTAACAAATACATGTCATCATTTCACAACTAAACATTTCACTCACATATTTCCCTTATTTTAATTAACAGCTGCTTGGAGAATATATATTAATCTTGTGGAAATCTCACTGCTTCTTACCTGTGACATCAGCTGCCATCAATCCCTCTGCTCTTATAACTTTCACTTGAAGAAAGCCCACATCATTAAAATTGCTGAAGGACCTCATAAGACTCTGTAATAAATAAAACATATATTACCTACTGTATTCACAATACAATATTACTTTTGTTTATCTACTAAAAATAGCAATATCGCCAGTATGACATGATATCTCATCTAAAACATCACATCACAAGGATTTTCTTTTGTCTTCAAGGGTATGTTCACTTTTACAACTAGTTCTGTACTGTTCTGATACATTTAAAATAAAAATGTAGCATCACAAGGAGTCTTGTTTTAATAAAATCCTCCAATTAAGGGTATACAGCTCCCAAAAAGACCTACAGTGCATTCAGAAAGTCTTAAGGCCCTTTCATTATTTTATTTTTTTGCCATTTTATGTTACGGCCTTGTGCTAAGATAAAAATGTTGACGTTTTCCCCCATCAGAAAAAAGGAAAAAATAAAATTTTGCATGGATGTGACACTTAAAATTTAGCTCTGGGGGCCTCCCATTTCTCTTGATCATCTTTGAAATGTTTCAATACCATGACTGGCATCCACCTGTGATAAATAAGGTCGATGTAACATAATTTGGAAAGACACAACCCTGTGTATATAAGTTCTCACAGCTGACAATGCATATTAGAGCAAAATCTAAGCCATGAGTAGGAGAGAAAATCCTGTATAGCTCATAGACAGGATTGTGTGGAGTCACAGATCTCGAGAAGGGTACAAAAAATTTCTGCTGCACTGAAGGTTCCCAAGAGCACAGCGGCGTCCATAATTCTTAAATGGAAACTGGCACAACCAGGACTGTTCCTAGAGCCGATTGACAAACCAAACTAAGTAATCAGGGGAAAAGTGCCTTGGTAGTACAGGTGACCAAGAAACCAATGGTGACTGTGGTTAAGGTCCAAAGATCCTCTCTGCAGATTGGAGATGCTTCCGGAAGGTCAACCATCAGTGCAGCACTCCACCAATCTGGCCTTTATGACAGAGTGGTCAGAACCAAGGTTCTTCTCAGTAAAAGACAAATGGAAGTTTGCAAAAAAGCAGCTAAAGTCAGACTGTGAAAAACAAGATTCTTTGGTCTGATGACATGTCTGGAGGAAAGCAGGCACTGCTCATCACCTGCCCAATATCATCCCTACAGTGAAGCATGGTGGTGGCAGCATCACGCTGTGGTGGTGTTTCTAAGTGGCTTGGACAGGGAGACTGGTCAAGGTTAAGCAAAAACTGAATGGAGCAAAGTGCAATGATATTTTTAATGAAAACCTGATCCAGAGTGCTCTCGACCTCAGACTGGGCCAAAGATTTACCTTCCAACATGACAATGACCCTAAGCACACAGCCAAGACAAGAAAGGAGTGGCTTAGAGAAAGATTTGATTCACAACTAATCTGAATTTCCTCGTACTTTGTGGTAACAAATCATTTTTTCCTTAAAATGGCGGCTACACGTGTTACAAAGTGAAAGTAAGAAGCCTGAGAATGCGATATTAGTCATAATGCCATGCAGCCAGGTAATCCGCAGAGTGCTGTGATACACTGGCGTACATATAGGGGTCACAGGGGTCGCAATTGCGACCGGGCCTGGCACCCCAGGGGGCCCGGCCGCCTGCGGACCCCTGGCCCCTGCTGCAGTTACTACTAGCTGTCTCTTCCTCTAGCGATCAGCGCCGGTCTGCTGCGTCTGCGTGAGTTCAGGCGCGCATGTTCTCGCGAGACCTGCCGCAGGAGGAAACATGCTCGCCAGAACTGAACTGACAGGAGCGGAGGAGCCAGTAACAGTGCCAGCAGTGCAGTGCCGCAGCCAGCAGCCGGTAAGGAAAGTTCGCAACCACGGGGGAATTGGCTTGGCGGGGGGGTAATGGATCGATGAAAAGCCCTCAGCAACAGGCTGCATACTGTCTTCAGGGGCCCCGGCCCTGCGATGACCAGGGCGGGGGTGGGGTGGGGTGGATGAGCCGGTGGAGTGGCGGGAAAAGCCCTAGTAGTGAGGGGATGATGAGCTTTTTGGAAAAGGCAAGCCCTCTGCCGACTGCTGCACACTCTTTGAGTAGTGAGGGCCCTGGCAGATGACCAGGGGGGGGGGGGGTGAGCTGGCTGGAACAGCCCACTGACTGGAGTAGTGAGGGCCATCGCCTGCGATGACCAGCCCAGGGGGCTAATTGATGGGATTGGGGCCTGGGCTAATGCTGATCTGAGGGGTCTTTGGGCTGATAATTGATCTCGCGGCTGATGGGGGGGTCTTTGGGCTCATCTGAGGTCTGATGGGCATGGGGGAATGACTGGGGGGGGTCTTTGGGCTGATGATCTGGTGGCTGAGTTGGGGACCACAGGGCACAGTATTGGGGGTAGTAGGATGTTTTGTCCAGAAGATGGTAGGATGATGGAAAAGTAGTAAACTAAGATATTTTTTTGTGTCGAACTGCAGAGATTAAAAACGGCGTAAAAATGGCGGTCTGGTCTGAAAGGAGAAGATGAGGACAGAGAACATCTACATCTAAGGAGACGTCACTGTATGTAAGAGGTACGGGCCCGATTTATGGGTGGGGCTGTGTGTGGGTGTGGTTTAAGGGTGGGTGGGGACACAGGGGCCCCATAATCTCCTATTGCCCGGGGAAGTGCCCCTCCCGAGATGGGGGGGGGGGGCCCATGGATAAGTTTCACACCGGGGCCCCGTGCATTGTGTGTACGCCACTGCTGTGATGTCACAGCCCTTTATAAGCATCATCCCACGCGGTCTCTGCCATTTCACTGTGAGCTTTTAATTGTAGAATAAGGATAGGAAGAATGTCGGGACAGTATAGGGACAGAAAACAAAGATCGTAGGGACAGTTTTTAGACACTGTGAGGAGAGCATAGGGAGAGCATAAGGAGACTGCAGCGACAGTGCAGGCTGAGTGTAATTGCCCTGTGTATCTTGTTCAGCTGCTGCCCCATTAAGACTTAATCTGTTGAATTAGTCTGTTAAAATTGGGGTGATACACCTGTCTCATTCTACTGTTTGTGGCGTGTCCACATTGATTAATAGATAAGCAAGCTATTAGGCCCTGATTCACAAATTGGGTTGATGCACCCATCTCATTCTGTTGTTTGTGGCGTGTCCACATTGGTTAAAAGATAACTAATTCTATTATGTCCTGACTCACAAAATGGGGTGATAAACCTGTCTCATTCTACTGTTTGTGGAGTGTCCACATTGTTATTTAACAGTTTCTGTTAGCCAAACAGTTTATTTAGTGTTACAGAGTGGTCTTTGCACTTCGCACGAGTTCCCCACAAGTTGATCGTTGTTTTTTGTTGGAAAAATTATTCTTTTATCTGAAAAATTATTCTTTTAGCGACAATATTAGTCTTTTAGCGAAAAAGTTAGTCTATTACCAAATAAATTAGTCTGCTCCAGTATTATAATCCCTTATTCCTTTGACAAACGATGTTGAGCTTGTAACCCATGCCTGTCGGCAAAGGGTAGACACACGGCAGTTCATGTGCAGCCCTGGACATGTAAGGGCATCACATAACAGTTAGAGCTGAACAGCACTTGGTCCTCCAGGAAGTTGGATGTGGTAGCGTTCAACTTCGCATCATTATTAGGGCACGGTTAAAAGGAAGAGCTTTTTAACTGCAGCAACTTTAATTAGACGTTATTGTACATCTGACTGTTTCCCTTACAAGGCTGAGGAGGCATAACCCGCATCTGTTGGCGAAAGGTAGACACACGGCGATCCCTTGAGTGCAGCATGCGTGCAGCCCCGCACATGTAAGGGCATCATAGAACAGTTAGTGCTGAACACCACTTGTTCTGCAAAAACAAGGCCTCCTTAGGAGCTACATATACCAGATATATACATTTATATAATTTTTTATTTTATTTTATACTGAACACAATTTGAAAAATTGTTTAAATAGCTATTTTAGATGAATTTAGGCAATAAATACAATACAAAGCTAATATACTCTTAATAAGGAAAAATTATTTTGGACTTTTTATAAATACAAATAAAATAAGTAAAATAAGTAATGACTCGTGTAGAAAGAAAATTTTAAACACTTCTTAGCAGTTACTGACAAAAGTTAGATAAAATATTCTATACTGTTATTCTTGTTTTCATTTGAAAATTAATGAATATGCAACACATCTTCCAAGGTCAGCCACACTGAGAAAAATTACCAGGATAAAGAACAGACAGGCTCCTGGCTTAAAAGTTCTCTTTCGTAAATGTCACATGCAAAAAGCACTGACACAATTATTTTTTTAATTTAAAGCAAAAGCTTCACACATAAAATGATTTCATATAATATGTATTTTTTGACATACAGGTAAAGAAGGGTTACATTTCTCACTGGTTTGTATGGGCACCACGATATCAGCTGATTTAAAAGGGTTTTACGAGATTTTAATACTGATGACCTATCATCAGTATCTGATCAGTGGGGGTCTGACACCTGGGACCCCCGCCGATAAGCTGTTCGAGAAGGCACTCACAATCCTGTGAGCCCCGCAGCCTTCTTGCAGCTTACCAAGCACAGCGCTGTACATTGTGTAACGGCTGTGCTTGGCCATAGACTTCTATTATGACTGCAAGTAGAAATGCAATACGGAATGCCTCTTATAGGCTTCCTTGTTGCATGCCGTCATAGAATTCCGTTATGGTCTGTAGTAGCGGAATCCGTAACGGGATTCTTAGATAACCCGAACCTTGTACGCCAAACTTGAAAACACAAGTTCGCTCAACGTCATCACATTTTATGCTGTCAGCAATTGCACCACATGGAAGAAGTACAGTGGATATAAAAAGTCTACACACCCCTGTTAAAATGTCACAAAGCTAAATAATTTCAGAACTTTTTCCACCTTTAATGTGACCTATAAACTGTGCCACTCAATTGAAAAAACAAACTGAAATCTTTTAGGTGGAGGGAAGAAAACAAAAATAAATAATGTAAATAATGTAAAATAAAATAAAATACTAATAATATTTAGTAATAATAATGTAAAATAATAAAATAAAATAAAATAATGTAAAATATAAAATAATAAAATAAAATAATGTAAAATAAAATAAAATAATGTGGTTGCATAAGTGTGCACACCATTATAACTGGGGATGTAGCTGTGTTCAGAATTAAGAAATCACTTCAAAATCATGTTAAATAGGAGTCACCATACACCTGCCATCATTTACAGTGCCTCTGATTAACCCCAAATAAAGTTCAGCTTCTCTAGTTGGTCTTTCCTGAAATTTTCTTAGTCGCATCCCACAGCAAAAGCCATAGTCCACAGAGAGCTTCCAAAGCATCAGAGGGATCTCATTGTTAAAAGGTATCAGTCAGGAGAAGGGTACAAAAGAATTTCCAAGGCATTAGATATACCATGGAACACAGTGAAGACAGTCATCATCAAGTGAAGAAAATATGGCACAACAGTGACATTACCAAGAACTGGACGTCCCTCCAAAATTGATGAAAAGACGAGAAGAAAACTGGTCTGGGAGGTTACCAAGAGGCCTCTAGCAACATTAAAGGAGCTGCAGGAATATCTGGCAAGTACTGGCTGTGTGGTACATGTGACAACAATCTCACGTATTCTTCATATGTCTTGGCTATGGGGTAGAGTGGCAAGACAAAAGCCTTTTCTTACGAAGAAAAACATCCAAGCCAGGCTACATTTTGCAAAAACACATCTAAAGTCTCCCAAAAGCATGTGGGAAAAGGTGTTATGGTCTGATGAAACCAAGGTTGAACTTTTTGGCCATTATTCCAAAAGATATGTTTGGCACAAAAACAACACTGCACATCACCAAAAGAACACCATACCCACAGTGAAGCATGGTGGTGTCAGCATCATGCTTTGGGGCTGTTTTTCTTCAGCTGGAACTGGGGGCTTAGTTAGGATAGAGGGAATTATGAACCGTTAGGTCCAAATACCAGTCAATATTGGCACAAAACCTTCAGGCTTCTGCTAGAAAGCTGAACATGAAGAGGAACTTCATCTTTCAGCATGACAACGGACCAAAGCATACATCCAAATCAACAAAGGAATGGCTTCACCAGAAGAAGATTAAAGTTGTGGAATGGCCCAGCCAGAGCCCAGACCTGAATCCGATTGAAAATCTGTGGGGTGATCTGAAGAGGGCTGTGCACAGGAGATGCCCTCGCAATCTGACAGATTTGAAGTGTTTTTGCAAAGAAGAGTGGGCAAATCTTGCCAAGTCAAAATGTGTCATGCTGATAGACTCATACCCAAAAAGACTGAGTGCTGTAATAAAATCAAAAGGTGCTTCAACAAAGTATTAGTTTAAGGGTGTGCACGCTTATGCAACCATATTATTTTATTTTTATATTTCTTCTTCCCTCTACCTAAAAGATTTCAGTTTGTTTTTCAATTGAGTTGAACAGTTTATAGGTCACATTAAAGGTGGAAAAAGTTCTGAAATGATTTATCTTTGTCTCATTTTTTTACAGCACAGAAACCTGACCTTTTAACAGGGGTGTTTAGACTTTTTATATCCACTGTATGTCACAGACCTGAGGAAGAAAAAAATGTATTTACCCAAGAAAGGTAAAGGCTACAAGAAGATCAGCAAAGCTTTACTTTTCAGTCAGAATACTGTGATACAAGGTGATACAAAATGTAAAAAAAGATGGAACTGCAAATATATCACAGAGACGTCCAGGCCATTCGCGGAAGTTAACACCTAAATGGGAGCATCTTTTGATGAGAAGGGTTGAAGAAAATTGCAAATTCACTGCAGTTAGGTAAAGAAGTAAAAGGCCAAACTAGGGAGAGTGTTTCCAGTGATGCAATAAATTGTATACTGCATAGAAATGGCATGCATAAGTGTCATCCACGAAGGAAGCCTCTCCTAAAGCCCATGTACAAAAAAGTCTACCTACAATTTGCCAGGGCCCATGCTGAAAAAGATGAAGACTACTGGGACTCTATACTCTGGAGTGATGAGACCGAGATAAATGTTTTTGATATATATATATATATATATATATATATATATATATTGTAGGAAAGCGCAAGGATCCGTCATTGATGGAAGATATGTGTCACCGAGGTTCCTGGCCTCGGTGAGGTAAGAGCCTGTTTTGTGTGTCAGCAGCAGATAGTGCTGTTTGACACCTTGATAGTTAGTATGGCTGTAAAGCCGATCCGGGCCGGCTCTTACTGGGAGTAGTCAAAGTGGAATATGGAATATCCTCCATCTGCCAGTGACGCTGTGGAGCTCTCAGTGCTGGGAGTGGAAGTCTGCAAGCAGGCGTACAGACTGCATGGAAGCCTGCACCTGGACTTTTCTGTGGCTGAGCTGTCAGCCGGGTGTGAATTAACACCGAAATCCTACAGGTGAACTTTTCTTGTGCCTTTGTTTTTGCTGTGTGTGAACAAGCACCAGGACTGTGATTTTGCTGAGTGCGAATAAAACACTACTGCTTGATTCAAGAACTGTGTACTTTGCCTCTATACTGCGTCCGCAAGCCTGTCTGCCAGAGCGATTCCCCATAATATATACAGTATATATATAACTACCTACCTGTATATACATGTGTGGTTATGCATTTCTATAAGTATATATGTTACCGCATCCAGACCTTATCATAAACTGAACATTTTGTGAAAATTGGTACAATTTGTCACATTTTTGGTGCAATTATTTTTGAGAATATCCTCTGAATTTAAGGGGAACTGGAAAGGGGATAGCGTTCTAAGATGTAACATTTTGCAACAAAATTCTGCAATAAAATTCTCTTGTTATGACAAGAGATGTATGACACCATTTATGTATCACTTGTGAGCAGAGAATTCCCAAATATGAGCACTAAATGATATATTTATTATTGAATACTCCTCTGTAAAACTGCCATACATTCCTCTATCAATATTATCTCTTAAGAAGCTACACAAAAAAAACTTAGACATGATTGCCCAAGACTAAGAAAATTGGTATTAGCTGAAGTACAAAATAAGTGATCTTAGCATTACAGTACAATCCCAAATAAGCACTAATCTAAAATTTTAAAATGAGAATCAAGATCTTCTATATATTTTTGGTACCAAAAAAGGTCAAAAGTATTATACAAAAATGTTCTTTAGCACAATGTGGGAGACAAACTGAAAAGACAAAATGTAAAAAAAATTAGTATTCTTGTGCTTACTTACATTTCAGGATCATAATATGTTAAGTATGCCATTGTGCCAGTGAAAATAGTAGTTCTGGATTGTAAAATTATCAATAAAAATGTTATGGAAGTAAAGAGCAGCCCATGTTTTTATTAATAATATGGGAGAGCTGACAGTCAGAGCACACCATGATATTAACATTATATGTCCCAAGTGAATGCTCCCTGTTTACAGTGAAGATATGACCTTGGTTTTCCGAGATGAGAAATTATTAAGCTAGGTATATTCCCCTTTGTGTATTAATATGATATTTCTTTATATAAAAAGTATTTATGAGCCCTGTTAACTTTCAATCTTTTTACATTTGTTTATTTTTCAAGCGGAGTCTCAGAGGTGGTTAAATGAAAATCGGCTTCTCCGCTGACACAGAGAAAGGGTTTTTGAATGTTAGAGTAACGACTTTAGGAATTACTGCCCATGAACATTTATTTATTACCATTACCAACAAAACAATAGCCATTAGCTTGAATTTTTAACCATATACCAAGGCTACTGAGATTTGTATGATAATCTATAACTTTTTAAGCCATATTACATTTGTCTCTAGTGTTTCATTACACATGTGACTGACCTCCATACATAGTGTGCCATAGAATAAAAAGTGTCATTCACATTTAGTGCTTTTACCTGTTGCTTATATACAATAGCAAATGAATTCTGCTTGTATAAAGCTGAGTCAGAGTTGTCAGTTTCCCAGTCTCCCACAAGTCAATAGTAGGGAAAAATTCTTAGGAAGATAATTAACTAGTATGTGTTTCGGTTATGGAATGAAACTAGAAGACTCATTGGGCACTCACACAATAGCAAAGAGAACATACACATACCATGCATACCCAAGACCCCAGTACTGCTAGGGAACAGTACTAAGGCTAGTTTCACACATGCGGCACAGGAATCCAGCAGGCTTATTACAGCAGGAGTTCTCTGGATCCCGCATAGCCAGAAAGTACCATTGACTATAATGGGACCTGGTGGAAGTCTGGCCGCTTCCCGCCATAAATGATGGGAATTGGCCAGTCAAAAATTTCTGCACGCAATGTTTTTTGTCCGGCCGAATACTTATATTTCTACTGGGGAGCAGATGTGGATCCCATTATAGTCAATGTGGTCCCGCAGGCAAGTGGCTCTATCTGGTTATGATGGATCTAGGAAACTCCAGCAGTCTGTTCTCTGCTAGAACAGTCTGCTGGATTGCTGTGCTGCATGTGTGAAAGTGGTTTTAAGGGATTCTGCAGGCTTTTAATATTGATGACGTATTCTCAGGATAGGTCAATATCAGATCAGCGGGGGTCCGACACCGAGCACCCCCACGATCGGCTGTATAAGGAGACGGCGCGCACTATGCGTGCCGTCTCCTCATAGAGCTGATCAGCAGGGGTGCCGGGTGGCGGACCCTGCCGATCTGATAATGAGGATAGGTTATCAATATTAAATGCCCAGATAACCCCTTTAACTAGAGATCTATTGTGCTAATCACATGCACTTGTACATATGGTGCAAGTACTATATCCAAGGCTAGATCAAGGTTGAAACATTTTACGGGGGTCCCTGTTCAGCAGGAGTGTCAAAAAGGTGGATTCCCCCCAATATTAACAGTATATACATTGAAACAGATCTGCCATTAGACTATGCCAGTGGTGGTGAACCTATGGCACCGGTGCCAGAGGTGGCACTCACAGCCCTCTCTACGGGCACACGCACCCTGGAAAAAGTCTATGGTGAACCAATATGCCTTAGACTTTTCCTTCCATTTATCAGCGCACTATGAACGGCACAGGCAGCGCACTGATTGTAGGCAGGCTATTATAGCTAAATGATAAAGTACATGGAAGATAAACTACATTGGACTTTAGTATTCAGGGTAACTTGCCGTGTTGGCACTTTGCGATAAATATGTGGGTTTTGGGTTACAGTTTGGGCACTCAGTCTCTAAATGGTTCGCCACCACTGGACTATGCTATCCTATGTAAGGACAACAGGTCAACTTTCCTATTAGTCAAAATGACAGAAAAATACTATGCCATTTGTCCCCCTCCACCATCTCTCCTCACACTCTCTGTGGTGATCCAGCTGCAGTATATACACAGTCAGGTCACATTATTATGAACACTTTATACTTTCCACGTGGACAGGATCTTCCAACAAGACAATACGACATGTCACACAGTTAGAAATGTTCAACATTGGTTAGAAGAGCATGACCAAGACCTCCAAGTACTACCCTGGCTAGGGGCTGGTATAGATTTCCGCTCAGGAACACAGACTGGCATGTACCTCATCATAAATTATGCACAACCGCCAGAAGTGCACAGGGATGTAACAGATCAGCGTAAGACGCTGGTCTATAATAAATTCCCTCCATTGTATTTAAACTGATCAGCCATAACATTAAAAGTCAATAACACTGACCATCTGGTCACAAAGACAGGCAAAGAGTCATAAGCACCGAAGTTTCATTGATGCATGTGTGGAACAACGGCTAACACGTCTGATCCAATCCCATGGCTACTGTAGCACAAATTCTGGCTATGAAAGAATAGTCAACCCTACAACCCAGTCTACATCGTAGAAAATACAAAGAAAAAAAAATTTGTAAAAGAAATTGAAAAAGCCTAATTGAAAGATAACAATAGCAAAAGTTTAAAAAAAGTGGCTCACTACAAGAATAAAAAGAAAGGACAGAGGTCAATTAGAGGTAACCACTAAGGATGAGCGAACACCTGGAAGTTCAGGTTCGGCCGAACTTCGGCTCAAAGTTCGGGTTTGGGACCCCGAACACGAACCCCAAGTCAATGGGGACTCGAACTTTGGGGCGCTAAAATGTCTTTAAAATAGTCATAGTAAGGTCTAGAGTACTGCAAAAGGAAGTAAAATGGGGCTAAGGGCAGGACAATTGCCCTGCAAACAAATGTGGATCGGGAAATGACAAAGTAACATAGAATATTAAAAATTTAAAAAATAATAATCTTGAACTTGGAGGCGGAGGTCAAAGTGGAGTAGGAGGTTGAGGAGGCTGTGTAAGTAGAAGTGGTGGTGAAGGAGGAGGAGGTAGCCAACACTGTTTTTGTTGTTTTTTTATTTTCATTTTTTATTTATTTATTAATTTTTCATAAATTTGGGAAGACCCCAAAACATTAGGAAATAGAAAAAGAGAATGCAAAGAGAAAGTGCGCTGGAGTATAAAAATGGCTGGGTGCGGGCGGTATACTACGGTATGTACGAACAAGTCTTGTGGGATCCATGCCTGGTTCATTTTAATGAACGTGAGCTTGTCCACGTCCGCTGTGGACAGACGGCTGCGCTTGTCTGTGATAACCCCCCCCCCGGTGTGCTAAACACACGTTTGGACAATATACTGGCCGCAGGGCAGGCCAGCACCTCCTAGGCGTAGAGGGCAAGCTCAGGCAATGTGCCTAATTTGGAGACCCAGAAGTTGAATGGGCAGACCCATCAGTCAGTACATGTAGGCGTGTGCACTCCTACTGTTCCGCCATGTTGCTGAAATGCTGCTTCCTGCTAAGACGTTCCGTATCAGCTGGTGGTGCTGGTTGTTGTGGCATGCTGACAAAACTTTTCCACATTTTGGCCATACTAACCCTCCCTTCTGAGGTGCTGGTGGTGCTCCAGTTGCGTTGGCGACTTCTTTCTCCTTCTCCTCTGCATTCGCCTTGTGATTCCACTAAGGCCCGCTGTCAGGTGGGAAAACCATCAGCAGCGCATCTACCAGCATGTGCTTGTACTCGTGCATCTTCCGATCACGCTACAGCAGGGGATCCAGCAGGGTGGCCACCCAGTAATCAGCACTGGTTAGAATGTGGGCATCTCAACGGTCGTTGTGCAGGCACTGCAGCATGTAGTCGCTTATGTGTGCAACGCTGCCCAGAGTCAATGACAAGATGTCCTCTGTGGGAGGTGTATTGTCTGTGTCCTCTGTATCCCCCCAGCCATGCTCCAGTGATGCCCATGAGCTGCTTTGGGTGCAATCCTGCTGTGAACACGGTTCTCCTCATCCTCCAGAACTGTGCCCTGGCTGGACAGTTATGTACCTGGCCTCTGTTAGTGCAGGAACCCACCCTCTGAGGCACTTGTGAATGACGGGCCTGATAACCGTGGAAATGATCCATCTTCCTCCTGTGCCACATCCTCTTCCATCATCGCCCGAAGTGTTTTTTCAAGGAGACATAGAAGTTGGATAGTAACGATGAGGACAGCGTCATCGGCACTGGCCGCGTTGGTAGAGACTTCGAAACAGTGCAACATGGCACACACGTCCCGCATAGAGGCCAATTCATTGGTGGTGAAGTGGTGCTGTTCCGCAGAGTGACTCACCTGTGTGTGCTGCAGCTTAAACTCCACTATCGCCACAATCCTTGGTGGCGGAAGGACATGCGCCAAACTGCTATCTGCCTCAGGCCCAGCCGCCACTGCATTTACCCAATGTGCAGCTAGGGCAATATAACGTCCCCGCCTGTGGTTACTGGTCCATGTATCGGTGGTTATGTGGACCTTGCCACAGATGGCGTTGCGCAGTGCACACCTACTTTTGTCCGCCACTAGGTTGCGCAGGGCAGGGATGGCTCGCCTGGAAAAGTAGTGGCGGCTGGGAACCACGTACTGTGAGACAGCCACCACCATAAGGTTTTTAAAAGTCTCCGTCTCCACCAGACTGAATGACGGCATTTCAAAGGCCAGAAATTTTATAATGCTGTCATTCAGGGCCAGGGATCGCGGGTGGGTAGGGGGGTACTTCCTTTTTCTCTCCAGACGGTGCCACAGTCACTCCAAAGGGGGAGGAAGAGGCCGAGATTGCAGCAGAAGAGGAAGCAGGAGGAGCCTGAGATCTTTCGTGGTTTTTGAGGTGTTTATTGCATTGCAGCTCGTGCTCTGCATTTAGATGCCTGGTCATGCAAGTGGTGCTCAGGTTTAGATCATGTATGCACATCTTGTCGTTTGCACATTGTCTGAAGAACTGTCACGCCAGGGGACTCTTCAGAGCTTGCTTTGGTGTGCTCAGTCCCTGGGTGCGGTGGGCAGTAGTAGCAGGCGTACTGGCGAAGGGGACAGCCACTCTGCTTTTGCATCCTGCTCCCTCATCATCCTCCACATCATCTTCCACCCACTCTTCACTCCTGCCCTCTTTGCCGGTCTGCACACTGCAGAAAGCCGCAGCAGTTGGCACCTGTGTTTCGTCATCATCAGAGACGTGCTGGTTTGGCATCGGTGCACTCGATCTCTTCCAATTCTGGGGCAGGGCTATGTGGATGGCCCACGGAAACCCTGCCAGCGGAATCATCAAAAAGCATAAAAGACTGCTGCATAACTTGGGGCTCAGACTGCTTGGTTGATTTGCAAGAGGGTGAGGTGAAAGACAGATGCCCATGGGCTGCAGGTGCCAAGTCTGCGCTTTTAGCAGGGGACAGGGTAGGAGACAATGTGAAGTAACTGGAGGCACTGTCAACCACCCAATCTACTACCGCATCTACTTGTTCTGGCCTCACTATTCGTACACCGGTATTCGGGCAACTGAGAAAGGTGTTTCATTTGGGCGTGTAGCTGGCACAGATCGACCACATCCTCTCCCTGCAACAGGAGCTCCACCAACACCAGCACCACCACGACCAGCGTCACGTCCCTTATTTGATGCTCTCTTCATTCTTTGAGGACACCCACCGAACTAACAGACGGATTAACTATATTATTTTCCCTGTCAGGTATGCAATGCAGGTGTACCTCACACAAAAATTGGGTATATGTCACCCACCAAACTAACAGACGGATTAACTCTATTAATTTCACTGTCACGTATGCAGTGCAGGTGTACCTCACACAAAAAATGGTAATATGTCACCCAACGAACTAACAGACAGACTAACTATTATATTTTTGTGTCAAGGGTACAAAGATGGTGGATTGCACCCCCAAAAAAATCGCTATAGGTCACCCACAGAATTAACCAGATTAATTAATATATTTCTTTGCCAGGGGTTCAAAGCTGGTGTATAGCACCTACAAAAAATTCGCTGTAGGTCACCAACAGAACAGATAGCCAGATGAGATTCCTAATACTGTCCCTCACTTCAGCTGCCTGCTTTCTGTCCCTGCACTACTCAGAGATGATGGGTGATGCTACACGTGATCGAGCTTTTATAGAGGCTGAGTCACATGATGCAGCGGCCAATCACATCCATTCCATTACTAGGCATGGCTGTGATGGATGTGATGTGAAGTGCCCACAGCTTAAAAGCTTGTTGATTGGCTGCCCTGCAGCCTTTCAACAAGCTTTATTAAATGCCCGAACACCGGCAAAGTTCGGGTCCGGGTACCCAAAATTGTAAAGTTCGGTACAGTCCAGGTTCGCTCAACACATTAGTATACAAATAAAATGTGTTTTCCCCCAAAAAAATTTCAACCCTCAAAACAAGGGAGAGATTGTGAGAAATAAGATAAATAATGATGATACATTCACATTACACCGCCACACACACATGTAGAAATCATTAAAATTATGAAAACATACCCATTTTGGTAGGGGGAGGATGGCGAAGAAAGTAATTACTGTACCCCAACATTGATGTGTATGTTCCCTGCAACACCTGGAAGTGATTGAAACTTGACAGAACAAACAGTGCATCCCAGCTTTCTGTGAATAGGGCTACATAACTGCCACCATTAAGAATGACTCTGCTGACCCGTCCAAAACTGATGGGCACGTGGGCACAACAAATGGACCATGAAGCAAAGGAGCATGGTGGCTTGGTCTAATAAACCACATTTTCTTTATATTTTGTGTACGTTCATGTATGTGCAACGTAAAGGAAATGTGTCACTAACATTTTTTTCTGCCAGTTAAAACCAGAAAGTAACACATGTCCTTTTTCTTTTATCTGTTTTTATTTTCTGACTGCAGATTTCATTTCCTGAACATGATTCTGGGGGCGGCCATCTTGCCTTAACAACATTTGCAAAGCATTAAGAAAGCTGCTTCTCAGCAGCCACATAGGCCACAGACGCAATGGTCGGGGGGGACCTCATTGACTTCTATGGGAGAGTTTTCTAGGCATGCTCTGTGACCTGTGCAGAGGTCATTGTACAAGGAATGACTAGATAAGATTTGACAATCACCTATTGTGAATAGTGGATAGTGGATACTGTCCTATCTATACACAGAGGTGATCTCATTACAGACAGAATTAGAATGACAGATAAGCAGGTAACTGCAGTAAAGTGATCTGAACAGACCAAGAAGTGGTGCCTATTATTAGGCTTAGTGACCAGTGAGAAAACTGCAGGATTTTATGTTTTTTTTTGTTTAAATATAGATAGTGGCATGGAAAATAATGTTCTCAACAATTCTCTAAAAATATGTTAAGCATAAAAACGTGACTCAAACAATAGGTCATTATCTGATGACACATTCCCTATAAGGGCCCTTTACAATTGCCCAATGTTCGAGCAGAATATCACTAACGAATGGTCATGATGAGCTGCCTGTGTAAAGGTGCCACCTATTACCCGATAAACGGGTGAAACACTCGTTTATTAGGTAATAGGATTGCTCGTGGGGACACCTAAATCATCCATTGCCAGCAGCAGATTATGCCATCTAAACAGAACTCCGCTGCTGACAAACAATGATTTTGTATGGGGAAGAGCAATGGCATTAGCGATCACTCCTCACATTGTGGAGAAGATCGCTGCATGTGAATGCAGCTTCCTCCTTCACTGGCGAGCAAGCAGTTGTCACAAAGGAATCCTTCCATCGGGCAATGGAAATAGACTCCAAGTTTCCCAGATCTCAATACAACTGATGTATTGATATGGGATGTTCTGCAAAAACAATTAAGATTCATAGAAACCTCAACTTGCAACTAACAGTACTTAAAAGGGATCTGTCAGCAGTTTTGTAGCTATGAAACAGGCTGACCTGCTGCATGTGCACTTGGCAGCTGAAGGCATCTGTGTTGGCCCCATGTCCATATGTGCCTGCATTGCTTAGAAAAATTAAGTTTTCATATATGCAAATGAGCCTCTAGGAGCAACAGGGGTGTTGCCGTTACACCTAGAGATCTCTCTGCAACTGCCACACCCTCTGCACTTTGACAGGGCGAGGCAGTGAAAACGTCATCATGCCTGGCCCTCTCAATCAAAGCAGAGAGGGAGCTGCAGTTGCAAAAAGAGCAGCGCCTCTAGGTGTAATGGCAACGCCCCCGTTGCTCCTGGAGGCTCATTTGCATATATTAAAACATAATTTTTCTCAGCAATGTGGACACATATGAACATGGGACCAACACAGATGCCTTCAGCTGCCAAGCTCACATGTAACAGGTTAGCCAGATTCATAGGTACAGATCTGCTGACAGATGCCTTCTAAAAACATTATCCTGTGGATACGGGACAAGTGTTCGTAATGGGACAACTCTTGTATGAATGTATTACAAAAACAAACGGTTCTACAGGTATAAAACTATTATAGTCTCAAGGACGTCTCAAAATGTTTCTAATTGTAGACACAATAAATGATTTATGATGTTTTCACTAAAGGTATAAATGGAGTAAGGTTACTACAGTGTTAACAATTATATCCACTTTTATATATGATCAAATAGTGTTTTATCTGTGAAGCAACCAGAAAAAAGCATCACTTTTAACAGCTTGCATTTAATTAATGTGCGTTGCTATCTCTGTGCAGAATTATTATGAAACTGCAGATTCAAGACCTATGCGTTGCCTCTTCCAGCAGCCCACTCATTTTCATAGGAGTGACCTGGAAATGAACTGCCGCTTTGCTCTCAACTCTTTGAAGTCTCACTCTGCATTCACCCGGGAGTTTGTAAGACAACAGAAACCAGGGGCTCATAAAAGTCTCTTCCTATTAACTCCATGCCCGATACAAAGGTGACTAAATTTCAAGACACAAGCGGCAGGGTATAACTTTATAGTCTGCAACTCATAATAAAAATTTCATAAAAATGTTTGTGTTATTAATTTGACTTAAGAATTGAAGTAAATATGCAAAACTGGATATAATAATACTAATAATAATAATAATGGTAATCTAACAGCATCTTAGAAAAGTAGTATACAAACCACTCAGAACTAGTCTGTTCAGTTTGGATTAGTTTAGTAAATGGTAAATTATTGGCCTGGATAACATTTTGCGCAGTTAAAAAAATTATGTAGGTTGATCCAGCAAAGAAGAAAATTACTAAATAAAGTGACAAATCTCCAGGAATGTGGGTAGAACAGCATACAACAATTACAGTGAAAGTAATTCCAATCTCCTACATAATATCTATAATTTTTGCATGGGCACCTGTATCTGTGTCATTTTGGATGGGTATACCTAACTGTAGGTTTATACTGTATCCTCAGGAATGGGACCAGCACCTATCTCGACAATGGGACTCTGCCTAATGCAGCCATAAATATAGAGACGGCAGAGCATGTGCAGTGCCCCAGAGGGCTAAAAGGGTTGATCTAATTTAATTCATGCACTGTTGCATGTGTTATTTGCAGCTGAAGGCATCT
This sequence comes from Bufotes viridis, assembly GCA_033119425.1. Lineage (NCBI taxonomy): Eukaryota > Metazoa > Chordata > Amphibia > Anura > Bufonidae > Bufotes > Bufotes viridis. The sequence continues at coordinate 96,028,026 of CM065589.1, forward strand.
GTGTTGGTCCCATGTTCCTATGTGCCTGCATAGCTGAGAAAAATGATTTGTTGATATATGCAAATGTGCCTTTAGGAGCAAAAGGGGCGTTGCTGTTACACCTAAAGGCTCTGATCTCTCTGCAACTGTTGCACCCTCTTCACTTTGATTGACAGGACGAGGCAGTGAAAACATCATCATGCCTGGCCCTGTCAATCAAAGCGCAAAGGACTTGGCAGTTGCAGAGAGAGAAGAGCCTCTAGGTGTAACTGCAACGCCCCTCTTGCCCCTAGAGGCTTATTTGCATATATTAAAACATAATTTTTCACAGCAATGCGGGAACATATGAACATGGGACCAACACAGATGCCTTCTATGCACTGTGTATCCTAGATGTCTGAATATAAGGCAGGGAAGTTGTTAATTCTGGCATTTGTAGCTTGGTTGCCAGGGTGATGTGCTGGTCTCACCCCTGTCTGGTTAGTTGAAGCTAGTTTTAGTCTGCCTCTGCAGATGAGAACTGCAGATGCTTTAAAATCTGGCTAAAGCCTTTGTGAAGAAAGAAAAGAACCTGAGAACAACAGCTGTGCTAGGAGAAACCCTGAAGGAAAGAAAACAGACAGTTTAGGATCACATGATCATTACCACTGCCTATACACAACCATTGGGAAAAGCAAGTCCTGTGTCGAATTGTGCCTGATCTATATGCTTGTACTGCATCACTCATCATCTGCAGTAAAAAGACTGTTCTTTTTTTATCAGTAAACTGGGCTTGGTCATTGCCTTCATTTTCCTCCGGCCCCTACACTTACCCTCCTGACTTGCACCCTGACAACGTTCACCATCAAGGGCACTCCAATTACCACCAGGCAGGAGCCCCAGATGGCTTCAGGGTGTCCCCCGCGGGAAGAATGGGTGCATTCTCTATTCTCTGCATGGCCCAGGGAGAGGCAGAGTGAGAACTGCCGATGGTGAGAACTGTGGGTACTACTATCACCATCATAGCCACTACCACACCTCCCATCCTCGCCTCTCCTCCAGGTCACTGCACATACACAGCTATCTCTAGTTACTTCTATGGAAATTCCAAACATAGCTAAACAAGCTTATTTACCTATTTTTGGAACTCCAATAGATGTAAGTAAAGAAAGATACAAGTGAGACAGAGACCCTTCTTAAGATGAAAGGTGTGGGATATCATATGGATATGCCATACATTTTCAAACAGGAGTACCCGTTTAATGACTGGATCATGGGCTAAGTGTTATGGTCAAATATTGTGCAACATTCTAATGAATAGCATGCCTGTATCTTTCACCATGCTGATCAGCAAGAGGATAGAAGTCAGAAATACCTCTTTTTAACAGACAGGTGAAATTGTTGCAATATTTGACCATTTATGGTGCACTTTATTTAATGATTAATTAAACTGCCGATGAAGATGCACATGAAATGGGTTTTTTAATATTTCTATTTAAGAAATAAGTTTTTACTATAGGTATAGTAATAAAACAAAAGATAATTTGTTTTCCAAGAAGTCACCCAATAAGAATTCAAATACAACTTCAAAAAGTCCCAACAGTTTCTTAGACAATAAGTATGTAACAGTGTCTGCTCCAGAAATCAGACAAACAAGCAGGAAAGGATGTAGCCTGACTAGTTACCCTGTTCAGGAGCAGAGACACACACAGAAGAAGGCTTTGCTTGATCAGTGATATTTGTGCAGTCTTGCTCTGGGACTGCTTTTTGCCAGTTATTGCACAACCCACCACATTGTTGTATGTTTGCTAGTTCTCTGTGCATATAGAGATTATTGTGAGGCTTGTTTACCTGACCACTGTACCCTTACGCTTGCTACTATATTTTATCCCATACTGTTTCCTGACCATTCTTCTGCCTTTGTTTCTCTATATCTTTTGTCTCTCTTCGTTCTGATTCAGCTTGTTTCTGGTATTGCAGTTGTATACTGCTTTGGCTTTGACATTTGACTGCTCTGTTTCTGACCCCTGCTAGTATGACTACTTGACCTGTCCGCTCCACTTGCCAGCAGCTTCTGGGTCAATGCAAGAATAGATTCTACACCACCCACAGGGACCGCACATGGTTAACTAGTTGGCTTCCTTATAGTGGGATTGCTTTTATCAGGGCGGCTATTCCACCGTAGGCAAGACCCTGTAGTAATAGGGGTGTTCAAGGGCAAGATCAACAACTCTTGTTGAACTGGGTAGCTAGCGCCAAAACAAAGTAGATCTCTAGCTCACCTGAGTTAAGGACATAAACCATGCCTTGAAAGGTTCAGATCACAACCGCTTGGCAATATATAAAAAGAATCAGCACAGGTCATTTAAAATCCATAGAAGCTTTATTTGGAAATTCAGTACAAAAGTGTGGATACAAAAAACTCAGTTATTTCTGTTGACGCGTTTTGGATGTGTTCACATCCTTCGTCATAATTAACCAAACCATAACCAGTGGTTAGGGTTTTTCCTTGTCTACCACGCACATTTCCACTATGCTATTTTTATGATAAGTATTACCTTCATACCATTCAATGTTGATAGATCCTTTGCACTTTACTTATTGTTTATCTATGTGGGACTGTGCTTACACATATGTGGTAGTGTCAGGGTGGCGTGCAGTACGTATTCAGTCCTCACTGCCATGACTTATTGTATACAATGGTTTTAACTTGTCCTTGTTGTGTCTGTTGTTCTCAATAAATTTGATACATATTTTTTAGATGTGCGGCTTTTTATTTTGGAATTCTTCTCTTTTCTTTGTTGCGAGTCATATCCACTGGTTATGGTATGGTTATGACTAAGGATGTGAACACATCCGAAACGCGTCAACAGAAATAACTGAGTTTTTTGTATCCATACTTTTGTACTAAATATCCAAATAAAGCTTCTATGGATTTTAAATGACCTGTGCTGGACTTTTTTACATATTTAAGTAGCGCCAAGTCTGGCATTTGGTGCATGGTTGCTGCATGGTTGCTGGACATGTTACTTGCTTCCTTGTAAATGATAATTCAAAACTACACCAAACGATGGCTGCTGTATATTTGAATTTTTGGACTACAGAGATGCACCAAATTTATTAAGAGGCCTGTACTTCTCAGGGATGCCATTAGGAATTTTAGGGCCCCATACAGGCAAACCCCCTCCCCCTTCAGCCCTTCTTACATTCATAGACATAACACCCGGTCACCATAAATAACGTGCTTACTATATTGCAAAGGTAATTATGATTATAAGGATTAGGCTTGAGCCAATCAGGTTCAGATTGCTCTATCCGAACCTGATTCATTTGCAAACTTAATTTACATTATATTCTCCGTAGTGCAGTAAAATGTATGGGCTCCGCTGAGGCCTGGTAAATTTTGCTGCATATAACGCGATATGAAATAAGTCTGTGAAGTTACACTTTGTTTATGCACATAAATTAATGTTCCAGAATCCGAAGATGAACTTAGCTTATTTAATGAAATTTTGGAACAGTAATTTAAATAAATTATATGTGCATAAACAAAGTGTAACGTCATAGATGCGAGACGAAGCAAGACTCGCATTATTTGCAGCAAGATTTGCCAGGCCTCAGCAGAGTCCATACATTTTAGCCTACTAAGGAGGAGACAGTGTAAACAAAGTTTTTAAACAAATCAGGTTTAAAAAGTTACATTTGTAACGCCCCAGAGTACCATTACTACCTTTGCACCCTGCTACTGTCTCCTATGGTCTAATATAGTGTCATCTTATGCATTTATTTTAGGTCCTAAACACTGTGCATATTTATTTCTTGTAACTGTTCTTGTTCATGTAATTCATGTTCATGTAATTTATGTTCATGTAGTGCACCAGAATGTGGCAGAAAGCATGGAAGAGCTAAATTTGCAGAGGATGGAACCCTTCTTTCCATTCTTATTCTCCCTCTAAGGAGGGGAGGGACTAGTTAGTTAGAGGTCAGTTGCAGTCACCCCCTGCTAGAGGAAGGAGCAGGTGCAGGTCCCTCTTGGACGTGCCTTGCGTAAGCCAGCCAGAGCACCTTCAGCTCTGCTGGATGTGGAGGCCACAGCTTGGAGCCTCTGAAGCCAGTAGGAGTTTTCCCTGGACAGATCTAGAGTCAGACTACAGAGAGAAGTTGCCGCAGACAGCTAAAGCAAAGTTATTTGGTCAGCTTGTTCGCACAGCAGAGCCAGAGAGCAACTGATGTAGCAGAATTGAGTTTGTTTTCCTGCCAGAGTTAATGCTAAAGCCTGCTGGGAACCAAGACAAAGCCTGAAACCGTTGGAGAAATGTTTTTTCAAGTACAGCTGTTGTTGTACTTCATCACAATGTCTGGACACAATCATTTATTCATCCCCTACTACTACTACTACCCTCTTTCATTGCTTTGGGGCCAACGCCTGGGGTCCCGCGTATCCAGGTAGGAGCACCGTGACACGTGCACCAACATTAAGGGACATTTTGGCCACCCTACACCACTCTGGCATTCCTACACCTGGGTACCATCCACAGTATCACTAAAAGCAGCCCTGTGCCCCCGCTGCACAATATTCAGATATTTTATTGAAAAAAAAAGTTATTTGCTAGATCTGCTGGGAATCAAACTCCGGACCTTCTCTTTAACAGGAAATAGGCTTACCACTACTCTATAGGACTGCTCTGTTGTAAGGGTAGGCTCATGTCTCCACTAAAGGTATACGGTAGTCTGCTCTGTTACTGTACGATTCCCATTCACTCTATGGGATGTGGCAGATTTCCAGTTTAAATACTGGTATAGTTGTCTGATGTCCAGATACAGTCACTTCGGTAGTCTGCTCCTCTGCCAGCTACCTTTAGTGGAGATGTGAAATTACCTTTAGGGAAGGATTTTCTGTGCTGCAGTGTTACAATTTCTTTAATACTGTGCTTGTGAAGAAAACAGTAATACTATTAGTAGCTTTTTAGCAATAGAAAAGCCTATCCTTACAGCACAGCTTTTACTTTTCAGCTTTTTTCTTTTATGATAAAAGCTACATTTTTTGCAAGGTTATTGTTATTTAAAAAAAGAACTAAGCAAATGCAATTACAATAAACATGTTTTTGTAACATACGTCCTATTTAGGGTACTTTCACACAAGCATCAAAGTTTTCCGTCATTGAGTTCCGTCCTCGGGGCTTAATAACAGGAAAAAAACGGATCAGTTTTATCCTAATGCATTCTGAATGGAAAGCAATCCGTTCAGTTTGCATCAATTTGTCTTCAGTTCAGTCCTTTCACGTTTTTTTGGACACAGATAAAAGCGCGGCATGTTGTATTTTTATCTCCGTCCAAAAATCGCCATTAATTTCCATTGAAATGTATTAACCCCTTAAGGACACGGCCCTATTTCACCTTAAGGACCAGGCCATTTTTTCAAAATCTGACCATTGTCGCTTTATGTGGTGATAACTTTAAAACGCTTTTTCTTATCCAGTCCATTCTGAGATTGTTTTTTCGTCACATATTGTACTTCATGACAGTGGTAAAATGAAGTCGAAAAATTTCATTTTTATTTATAAAAAAATACCAAATTTACCAAAAATTTTGAAAAATTTGCAATTTTCCAAGTTTCAATTACTCTACTTCTATAATACATAGTAATACTGCCAAAAAAAGTTATTGATTTACATTTCCCAAATGTCTACTTCATGTATCGATCATTTTGGGAATGCTATTTCATTTTTGGGGACGTTACAAGGCTTAGAAGTTTAGAAGCAAATCTTGAAATTTTTCAGAAATTTTCAAAAACCCACTTTTTAGGGACCAGTTCAGGTCTGAAGTCACTTTGTGAGGCTTACATAATAGAAACCACCCAAAAATTACCCCATTCTAGAAACTACACCCCTCAAGGTATTCAAAACTGATTTTACAAACGTCATTAACCCTTTAGGTTTTCCACAAGAGTTAATGGCAAATAAAGATAAAATTTCAGAATTTTGATTTTTGAAAAATTTTCCGTTTGAATCCATTTTTCCAGTAACAAAGCAAGGGTTAACAGCCAAACAAAACTCAATTTTTATTGCCCCGATTCTGTAGTTTTCAGAAACACCCTATATGTGGTCAGTAAACTGCTGTATGGCCAAACTGCAGGGCGCAGAAGGAAAGGAGCGCCATATGGTTTTTGGAAGGCAGATTTTGCTGGACTGGATTTTTGACACCATGTCCCATTTGAAGCCCCCGATGCACCCCTAGAGTAGAAACTCCATAAAAGTGACTCCATCTAAGAAACTACACCCCTCAAGGTATTCAAAACCAGTTTTACAAACTTTGTTAACCCTTTAGGTGTTCCACAAGAGTTATTGGCAAATGGAGATGAAATTTCCGAATTTCTATTTTTGTTACCTTGTCTTAAAAAAGTGTAATATAGAGCAACCAAAAATCATGTTTACCCTAGAATAGTACCAACAAAACTGACACCTTATCCCGTAGTTTCCAAAATGGGGTCACTTTTTTGGAGTTTCTACTGTAGGGGTGAATCAGGGTGGCTTCAAATGGGACATAGTGTCAAAAAACCAGTCCAGCAAAATCTGCCTTCCAAAAACCATATGGCGTTCCCTTCCTTCTGTGCCCTGCCGTTTGGCCATACAGTAGTTTACGACCACATATGGGGTGTTTTTGCAAACAAGAGAATCAGGGCAATAAATATTGAGTTTTGCTTGGCTGTTAACCCTTGCTTTGTTACTGCAAAAATGGATTAAAATGGAAAATTTGCAAAAAAATTAGCTGTTTTGGGACTGTTTTTATTTTTTGTTATTTACATAGTTGAACTGACAGGTTAGATTGTGTGCTATTTCTATAGAGCAGGTTGTTACGGACGCGACAATACCAAATATGACTACTTTTTGGGGTTTTTGTTTCAGTTTTACATAATAAAGCCTTTTTGAAAATAATTTTTTTAGTGTCTCCACATTCTGAAAGCCATAGTTTTATTTTATTTTTTTGGGCGACTGTGTTATGTAGGGGCTCATTTTTGCGGGATGAGATGGCGGTTTGATTGGCACCATCTTGGGGTGCATATGACATTTTGGTCGCTTGCTATGACACTTTTTGTGATGTAAGGTGACAAAAATGGCTCTTGACACCGTATTTTTTTTTTTTTGCTGTGTTCAGCTGAGGGGTTAGGTCATGTGTTATTTATATAGATCAGGTTGTGACGGACGCGGCGATACATAATATGTATACTTTTTATTTATTTATATAAGTTTTACACAATAATATAATTTTTAAAACAAAAAAAATCATGTTTTAGTGTCTCCATAGTTTGAGAGCCATATATATTTTTTTTTTGGGCGATTGTCCTATGTAGGGGCTCATTTTTGCGGGATGAGATGGCGGTTTGATTGGCACCATCTTGGGGTGCATATGACTTTTTGATCGCTTACTATTACACTTTTTGTGATGTAAGGTGACAAAAAAATGGCTTGTTTGACAACGTTTTTATTTTTTATGTTTACGGCGTTCATCTGAGGGGTTAGGTCATGTTATATTTTTATAGAGCAGGTCCTTACGGACGCGGCAATACATAATATGAATACCTTTTTTATTTATTTTGGTTTTACACAATAATATCCTTTTGAATGAAAAAAAAACATGTTTTAGTATCTCCATAGTCTGAGAGCCATATATTTTTCAGTTTTTAGGCAATTGTCTCAGGTTGGGTATCATTTTTGCGGGATGAGGTGACGGTTAGATTGGCACTATTTGGGGGTCATATGACTTTTTGATCGCTTGCTATTACACTTTTTGTGATGTAAGGTGGCAAAAAAATGGCTTTTGACAAAGTTTTTATTATTTTTTTATAGTGTTTACTTGAGGGTTAGGTCATGTGATATTTTTATAGAGCAGATTCTTACGGACGTGTAGATACCAAATATGTCTACTTTTTAATTTTTTTTACATTTAACACTAAAAGCATTTTTGAAACAAAAAAATCATGTTTTAGTCTGAGAGGCATAGTTTTTTATTTTTGGCCAATTGTTTTAGGTAGGGGCTCGTTTTTGCGGGATGAGATGGCGGTTTGATTGGTACTATTTTGGGAGGCAAACGCCTTTTTGATCGCTTTGTATTACACTTTTAGTGATGTAATGTGCCAAAAATGGCTTATTTACACCATTTTTGTGTTTTTTTATGGCGTTCACCTGAGGAGTTCAGTCATGTGATATTTTTATAGAGCAGGTTTTTACGGACGCGGCGATACCTAATATGTGTAGTGTATTTTATTTTTTAGTTTTTATTCAGTGTTATGTGTTTTTTCATTTTTACTTTTTTTCACTTTTTACATTTTTTTGACCCAGACCCACTTGGTTCTGAAAGATCCAGTGGATCTGGTGTCTGTATAATACAGTACAGTACACTATATAGTGCACTGTACTGTATTTTGTACTTTAGAAAGTCTGAATAGACCTTTAGCAGGTCTATTCAGACTTTCAGCACCATGGAGAGCAGGGCGCTTCTGAAAGCGTCCTGTCTCCATGGCAACCATCACCCCCTGCCATAACTGGGCAGGGGTGATGGATAGGAGAGAGTGGAGCACCCTCCTCTTCGATCCCATCCTGTTGGGGGCTGCAAAGGCACAGCAGCCCTCCGATGGGAGAGGGAGGGAGCGCTCCCTCCTGTTAACCCTTCCATACCGCGGTCCGTATGGACCGCGGTACGGAAAGAGGGTTAAGCGGCTGGCATCTGCAGCACAGATGCCAGCCGTTCTATCAGAGTGTCAGCAATGTGCTGACACTCTGATAGAACCACTAGACACCAGGGATAGATTACAGGGGAGGCGGGCGGGGATCGCAATCGCGATCCCGCCCGCGCCGCACCGCCCGCCTCCCGCCCGCCTCGCGCGCCGCAACCACCCCCTGCACCCCCGCAGCCACAGTATGATTGGGGGCTGCAGGGGGTTAAAAACTGTTTGGGGGCATTAACTCTCTGATCCCGCGGTCATAGACCGCGGGATCAGAGATCGCAAAGCGCTGCAAACCGCAGGTCTGAATTGACCTGCGGTTTGCAGCGATCGCCCATATGGGGGGGTCACAGGACCCCCCTGGGCATTGTAACAAGGTACCTGCTGAATGATTTCAGCAGGTACCTTGTTCCGATCACTGCCAGCTGAGCAGCAGTGATCGGAACAACTCATGACGTACCCGTACGTCATGTGTCCTTAAGGACTCGGGAAACATGCCGTATCGGTACGTCATGTGTCCCAGGGGGGTTAAGGGTGGAACTGACATTGAAAATTGACGCATTAACAGATCCGTTCTTCCATGCGCAGACCTTTAAAAATGGTAAAATAATAAATAACTGACCCGTTTTTATGGATGACAACGGAAAAGACGAATCCGTTTGCAAATGAAATCAGTTTTAAAACGTTTTAACAGATCTGTCGGGCAGTTCCATTGACGGAACTGCCTGACGGAATCCTTCAACGCAAGTGTGAAAGTACCCTTAGAATCACAAAACAGTATCTCTTTAACTATAATAAGGTATACAATATAGAGAACACATTATTCATGGTGAACGTAAACAGTGTGAATTAAAATGGTACAATTTTTTCCCCTTATTATTTAATTTGTATTATGCCTGAGAAAAAAATAGCTTTGTAAGAACAAAACATCCAGTTTCTCCAGGAGGGCAGGTCTAAAGTGTCATGGTCAATCTTCTGCCTGCCATACAGAAGGTGTCATGCCTTCAGCAAGTTCATTGTAAATTTATTCTGAGTTTTTATGTATAGTTAATTTGCTTTCTGTATAATTCTCTGTTTATTGTGTAACAGCACCATCTAGTGGCCTTTAACATACAATTGCAGCTATTCATACTAGAAGTTTGGTCTACTTCAGCTTCCATACCTTAGTGACATCATCAGCCCTGCACATAGCAGCCATCTTCCTCATTTACAAGCCATTTTCCACAGGTTAGTACATGGTCTGGAAGCCTCTGGAGTCATCCTCCACATCTAAGCTTTTACGGTATCATCACTGGTATGTCACATGTTTGCATATGTATTTTGCATATCTTTTTCCTCTCTTTCATAGCAGTTTACAGTTAGCAGCTAGGGGCCATGCTTGTTATGCAGATAGGATAACATGCTCCGGTTAGATGTGTATATGTGTTTGTATGTGCATTGCTATATGTCAGACCCCATTAGTAAGTGCATTTTTTTTCTGTTCCCCAGTTTCACCGCACTTATATATCCTTGCAATAAAGACAAGTTGGATGTTGCTCCATTGTCAATCCATTGCTGGGATAGGTTTAGCTGTCTGTCAAGCTATGTACCTTCACACATAAGGAGGATAGAACAGAAGGACTGGAGTTTAACTCCCAACAAAGACCTCTAAAACAATTTCTTTATTAAAAGTCTATGTGCTCGGCCCCTCCCCACTCATATCAGAGCACAGCTTCATTAGTATTCACTGTGCTGCTTAAATGTTTAAGTTTTATGAAATCTGTTCAACTAGTGCCAATCCGATCCTTTTTTTTTAAAGCAAAAAATAGATATGGGGGAATGTGATGTAAACCTAGCACACTAGGGCTGTATTCACACAAACTGTGCAGTTTTTGGTGTAGTTTTTTTTTTTTTTTTAAAGCTAAAGGAAGAACTTATACAGTACTGCCCTTTTGGATCCACCCCTGAAGATTTTATGTACTTCAATGACATCTAGAGGTGGACTGTCTCCAGAGCCTATACCCTTCTGCATGTTCCCTTCCTGGATCCTGTCTCCTCTATTCCACTTCTCCTGCAATTGTTCTTTGTACTTCTACACCAGGGATGTTCAACCTGCGGCCCTCCAGCTGTTGTAACACTACAACTCCCACCATGCCCTGCTGTAGGCAGATAGCTGTAGGCTGTCCGGGCATGCTGGGACTTGTAGTTTTGCAACATCTGGAGGGCCGCAGGTTGGGCATGCCTGTTCTACACCATGCAACTGTTTCCAGTCTTATAGAGAACGATATTAGAGCTGCGATTTTTCTACTCTTAGTTGCTATGAGCCTGAACATTTACAAAGAAAAATATCCAGTGAATTATATAATTAATAGCATCGTCTCAAATTAAACTGCGACACAAAAATACAACGTTGTTTACAGCGCTATATCTTAGTGCATGAGAGATATTAAACAAATGCAAAGCATGCAGCAGGAGACATAACCAGTTTTATTGGAAAGATGTTAAAAAGTTAATGAAAAAGTATTACACATACAGACAGCAATGTGTTAGGGACAGGAATTTATTATGGGCTTATTACTATACTGTGCACTGGTAGGATTGCATCATAATAAATATGTATTAACTTCTGTACAGAGTAAGCACCCATAATAAACTCTCAGCTTTGTAATAAGCAAATATAAATGCTAGATTATCATAAATACCTGACTCTACAGAGCAATTTGTTATCAGAATTTGTGATGTGTTATTTATGAATATTGTCATCAGCAAAGAAAAAAAAATCTGGATGTTTTCCTGGAACTAGAAAATAATACCACTGCATAGGAATCTATGATTTGCCGTGAATCTGCTCTTCCTTCAAAAGATGGGGAAAAAAATTGAAATGCTCCAGAGATGAGCCCTCTTTATTTTTTTAATGAAAGGCTGTATAATATATTTTCTGTATGGTTGCTGCAGCTGTCAAGGAGAGAGCCTCGGCTCAGCTCCATTATGGGAGATGCAATACCCGGTCCTATGGCATTGAGTTCCACAGAGGGGCCAGTGCTGATTGACAGCTTGTCACTATGACGTCTTATTCCATCGCTGTTATGGAGAAAATTAATGTCACACCAGCAGCCTTATGACTCGCTGTCATCTTAGAAGCGCTCACCTTTTATCAATGCTCTAAATAACATTTCAAGCCCATCGTCTCACAGTGGACAATCCGGTCAAGGGACATTAAATCGGATGACTGTGAAATGTCATAATAGAAATCGAATGCTAACAACTTCTTTTCTAAACTAGCTCCTACGGTTTTTAAACTGTGACAAGGGGAACCAAGGGTTCAGCACACCCGTTCTGAAAAGGTCACACAATCTCTCTTGGTCTGCTAGCCATTAGTGGACCTTTTCTTAAAGAAGGGGAAAAAAAAGAAAAGGTTGTGCAATCTTTTTAGACATTTTACATTATCCATTATCCAGGATATATATGTCCATTTAATTTTCAGGGCTCCAACTTTCAGGTATGTTTAGGCTAAACAGTCCTAATGTCGTCTTGTCTGCGGACGTTTCAGTCTGGGTGTAGGGTCAACTCATTAGCTGTCTTATACATGAATGTATCCTGAAGAGGGAATGTCATACATACAGTAAGTGCATTTTATTTTGCAGTAGCGACAATCAATAGAAATGATGGCAATTGTGTAATTATTGTAAGAGGCTTAGCCATATGTCTCTGCTCTTTAGTACAATATCTCTGGGTCATTGGCCACAGAAGAAAATATGGCAGGTATAATCGAGGCAGACTAACAGTATAAACAATTGGTGACCTGTACAATGGTCTGAAAAATGTGATTTTACCAAAAAATGATTCTTCCTTTCTGTTTATATATGCCACCATGTACCGTATACAATATGCACACAAAATGAAAATGGAACAAAATAAAATTTTAACATGAGAAAATCCAAGGAGAATGGATTTTTATGTACCCTGGACTATTATATGTAACTTAGAAAATCTCCTTCCTATAAAAATAAATTTGTTTCATCCCCATTGAGAATATCTAGCTATTCTGTTTCATTATTGAAACCCTTTTGTATGACAACAATTAAAACAAGACATTCTGTAGTTATGACAATTCTCTTTGGTGTGATATTATGTGACTACATAGTAAAAATGTAGAAAAGGAAATATTATGCCTAAAGAAAACTCTTTAGAAAAGAAATGAAATAATTAATAGGTCTCATTGTTTTAATCACTTTGAAGGAGTTGTCCAGAAAGAGCATTACTCTTGTCCTTGAGTTGTGTCTGGTAGTACCACCTCATCCCTATTTAGGTTTCTGAAAAGAAAGCCGACTCATTTTTCCAATCCTTCAAATCCTTTTAACTGCTTAATGACCGCCCATTGTCTTTTGATGCAGGGCCTTGGTCTGCAGCGATGTCCTTTGGCGCTACTGCAGTTGAGGGAGATTAACGGCTGCCGGAGCACTCCTATGCTAAGAAAACAACGGCTATTAACAGCCTCGGGCCTTAACGCAGGCTCCTGCTACACAGCTAGGGTCAGAGTAGGTTCTGATCCCAGCTGTTAACTCTCTGATTGCCACAGTCTATAACACGGCATGGTCAGATGGTCATCCACAGCCAGCTCTGAGGACCTATCAAGGTCCCCAAGGGTGTCTGTTCTGTAAGGGCACTCTAGTGTTAGGCTGAGTTCACGTTATTTTAACGTTCTTTTGATCCATCTGAAGAACACAAAAACAAAGAAAAAAATGGATCCTGTAAAAAAATAACAAATAACTAATGGATCCTGAGCATAAGTTATGCACATTTGGTATCCGTTTAAGCCATTGCCACCTGACAAAATTTTAGATGATAAAGAAGTCCTGCATGCACATTGGGTGTGTCCCCACACACTCTGCCTTTGTCCAGTCAGTACTGACAATGTCATACTGTGTGATGACACCTTATTATGAGATGTGGAAGAAAAAAATGGAATCATTCACAGGCGCCATCACCTTGATTGGTAACATGAGCTACACAATGTATCTCTGCAAAACTGTACCCGTTATTTGTAAGTCTGATATACATTACGAATAAAGTGTATGCAAACATAAATTGTGAAGATTGTGTTATTCGTCACGGGCCCTGTGAATGACGTCTTCTTCCCCTTTTTGGAACAAGTCATATCAGAACCTGTCTGCGTCCAGTGTATTTGAGTCCCGGAAGTCAAGGCATAACAGTCCCTCGGATATGTTTGCCCATTATTGTGTTTATTATTACCTGTTATAACCCATTCATTTTCAGTGCACCTTAGCAAAGGGAATTGTTATGCCCAGTGGGCAATATGTTCATATACTTCTAGAAGGAGTAAGAGAACAACAGCACAATGCAAAATTCTATGAAAAAGCACAATAGATTGGGGTGATATGCAGCGAGCTCTGGTGGGAGGCAAGGGAACAGGAGTGGTAGTGGAGGCCTGATGGTGGCAATGGTCCTCACGGTAACTACGGTCCTCACGGGCCTTCCTAAGTGATCCCTGGGGCCGATACACAGTGTAGGGACGCCACAAACTAGTTCTAGGGATTCTCCTGCTTGGTGGTGGTTTTGGTGCCCTTGATGTTTGTGGGTTTTGTTGGGGGTGCAAGGCAGAGCCCCCTTGAAAATGCACAGGCAGTGCAGTACGGTGGCAATGCAGGTGTTGATGAATGCAATGATGAGGATGAGCTCTGCTCTCAAAGGCTGATACACTCCAATGTATTCTAAATTGCTTCCTCAGAGGCTGGCCTATGGCTCTGTCTCTCAAGCTGTCTGGTTGTTCTACCCAGGGCTGCTATTTTCCTCCCTCAGAGGTCTATATCTCACACTACATTGCACTAACTCCTTCCAATGGTAGATGCAGCAGTCCCGCCTTGCAACTAGCTACCAAGCCTCTTAATCCTTGCACAGCCTGTAGGAAGTAAGGTAACATATGCAAACATAAACCTAAATTCCACACATGTTTAACCCACTTGGCAGTGTGCACACTGCATAGGTAACGCTAATATTTACTAAAGCAGACATGTTAGGAGAGCTGCCTCTTCAATAATAGTCAATCTAAATTTCATATTTTTTCACTTATTTCTACATCTATATAAAGCTGAGTGTATGTGTGTATGTCCGCTAAAGGAATCTGCACCATCACTTTTACAATCACAAAATTTGGCACACAGGTACATCAGGTGTCGGTACAGCAGAACGGAAAACCGGACCAGGCGATGCGGCAATTTCCAGAACACTGGGTACCGGATCCGGCATTAATACATTTCAATGGAAATTAATGCCGGATCCGGCAAGTGCGGTAGTGTTCCGGAATATTGGCCGGTCAAATACCGTACAAAGGACGGAACGGAAGACACCCTGATGCATACTTAATGGATTGCTTTCCATTCAGAATGCATTGGGACAAAACAGAAGCGATTTTTTCTGGTATTGAGACCCTTTACCGGATTTCAATACCGGAAAAGAATAACTCTAGTGTGAAAGTACTCTAAAGGGGGCAGGTAGGGTGGCCATTCAGGCCACCTTCAAAAGACGGACTTAAAAACCCTGCCCCCAGGACTCGCTAAGCCACTCTCCCGACCAGTTAGGCCACGCCCCCTCACACTCTGCAGCCGACGGGTATTGAAAAAATCAAGGTAAAAATTAAATTCTGTCAGCTGCAGGGGTGGGAGGGAGGGTGACTTTCTCCCTGCAGCTCATGCTCAGACAGCAGAGTGCTGCTGTCTGAGAGTGAGCTGTTCAAAAGGACATCCCTGTGTCCGTCCAGACCCTGCACCGGATGGAGGCCAGGGAGTCTGAAACCCGGACTGTCCGGCTTAAAACCGGACCTCTGACTACCCTAAGGGCTGCTGCTGTGGAGATCACAGTTAAGGAGATGGCCCGCTATGGAGGTCAGTATTAAGGGGCAGATTGCTGTGGAGGCCACTGTTAAGTGGGTGGGGTGTTGTGGAAATCACTGTTAAGGAGATGGGGTACTGTGGAGGTCACTAATAAAGGGGGAGCCGCTGTGAAGGTCACTGTTAAGGGGGCGAGATGCTGTGGATGTCACTGTTAAAAAGACGGGCACTGTGGAGGCCTCTGTTAAGGAGGCAGGGAACAGTGGAGGTCACAGTTAAGGGGACGGTCTGCTATGGAGGCCAGTGTTAAGGGGTGGGGTACTGTAGAGGTCACTGTTAAGGGGGTTGGGTGTTGTGGAAGTCATATTTTAAGGGAACGGAGCTCTGTGGAGGTAACTTAAAGTGGTGGGTTATTGTGGAAATCAATGTTAACAAGATGGGGTACTGTGAAGGTCACTATTTAAGGGGAGGGCACTGTGGATGTTACTGCTAAGGGGGCAGGCTGGTGTGGAGGTCACTGTTAAGGGAGGAGGGGACTGTGGAGGCCACTAGTTAAGGGGCAGCGGGGTACTGTGAGGTCACTGTTAAGGGAGTGGGTTACAGTGGCGGTCACTGTAAACGGAACGGGGTACTTTAGCAGTCACTGTTAACCACTTGAAGACCACATGTTTATACCCCCTAGTGACCAGGCCCTTTTTTACAAATCCGCACTACACTACTTTCACCGTTTATTGCTCGGACATACAACTTACCACCCAAATGAATTTTACTTCCTTTTCTTCTCACTAATAGAGCTTTCATTTGGTGGTATTTCATTGCTGCTGACATTTTTACTTTTTTTGCTATTAATAAAAATGTAACGACATTTTTGCAAAAAAATGACATTTTTCACTTTCTGTTGTAAATTTCTTTTTTTTTTTAAATACATTTCTATATAAATTTTTAACAAAATTTATTGTTCTACATTTCTTTGATAAAAAAAATCCAATAAGTGTATATTTATTGGTTTGGGTAAAAGTTATAGCGTTTACAAACTATGGTGCAAAAAAGTGAATTTCCGCATTTTGAAGCAGCTCTGACTTTCTGAGCACCTGTCATGTTTCTTCAGGTGCTAGAATGCCAGGATAGTATAAATACCCCCCAAATGACAACATTTTAGAAAGAAGACACCCCAAAGTATTCAAGGAGGGGCATGGTGAGTTAATGTATCATTTCATTTTTTTTCACAAGTTAGCGGAAAATGACACTTTCTGAGGAAAAAGAAAAAATAATAAAGTTTCCATTTCTGCTAATTTCTGGCAAAAAAAAATAAAATCTCAGACGGACTCACTATGCCCCTCAGTGAATACCTTGGGGTGTCTACTTTCCGAAATGGGGTCATTTTTGGGGTGTGTTTACTGTTCTGGCATATTGGGCGGGGCTAAATTGTGAGAAGCCATGTAAAACCTAAAGGTACTCGTTGGAATTTGGGCCCCTTTGCACACCCAGGCTGCAAAAAAGTGTCACTCATGTGGTATCGCCATACTCAGGAGAAGTAGGGCAATGTGTTTTGGGGTGTATTTTTACATATACCGATGCTGGGTGAGAGAAATATCTCTGTAAATTGACAACTTTGTATAAAAAAATTTAAAAAGTCGCCGTTTACAGAGATATTTCTCACACATAGTATGGGTATATATAAAAATACACCCCAAACACTTGCCCTACTCTCCTGGTACAGCGATCCACATGAGTGACTGTTTGCAGCCTGGTCGCAAAGGGCCTAATTCCAATGAGTACCTTTAGGATTTCACAGGGCATTTTTATGCATTTGGATTCCAGACTTCTTCTCACGCTTTAGGGGCCCCTAAAATGCCAGGGCAGTATAAATACCCCACATGTGACCCCATTTTAGAAAGAAGACACCCCAAGGTATTCCGTGAGGGGTATGGTGAGTTCATTTAAAATTTTATTTTTTGTCACAAGTTAGTGGAATGAGAGACTTTGTAAAAAACAAAAATAAAATAAAAAAAATATCAATTTCCGCTAACTTGTGCCAAAAAAAATAATTCTGTGAACTTGACATGCCCCTCACGGAATACCTTGGGGTGTCTTCTTTTCAAAATGGGGTCACTTGTGGGGTATTTATACTGCCCTGGCATTTTAGGGGCCCTAAAGTGTGAGAATCCAAATGCGTAAAAATGCCCTGTGAAATCCTAAAGGTACTCATTGGTTTTAGGGCCCCTTTGCGCATCTTGGCTGCAAAAAAGTGTCACTCATGTGGTATCGCAGTAAGGAGAAGTAGGGCAATGTGTTTTGGGGTGTATTTTTATATATACCCATACTGTGTGTGAGAAATATCTCTGCAAATGACATCTTTTTAAAAAAAATGTATACAAAGTTGTCAATTTACAGAGATATTTCTCTCACCCAGCATGCGTATATGTAAAAATACAGTACCTTTTAGGAGGGCATTTTTACGCATTTTTCTTCTCACGCTTTAGGGCCCCTAAAATGCCAGGGCAGTATAAATACCCCACATGTGACCCCATTTTGGAAAGAAGACACCCCAAGGTATTCCGTGAGGGGCATGGAGAGTTCATAGAAGATTTTTTTTTTTTGGCACAAGTTAGCGGAAATTGATTTTTTATTGTTTTTTCTCACAAAGTCTCCCTTTCCGCTAACTTTTGACAAAAAGTTCAATTTTTCATGGACTGAATATGCCCCTCAGCGAATACCTTGGGGTGTCTTCTTTCCAAAATGGGGTCATTTGTGGGGTGTTTGTACTGTTCTTTAGGGGCCCCTAAAATGCCAGGGCAGTATAAATACCCCACAAGTGACCCCATTTTGGAAAGAAGACACCCCAGGGTATTCTGTGAGGGGCATGGCGAGTTCACAGAAAAAAAAAATTTTGGGCACAAGTTAGCGGAAATTGATATTTTTTTTTTACATTTTTTTTTTTTTACAAAGTCTCATATTCCACTAACTTGTGACAAAAAATAAAATTTTACATGAACTCACCATACCCCTTGCGGAATACCTTGGGGTGTCTTCTTTCTAAAATGGGGTCACATGTGAGATTTTTGTACTGCCCTGGCATTTGAGGGTCTCCGCAATCATTACACGTATGGCCAGCATTAGGAGTTTCTGCAATTCTCCTTATATTGAGCATACGGGTAATGAGATCTTTTTTTTCCGTTCAGTCTCTAGGCTGAAAAAAAAAAAAAATGAGCGGCACAGATTTTTTCATTCGCATCGATCATGGTGGATGAAAAAATCTCTGCCAAAATCAGTGACTGCGGTGCGGTGGGCGCTAACTACCTAACAAGTAGCTAGCTAACTGGCGGTGATAAGGGACCCTTAGGCCCCATTCACACATCCTCAATTCTGTTTGCGGAACGAAATTGCGGACCCATTCATTTCTATGGGGACAGACTTTGTCCCGCTCGGATCCGTGCTTCCGGGTCTGCACTTCCGTTCCGGAAAAATATAGAACATGTCCTATTCTTGTCCGCAATTGTGGACAAGAAAAGGCATTATCTATATAGTTCTGGCAATGTGCGGATCTGCAAAATGCGGAATGCACATTGCCAGTGTCCGTATTTTGCGGATCCGCAGATCCATGGATCCGCAAAACACATACGGATGTCTGAATGAGCCTTGCAGGGGGGTGATTAGTGACAGGGGGGTGATCAGGGGGGGTGACATGGGTGATCAGGGGTTAATCAGTGATGGGGGGGTGTGTGTGTGTAGTGATTGGTGCACTTTACTTATGTTTCAGCGTCTGAAATGCGTTTTAAATGCCTTTTTTTTCACATCTACAGCCTGCCAGCGCATTATCAGCGCTGGCAGGCTGTAGTTTCAGTTGTCCCGGTTACGATCGCATGAACGCGAAATCTCGGGTCTCACGAGATGACGCCGATAGGCGTGACTAAGACCTGAGAGAGCCGCCGCGCTGACGCCCATCGGCGTTAGCGTGGCGGCAAGTGGTTAAAGGGGCAGTCGCTGTGGAGGTCTCTGTTAAGGGGGCCGGGAATGGTGGAGGGGACTGTAACCTATGGTCAGTGTTAAGGGGCGGGTGCTGTAGAGATCACTGTTAAGTGGGTGGACCCCATGTGGAGGTCACTGTCAAGGGGCTGGGGTGCTGTAGAACTCACTGTTAAATGGTCAGGCTGCTGTAAAGGTCAAAGTTAAGGGGGTGGGCTGCTGTGGAGGTCCCAATTTAAAGAGAGGGGGCACTGTGGGGGGGGGGTAGTGTTAAAGAGGACCTTTCATGACTTTTAAATATATAAACCAAGTATGCTCACATGGAGAGCGGCGCCCAGGGATCTCCCTGCACTTACTATTATCCCTGGGCGCCGCTCCGTTCTCCCGGTATAGGCTCCGGTCTCTTTCCTCACAAAGTTATAGTAGGCGGGGACTTGGGGGACTTGGTTATAGTAGGCGGCGCCTGCCCTTCATCTCCTTCTCCCGGCTGTATCGCTGGCCAGTCGCAGCACAGAGCTCATAGCCTGGGAGTTTTTTTCTCCCAGGCTATGAGCTCTGCGCTGCGATTGGCCAGTGCTGCAGCCTGGGAGAAGGAGATGAAGGGCAGGCTCCGCCCACTATAACTTTGTGAGGAAAGAGACCGGAGCCTATACCGGGAGAACGGAGCGGCGCCCAGGGATAATAGTAAGTGCAGGGAGATCCCTGGGCGCTGCTCTCCATGTGAGCATACTTGGTTTATATATTTAAAAGTCATGAAAGGTCCTCTTTAAGGGGTGGGGGTCTGTGGAGGTCACTGTTAAGGGGGCGGGGTGCTGTAGATGTCACTGTTATAGTCGATACTGTCGATATATATAAACGATACACACAAACATTAAATGAAATAGATTAAATATACATGTGTGAAGCCGGGTCCATCAGCTAGTACCAAATAAACACAACCCTGTTATAATGAAAGCACATGCAACCATGTGGGTACTCCTTCACAAGACAGGTAGAACAAATGATATTAGTGTAACTTTACTATTGTTGGAATCTCAAGAAATTACCATCTCTAATGTTCAATGACCAGCCCACATACCTAACAGGTAAGCTTTTACCAGTGTAATTTCAACGCAACTTGTCCTACAAAATTTGAGAGTTCTCACATTAAGGGATTTTCAGGGGAGAAATTTGAGAGAAAAAAGAAACTGACCTCTATACAAAGCTTTTACAAAGCAGGAAAACTGGGGAGAGTAGTAGATTAGATCAGAAGACTCCCTCACAAACAATGGATAGTTTTGGAGGAGCATATAGCACAATAACCTTTAAGACATAATATTCTGTCAGATTCTAAGGGCTTACCCCTGGTATCTTGGGATAGAACACTAATAGCAGCCACCCTCAAGATCTGGAAAGACGATGATATTAGGGACTGCTGCTCTCAGTTCCCCTCCCCTCTGTTAGACGGGTCTACATCCCACAGACCCGGGTTTTCAATCCTTACCATCTCAATTGAGGAAAAGCAACATTGGAATTGAAGACTAAGATCTAAATGTTTTACAATATGAGTGAAATCTGCAATTAAAAAGGGTTTGACTCAGAGATGGCAGCCCCCCACACATAGTCAGACACATACTCCAGTTAAGCTCTTCTCGAAAATAAACCCCAATTTACAAGCTGCGGAACTCCCTACATGTCTTTACTTCGTTAGCGAGTGGGAGAGAGACTTGGGTCTAAAGTTTACAACTAAAGAGCTAAAGACCATTTTATTAGCACCTAAAATTACATCTAGAAGCATTACAATACAAGAGAATGTTTATAGGATTCTTATCAGATGGTATCTGACTCCTGATAGATTGAGGAAGATGTATAGCTCTACATCCGATATGTGTTGGAGATGTCAGACCCAAGAGGGGAATTTTCTACATATTTCTTTGGTGGTCATGCCACAAATTAGTAGAATTCTGGAGAAAAGCGGGGCGTGGCCTGGACGTCCGAGGAGATGGCCGCATGAACACTGAGCTCCGCCGCTGATTACTTGCAAGGAGAATTTGCCGCCACACATTAGCGCTCTATGGGGAAGAAAACTGGCCTGGACACCCCTGGGACACTGCCAAACACTCGCCCGAGGCCTCCGACGTTAGATTCTTAGCAGGCTTGCGGCCTGCTTCCCGCCCGGGCCTCCGGGGGTGCCGCTGAGCAGCGCGTGCGTCCATCGCCACCAGGCGCAACACATTTAAAGGTATTTGAGGCCCCTGTCTCCACACTGTCCCCATTAGTGGACGAATTTGTACCCGGCTCCCTAGAGGTTTCCCAGAGAGATAGGCCCTCTCTTCTGTGTAATCCGCCAGCGCTTGCCACAGATATGCCGCCCAAGCCAGCACCTAAACAGTTAAAGCATGTGGCCACGCCATCTTAAAGGCGTTGGGACTGTAATGATCACCCTGCTGGGGCTAAAGATAAAACCTCCTCACAACCGGAGGCTGAAGATGATCCTGCCACATGGGACCAGGCCTCTGATATTGGAGGGGAGGAAGATGAAGAGTTAATGCAGTGCTCACAGACATCAACTCTGCTTCAGCAGACGCAGCAACACTTGCCTACTAAAGATGATTTTAAGGCCTTGGTTTCCGAGGTGAAAAGTGCCTGTAAATCTGAAATATCTGCACTTCGGCAGGACTTTAAACAATTGTTAGCTCTCATTGATTCAGTGGAGTCTGAACATGACACCACTCGCAAGTACGTCGCTCACTTACAGTCTGTGATTTCAGTACATTCCCAAGCCCTCAGGGAAATTACTCGTCACCTGGAAGATCTAGACAACAGGGGGCGCTGAAATAACATTCGGATCAGGGAGCTACCTGAGTCTTCAACGGAAGAAAACCTGCAGGAAATACTGTCAGATCTTTTCAATATGATTCTGGGAACTCCACATCCCCAACCTATTAAGCTAGACAGGGCGCATAGGGCACTTCGTCCTAAAGTATCATCTGCATCCCCACGTTATGTTATTTGCTGTGTCCACGACTTCCGGATGAAGGAAAGTATCATGATTCAAGCTCGCTCCTTGAAAACCATAGACTTCCATGGAGCCAAAGTTCAGCTATATCAGGACCTTTCCTGGTTAACTCTACACAAACGAAGAGTTCTACAGCCACTACTGTTGCTCCCAAGAGAAAAGAAAATTCCGTATAGGTGGGGTTTCCCGTTCACTTTAATAGCCTCCAGGAATGGCAAGTCATCAGCCCTAAGGGTATATGAAGATTTTCCTTTGTTTTGTACGGATTTGGACATTCTTGCTCCTTCACTTGAGGATTGGGAGATTTCGGATCCGCCTCCAGCCCCTGCTCCAATTTGGCAAGAAGTCCGGAAAAAGAGACACCGGTCCCCCCAGCAAGAAGGCCTGCACACCTCCTGACTCCGCAGTGCTCCCCCATGAGCATACTATTGTGGGGTGACGTATCGTCGCCCGTCTCCTACTTCAACTACGCTTTTGAAGGGCATCTCTAATGGATGGGATTATGTTTTGTTCCCCTGGTGTTTTACTGTTTTTGCTCATATCAGTTTTCCATGTATTTCTCTTAAGATTTGATCCCTTAGGAACGTCCAGTCATGATTCCCTGTTAGGGATTCCCTTAGTCGCCCTTCCTCTATCCCTTCTTTTCCATAGAAGGAGATACAGAGAGTGGCACATGGTGCTACCCCGTTGCTGCACCCCGTCAATCCCTCACTGGGTACAACTACCCAAAGTTATTCCATTGAGGTGGATTTTGGATACGTGTATGTGTTTGTTTCTGTCCCCCCAACTTCCCTTTGTGTTTCCCTTTCCCTTTCTCTGTTCTAGGGGCTGGGATTTCACATCATGCCTACTGCCTCCCTTGTCCCTTGCTTCTAGCTACCTGGTTCCTCTACGAACAAGTACAGTGAGTTTTATCATTTGCCTAGGGCTACTGTTTATACGTTACAATGCTTAAATGTATGTCTCTAAATGTTAAGGGTTTAAACTCAGATGTGAAACGCAGACTGGCTCTCACGGAGTGCCGTTCACAAAAGGCGGATATAGCCTTCTTACAAGAAACGCACTTTGACAAGGAGGGTTCCTTTAAATTTGCTGCTAAGTCATTCCCTCAGGTTTTTGCTGCTTCCTCAGGCAAGAAAACAGCAGGGGTTGCTATACTCTTGTCGACCAACTGCCCCCTCCAGGTTATCTCTCATGTGTCAGATACAGAAGGTAGATACGTGATTCTTAATGCCACCCTCAATAGTGCTCCCTTGGTCCTATGTAATCTCTACGCACCTAATTCTGTTCAAATCTCATTTCTTACCAAGGTCTTTGAGAAATTATCTATTTTTTTACCTGCTACATTAATTATTGGTGGGGATTTCAATGCTTCCTTTTCTGAACATTGGGACAGGTTGTCCGCAAGTACGCACCCTATACCACTAGCACAGCGTAGACTCTTGCGCTCTTTCAGATGCTTGGTCAGAAAGTATGCACTTTATGACTTCTGGAGAATTAATTACCCTTCTGCCAGAAGCTACACTTATTATTCCCATTCCCATCTTACTCATTCTCGTATAGATTACTTCCTGGGGAATGTTCCTGCTCTCCGCATGTTAAACTCAGCGGACTTAGGCACTATTTCTTGGTCTGACCACGAGCCTATTTTTATAGACATCAAACTATCTGGTTGTCACACGAAAGTGTGCCACTGGAGATTGAATGAAACCCTCCTTGCCAACCCGACTGTCAGGCAGGAACTCCATGACTCTTTGGTGGAATATTTTGCAATCAATCAATCCTCTGTATCGTCCACATCTGTATTGTGGGAAGCACATAAAGCGGTTTTCAGGGGACAATGTATAGCAGTGGCGTCTAAGCTGAAGAAGGACCGTAATTTTAAGCAACATACTCTTATGACACAGCTGCGAGACCTAGAATCACAGTTACAGACGAGACACTCCCGACACTTACTACGCCGCATAGTTCTGCTGCGGGTTAGACTCAGCGAACTTTCATTCCAGAAAACAGAAAAATTACTTTTATACTCTAAGCAACGTTTTTACACATGGGGTAACAAGCCGCATACTATATTAGCCAGACAGCTGCGAGACTCCAATATTTTGGGCTCTCCAACAGTCATGAGACGATCCGATGGGTCATTGGTCTATGATCCTATAGCTATTTCATCGCTATTTCAAGAATACTATGCGGCTTTGTATTCCCTTCCTCAACAGTTACCGTCAGATAATGCTGAACGCCAAGATCTCTTCCAATCTTTCCTGGCTAAATGTAACCTACCAAAG
Organism: Bufotes viridis; assembly: GCA_033119425.1. Classification (NCBI taxonomy): domain Eukaryota; kingdom Metazoa; phylum Chordata; class Amphibia; order Anura; family Bufonidae; genus Bufotes; species Bufotes viridis. The sequence continues at coordinate 96,052,785 of CM065589.1, forward strand.
CTATCTGCGGAGGTTGTGTCATCATTAAATAGGCAGATAACCACTGAGGAATTGCAAAAGGTCTTAAAGCAACTTCCAAATAATAAATCTCCTGGACCTGACGGTCTGTCCTATGGGTACTATAAGACCTTTTCCTACACTCTTTTGCCTCACATGGTTGCACTTTTTAACTCCTTCTTGCAGGGTAAGCCGATCCCCCCCACACTCTTGCATTCTTATATAACGCTTATTCCCAAGCCGGGGAAGGACCATATGGAGTGTGCAAATTATAGGCCCATCGCTCTTCTAAATTCTGATTTAAAGATATTTACTAAGACTTTAGCTAATAGATTAGCGTTCTGGTTGCCGCAATTGGTCCATAAAGATCAGGTGGGATTTGTCAGACGGCGACAAGGCGGAGATAATACGAGGAGGTCCATAGATCTCATAGAAATTATAAACGGGAGCCACTCTCCTGTTCTGCTTTTAGGCCTTGATGTCGAGAAGGTATTTGACCGCTTAAATTGGTCATTTATGTTCTCCGCCTTGCAGGCCTTTGGTTTTAAGGGAGCCTTTATGAATCCCTTACACACTCTATATGCTCATCCTACAGCTTCGGTTAAATTCCCACATGCTACATCAGAAGTGTTCCCTATATACAATGGTACGCGCCAGGGGTGTCCTTTATCCCCGTTACTCTTTGTGCTCTGTATTGAACCTCTGGCTGCGGCAATTAGAGCCCATCCAGATATTCACGGAGTGCTGGTCAGGTCTGTTGAATATAAGCTATCATTGTTTGCTGATGACATCTTGCTCACTTTGACGGACCTCCACATCACTCTCCCAAATTTGTTTGATTTGCTGAGAACCTTTGGTAGACTCTCAGGTTACAAAGTGAACACGACTAAAACAGAGGCCTTACCACTTAACTTACGTTCAGGCACTTTAGCGAATTTGAAGCTGAACTTCCGTTTTCATTGGAATGAGAACTCCATACGATATCTAGGGGTCAATTTGACTAATAAATATTCCTCCCTGTATGCCAACAATTTCCCTGTGGTGTTTCGAAATCTAAAAGCACTTGTGAATAAATGGCAGCCACTTCCGATTTCCCTATTTGGTCGCATAGCAGCTGTCAAAATGTCTATATTGCCTAAACTGCTTTATCTTTTCGAAACATTACCGATTTCGGTACCTAATAGGGAATTGAGAGGTTTCCAGTCCTCCATACTTAAATTTGTTTGGAATACGAAAAGACATCGCATAGCTTGTTCTACTCTCACTGCCCTCAAATCGCAAGGGGGCCTAGCTTTGCCAGATATTGCTAAGTATTACTGGGCTACACATCTTCGGAGGTTGCCAGCATGGTCCTCGCTTCTCGCTTATTCTAGGTGGGTTGAGATAGAAAAATTATGGATAGCTCCTACGCACCCTATCTCTCTTTTATGGTCGCCGTTACCAGCCGTACTTATTCCTAAATTGCTAGGCCCCATGGCCCTTACGTACCGTGTGTGGAGATTTTGAAAACGGAAATTTTCCTTGGTATCTGACAAATCTTCAATGACCCCCTTCCTATTCAACCCATTATTCCCCGCAGGTATGGAGTCCTCATTTATTAAACCTTGGTTTACTAACAAACTCTTCCGTTTTGCGGATATTGTGGACTATAGGACCCTAAAATATTACCTTGGGAACAGCTTAAACTTGTTTTTAAACTGCCTGACAGTGTTTGTTATCACCACACCCAACTGCGGCATCTTCTACGGAGCTTATATAATTCGACTCAGGTGTCTAAGCCGTCAGCGTTTGAACGCTTGTGTAAGCTTTCGGATTCCACAAAGGGGTTAATCTCTGAAATCTATATCATATTGGCCTCTCCTTCTCCCCCTGCGATACATAGGCATACTTACATGACAAAATGGGAAAAGATCTTAAAGTGCACTATTTCGAACAAAGAATGGGGACTGATCTGGAACAGAACTGCGATGACCTCTTCATGTGTAACACACAAGGAGAATGCGTACAAAGTGTTGATGTTTTGGTATCATACTCCCCAACTATTAAAACATCTTAATCCTGCCATATCGGATAGATGCTGGCGTTGTGAATCTGCACTGGGATCCCATTTTCATATATTTTGGGAATGTTCTCTGATACGTCCATTTTGGGTCATAGTACAAGACATTCTCTTCCAACTCCTCACATCAGGTTCCCGTTGGACCCTTTTTTTTTACTTCTTAAATATGCCTCATATCCCACTGAGGAGGCATCTCTTGAGGCTTACCTTGCACATTTTAGACGCCTGGTTGTGAGTTTTTGGAAGAAACGTATTTCACCCTCACGTTTAGACCTCATTAATAGCGTGCCAGATGTACGTAGAATGGAACACCTAACGACAATGCTGGAGGCTCAAAATGCCAGGTTTGAAAAAACTTGGCAACTTTGGGATGAGCACTTCCACTCTTGCATATAGTTATTATTGCAGTCTGTTACCCTCCCCCTCTTCGCTTATTAGTCTTGTCTCGTGGTGTCCCCCCTTTTTGTCTGTATTTTCTGTTTCTTTATGCGGATTTTCTCTTTAAATATCACATAATACAACGCTGGTTTTACGTGCTTAATGTCTTTTATTGTTATACTATTGATGTTATCTATAGTTGAACCTCACTCTGCTCTTTCACTGGCCTCTGGCCTTTTGACGCCTTTCTTAAGGTTTTTCGATGCCATTGATCACATGATTGTCTATATTTGTGTAATGCTTTATTGTATTCAAACAAAATATTTCTTTTCAATAAAAAGACAATTATACAAAAAAGAATTCTGGAGAAAAGTGTTTGAAAATGTCACCACTATCTTTAAAATTATTGACATACAACTCCCACATCGCCCAAAAATTACCCTTTTATCACTTATGCCTGAAGAGTGCCCAGTTAAAACAAAAGGTTTAGAAGGGGGCGTGGCCTGCTCGCTGATGGCGCCGGTCGCTTAGAGCTTCAGCTCCGCTCCTAGTACTCCTACAACGGCTTCCACAGCGTTCCTCTGGACGGCAGGTGTGGCCCTCGAGTCACCTACAGTACACTTCTGCCATGGGCAAGCTTCGGAAGCGGCAACCGCCGAAGAAACTCACCGAATTCTTTGCGCAAACAGCGCCCGCCGGCCCGACACCAGTACGTACTCTATCTCCGTCTCCGCCTGCGGCCTACTCACCTGCCTCCTCCTCCGGAGCCCCTCTCGGAGCTGCTGTTTCGCCCCAGCTGCCTACTCCCTCTCACCCGCTCACCACGGACAACATGCGCTCCATGCTGGACTCCCTCCGAGCGTCCATAAAGGAGGACTACTCCTGCGCTTTGAAAGAGCTGCGGCAAGAGATTCATAGCCTGGGGGACCGCACCGCACATGTGGAGGGCAAGATGGCGGAATTTGCCGTCTCGCACAATTTGCTTATTGATGCGCATGAGGCGTTAGAGGAGGAGGTAAGCACCCTCAGAGCTAAGCTGCAAGATTTAGAAGACCGACATAGGCGCAACAACGTGCGGATAAGAGGGGTGCCAGAGTCGGTGAGACCTGAAGGATTGGATCCGCTTCTTAAGGGACTGATCAAAGGGGCCCTCCCTGATACCTCAGAAGCTGATCTTATAATAGACCGCATACATAGGGTCCCTAAACCCCGAAACCTGGATCCTTCCCTTCCCCGTGATGTCATTGCGAGGATACACTTTTATCACATTAAGGATCAGTTTCTCCGGCTGCTGCGGCAGAACCCAGCTCCGACGCCATCTTTTGCGGGGTTAGCAATATATCCTGATCTATCAGCGGCTACCATGGCCAAAAGGAGGGAATTCTCTCAAGTGACGAAGATCCTAAGAGAGCATCAAATCCGTTACCGGTGGGGTTTTCCTGTCAAATTAATTGTTCTGCATAAAGACACCCAACATATCTGGAATTCCCCTCAAGCGGCGGCTCTCACCCTGCATCAGTGGGGGCTGCTACCGGACTTCCAGCAAAAGCAACCCGGTGATCTTAACAAACCAGATAAGATCTCTTCGGACTGGGAGACAGCCTGACGGTCGTCCGGGCTTGATTTTCATTTCATGATGGGGTACTGGGGTCGGGGTATACATGTGTGTTGTTACTCACACTTTTACTTCCCTCCCCCCAACGGTCTGCTTTCCTATCCTGCAGGCCTCACTACTAGAAGCGGGTTTTACCGCTACGGTTTATATGTGTTTTAGTTTCATTTTGTTTTTTCTTTTTATGTTCTCTAATGTATGTTACCAGGTGTACTATGGTGGGCGTCTTATCCCTCTCGGCTCTAGGATGATGTATCATGACATAAGTGGGCTCTCAGCTGTATTATTGATATATTACAATGGGTCTTAAGATCCTCTCTAACAATGTGAGAGGCCTCAACTCCCCCTTCAGGCGCTCACAGCTTTGGTCTGATGTCCTTAAGGCTCGCTATGATGTCGTATTAGTGCAAGAATCTCATTTGTTGGAGAAGGATCAGTATAGATGTACGCATAGGATGTTCCCACACATGTTTTTCTCCCCTTCAGTTAAAAGACGCAAAGCTGGGGTGTTTATTGGGATCCGAGCCTCCGTAGCATTTACTAAACATGATTGTGTAGTGGACTCTCATGGAAGGTTTATCATCTTGGTCTGTACTATTGACGATGTTCTCTGTACCATTGCATCAGTTTATGCACCCAATGTCAGACAGAGGTCCTTCCTTAACAGGTTCTTCAGGAAAATTGCTGCAGTAGCGAAAGGGGCAGTTATTATTGGAGGGGATTTTAACATGCCGGTCAGTGCAGACATTGATTGTCGCTCGGCTCCAGGGGTCCACCGTGAGGATTTGGGCCTCACCCTTAAAGCCACACCGTATCATGACATCTGGAGGTACCATCATGGAGACGAGCGAGAATTCACTTATTCATCTCCGGTTCACTTGTCACATTCCCGCATAGATTATTTTCTTATCTCAAGAGACCTCTTACATAAGGCACTTCGGTCTGACATTGGGTGTGCTACGTGGTCTGATCATTCCCCAATCTCCCTTGAACTGGATCTGGGTATTCCTGCATGCTCCCCTGCTCAGTGGAGACTTAATCCTTATTTGCTAAAGTCTCCTCAGCGAGTTGAGGACTTTAGGTCCAAACTTACTGACTTCTTTATGTATAATACCAGCCCTGAAATCTCCCCCATCACCTTATGGCTCTCACACAAGGCATATATGCGTGGAATCCTTCTGCAGTCCGCTGCTCGTCTTAAAAAATTAAGGGATAGACAACTGAATGACGCACTCACTGCTCTAGACGCGGCAGATAAGCTTCACAGACGAGATTCTACTTCTGCTAATCTTAAAACACTGCAGAACGCCCGATCTGTGGTGAAGTCCCTTCTGCTATATAAACATGAGAAGGCGCTTCGCACGCTGCGCACCACCTTTTATCATATGGGGGATAGAGCAGGAGCCCTTCTAGCGAGACGGCTAAACCGCAGAGCGGCTGAGTCCAAGATTGGTAAGCTGCGATATGATAATGTTACCTACACGCATCCTCAGGAGATCGCTAATGCGTTTGCGTCCTATTATAAGGGGCTGTATAACTTGAAGGATGATCTTATGGTCCCTCAGCCAACTTCTGAGCTCATTGGTTCCTTTTTGGACTCAGTGCAGCTACCGACATTAACTAGGGAGCAGTTGGAAATCCTGAACTCGCCTGTGACCAGTGAGGAACTTCTCTTAGCTATCCGTCGCACCCCGACTAATAAAGCCCCTGGTCCGGATGGCTTCATTTCCAATTACTATAAAACTTTTCAGCAGCAGCTGATACCTCATCTCACCTCTTTATTTAACAGTTTTTTTGTATCCAGAGACATTCCCCCTGAAATGCTGGCTGCTACGGTAGTAACCATACCTAAGCCGGGCAAAAGTCCTGATGAGCCAGCAAATTTCCGACCTATATCGCTGCTAAACGCTGACTTAAAGTTATTTGCAAAAATAATAGCTACACGTATTAATGCTTTTCTTCCCTCTCTAGTAGATCCGGACCAGGTGGGGTTCGTGCCCGGGAGGCAGTGTCGGGATGGAACCAGAAGGATGCTTGATCTGATTCAGGTAGCGGACCGCTCTGGGAGCCCCACAATGTTTCTCTCACTTGATGCTGAAAAAGCGTTTGACAGGGTCCATTGGGGGTTCCTGGAGCGGGTACTTAACAAATTTGGCTTCCATGGGCCTATATGTGAGGCGATTTTGGGTTTATACTCAGCTCCCTCAGCGAGAGTCCTGGCTTCTGGTTTCACCTCTGACCCATTCCCGATCACGAATGGTACCCGTCAGGGCTGTCCCCTGTCCCCACTTATCTTCTCACTGGTCATAGAACCGCTGGCGGCTAGTATCCGCACGTGCCCGCAGGTCAGAGGAATCAGAGTTGGAGACACTTCTCATGTCATAGGCCTTTACGCAGATGACGTAATTTTAACGATAACGGAGCCAGAACACTCTTTAGAGGCTGTTTATTCTATACTCTCCTCTTACTCTGATTGCTCTTACTACAAGCTAAATGAAAAGAAAACTAATGTTCTGGATTTTCATCTGGCCTATGCGACCAAACAGATCCTCCGTCAGCGCTACCCCTTTCAATGGGCTACCACTTCTATTACCTATCTAGGAATTGAATTGGCGCGCTCGGTATCTCAAACCCTCTCTGTCAACCTGCTCAATCTTCAAGCTGACCTTAAGTCTGACTATCTTAGAATGTCTAAGGTCCATATGTCCTGGATTGCGCGCATCAATGCGGCTAAAATGCTTGCACTTCCTAAGATATTGTATTTCTTTAGATGTATACCAATTATAATACCTAAGGGTAGGATTGCACAACTGCAGCGAGATCTTATGTCATTTATTTGGGATGGTAAACGTCCTCGGATATCCAAGGAGTCACTACATCCTCCTATCCGATTCGGAGGCTTAGGAGTTCCTGACCTTCACAAGTATTACTTAGCAAACTTAGCAGACCAGGCTTTTGAATCCTATCTCCCGTCCTCTCCTCAGAAGTGGCATGCACTTGAAAGCTCATTGGAAAAATCTCGCTCCCTGAGGACCCTGTTAGGAGCATGCAGTCTATCGGCTATCCAATACACCCCCAAGTTGAGCACTACCACTGCTATGGTATATATCTGGCAGCAATTCACAGAGACCTTTAGGTTGTTTTATGTGCCGTTAGATGCTACCCCTATTCTGGCACTGGAATATCATATTCCGAATCTTTCGCTGGAGCTATGGAGATCTAGGGGTATAGAGCATCTGGACAGTTTATATACAGGGAACTCCATAGTGGAATTTGCAGCCCTGCATGCTAAGTACTCTCTCCCTAACAGCTGTTTTTATCAGTTTTTACAAATAAGACATTACCTACAGTCCTTACCTCCTCGCCCAGTACTGGCCCTTAACCAATTCCAGCTCTTTATCAGAAATCCTCGCTCCCTGAGACCTACAATCTCCACGCTTTATGCAGCTATACTTCCTGCTGCATTATCAGTTAAACAATCTTTTGCTCATAAATGGGAGACTGAAATAGGTAAGGTGTTTTCTGTCCAGGAGTGGAACGCTGCCTTTCAATGGACTTTCAAATGCACCAGATACATCAACCATATTGAGCAAGCCAGGCGTATTCAATTGCGCTGGTACCTGACACCCAATAGACTAGCTCACTTAGCGACGGGATACTCCCCTCTTTGCTGGAGAGGATGTGGGACTGTAGGTACCCCACTGCATATGTGGTGGGCATGCCCCACAGTCGCCCCCCTTTGGACTTCTGTAGAATATCTTCTCAGAGAAGTTACTGACTCACATATTGTCATAAGCCCGGAACTAGCAATACTTGGTATAGGTCTGGCAAATTTTCCCCCCAAAATACGAGGGATATTGGCGCACGTGTTTAGCGCTACTAGGAATGTTATTGCAAGACAATGGAAACTTGCGCACTCTCCAGAGATAGCTGCGGTTGTGCAATCTGTCAATGAACACATGCACTGTGAATTAACGTTTGCCGAATCTGCGAGTTCCAGAACCCGACTACATAATCAGTGGGTTATGTGGCTGTCCAGCCGATATGCTACGCCTCTTCCGGCCTCCTTGTTTTAATGCTGATTTAACAGTGTTGAGCTTCTCATTGTGCCTGATATATCCTACTTATGTGCAGCCGACTTGTATTTTGTATATCTCACCAGTATGCCTTGTTGTTGTTGCACTAATGTGTGCTTTCTACTATGTTATACTATAGGCGCTTATTGCGCTTTTGTTCCATGTGCTTCTACTGTCTTTGCTTAAAATCAATAAAGAAATATTGAACTCATAAAACAAAAGGTTTAGTCAGAATATTATTAGCCTCTGCCCATTTGCTCATAGCCTCCAGCTGGAAGTGGGAGAATGCTCCCACCATTACACAATGGCAAATAAAGGTAGATACCCTAGCCAGACTTGAGGAGCTTTCCCATTGGGAACTTAGAACTCATCACACACACTAAAATAGGATCCCAATGGATAGACAGGAGGAAGACGAAGCCAGCTGGATAGCCAGAAGATGGTGGAGCAACGTTCAGTCTAACTTGGTTACCTACAGGGGTGCACCTACCCTTTCTGCTGCCTGAGCCGATAACTGAAACAGCTCCCCCCCCCCATGCCAATTTATTAACCCAGTGTTTCCCAACCAGTGTGCCTCCAGCTGTTGCAAAACTACAACTCCCAGCATGCCCGGACAGACTTTTGCTGTGCGGTCATGCTGGGAGTTGTAGTTTTGCAACAGCTGGAGGCACACTGGTTGAGAAACACTGTATTAACCTAACCCTTTTGCCACAAAGAAAGCGCTCAATGCCCATGGCTCTTCTGCTGCACCCCTCTTGCCCCTTCCTTGTGCTGCCTGAGGCGATGTCACAGACATTCCCGCGACAGGTGACAGGAGATCAGTGAGACTGGCAACATGTGGTTTGATCCAACAGGTTTCCTTGTGGATCAATAGGCTCAGGTGTTGCTTATGTGGTCATTTAACCTTCCTTATTTATAGCTGCTTCTCCTACTGCGGATCCGCAAAACACGGACATCGGCGATGTGCGTTCCGCAATTTGCGGACCGCACATAGCCGGCACTCTCATAGAAAATGCCTTTTCTTGCCCGCAATTGCGGACAAGAATAGGACATGTTCTATTTTTTTCGGGAACGCAATTGCGGACCCGGCCGGGACATCGTCTGTCCCCATTGAAATTAATGGGTCTGTAATTCCGTTCCGTAAGTGCGGAACAGAATTGCGGACGTGTGCATGGACCCTTATAGTTATACTTCTTACTCTCGGTCTCTAGTTTGGCAGTTTTTTTGTTTTTTTTACAGCAAATTAAGCTGAAAAACCAGGGTCAGGCAGCTACTGCCAAGGCCAATAAGATAATGGGTTGCATCAAAAGGGGCATAGATGTCCGTGATGAGAACATAGTCCTACCACTTTACAAAGCACTAGTCTGACCACACATGGAGTACAGTGTACAGTTCTGGGCTCCTGTGAACAAGGCAGACATAGCAGAGCTGGAGAGGGTTCAGAGGAGGGCAACTAAAGTAATAACTGGAATGGGGGGACTACAGTACCCTGAAAGATTATCAAAATTAGGGGTATTCACTTTAGAAAAAAGACGACTGAGGGGAGATCTAATAACTATGTATAAATATATCAGGGGTCAGTACAAAGATCTCTCCCATCATCTATTTATACCCAGGACTGTGACAAGGGGACATCCTCTGCGTCTGGAGGAAAGAAGGTTTGTACACAAACATAGAAGAGGATTATTTACGGTAAGAGCAGTGAGACTATGGAACTCTCTGCCTGAGGAGGTGGTGATGGCGAGTACAATAAAGGAATTCAAGAGGGGACTGGATGTATTTCTGGAGTGTAATAATATTACAGGCTACAGCTACTAGAGATGGGTCATTGATCCAGGGAGTTATTCTGATTGCCTGATTGGAGTCGGGAAGGAATTTTTATTACCTTAGATGGGAAAGATTGGCTTCTGCCTCACAGGGTTTTTTGCCTTCCACTGGATCAACTTGTAGCAAACAGGCCGAACTGTATGGAAAAATGTCTTTTTTCAGTCTTATATACTATGTTACTATGTTACTATGTATAGAATTTTTTTCCTTATAGTTTTTTAGTGCTTCCTCACTACCCTCCTGTTTTAGTGATTTAAATGCTTAATTTTTGTCATTTATTGCTTTCTTTACAGTTCTATTTATCCACATTAGTTTTTTCTTGTTCCTTAACCTTTTATTACCATAGGGTATGTACCTCTCACAATTAGATTTAAGGATGCTTTTAAAAATATCCCATTTTGTGGCTGTATTTTTATTTTTGAGGACTTTGTCCCAGTTAGTTAGGCCTATTGCCTCTCTTAGTTGGCTAAATTTAGCTTTTTTGAAGTCTGGTATTTTTGTTTCTACCTGAAGAAACGCTCTTATGAATGACAATTGGAAGGTTATTACTTTATGGTCACTATTTCCCAGGTGTCCCCCAACCTGCACTTCTGTTGTTCTGTCAGGTCTATTGGTTAATACTAAGTCCAGTATGGCCGTCCCTCTAGTGGGGTCCTGAACCAGTTGGGAAAGGTAATTGTCTGGTTATTGCCAAGAACCTGTTTCCTTTATGAAATATACAGGTTTCAGTTTCCCAGTCTATATCTGGGTAGTTGAAGTCCCCCATAATAACAACCTCATTATGCTTTCCTGCCTCGTCTATCTCGTTTAGTAGTAGATTTTCTGTGGACTCTGGTATATTAGGTGGTTTATAATACACTCCTATTAGTAATTTATTATTGTTTTTGCCTCCATGTATTTCTACCCACAGTGACTCCACATGTTCACGTCCCTCACTTATATCTTCTCGGACTGTGGGCTTTAGATAGGACTTTACATAAAGACAGACCCCCTCCCCCTCTCCGGTTTTGACGATCCTTTCTAAACAGATTGTAACCTTTTATATTAACTGCCCAGTCATAGCTATCATCCAGCCATGTCTCAGTTATCCCCACTATGTCATAGTCCTCCTCACACATCACTAATTCCAGTTCCCCAGTTTTATTAGTCAGGCTTCTGGCATTAGTGTACATACAATTAAGAGGTTTATGTATATTTTTTACCCTACACCTTTCCTTCTGAACTGTTCTAGTCCCTCCTTCCATTTCTCCCCAGTCTCATTACCTCGCCCCTGGTCTTCCCATCCTATAACGTAATTACCCTCCCCCAGTCCCTAGTTTAAACACTCCTCCAACCTTCTAGCCATCTTCTCCCCCAACACAACTGCCCTTCCATATTGAGGTGCAGCCCATCCCTATGATAGAGCCTGTGGCCGACCGAGAAGTCGGCCCAGTTCTCCAGGAACCCAAACCCCTCCTTCTGCCACCATTTTTTGAGCCACTTGTTAACCTACCAAATCTCCCGCTGCCTTTCTTGTGTGGCTCGTGGTACAGGTAGTATTTCGGAAAACACTACCTTTGAGGTCCTTGCACTAAGCTTGTGACCTAAATCCCTAAAATCATTTTTAAGGACGCTCCACCTACCTATAACTTTGTCATTGGTTCCGATATGGACCATGACTGCTGGAGTCTTCTCCAGCCTCTCCCAGTAATCTGTAAAATTGATCTGAGATGTGTCGAACTCGAACGCCAGGAAGACAACACACCGTTCGACAATCCCGGTCTTTGTGATAGATCACCCTATCTGTACCCCTAATAATTTAGTCTCCCACTACCAGCACCTGTCTGGCCTGCCCTGCACTCCGGGTCCACCGCTTACTGGAGCTGACATTCCCCTGACTGACAGAGGAAGCTTGACATTTATTTTGCATATTACTGTTTCCCTTTGCACTTTGGATTGCTGTGTTGAGACTCTTAAATGAGGTTCCATGGTGTTTTATGTAGCTGGCCTCCCTGACATCAGCTATTGTTCTGTTTGAGTAGTCTCCAAGGCATTGCTCCCGGTTAGCCAGAATCCTACTCCACACTGATGAGGGGCAACAACCCAAAACAGCTGTCTGTGGATAAATAACTGGCTTAGGTTTTCCCCGTCACGTCCTTAAAGCTTGTAAAAAAGTGGGATCTGACATAGGGGCCACTTATTTTGGTGGATTTGGTGATCTCTGTAATGGAAACACCCCTTTGCTTGGTTTTCCTTCCTTTGAGGGATATCTGGCTTTATTCAAGAAAAAATTGCCCTACGGTAAATGTTCTTTGGCTGTATGAGATTTTAAAGAGGTTTTCCACTGAATATATTTATGACCTGACCTAGGTTGTTCAATTCATACTGTAATCCCAATGCTACACCTACTATTATCAAGAGGATTACCCTTCAGATAACATCTTTCCTTCACAGCAACAGTAAACTGACAATGGATTACCTATCTGTATAACAGGCCTTATCATTTGTGTTGACTGGTACATAAGAAGTTTGGACTTTTTGGCAGTCAGTCTTGCTTGACTTTCTCAGTCAGATTATTCACTCAGAACAGAAAGGGAACGGGATGAGTGTCTTAATTAAAACATCAAACGCATTCATAAGTGCAGTGCTGTTCTGTGGACATCTTTACCTAGGCCTATCAAGAGAACAATACAGCTGTCATACTGTTAGACCAATTCTACTAATATAATATTATTCTAACACATATCTTTCCTTCTCAACAGCAGTAAACTGATAATTGATTACTTGTCTATATAGGAAGTCTTATTTGCGTTGCCTGGTACAGAAGAACAAGTTTTTGTATTTAATTTCCAGTGGTATAGTACTGCTGAAATGAAAAAAGAAAATACAAAAATTCTTCAAAAAATTGTTTTCTATGAATATTGAGTTTAAGAAAATACATGACCATTCTTCAAATTTGTAATACTGCGTCCATAGATATATCCAAGCATCAAGTTATACTGTAATTTCATGGGCCTTGAGTAACCTTTTCTCACAGTTTCATAAAGAAAATTGGGTAATGCCCAACCATGTGTCATATCACGAAGGTATTCTCCCCTAGAAGCATTGCTTGTAGCGGAAAACATAGGGCAGCACTGAGGCAGCAAATGTGAGGCTTAAGAAGATGCAGAACAGGCTGCAAACGAACGTAGTATCTCGGGATGAGCAAATCAACTTCAGATTAAATATCCGAAGTCGATTCGCATAAAACTTCATTTCAATGTATTGGCTCGTAATAACTTCATAAATTCATTTCTACTGTAAAAAAAACATTTCCTGAACTCGGGTTCAGTTCCAAGGTACCAATTGGCTCATTGGAGCCAATACTTTCCAATACTGTACGGAGCGCTCGTTCCACACAGTATTGAAATTAAGTTTTATGCGAATCAACTTCGGATGCTTCATCCGAATCGATTCAGCTCATCCTTAGTAATATCTAATAGTCCCTAGTCGTTTTAATCAATTTCTATTTAATCACTGCATTTTTTAAGAATAGAACAAAAGCAGTTGCAAACTGCAATTTGTAAATGCCATGTGGGAGTGTAAAAGTCAATCACTGGTTGTGAGGCAGGTCATCACAGCCATTTTCTGCCATGTCAAGACAGTAGTACGGAGCAGGGAGCACCAGAACTAAAGTGGGGGGTCGAATCAGAGATTGCCCCGGAGATAGCTTTTTTCTTGCACAGCAATACCACTTCCAAATTGTAACAAATATTGAAAATTGATATACCGGTAAGTGTATGAAAAGAAAAAAGAATATAAATATAAAATAAGTATATAATAAATATATATACAGGTAGCAACCAGACAGATAGTTTCTGGAGCAATTTACTATGTTTATTCATGCAGATTTGTTTCCCAGGTCAAAAAGAGAGACTGTCCTTCAAAAAGAGGGATGCTTGTGAGGCATGGATTTATGTGCAGAATTATCACTTTTTCACGCTGTTTTCATGCAGATTTTCCCATCATGCACGTTCCATTTCAAGTCGTAATTAGCGTTCATCAGACTCCATTCACCTCTAGTTTGGAATTTTATGCTGCTGGTAACAGACAGTAATGGCTAATTCTTTGGAATCCATGGACTTGAAATGAAATGTGTGCCATGGGTGAAGATGTAATATCTATAAAGCACATTTATATTAATAAGAAGCTTGTTGGATGAATATTTGAAGTTCATGTCTTTTTGTATGAGCTGAAGGGGTAATGGAACCCTATGTATGTGGACATTTGGGTGGCGCTGCTTATGGTGTGACATTTGATTTTGTTATACGGATTCATACAGATTTTCTGCATATGAATCTGCACAGTGTACAGGTATTCTTAGGGTACGGCCACAAGGGCAGGTATCTTGATGCAGTTTTGAAAGTCAAAATCAGGAGTGGACATAAAAGGAAAGAAAATATAAAGAACATATGTGACTTCTCTTTTGTGAATTCACTCCTGGTTTTGGCTTCTAAAACTGCATCAGGTTATGTACACTTTTGGAGGCAATTTTTTTTATGATTGCATTTTACTCATTTTTGGCTAAAAATAATTTTTTTCAATTGGCCTTTATTAAAAATATTGAGCCGTTCGGTCACAAAGGGTAAACTGTTTTTCTAACTGTGTGACTGATACTTTCACTTTTACCTTGTACTAGTCATCTAATAAACCTTATCTCTAAACTACTTTGAGGTCATAAACACTTATTTAAGCCACATTCTTACACATTCAGAGATAAGGAGTCCGTCTGCTCCTGGTCTGACGGAAAAGACAGAAAATCCAAAGGGTGCTACTAGAGCACGTCAGCTCTGTACAGAAAAAAGAACGCCATATTTTTTTAATAAAGACCAATTTAAAAAATTATTTTTTAGCTCAAAATGAGTACAAGGTAATAATAATAAAAAAACTGTCCCCAAAGGTATACATAGCCTTTAACCCCTTAAGGATCAGCGGTTTGCATTTTTTGAGTTTTCGCTTTGCGCTCCCTGTCTTCCCAGAGCCATAACTTTTTTATTTTTCGGTTCACATAGAAATATGAGGGCTTGTTTTTTGCCGGACAAGTTGTACTTTCCAACTATACCATTTAATATTGCATATGACGTAGTGGGAAGCGGGAAAAAATTTCCACATGGGGTGAAATTGCAAAAAAAATAGCAATTTCACCACAGTTTTGCGGGTTTTTAAATTCCAACATTCGATGCGCGATAAAACTTACCGATTACTTTTACTCTAAAGGTCAGTGGACTCTGGTATATTAGGTGGTTTATAATACACTCCTATTAGTAATTTATTATTGTTTTTGCCTCCATGTATTTCTACCCACAGTGACTCCACATGTTCACGTCCCTCACTTATATCTTCTCGGACTGTGGGCTTTAGATAGGACTTTACATAAAGACAGACCCCCTCCCCCTCTCCGGTTTTGACGATCCTTTCTAAACAGATTGTAACCTTTTATATTAACTGCCCAGTCATAGCTATCATCCAGCCATGTCTCAGTTATCCCCACTATGTCATAGTCCTCCTCACACATCACTAATTCCAGTTCCCCAGTTTTATTAGTCAGGCTTCTGGCATTAGTGTACATACAATTAAGAGGTTTATGTATATTTTTTACCCTACACCTTTCCTTCTGAACTGTTCTAGTCCCTCCTTCCATTTCTCCCCCAGTCTCATTACCTCGCCCCTGGTCTTCCCATCCTATAACGTAATTACCCTCCCCCCAGTCCCTAGTTTAAACACTCCTCCAACCTTCTAGCCATCTTCTCCCCCAACACAACTGCCCCTTCCATATTGAGGTGCAGCCCATCCCTATGATAGAGCCTGTGGCCGACCGAGAAGTCGGCCCAGTTCTCCAGGAACCCAAACCCCTCCTTCTGCCACCATTTTTTGAGCCACTTGTTAACCTACCAAATCTCCCGCTGCCTTTCTTGTGTGGCTCGTGGTACAGGTAGTATTTCGGAAAACACTACCTTTGAGGTCCTTGCACTAAGCTTGTGACCTAAATCCCTAAAATCATTTTTAAGGACGCTCCACCTACCTATAACTTTGTCATTGGTTCCGATATGGACCATGACTGCTGGGTCTTCTCCAGCCTCTCCCAGTAATCTGTAAAATTGATCTGAGATGTGTCGAACTCGAACGCCAGGAAGACAACACACCGTTCGACAATCCCGGTCTTTGTGATAGATCACCCTATCTGTACCCCTAATAATTTAGTCTCCCACTACCAGCACCTGTCTGGCCTGCCCTGCACTCCGGGTCCACCGCTTACTGGAGCTGACATTCCCCTGACTGACAGAGGAAGCTTGACATTTATTTTGCATATTACTGTTTCCCTTTGCACTTTGGATTGCTGTGTTGAGACTCTTAAATGAGGTTCCATGGTGTTTTATGTAGCTGGCCTCCCTGACATCAGCTATTGTTCTGTTTGAGTAGTCTCCAAGGCATTGCTCCCGGTTAGCCAGAATCCTACTCCACACTGATGAGGGGCAACAACCCAAAACAGCTGTCTGTGGATAAATAACTGGCTTAGGTTTTCCCCGTCACGTCCTTAAAGCTTGTAAAAAAGTGGGATCTGACATAGGGGCCACTTATTTTGGTGGATTTGGTGATCTCTGTAATGGAAACACCCTTTGCTTGGTTTTCCTTCCTTTGAGGGATATCTGGCTTTATTCAAGAAAAATTGCCCTACGGTAAATGTTCTTTGGCTGTATGAGATTTTAAAGAGGTTTTCCACTGAATATATTTATGACCTGACCTAGGTTGTTCAATTCATACTGTAATCCCAATGCTACACCTACTATTATCAAGAGGATTACCCTTCAGATAACATCTTTCCTTCACAGCAACAGTAAACTGACAATGGATTACCTATCTGTATAACAGGCCTTATCATTTGTGTTGACTGGTACATAAGAAGTTTGGACTTTTTGGCAGTCAGTCTTGCTTGACTTTCTCAGTCAGATTATTCACTCAGAACAGAAAGGGAACGGGATGAGTGTCTTAATTAAAACATCAAACGCATTCATAAGTGCAGTGCTGTTCTGTGGACATCTTTACCTAGGCCTATCAAGAGAACAATACAGCTGTCATACTGTTAGACCAATTCTACTAATATAATATTATTCTAACACATATCTTTCCTTCTCAACAGCAGTAAACTGATAATTGATTACTTGTCTATATAGGAAGTCTTATTTGCGTTGCCTGGTACAGAAGAACAAGTTTTTGTATTTAATTTCCAGTGGTATAGTACTGCTGAAATGAAAAAGAAAATACAAAAATTCTTCAAAAATTGTTTTCTATGAATATTGAGTTTAAGAAAATACATGACCATTCTTCAAATTTGTAATACTGCGTCCATAGATATATCCAAGCATCAAGTTATACTGTAATTTCATGGGCCTTGA
Source organism: Bufotes viridis (assembly GCA_033119425.1). Taxonomy (NCBI): domain Eukaryota; kingdom Metazoa; phylum Chordata; class Amphibia; order Anura; family Bufonidae; genus Bufotes; species Bufotes viridis. Next base: position 96,070,146 of record CM065589.1, read on the forward strand.
GTAACCTTTTCTCACAGTTTCATAAAGAAAATTGGGTAATGCCCAACCATGTGTCATATCACGAAGGTATTCTCCCTAGAAGCATTGCTTGTAGCGGAAAACATAGGGCAGCACTGAGGCAGCAAATGTGAGGCTTAAGAAGATGCAGAACAGGCTGCAAACGAACGTAGTATCTCGGGATGAGCAAATCAACTTCAGATTAAATATCCGAAGTCGATTCGCATAAAACTTCATTTCAATGTATTGGCTCGTAATAACTTCATAAATTCATTTCTACTGTAAAAAAAACATTTCCTGAACTCGGGTTCAGTTCCAAGGTACCAATTGGCTCATTGGAGCCAATACTTTCCAATACTGTACGGAGCGCTCGTTCCACACAGTATTGAAATTAAGTTTTATGCGAATCAACTTCGGATGCTTCATCCGAATCGATTCGCTCATCCTTAGTAATATCTAATAGTCCCTAGTCGTTTTAATCAATTTCTATTTAATCACTGCATTTTTTAAGAATAGAACAAAAGCAGTTGCAAACTGCAATTTGTAAATGCCATGTGGGAGTGTAAAAGTCAATCACTGGTTGTGAGGCAGGTCATCACAGCCATTTTCTGCCATGTCAAGACAGTAGTACGGAGCAGGGAGCACCAGAACTAAAGTGGGGGGTCGAATCAGAGATTGCCCCGGAGATAGCTTTTTCTTGCACAGCAATACCACTTCCAAATTGTAACAAATATTGAAAATTGATATACCGGTAAGTGTATGAAAAGAAAAAGAATATAAATATAAAATAAGTATATAATAAATATATATACAGGTAGCAACCAGACAGATAGTTTCTGGAGCAATTTACTATGTTTATTCATGCAGATTTGTTTCCCAGGTCAAAAGAGAGACTGTCCTTCAAAAGAGGGATGCTTGTGAGGCATGGATTTATGTGCAGAATTATCACTTTTTCACGCTGTTTTCATGCAGATTTTCCCATCATGCACGTTCCATTTCAAGTCGTAATTAGCGTTCATCAGACTCCATTCACCTCTAGTTTGGAATTTTATGCTGCTGGTAACAGACAGTAATGGCTAATTCTTTGGAATCCATGGACTTGAAATGAAATGTGTGCCATGGGTGAAGATGTAATATCTATAAAGCACATTTATATTAATAAGAAGCTTGTTGGATGAATATTTGAAGTTCATGTCTTTTTGTATGAGCTGAAGGGGTAATGGAACCCTATGTATGTGGACATTTGGGTGGCGCTGCTTATGGTGTGACATTTGATTTTGTTATACGGATTCATACAGATTTTCTGCATATGAATCTGCACAGTGTACAGGTATTCTTAGGGTACGGCCACAAGGGCAGGTATCTTGATGCAGTTTTGAAAGTCAAAATCAGGAGTGGACATAAAAGGAAAGAAAATATAAAGAACATATGTGACTTCTCTTTGTGAATTCACTCCTGGTTTTGGCTTCTAAAACTGCATCAGGTTATGTACACTTTTGGAGGCAATTTTTTTATGATTGCATTTTACTCATTTTTGGCTAAAAATAATTTTTTCAATTGGCCTTTATTAAAAATATTGAGCCGTTCGGTCACAAAGGGTAAACTGTTTTTCTAACTGTGTGACTGATACTTTCACTTTTACCTTGTACTAGTCATCTAATAAACCTTATCTCTAAACTACTTTGAGGTCATAAACACTTATTTAAGCCACATTCTTACACATTCAGAGATAAGGAGTCCGTCTGCTCCTGGTCTGACGGAAAAGACAGAAAATCCAAAGGGTGCTACTAGAGCACGTCAGCTCTGTACAGAAAAAGAACGCCATATTTTTTAATAAAGACCAATTTAAAAAATTATTTTTTAGCTCAAAATGAGTACAAGGTAATAATAATAAAAAAACTGTCCCCAAAGGTATACATAGCCTTTAACCCCTTAAGGATCAGCGGTTTGCATTTTTTGAGTTTTCGCTTTGCGCTCCCTGTCTTCCCAGAGCCATAACTTTTTTATTTTTCGGTTCACATAGAAATATGAGGGCTTGTTTTTTGCCGGACAAGTTGTACTTTCCAACTATACCATTTAATATTGCATATGACGTAGTGGGAAGCGGGAAAAAATTTCCACATGGGGTGAAATTGCAAAAAAAATAGCAATTTCACCACAGTTTTGCGGGTTTTTAAATTCCAACATTCGATGCGCGATAAAACTTACCGGTTACTTTTACTCTAAAGGTCAGTACGAATCTGGCGATACCCTATATGTATAGGTTTTCTTGCGTTTACTTGCGTTTCTTGCAGTTTTACTTTTTTGTCACCATGTTTTGACCCCTATAACTTTTTTGTAATTATATGTACGGATCTGTATAGGAGCTCATTTTTTACGTCATAATCTTATCTTTTTATTAATACCATTCTGGGGTGTGTATGACTTTTTGATCACCTTTTATGTATTTTTTTGTGGAAAATGAAGCGACCAAAAATGGCGAATCCGCCATTTGGACGCTTTTTCCATTTTGCTGTTTGACGTATGGGGAATATTTTTTTTATATTTTTACAGTATGGGAGTTTTCGCACACAGTGATTTGAATTTTTATGTTTTTTTTATAAAATTTTTTTATTTTTTTTACACTTTTATATAGTTCCCATAGGGAACTATAACTTACAATCATTTGATTGCGATTATCATACATTCCAATGCAATAGCATTGGAATGTATGAAAAAAATCGCATATTTCCTATTACAGGCAAGGCATTGCTGCCGGTCGCGGACATTAGCTGTGGGTGTCTGCTACAAGAACCATGCGGACACCCATGGCTAAGGCGCCCGCATGAAGCAGGAGTGGGCACCGGACGCAGGGCGTACATTTACGCCCTGCATCCTTAAGAGGTCAAGACAGGGGTGCACAACCTTTTTTGGCCACATTGTCAGACTGAAGGAAACCCCTGCCAGAACAGCCTGCTGGAAAAGGCTACCGCAAGTGTGAAAGTAGCCTAAGTACTGCGGAACTGTGCCTTTGTAGGCTATCTAGATGTACAGTAGGAGGTGGCTGAGGGCACTGAAAACCTATAAGACAGCGCTTCAGTGAGCTAAATACACTCACTCCAGTCTCCATTCATTTTCTTGAATGAAGGGTTTTGTTTCGCAGTGCTAAGTCACCACTTTTTAAGTTATGATAACAGCATTGGTATATGCGTTGTAGAAGCATTAGCCAGCCGCTGATTCCATGCGGATAGCCTGCATACATTTACCGAGGTGCACATCTAGCTAATCTGTGTGAAGAATATAGTACGGCATTAGTAGCAGCACTTCATGTTATCTGCACTGCCTGATAAGGTACATCTTTATTAAATTCAGTTATTGAAAGGGCTCCTGTCAGAGAGTCGGAATATTTCATAATCTGGAAGAAAAATTAAGCGTCTCTTTGTTAGGCAGAGTTTGGTTTAATGGCTGAGTGTCTAGAGAAGCCTCCTAAACACCTGCCCCATTCTACAATAAAAGCTTTGTGATATTAAGTGGAAATAGCTTTCTTTTCTCCTGTGTTGTACATTCTTTCCAGTGATAGTCTCTAAATCCATACACTGGTATTAGAGCTCCACTCTCTGTCCTACACGCAGAACTGCCGAGGACTGATCCCCTCTGTTCTCTGCCAGCCAGACTCCGAGACCCCGAATATTAAAGAGCAAGAAAAATAATGTTTTAGCTTCATGCAACATTGCAAGATGAAACATATAACTTGAATAGTGTTTGTGTATAAATACAGTATATAAATATAACTCATATATATAATTGTTATATTATTTGTATTCCCTCTTCTTTTACTTTGTACAAACAAAGCAGCCTCAAACAGTAAATCTGAAGTATATAAAGAATATATACAGTATAATATATATATATATATATATATATTTAACTGTACCATTTACTGGTTAAACTATTTGTGCAGCCTTATTTCAGTTTTACTAGAAAAATCACTATCAATAGTAATTAACTTCTGCAATCTACCAGTATATAGTCGTTAACAATTTTTAGTTTTTTAACATTTCTACATAATTATACATTTATTTACTTTTATCCTCATTAAGAGTGTCTGCACACGATGCAGATTACGTGAGTTTTTTCCATGTGGATTCGAGTGGAAAAATTGCAGTGTAATACAGTGGCAGTGAATGAGATTAGACAAATCCCATGTACACTTAGCTTTTTTTTTCCATGCAGAAATTGACCTGCTTTGTGGACTTTGAAATCCGCAGCATGTCAATTCTTTGTGTGATTTTATGCGTGGATTTCCATTTGAGATCTGCATAAAATCCGCACCAAAAACCGCAAGTAATACAAGTCAATTTTAGTGCGGATTTAGTGCAGACAAAGCGCACATAATCCGCACCATGTGCAGGCACCCTAAGGGTAGCGGCACACAAATACGGGTGAATGCACATAAGATCCGACAGAATTTCCGTGTGGAATTATGTGCGTTTCTGCTCCATATCCGCAATTTCTAAATGTGGTGTTTGGTGCGTTTTTGCCACAGATCTCATCCATCATTAAAAAGGGTAAAATCCGCAGCTAAAACCGCAAACATGATTGACATGCTGTGGATTCGGAAATCCGCACAATTTCTGCACATAAAAACATCTGCAACTTATACATGAGATTTGTGTAATCTCCTACATTATGTTGGTTCTGTAATACGTTGCAGTTTTTCTGCACGGGAATCCGCATGTAAAAACCACATATATTCTACAACGCGTGCAGGTAGCCTAAGGCTATTTGCACACAGTGCAGATTATGCACAGTTTTTCTGCATGGATTTTGGTGGAAAAAACGCAGCGTAATACAGAACCATCAAAATGTATGAAATTAGACAAATCTCATGTCCACTTCGTTTTTTCTTAAGTGCGGAAACTGACTTGCTGTGTGGATCTTGGAATCTGTAGCATTTCAATTGTTGTTACGTCTTTCTTATGCAGATTTCACTCTTTTCAATGGAAGAGAAAAATCTGTTGAAAAATTTGCATATAATGCTCATCAAAAACTACATAAAAATGCGATTTATATGTGTTTTTGTGTAGTTTGCATGCAGATTTCATGCGGTTATTCTGAATACAAATCTGCACCGTGTGCAGGTACCCTTAGAGTGACCAATCAGGGTGTGCCAGCCGGTAAAACGCTATTTGATAGACAGCTAATTGGTATTACGTACGTATCTCCGCAGAATTTCCTTACGCTCTTTTTGATCCTCCAAGCAGCTGACAGAGAGGTCGGAGACACTGATGGCAGCTGAAGCTGTCAGAGTCACTAGAAGAACCAGACATCCTTCCCCTTCTTCCAAATTCAGTTTCAGTTTGTGAGTTTGTTCTTTGCTTAAAGCCGACAGGTCAACCTGGCACCTGGAAACAAATGTGTGGAATAAACAAGTGGCTCTCTGCACCAAGTGAAATAAACAGGGCCTAACGTAATGTGGATGAAGCCAAGAAGAGGACAGATCACAGGCTGAGACGGCAAGAAGATGCATACTTCCAAGCTCTCTACCCTTAGCCTGTAAAGTATAATTTAGATACAATACAAAGTAATACAGCTCAGCCAACCATACACAAGGACCGAAATTGAAAAGCCTATTCATTTCACAATGTAAAGAAAATCTGGCGCGGTGCTTCCCCATTTCTGAACTATAAAGAGATGATGGTTGCTTTCATACCATTTAGAAGAAAAAAAAATCACTGGGATCTTCCAGTAATAGTGAGCATGCAATGAATTCTATATAATAAATCTGGAATACAAATAATACTACTCTATCATTGTAAAACCTGTGATTCCAGGTTATTATTGTGGACAGACACCAATCCTTAATGTTATCTGTACATGCTTTCATCTGTTTTTATGTCTTCTTTTCTCATATCATTCATATACAAAAACACTATATGGGAATGTACAAAAAAAATCAGTCTATACAGTCACACACTTGCATTTGTCGCACATGGATTAGCGCAGGTTCGTATTTGCGTTATACACTCTGTTATAGGGTTCTTATAACTAAATATTATGGAATTTTAGGACGGAATGCAAAACGGAACCCTTTAAGAGGCATTCCATTTTGCTTCGTATTAATTCATGTCTATGGCCACAAATACGGGGTCCGTTTTGTTCCGTTATACAGGACCGAAAAAAAGTCCTGATAAGGCGTGTGGCTGTACCTTAAAATTTGAAGGATTGCAACGGGGACAAGCCTCCCTAGCATCGCGGGTGACGCGAGGAAGCATCGTTCCCATCACGGCCTGCTATTGGCTGCGATTCCACCCCTCCCCTCATCGCGGATGTTTTGATCCGCGCGATGGGGAGATGTAGCGGCTGCCGTGTGGGCATCAGAAACGACGCGGCAGCTGGGAAACGGGGTAAGTATAACCTATATGAGGGGCCCGGCCATTAGGAGGGTCATTAAAGGGGTTGGAGAACCCCTTTAATGAGAAAAAAAACACTTGCCTGCCCCTACCTACAGTTTGTAGTAGCTCGGTAATTTCATACAGTAGCTACACGTTGCGCTTCAAGTCACTGTGCTTCAACTAACAATGGCAAAAGCAAGGCTCAACCTTGATGTGTGAACAAGGCCTCAGTAAGAAAATGTATAGATTTTGCAGCCCATTTTCTACAAGCGGATACCAAAGGTGAAACTCATTTAACTGCAGAGAAGAGAAACGAACAGGGCACAGCTTCTCCTCCAGCTGAAGTGATTTACCTTTTAATGTGAATTCCAGTGCCGTCGCTCTCCTAGAACCCTAATGTATAGCAAACCTTGTTTTTAATATAAATGCCAATTGAATTTGAAACTAAAAATAATGAAGTGACCGTGAGGCCATGGGATTGAGGTAAATATGGAAGACAGGAATAAATAGGATTTTAATGACTGGCTACGACCAATTACGGAAAAAATATACTGCATAATATTTGTATCAGAGCTATATGCATAGACTGGTCATAATGGACATCTTTGTGCTACGATATCTTCTGGTTGAGCTGTCAGATTTGGCAATTTATATTGGAAAAGACAAATAGTTTATGAAACAAAGATTAATATTTATTCATTCTAGATCCTAGCTTGTGATTTTAGTCACAGAATTGATATATATTACAGAATTATTGTTACATAGATTCTCCTTTGACTAATCAAAACTGAACTTACTGTATGTGTTAATGACTACTCAACACATTACACTAGTTTGTTTTGGGGCTCATGCACACGGCTGTAAGTGTTTTGCGGTACTCAAATAGCGGATCCGCAAAACACGGATCCCAGCGTGTTTATGGTATACATACAGCAGTTTATGGTATACAAAAACTACTTCCAAAAAAATTTCCCCTCCATCCTTACTGTAATATTTTAATACTTAGTGCCTAGCATTACATCACTAAGCAGAGTACGTTAATGCCCCGTCCTGTATCAGTTTGTTGCTGGGTTCTTGACATCACTTGCTAGATCAGAGATAACTCCAATCCTGGCAGTTTAACCTGCCTCTGGAAGGATGTAATAGACTGCCTATGAGAAATACGGAAAATAAACAGCATGATTATTGTATCAGAACTAGTATTATGCAGTCTATTACATCGTTCCACAAGAAGGTTAAAATGCCAGGATTTGAGTTATCTCTGATCTAGCAAGTGATAATTAGGGATCAGCACCATATTGCAACAGAAGTATTACCATGTACAGGGGCGGGTTGGGTCCTAAAAGTGGCCCTGGAAAAAAACATAAAAGTGGCACAATGTTGCAAGTGGATCCAAATTGACAGAAGTGAAGGCAACATAATTAGGCAGGGCCAGCAATACCACAATACCATAGTGCAGAGCAATATACCGCCCCAGCTGAACCAAATATCACAGTGTAGAACAAAATACTGCCACCTGCACCACAGTATTGAACTGTATTGCTGTCCTGAAGATGTCAATACAGTTAAATTCAGGAGGGAACCTGCGGCTGCTGGCCAGATGCATAGGAGATAATCAGATCATTGTGCACCAAGCTGGCGGCTGTGAGGAGGGCTTCAATGGCCCTCCTAGGCATAGGCCCACCAGGAAATTTCCCTGTAGGGTCAATGGCCAATCTGCCCCTGACCGTATATAGTACAAGTATTCAAATGATTGCATATTCAAGTCCCCTATGTGGACTAAAAAAAAACGTGAAAAATAGTTGAATTAAATTTCTCTAATATTTAAAAATAAATAAAAATTCTAAACCCCCTATATAAGCAAGAAAGAAAGAAAGAAAGAAAGAAAGAAAGGAAGGATATAGACATAATGGGGAGATTTATCAAACTGGTATAAAGTAGAACGGACTTAGTTGCCCATAGCAACCAATCAGATTCCATCTTTCATTTTCCAAAGCGGCTCTGATAAATGTAAGGTGGAATCTGATTGGTTGCTATGGGTAACTATGCCCGTTCGGATAAATCTTCCACAATGCATCCATAATGGCTTGATCTATAAAATTATTAATTATTTAACCCGCACAGTGAATGCCTTTAAAATATTCCCCAATGCCAGAATTTTCTTTTTTGGTCACCTTACCTCACAAAAACATTTATTACAAATTCATCAAAAAGTTGTATACACCCCAAAATGGTATCAAGAAAAACTAAATATTTTCCTGTAAAAAAACTTCTAAAATTTGATATTTCATAATAGTACTGACCCGCAGAATAAAATGAACATGCTATTTCTATTGTGTAGTGAACACCATAAAAATAAAACCTAAAAAATATGGTGAAATTGCATAGTTTTTTCACACTGTTGCTGCCAAAAAAAAATTTTTTATTATATAATACCCCATAAGAACCCCAAAATGATGTCATAAAAAAATACAACTTGTCCTGCAAAAATAACAAAAACAAAAAAAAGCCCTCGTATCTCGACAAAACAAAAAAAGTGATGGCTTTTGAAATACAGAGATGAGGAAAAAATTCTGAAGTCTAAGTACCAAACTAGGCTGTGTCCTTAATGGGTTAATAGACTGGAATGTACCTTTTTACCCCGGTATGGGCTAAAAAAAAGCTTCATGATTGTGTGAGACTGTATTATTCTGCAGGTAAAAATACAGAGGCTAAGTGGGTCAAATAGTTCTTGTCATCTATGATTTGATATGAAAGAATTTCTTCTATTGAATCCAGAAGACAAAGGCAAAGAGTGTGATTTCAGGAATGTCAACCTCCATCCAGCTCTATATTATCTGATATATTGTTTTACTTATTTAGGACTAAGGACTGAAAAGAGAGTAGAAGGGGGATTAAGGCAGAAGGTCATGGGATGTGAAGACACTGCTGAAGAAAAATGCATGAACCAATACAAAGCAATAGCAATTTGTATATAATGTTGTAAGAAATGGCTCTATATGATGTAAACAAATACAGGCTAATATCGCCATTCAGCTCTCATGCATAAGAGTTCCTATGCTCACAGGCTCAATGTTGAGCAATACAAATTGCAGTATGTGAGGGGTTACACAATGTAAATATCAAATATAGGTATATATGTCATATATTTGAACTGCATGTGTGAATGAAAGATGTTTCACTTATTGAAAAATATAATAAACATGAAAAATGTAAGCTTTAGTGGTTGTCCAGGATTTTGATACTGATCGCCTCTGCTTAGGATAGGCCATAAATATCAGATTGGCGGGGTCCGACAGCCCACACTCCTGCTGATCAGCTGAATAGCTATAGGTATGTGCCAGAGGTTGATAGTGGAATTACATAGTATCCTGAGAATAGACTGTAAATATCAAAATCGTAGACAACCTCTCTAAACTGGCCATAGAGATATTTAACATTTAGCATAACACTAATAGCAGATTGTACCACAATATCTTCAGAAAATATATGTCATGACTATGGCCAGCTTTAGGTTAGGTCTCATGCATATGGCCATATTTGGTTTCATACAAGCTTCAAACTGTTGAGGAGCAATATTATGACACTTATAGATGTCCATGACACTCAACTGTACCTTCACATGCTTTGAATTTAATGCCACCATATGGAAGCACAGGGAGTGCTAGGGCTCTGTAGTATAGAGTCATGGGACCTAAGTGGTTAGCCCATGATTCATGTAAAAAAAAAAAGGAAAATCAGATATCATAGAATACATAATAATCTCTTTCTAACAAAGATTGAACCAGCCCTGTACCGCTCATGGATCCAAAGCTCTCTCCATTCATTGCTCCAATTGTTCTACTAGGATTATTTATTACATGGGGTATGCCATTTCTCAGGGGGTGTGCCCTTTATGCTCTAGCTCTCTTCTTGTAACTGTCACAGCTTCTAACAGAAGATAGGCTGGTGACAGTTGAAGGATAGAACTGAGCATGTGTGTCCACCTCACCTAGGTGGACACAGAAATCAGGAAAATAAAACTGCAGGCAACGCTGTACAGATCCATTTTATTGAATAACTTGATGGATATGCAATTTTTTTTAATTACACTCAATTACAAAAGTATTCAGATCTAGATGCTACTTTGAAAAATATAGAATGTCTGGTCATATGACCCTCCATCAGCGGCCATCTTATGGACAGGACCGCTATGCGGACAATACGCAAGTTTTACCCAATAAGAGGGCATGGCTTATGAAATTTAATAATGACACAGAATGTAAAAGAGATTGAAATTAAAAAGTAAGGTATTGTGTTGCTAATATACATGAGCATGATTGAGAAACCTGTGCGTCTAATCCCTTTCTAAAGAAAAATGTTATTTTCTAATATACAGGGCAATTGCTTTCAGGATGGACAAAAATACTGGTGAAAACGATTGGCTTGCAGATTTTGAAAATGTATAATGTTAGTGTTGTTGTAAGCAACCAATGTGAGTGTATGACATGTGCTTTGATATATAATTAATTTACAAACTACATTCATTTCTGACCCCAATTTTTGAGTGTTGTAATAATTGTAACTCAACTTTAGAAAAAGGATAGGACACCATAGAAGTCACCTTCACGTTTCAAGTGAAGACACAGTAGCTGCATGCCGATTTTAACTATTGGCAAACAATAAATACAAAGCAGGCTGCCGCTTAGTACAAAGATGTGTCTATACAAACAAGAAAACCAGAATGATTCTGGCTATAGTATTTTTTGAAACTTATGGGTATGAAACTGAACTGAACTTTGTTTTCCTCACCATCCACGAAGATCTTACATGTTGCCAAAACCAAATCATTGACCATTTCAACCCCATCGTTCTATGTAAAAAAATGACCAGGCTGAAGCTTTCCTATTCTGTAAATAAAGCCTCATAAAGACAATCATGATCGACAATCATTTCATCTTATAAATGAGTCAAAAAGCTGAAGATCAAAATAGAAGACAGGACAACCATATGGCCGCTTGGAATTATAGTGGACTTCAATATAGTCAATAAGACTTATGGTGTCGATGATGCTCAGAATGGAGGTGTTTATTCATGGAGGTGTTAGGTATGTATACCAAGGCTGCATAAATCTTGAAAACTGTAAAAAGCAATATCACACATTGTAGGAAAAATCCACTTGCCTTGAATGATATATGAAGAAAATCGATGTCATTTTCAAGATAAACATGCATATTTTCACACCAATAAATTCAGCCATAAAGCCACCCACATTGGATTGCAAACAGCAGCTAAATCAAAATTGCATGACACGGGATTTGCTTATTCTGCCAGTTCAGAGACACAACTTGCTCCCTGACAGCGCTCATTCAAAGCAATTTATTGCACTTGTCAGGAGGCAATTTGTTCACATTACCACTATGCATAAAGGTGTAACAATCCTCCGGATTTATCTGCTGATTAGACTTAGGTGGCTCTAACATGATGTGGCCACAAACAACGCAGGTGACATCAAAGTGAAATAATTACATGGAGATTAAAATTGCTTCACCTCTGCTTGATATTTTAATCCCAATGACATTTGCATTCATCCCTCAACTGTGTGTCGGAAACTTCAATCAATTGCGATGACACAATATTTCCTAAGGTAAAATAAAACACACATGGCTGCTTAACTCTCGGTGACATAATTAGCCTTTTTATGATGCTGCAATAGCTTAACATCATTCTTCCTCATCTGTTCCATTAAAATGTAGGACGTTAAATCGTTACATTTGTACAAAAAAACTTCGTAGGTATACAGTAGTCAATGAGGAAATTGAGAAATATCATAATGCAATTAATGGGTTTTTCCACAGGATAGATGATAAATGTATGACTGGGGAGACGTGGATTGCTGGACCACCATCAATCACTAGGAAGGGGGTCTCGAATCACTTACTGTTAGACCAAAAGACTTTGAATGGAATGGTGGTGATTGTGTTTGACTTCTCCTCCATTCAACCTCCATACCTTGGTTGTGTGAAGAGGACAAAAAGGTGGATGGTTCTAGTGATCATGGGGGTTCCACTGGAAGCTCAACCATTCATGAGAGATCCAATGCCACTGTAGGAATGGAGTGGCAAGTCACACATGTGCAATGCCGCTACAAACATTCTCTATGAATGAATGAGATCAGAAGACCTGCCGCCCTACTCATATGGACCCCCGTTTGGATGACTAGTGGAAGTCCTTTCTGTTTAAAGGGAATCTGCCAGCAATGAAACACCCTCCAAACTAGAGTAAGTAATGTATAGTGTAAGTGATACCTAGTCCAATAATGTAATTTTTATCTTTATACTCACTTGCAGGGGCGTAACTACCATAGCGGTCTTAGGCTCCATTCACACATCCGCAATACTGTTACGCATTTTGGGGAATGGAATTGCAGACCCATTGATTTCAATGGGGACAGACGATGTCCCGCCCGGGTCCGCAATTACGGATGCGCACTTCCGGGGTCCGCAATCTTGTTCCCGAAAAAAATAGAAAATGTCTTATTCTTGTCCGCAATTGCGGATAAGAAAAGGCATTTTCTATATAGTGCCGGCCATGTGTTGTCCGCAAATTGTGGAACCCACATCGCCGATGTCTGTGTTTTGCGGATCCGTGGATCCGCAAAACACTTGTGGACGTGTGAATGGAGCCTTAGTTGGGATTATCTCCTCTTCTACTGGAGGTGAAAACTTGGTCAGGACTCTACCCTCTAAAAGAACAACTTTTAGCAAGCAAGGCACTGAAAAAATGGCCCAAGGGTCATTGAAAAGGGTTTAGGCAGAAACCCTTCTGTCCTGTGTGGGGGGCCTGGTTTGATCCTTGCTATAGGGCCCTTACTTCTCTATGTACGCCACTGCTCACTTGCATTCTGACACTGTGCAACAAACAAACCAGCAGTAAAATGCATTGAGAGGTCTCCTGAGCTCATGCACATTGAAGAAAGCTCAACGTGGGGTCCCCTCAAGCATTTTACTGCTGGTTTATGGGAACACAGTATGAAGATAAAAATTACATAATTGGACTCAGCATCAATTACACCATACACTGTTTACTCAAGTTTGGGTGGTGTTTTGGAGCTGACAGATTCTATTTAATAGAGTTCACTATGGTTTCTCTACACTGTAAGGCCCTTTTCACACGGGCGAGTTTTCCACTCGGGTGCAATGCGTGAGGTGGACGCATTGCACCCGCACTGAATCCGGACCTATTCATTTCTATGGGGCTGTGCACATGAGTGGTGATTTTCACGCATCACTTCTGCGTTGCGTGAAAATCGCAGCATGCTCTATATTGTGCGTTTTTCACGCAACGCAGGCCCCATAGAGATGAATGGGGCTGCGGGAAAAACGCAAGCATCCGCAAGCAAGTGCGGATGCAGTGCGATTTTCCCGCATGGTTGCTTAGCAACGGGACCAGATCTTTATTATGATCTGGCAACGGGACCAGATCTTTATGATGGACCATGTTATTGGACCATGTGATGTGACGTCATCACAGGTCCTTTAGCTGTTAGCTGAAGCATGAAGAGAGAAGACAGATCGCAACTACGCGATCAAGTGGCTAAGGTAAGTTAAGTTTTATTATTTTTAACCCCTTCATCTTCATTTCACTTAGCATCCTTTATTAAGAATGCTATTATTTTCCCTTATAACCATGTTATAAGGGAAAATAATAAATTCTACAGAATACTCTACCCGAAACCGGACTTCAGTGCTGAAGTCCGGCTTCGGGTCTGGGTACCAAACATGGCGATTTTTCACACGCGCGTGCAAAACGCATTACAAACGTTTGCACCCGCGCGGAAAAATCGCGCATATTCCCGCAACGCACCCGCCTCTTATTCGGGCGTCAAACATGATGCCCGTGTGAAAGAGGCCTAACAGTAACAGTAAGTGCCATCATCCTGGCACTCTTCTGCCACTCCTGGAAATGTGTCAATTACCATTCAGTCAGCTAAACATAGTCATGTGAAAGCAAAGTTCTGCCCAAGCAAGATCTAAAAGGGGTCCAGATTATAATAAGGCCACATTTTTCCTCTTCATGGACTGTTTTGCAGCTCAGCATCATTCAAACGAATAAGGTGGACAAACAATATGAGACACACACCATGGCAAACAGTGGCGTTGTTTGCAGAAAATGCAGACCATTTTTGGCAATCTTCAACAAGCCATTTAATTCTGTGGTCAATGTCAGTCAATGTGAAAGACTGGAGTGATCCTTTAACTAGGAAGGGGAACATAGTGTAAGGCATGTAGTTTCTGCAATAGTAGCGCAAGCAGAAGCAGCACAACATGGAACAGACAAGGTAGTAGACATGTGTGCAGTGGCAGTGGTAGCAGTAATAGTAGGTGTAGCCGTAATGGTAGTAGCAGTAGGGGTACTGGAAGTGGCAGCAGTGGATTGGCAACAGGGAGTAGCAGCTGGCGCTGTGGTAGCAGCAACAGCCATTTGGTATGGAACATGACAGCAGCAGTAGAATGATGCAGTTGGTGACAAATAGCCACCATCAGCAATGGCAGATCTACTCATCGGCCTCAGCCGCAGGTATGCGAAAATCCTCATGGATCCATGCTTAATTCATTTTGACAAAAGTAATGTTTTGTACACGGTCGCAGGCAAAATTTGTACATTTATGTGTGACAACACCACCTGCCACTTTGAAAACCTTTCCTAAAATGACACTGGAAGCTGGACAAGACAGTACAGAGAAAGCAAACTGGGCCAGTTCTGCCCACTGCTCAGAAATCCATGGGGTCAGGGAACACAGTATGCGCTGAAGAAAGGCCAGAGTCCAAGTAGGACTGAACCTGGTTGTTCAGGTTGTATGACTCCATTTGCTGATATGTGCCATCCTAGTGTGGCACATGGAAAAACTGCCCTATCATGTTAATGATACTGAACTGTCTGCTGCTGCTTCTACTGCTTGTGGTAGTGGAGACTGTGGTACTGTACTGTAGGTGGGTGACTCGACAAGGGACAGAAAGGAGCCTCCTGGTCAGATATGCAGGTGGCAGGCATCTGCTTGCCAAAAGATGCAGCAAGCTGCGTTTGTCCCTTGAAGAACTGCTTATCTAATCGGGAAAACATGTTGGGACTACAACAAAGTTATGGGAGAAATTATCAGGTTCGCATAGGTGAGACAGAGGGTTTAGCGACCAAGATGTGGCCTTGTTGTGGTGGGCGCATGACTTTTAGGTCTTAGGCACATTATAGTGACATTATAGTGGCAGCTTCTAACTCATATCAACTTTAATCTGGAGCGTTATTCTTAATCCTTAAAGGGGCTACTGGCACATAAGGGGGGACTACTGGCACATAAGAGGGGCTACTGGCACATCAGGGGGGGACTACTGGCACATAAGGGGGGCTACTGGCACATAAGGGGACTACTGGCACATGAGGGGGGTATTGGCACATGAGGGGGGCTACTGGCACATAATGGGGGCTCCTGTCACATAAGGGGGGCTACTGGCACATGATAGGGGGGCTACTGGCACATGATAGGGGGCTACTGGCACATGATAGGGGGGGGCACTCTGGCTACTAGCACATGATATGGGGAGAGGGGCTCTGGGGGGGGGGGACCACAAGATTAGCTCGCACAGGGCGCCTGAACACCTAAGGCCAGCCCTGTCTGCAATAGTTTTTTTTTTTTTTTAGCAGACATTGCAACAACACATGCCTAGCTCGGAACAGAATAGAATCCCAGAGCTGGGCCACAGGCTGGGTGTTGTGCTGTCATGACAGGTCTTGGCAGACAGGATTAATCTGGTGATTAGTGGGTTAAGTGTTATAGAGTGTGGAAGATCAGTGTCAGGGGTGATTGGTGGTGGTACAAAAGTGGGCTGAAATAAGGGGATGCTTATTTATAGACGTGTAAGGAAAGAAGCCATTTTTTATGTAGTGAAAAATGTGCCCCACCCTCCGCTCTTTTTTGTTTGTTCTGGTTTTTCCTTTAAATGTTGACAGCCACTAGCTGTTTTAACTAATATAGCGTTTTTCCAGCTCATTTTAACTGGGAGCTGCTCTAAGGGGCTCTTAAGTTAATTGGAGGCCAGAATGTTATTGGTAACAAACAAAAAAAGGTATGGCAGCACAATATTTCACATACAAACAATAAAACTGAGAAATAAGGATCATTCTAACTTAAAATTGTATTATACCTACTAGAGATGAGCGAATCGAAGTTGACGAAGTGGATTTCGATCCGAATATCAGAAAAAATTCGATTCGCACCGAATTCTAATTTCCTCAAGCTTCGGGGTAACAAATTGCCATGCATGCAGCCAATCAGCAGCCAGCCCTGTGATGTCACAGCCCTATAAATAGCTTCAGCCATTTTGGATTCTGCCATTTTCCAGTGTACTTACTGCAGGGAGAGACATCAGCAGGCGCTAGGGATGGTGCTAGAAAAAAAAACTTAAATTGTGCTAAAAAACGATCTACAAGTTTTACAAGATTATTCAAGGTGTAGGGAAAGGATAGGGAGGAATCATTCCACAGCATTTATGTTGAACAGGGTTCAGTAGGTGAGGTTACAGCCTGGGTAATAGGAACAATCCTATTACACCTTGCTGCGCTGACTGGGGACACAAATTGCCATTATACAGCTCTGTAATTCTAGCAAACCGTTCTTGTTATTGTGGTGCAAGTGTTGTTTGATACAGCCATTAACAGGGTTTATTACAAGGAAATATTTCTATGTCTTATTTGCCCTTGTGCGGTGAAGTTATATGTTCTAAAGCATTTTTTTGGCTTGTATTAGTGGAAAAAAAAGGGCTTATTAGCCGTTGTGTGGTGAAGTACGAAAATTACAGCCCTTTTTGTTGTGTATTAGTGGCAAAAGAAAAATATGTTTGCCGTTCAGCGCTGCTGTTATATGTTCTAAAACCCTTTTTGTCGTGTAATAGTGGAAAAAGAAAAATATATTTTCCGTTCAGCGGTTCTGTTAGGGTCCACGGATCCTTAAAACACTAAAACCGGCAATGTTCTATTTTTTTGCGGAACGGAAGTGCGGATCGGCAATTCTGGATCCGGGCGGGACATAGTGTGTGCCCATAGAAATGAATGGGTCCGCAATTCCATTCCGCAAAATGCGGAACAGAATTGCGGACGTGTGAATGGAGCCTTATATGTTCTAAAGCCCTTTTTGTTGTGTATTAGTGGCAAAAGAAAAATGTATTTGCAGTTCAGCGGTGCAGTTATATGTTCTAAAGCCATTTTTGGCATGTATTAGTGAGGAAAAAGAAAAAGGTGTTGAAGTAAGAAAATTGCAGCCCTTTTTGGTGTGTATTAGTGGCAAAAAAAAATTTGCCGTTAAGAGGTAAAGTTACATTGTATTACAGGGTGTATTAATAGGATAGATGCATACGTCCTATTAGCCGTTTTGCAGTGAATTGTGATTGTTATATTTATTTTCTTGGGGTGTATTAATAGGAAAAGGAATATGGGAAAATTGATGGGTGCTTGTAGACTTTTTTCTGTATGAACCGAATTACGTCAATTAGCCATTCATTGGTGAAATTCGATTGTGATAGTGCCTTTTTTGGGAAAATTGATGGGTCCTTGTAGACTTTCTTCTGTATGAACTGGATTACGGTTGATTAGCCATTCAGTGGTGAAATTCGTTTGTGATACAGCTTTTTTTAGGAAAATTGGTCGGTTGTTATAACTATGGTCAAGGACAATATATGTCCTTTACGGCCCACTGGGTAAATGTGGTCCCTGCTCAGCACACCAGCAACTTGACACCGCTTCAGCCTCCACGTTCTCACACCGTTGGCCCTGCGACAATGTCCGCCTCTGCGCCCTCATCCTCCACCGTGTCCTCAGCCTCCACTGCAGGGCCAATTTATAGTGCCCCTCCAGCATACCACTTGTGCAGGGCATGGCGGTGTCACACTGTTTTGCACCTCATTTGCCTGGGAGAACGGAGTCACACAGGGGAGAAACTGCTCGGTGTCCGCTTTCTCTGCAACAACTCAAAATCGGAACCATAGTGACCGACAACATGAAGAACATGGTGTCGGCGCTGCATGAAGCAGGGCTGAGCCAATGGCCCTGCATGGCACACATGTTCAATCTGATTGTCAAGCAGTTCCTGAAGTCTTCCACCCATCTGCAAGACATCAGGAAACTTTGCATGCACTTCAGCCACTCGTACACTGCAAAGCACACCCTCCTTGAGCTGCAGCAGCAGAACAGCATCCCCCAACATAGGCTGATATGTGACGTTTCTACCTGTTGGAATTCCACCCTCCAAATGTTGGACCGACTATATGAACAGCGAAAGGCCATAAACAATTTCTTGATGATCCAAGCGGACAGGAGTACTCCTCTGTGTAACTTCGAGGTCAGCCAGTGGCAGCTGGAGGAGGACATTGGAGCACAAGCAATGTGTAGCGAAATGGGTGGTTTTTCTACACTGGAAAGGAGGAGCAGGAGCAGCCAGAGAAGCTACAGAGCGATGAGTAAGAGGAGGCAGAGGACTCAGACACACCGTGACAGTATGCAGTGGAGATGGAGGCAGGGAATCCCTCCGGGTCACTTGCACAAAATTAATTGTCACCATTCAACAGAGGGATGACGTCTTGCTTTCCCAGTCCAAAATGGGGGCCTTTGTACACCCACTGAGAGGGAGGACAAACTAAACTACTATAGAGACATTCTATGTAGTCAGTTAGCCGCTGCCTATATGCGCCATCGTCCAACCTCTCACAGGTCTGACCGGCGGGCCCTCTGCGCTCACGTTCCACTGCCATGGCTGCTGTGGCAGGGTAGTGTCGTAGGAGCAGTTCCAGCTCCATCAGCAGCAACTTGAGTCTAGAGTCGCTGATGAGCAGCTTTCTTCACCCGCCTAGTGACGAAACTACTCACCAACAGCAGCAACAGCTAAACCTGGAGCAGGACCTGAACCAGCAGGTGGTGGCATACTTGGACAGTACCCTGCAACCCATATTAAAGATCCTCTGGACTACTGGGCAACCAAACTGGATTTGTGGCCACAACTAGCAGAGTTTGCCCTGGAAAAGCTGTCCTGCCCGGCTAGTAGTGTGGCATCAGAGCGGGTGTTTAGTGTGGCAGGGGCCATAGTTACCCCAAGAAGAACTCGCCTGTCCACCCAAAATGGGGAGAGACTGACCTTTGTTAAGATGAATCAGGTGTGGATCAGCCAGGATTTCCACCCACCAATGCCTGATGCATCAGACTAGATCATCCATGGTGCCACACCAACACTTTGACAAAAGAGACCGGTTTCTTCTGGCTACCTGCCTCAGCTACCACCCATATGATACCAAGTGCTCCTTCTTTTACCCACCATCTTCAGCTGGAACTCGTATTGCCACCGACCTCCCCACCCTGTCACCAGGTCACTCTGTGGTCTCCTGATGCTGCTGCCACCTCCACACTATGTCACCTTGCCATTCTGTGGTCTCCTGATGCTGCTGCCACCTCCACACTATGTCACCTTGCCACTCTGTGGTCTCCTAATGCTGATGCCACCTCCACACTATGTCACCTTGCCATTCTGTGGTCTCCTGATGCTGCTGCCACCTCCACACTATGTCACCTTGCCACTCTGTGGTCTCCTGATGCTGATGCCACCTTCACACTATGTCACCTTGCCACTCTGTGGTCTCCTGATGCTGATGCCACCTTCACACTATGTCACCTTGCCACTCTGTGGTCTCCTGATGCTGCTGCCACATCCACACTATGTCACCTTGCCACTCTGTGGTCTCCTGATGCTGTTGTCACCTCCACACTATGTCATCTTGCCACTTTGTGGTCTCCTGATGCTGCTGCCACCTCCTCACTATGTCATCTTGCCACTCTGTGGTATTATTTCACTACCACAGCAGACTCCCTAAGCATGTTACTGCAAGGCACAGTGGTTTACACCACTATAAAGGCTCTCTGAAGCCAGGAAATAGCCGTTTTTAACGCGATTTGCTGCGAATAAATTCGGATTTTTGAAAAATTCGCTCATATCTAATACCTACTATAAATGAAAAGAATGGAAGCACTTTGCGCACATTTTTGATCAAACGTGTGTTGGGCCTATCTATCAGGCGTCAAGGTGGCTTCTGCAGATGGGTCCCTAACACTGACAGAACTGCGTCTCCTGGCCCTGACTAAGCCTACAATATTTAGGGCAGTGTAGGTACCAGCTACATATATACTCTGCTCAGAAGCCGCAGGCTGCCTCTAAAAGATGTTATTGGTGACTGGGGATGGGTCTTTGGCAACAGCTTATTAACCCATTCAATAAGGAAGATTGGAGGATTACACTAAGGTGTAATATGGCTTACACGGGTTTCTCAAAGGGGCGGACTCTGGGAAGCAAGTTACGATGTTGTTTAGGCACTGTAGCTGGTTGAGAATGTGTGGCTAGTGGTTAGTGGAGGATTATAATAGGGGCATTTGGGTCGGCAGCCTCAGTCGCAGGGTGAGTGAAGGGCCCATCGCCGATTAACCATCCCGAGCGCCCCATTTGCGCCACCACAAAGTTCAAGAACATTAATTGATTCATATGTTAACACTCTGCAGCAGGCAGCACACTCAGTTGTGCAGGTTGCACGCTCCACATAAGTGCTGCCTGCTGCAGTAACAGCCGGGCCCCGCCCCAGTCAGCGGTGGAAGCTACGAAGAGTGAGGATTCGGAGAGGGCACGTGACTCATTCACTGCAGATCATCCGGAGAAGCTGAAGCTGCTTATCCCCTCCGGCCACCGAAGTGCCCGTCATATCTGTGATGACCTCATTAATGCCTGCCCCTCACTTAGCGCCAGCCAGCTTCATTAGACCGCGGGCTGGGTCTGTGCGCGGCAACTACAAGAAAGCTGCAAGCAACTTCCACCTTCCAGCAGCAGCAGCCAGGAGTGCAAAAATGAGCAGAGCAGCCAAAGCTGAATGAATGTTAATGCTGTGTCAGTGTGATAGAGGCACTCAATCAGAGCAGCAGTGGCAGAGAGACTCACTGAGGCCAGCAGGAGCCCTTTTAGTCAGATTACAGCCACTCTGCGGCTTTGGCTCTAATCTGGCGGAAATGGCTGCTGCTGGCCTCAGTCTCTCTGCCACTGCTGCTCTGCCTCTCTTGTCACAGGTGCCACTGCCCAGCACACAAAGTGTGTTTGACCATCAAAATGGTGGATTATTAATCGCACACCAAGTGTTTGACTATCAAAATGGTGGATTACTATTGATCCTTCTCTTCACAGGTGCCCAGCCCAGCACACCAAGTTTTTGAACATCAAAATAACTATGGGGCAGAAAACAGAATGGAGGGGGGAGCTTGGTCATTGATAAATAGAGGAAAACAGCCCTCGGCCTATGATGCACTTAATCCGCCCCTGCTAGTGGTTGAAAGGGCACTATGGCGGTCATGTGAGCAAAGCTTTTATATCTATTTGGAAACTTGCATACTTTCAGTTTCATAGATTTTTGGATTGTAGCAATTGTTGCCAAGGACTGTTTGATTTATTAAATATATTAGTAGATTTCTCTTAACACAATATGATTCAGGTCATTTAAATAAAGCTGTGACATTCACCTTCCAATAAAAAATGTGGTGTCCTGTCTATATTTCAATCAGGTGGGTGGCCAGTTCAGCCATTGACATCTCAAGGTGTTTCTTCCTTCTGCCTGCATACTGCCTCCTGATTGGCTGATCAGGCTGTCTGTCAGCCTCCGAGGCGATTAGGGTAAGCCCTCCTCACCACTTCCCCCCAGTGTTATGTGATCATTCATCTTCAACCCTCCTGTTTTTCCACCAATTGGCAGATAATTTTTTGTGAAATTCATAACGAATCCCATTCATTTGGCATAGATTTGCTCATCTTTATACTGTATTAATGTTATTTCCTATGTATGTTATGTTCACACAATACTATTAGAAAATCATCATTATTAGTCCTGGAGAAAATCTCTTATATCTCAAACAGCTGTATTAATGTGTTACATAAAAAATGAAGGATGGAGCCAATAAAAAGTTTAGTTCTGTTGAAAGTGTCTTTTAAACCACTGCTATGAATATTAGGAGATTTCCATTTCTGTTCCATACCCATGGAAAGATCCATCCATGATCATAAACCCTTAAGCTGTGCAAGGTGCTTTTTATGCACGTACTGTGCCCTCTATAAATATTCTATGAAGGCCCTCAGCATTCATTGCCATTCCCTGCACACGTAACTACTGTACCTTCAGCGCGGATACATTTAGGGAGACAGGAAGGGGTGATTATTTTAGCATAATGCATCAGTTCATGAGCTACAAGCTGACAATCTGATAACCTTGAATTCTACATTTATCATAAAATAAAACAAAATAAACCGTGTTCTTCAATGGAGTCGCACTGCACAATTGTGACAATCTGCAGTATAATTTACCGAAACCATGCTTTTTTTATTATTGAATTGCACAAGATATGAAATAAAACTGTCTATGCATCTTTGGTTTATCTAAATAATATATGCTATCAATACCTACTTTTGTGTGTGTATATATATATATATATATAAATATATATATATACACACGCTTTGACAAGAAAAATAATACGCCAAGAAAGAGTTGTTGGAATCGAATGAAACTTTCTATATGTTAATGTGATGATCATATATGTAAGTGACTACAATATTAGAACGAAAGGATAAGTTAATTGGGGAAACTGTACCATTGAAAGATTGAAAGGAGGATCTAGTACTCCCTTGGGCCACCTTTGGGATGGATACAAGATGAGATACGGTTGGCCATGGAGACATACAGGTTCCATATCACATCCAGTGGCACATTTGCCCACAGGTGTAGCAGCTGTGCCTGCAGAGCTTGTACACTCACAGACAGCTGAAGTTGGCAACCCAGCTGGTGCCATAAATGCTTGTTCGGCAATAAATCTGGTGACCGGGCATGCGTGGAAGTGTTTTAATCTGTGCTGCACGGACTCTGCTTTTAAACTTCGAAAATTAATGTATAAAGTATTCTACCATCTCAGAATCCATAAATCGGGGCTTTATTCAAGAAAATCTATACAAAACAGGTGGTTGCAAAAAGATCCAAACAATGTCTATGCGTGTTGGACAGCTTGTTTTTGCTACAGAGTTACATGTCTTAAAATACCTGCTCTCTATACTCCCTAGAGTAGTTTATTGGACATGTGATTCACCTGCATCAGTCTCCCATGTGTTTATTCTTTAACCTTTATATGTTAGAGAACTTACAAATAGTACAAGAGAAGCCTCAACAGCAACAAAGTAACAAAGATGGGCTGGCAGAGAACAGGCAGAAGCACGACAAGGCAGACAAATGCAGGAAAGACGCAGGAGTAATGTAAGACATGTAAATTGCAAGACAATTGAAAAATCGCCAAACCTTTGTGGATCATCAGGGAACCTAAAGCTCAGGCATCCTCTGACTGGAGAGGGTGCCTTAAATATCCAGGGACAACTAGCCATTGACTGGGAAATGATTTGGAAGTTCCCTAAGGTAACAGAGGCTGGAAGAGTAGGTAGGAGTTTGCAGGCCGCAATTTTCAGAGTGTACCAGCGACCAGGATGCTGGATGGCTTGGTGAGTGATTCGGCGTCCGCGCCCACAGTAAACAGTATGCCAGCGGGGGGCACAGACTGCCAACATCAGAATTATGTTACTGACATGAGGCTCCTCCCATACTATTTGTAAGTTCTCTCTCATATATACTGCATTCCATAGTAAAGGTTAATGAATGGACACATGAAAGTCTGATGGAGAAGAATCACATTTCCAATTGACTACTCTTGGGAATATGGGGAGGAGGGTCTGGTAGGTATTTTAAGACAAGAAACTTTATGCATCATGCAGTAGCATCAAGGAGGCATCTGACTGACTTCAAATGTATTCTGCAGCAGGACAGCAACTCAAAACATACAGCCAACTATCTTTAGTGTAAAGAAGAACAAGGAGTTCTGGAAGGGATGATATGGCCCCATCAAAGTCCTAATCTCAACATCATTAAGTCTGTCTGGGATTACATGAAGAGACAGAAGGATCTGAGCAAGCCTACATCCACAGAGGATCTGTGATTAGTTCTCCAAGACCTTCCTGTTGAATTCCTTCCAAAACTGTGTTCAAGTGAACCTAGAAAAACTGATTCTGTTTTCAAGGCAAAGGTTGGTCGCACAAAATACTGATTTGATTTAGATTTCTCCTTTGTTCAGTCACTTTGCATTTTGTTAATTGATAAAAATAAACTATTAACATGTCTATTTATTAAAGCATTCTTACTTTACAGTATTTTTTCCACATCTGCCTAAAGCTTTGCACAGTACTGTATAATATATACAAAACAAGCCAGGTCATAAACACAAAAATACTTATACAATGCTAATACTATATGCACAGAGAATTAATAAACACAAGCACCAGGTAGCATGTGCAATAACTGACAAAAAGCAGTCCCAGAGTAGGATTGCAAGACAGCACAAATCTCCCAGATTGGCTCCTAAAGGAAATGTCTCACCAAATATTTTACCTGCCAGTTAAAACCAAATAGTAACACATTTCTTTTTTTTCTAATCCGATTGTATTTTTATTTTTTATTATGATTTTATTGATTTTTAATTCTATTTTCTCAACATGAATTTGGGGGCTGCCATCTTGCCTGAGCTATTCTTAACAGCATTTATAAAGCATTACAAATATTGCTTTATGGCAGCCACCATGGTCCATGGACACAATGGTCAGGAGGGGACCTCATTGACTTCTATTGGAGAGTTTTCTAGGCATGCTCCACAACCTGTGCAGAGAACAATGTAAAAGGGAAGAATAGATAAGCTTTGACAATCACCTACTGTGAATGGTGGATCCTGTCTTATCTATACACAGAGGTGATATCTCCTTATCATTACAGGCAAACTGAAGAAATTCATGGGTTTTGTTTAACCCCTTGGATACCGGAGGTTTTGTTCATTTTTGCATTTTTATTTTTCTTCCCTATCTTTCTCGAGCCATAACTTTTTTATTTTCCATTCACATATCCATATGAGGGCTTGTTTTTTGTGGGACAAGTTCTGCCAGATCTCTATAGATTGCCGAAAGCCTATAGCGGAAGTCACGTGGTGCGCTGCGCATGCGCACAAGTGTACTTCCACGAATCATTCCTGCAGCCTCTATTGAAGGACTTCGCGCACCGCACGTGCGCACAATTAAGGGTATAGAGACGTCTTAAAGTGACAGTCATCTCCAGTAAAATACAGCATCTACATTTATTTGTACCCTCGCGTGCTCGCTTCGCTCGCTACATATCGGGCTCGGCCTTGCTGCGCTCGGCATTTAGTAAAACTGACTCTGTGCCGCCATTGATAGTAAAGAAGGAAATGGATGGTAAAGAAAGCGACTATCCATCTCTTTCTTTACCATCCATTTCCTTCTTTACTATCAATGGCGGCATAAAGTTAGTTTTACTAAATGCCGAGCGCTGCGGGGCCGAGATTAATGAGCGCTGGGGGGGGGGGTGTTGGCGGAGCTGTATTTTAATGGAGATGACTGTCACTTTAAGAAGTGTCTATACCCTTAAGTGTGTGCACGCGCGGTGCGCGAACTACTGCAGTGGAGGCTGCAGGAATGAGTCACGGGAGTACGCTTGCGCAGCGCGCCACGTGACTTCCGTTAAAGACTTTTAGCAAACTATAGACTTTCGGCAGAACACCACCATTTAGTATGGCATACAATGTAGTGAGAAGCGGGATTTTTTTTTTAAATGAGGTGGAATTGGAACAAAAATGCAATTCCACCATCTTTTTACGGGTTTTGTCCCTACAACATTCCCTTTGCGGCAAAACTGACCCATGCCCTTTATTCTCAGTACGGTTACAACAATGCCACATATGTATGGGTTTTTTTATGTCTAAATAGTGTAAAAATAGATTAAAACTTTGAAAAAAAAAATATTTTTTACATCACCATATTTAGTTATATCTACTGAGATGTGTGGGGGCTCATTTTTTGGAGGCGATCTGTAGTTGGAGTGTGTGTGACTTTTTGATTACATTTTATTAAATTTTTTTGGGTAAGAGAAGAAATGAAAAAAATTTTGAATTTTGACCCTTTTTTCCATTATGCCATTCACCGTATTGGAAAAAATATATATTTTAATAGTATGGGTGTTTTTGTATGTGGTGATGCCCATGCTGTTTATATTTTTAGTTATTTATGTATTTATTTTTTTATTCTACGGAAAGGGGGATGATTTAAATTTTTATGTTTTTTTATATTTTTTTACAATTTTCAAACTTTTTTTATAGTTTTGTAGCTCGTATTTGAGGCTACAAGACTGACTATTTTTTTTCCCCTTCAATATTACCACACTCCATACAGGAGCATGGTAATATATGAATTGCTGCTTTCTTATTTTGGCCTACCACCTGTTGTCCAAAATAAGAATTGCAGCTCCAATAACCTGGGTCACTTCATAGAGACCGAGGACCAGATTTATCATTACACTTCCATCTTACTCCAATTTCACATAAGTCCAAAAGTCACTTTTGGCTCAGTTAGATTTATTAATGGTCCTTTAATACTGTGATAAATGTGGTTTGATGGCAGCAGTTCATCCTTCAGTAAACGGCTTTACAAAAGTCGCACATATTTACAAAAAGTCGCATGTTCTATTAAAAAGTCGCATAAGTTAAGCAAAGTCCTCAATGGAGTGAAATTGGGACTTTTTTGCGACTTTTTTAAAAAGTCCCAATGATAAATCTGGAGTGAAACTCATTAACATGGCTAACCACGCCCATTTTTTCAAAACTGGAGTGAGTGGTGTACTCATGTAAAAAGTCGCAAAATTATGCGCAAATGAGTGTGAAAAGTCGCAATGCCCTATTTTGGGACTTTTTGATGCCAGAACTCTGGAATGAAGGTATGATAAATCATGGGTGTATTGAAATCAATTACCGGCATGCTCATTGGGCCAGATTTATCATTGCACTTACATCTTACTCCAATTTCACATAAGTCAAAAGTCACTTTTGGCTCAGTCAGATTTATTAATGGTCCTTTAATACTGTGATAAATGTGGTTTGATGGCAGCAGTTCATCCTTCAGTAAACGGCTTTACAAAAGTCGCACATATTTACAGAAAAGTCGCATGTTCTATTAAAAAGTCGCATAAGATAAGCATGGTCCTCACTGGAGTGAAATTGGGACTTTTTTGCGACTTTTTAAAAAAGTCCCAATGATAAATCTGGAGTGAAACTCATTAACATGGCTAACCACGCCTATTTTTTACAAAACTGGAGTGAGTGGTGTACACATGTAAAAAAAAGTCGCAAAATTATGCGCAAATGAGTGTGAAAAGTCGCAAATGCCCTATTTTGGGACTTTTTAATGCCAGAATTCTGGAGTGAAGGTATGATAAATCATGGCCATTGTCCTCAAAAGATTCCGGTAAGAAGCCCGGAAGAGGGAGCCAGTTGAAGTCACTAGCTGTGGGTCTCTGCTGTTTGAAATAGTGAAAACCCGCCAGCCATCGCACCCACAGCTGCACGTACGGGCGCCATGTTCACCCATTGCTCCAACGCTGTACATTTACGGCGCTGGTAGCGAAAGGGTTGAATACAGAAAGTGACATAGAAAATTTTTTGCACATTGCGATACCCATGATGTGTATTTTTTTTATTTTTTTTTATTTATTTATTTTTTGGCAAAAGGGGGGTGATTTGAACTTTTATTTTTATTATTATTATTAATTTTTTTTAACACTTTCGTTAAGTTCTCATAGGCAACTATAACAATCAATGATCTGATTGCTATTATCATATACTCCAATGCAATAGCATTCGAATATATGAGAAAATCGCATATTTCCTATGGAGCCTATTACAGGTTAGGCTCCATAGGAAATACTATGCAGCAGCCTGGGTTTCATTTATAGAGACTCAGGCTGCTGCAGGCACACTTCGGCTCCTCCGATCGCCACATGGGGGAGCTGTAGCAAAAAACGAAAGTTAAACTCTCGGTTTGTGCGCGCTCAGATGCCGTGGTCAGGATTCACCACGGCAGCTAAGGGGTTAAATGTCCACGATCAGCATCGTGGCTATGGCGCCCACATCAGGCAGGAGCGGGTGCCATCTTTAAAGACCGGAAAAAGGACGTACCCGTACGTCCTGTGTCCTTAACAGGTTAAGCTAAGTCTCCCTCTGTGTCTCTGCACAACAGGGATACACTTTTATCACCTTAGACTTAGACTACTCACCTAAGGCTTCATTCACATCACCGTTCAGCCTTTCCGTTCTCCTCGAATCTGTTCTTTCCTAAACGGAGCAAGAGAACGGAAAGGCTGAACGGTGATTTGAACGAAGCCTTAGAGACCATGGGTGATGCATGTATCTTGTCTGTAGCTACTGTATGTCTTTTGGAGTGTATGCATGAAGACTTCTGCTCCTGTAATAGGAGCAGGTCAGATGCCCAACTGTAACCAACAGGCAAGAACCTGGAGAAGACAGAAGTGATTTTCTTCCTTCTCTTTTCCAGTAGTGAATAGAGGAAGTGCAAATGCCTCTACTGGACCAAGTGATCAGGTGTATTAATGCCCCAGTTACAAGGCAAAATAAAAAAATTAAACATCCCCAGAGGTCTTTTATGGGGGACACACCAACTCAAACTGTCACCATAGCTGCCCCAATTCCACAAGACTATACATATTAGATACTGAATAAAACCAACACAAAATAGGAAACCTGTTTTATTAATGTGCCATATTTTTTGTGCCAGTTTGCAAATCTGTAGAAAAAGAAAAAGCTATCATTTGAACAATTGTCCCTAAATGCCCCCTAAAAAATCTGTAAAAATATTAATAAACAGCCCCATGTGGCATGGAATAGTAAAAGTTTACACTTGCAACCTGCATATAACATGTGATAGACTGTCTGAACTAGATTATCTTTGCAATAAACGCAGTAGAATCAAATTTAAAACAACCACCATGCATCCTCTGCAATTCTTTATGAGTTAAAAACCTGCAAGACAATTGCCAGAATTCCAAGTCAATATGAAGCCCCAACCCAAACGTTCCTTGAACTGAAAACCAAATACTGTATTAATGGCAACTTTAACCGAGTTAATGTCACTGGCACTTTATTTTCTTCTTGCTTTGACGGGAGCTCTAGTGAATACAGACAGAATACTACTCCCACCAACAACGCAGAACTGCAGCTAATCCTGGCCCAGAAAGCCTGGGCACTACCACACACATACTGCAAGGAATAACTGAGCGGCTAGAAGAGCTTACATTTAGTGCCTCCCCCCAGCAGTGCTGCTCATCAGAGCTCCATGGCAGTCTTGTGTTGAGGAGCAGGTGTGACCTTTGACAAGTTATTATATCTTATTATATAGGCGCCTATAGCCTCATATCTATTTTCTGTGGTGCTTAACCGATGTGGATGCAGCAAAGTTGTCAATGCAACAGAGCTGAACTGCCAAGTGATACAAATCAATGTGATATCAGAATATGGTATGGCACTTAAAGGGAATCTGTCACTAGATACCTTAGCGCTAATCCAAATGACTTGTTCGAGGTGCATTGTCCCCAGGCAGTGAGCACGAACCCATTTCTGAAGCAACGGTGCATGCATGCGCAGTTCAGATAACTTCAGCCCCGGCTAGCAGTAGTGCTGTGCTTCGTGTGCGCCAAATGCCGAAGTGATGGTGCAAGCGCAGTAACACCGGGCCAAGAGAGACTACATTACTGCCTGGTCCGTCACTCAGAGATGGAGGGTGGGGCAGCCGGGAGTAAGGATCGTGGCTTACAGTGCAATGAGGTGCAACAGTGACGCCCTCATTGCACCAAACTGTAAACTCTGCATATGAGAAAAAGATGAATTTTTCCAGAATGCGACCAAGAATCTGGATGGGGGAAAGTGTCTTAATCAGGAGACCTGCGTACACCTTGCACACATTCCCTGACTGATCCTGACTAGGAATATATTCTTCTCCAAGGCCCCAATGCCCTATCTCTGGCTTTTATCCTTGGGATTACAATTACTGAGTACCTACTCTGGTATTTGTAGTACATCTTGCTTTCTGGAATTCTTTGCTCTGCCTTCCCTCAGCTCACTCAGGCTGGTGACCAGTGATGTTCCTGCAGGGATCCTTATCCTGTTTGCAGCTTGACTAAGGAGGCAACACTTCTCCACTAGTCCTAGGGTCTGGACTGCTCCTCCCAGGGAATGACTATTCCTAGGCTGGACCCTCTCAGGCTATAGGGCCTGGGCTGACTTCAACAGGCTCAAGGCCTGAACACTGAACATCCTTCACAGGCTCATGGCCTGGACTGGACTGCCTTCAACAGGCTCAAGGCCTGGACTGCCTAACTCCTCCCCTGACTGGGCCTATATTAACTAGGGCTCCCTAGCTCCTTCTAGTGGACATAGCTGAGATGACACCCCTAGCAGGCCTGCACAATGGCACATAATAGCAGTAACAGGGTGATAAGATGTATATATAGGCATTACATTATATAGCATTTACTAAAAATGACATTCACCAATCTCCCCACAAATGAGGGGAACGTACGCACGCTAGTGACCCTTCTGTAGTGTCGGGCATCACAACTCCCGTACACTATACTACCACGTTATCTTCAGTGCCATATTGCTATTCGTAGGCCTTTCCCAACTTACTAAGTCCACTACAGATAGCGCTCACCAGATCTGATCTCCTGCTGACTCTGCTCAGTTTCTGACTTTACTAACTTCTTTGTCACTCTTTTTGGGATGCACCTACCTATCAAACATGCAGAAATCTACATGACATTAAAGGTCGAAATGAATATTGATAGTCTGTCCTTACCATAGGCCATCAATATTAGATTGGTGAGTGTCTGACACCTGGCACCCCCCACAATCGGCTTTGTAAAGAGGCCATTGCACTTGGGCGAGCACTGTGGCCTCTTCATTGTTTATTAGACACAGTGTTGTATATTTAGTATTGGCTGTGCGTGGTACTACATCTTACTGCAGCTGCGTGTAGTACCATGCACTGCCACTACAGAATTTATGGCACTGTCCATTGTAATGAAGAGGCCACCGCACTCGCCCAAATTACATGGCTCCTTAAAACAAGTGGTTGATAGGGGATACTGGGAGTCAGACCCCCTGATCTGATATTGATAGTCTATACTGGCCTTGTACACTCTAAAACATCTCCAGAATCCGTCCTTTTCTTTCTGTAGAAAAGTCTAGAACTCTTATTGTTTCTCTGATTCCTTCTTGTCTTGATTACTATAACTCATTACTAGTTGGTCTTCTCCTCAATAAACTCTCTCCTCGCCAATCAGTCCTGTATACAGCACATACTGTACACCACCTTATACCAGTCACTGCACTGGTGGACCATCCACTCTAAAATACAGTTTACACTTATTACTTGTACTCACAAAGCTCTCAACAGTGCTGCACTTCCCTGCATCTTCTCCATCTTCTACCCTGCCAGTGATCTATGTCCTGCAATATTTAAAGACTGTCTCCGTATTCTGAACCTCCCACTCATATCTCCAAGATTTTTCTGGTGCTGCACCAGTTCTATGGAATGCAAATGAATGCAATACCTCAGACAATCGGGTAAATTCCCAACATCTACAGATTTAAATGTGCTGTAAAAACACTTCATTTTAGACAGGCCCACCACATTACATAAATCAACCCCTGCCTCCAGTAGTATTCCTCACAACAGGATCGCTTCTTTCAATTGTATCCCCCATACACAGACACAGACTGTTGACTGGCTTATGAAAGAGGGATGACCATTGCACAAAGCAAGCACTTTTTACCTCTTTTATAATTGTCAATTATTTTATTACTCTGTATATATAAAGATTTTTTTTGAGGAGAGGGCATTTATGAAATATAGTACACCAGTTTTCTGGCTTCGAATGTCTCAAGTGCTGGTGCATGCACCTTTTTACACAAAACTTTGCAACTTTTGGCCCCTTGCACTACCCCATGCCACTTTCAAAAGTGGGCCTTTAAGGCCATGTTTGCAGATTAGATCTTTTAAGTCTCATTTATTTTCTGCAAGATTCACAAAAATGTCACAACTCCACACCACACAAGCTCCTGGTGTACTTTAAAAGATACGGGTGTAAAACACATCGCACTTGTGCCAAATTCAAGACCCACCAAAAACATACATAAAAATGACACAAAAAACACCATGAATGATAAATTTACATATATAGCCCCATTGGGGACAGTGTGATGCTAATGTCTGTAAAGAGCTGCAGAATATGTCAGTGCTATATAAGTGAATATCACAAATTATATATATATATATTATTTTTTATATATATAAAATACACATAAAAGCAAATACTTCAGACTATGAAATGATCATGAATTCTAACTTAACAGCAGAATCATTTAAAACCCTATAACACACAAAATACATTTTCAAAAGCTTGGAAAATATGACATCTACTGGCTAAAATCTGAATTTGCATGGGCCATTATATGACATAAAATAATATAAAGAGAAGCAGATGAGAATATTATATCTCATCAATGTGTTTTTC
Organism: Bufotes viridis; assembly: GCA_033119425.1. NCBI lineage: Eukaryota > Metazoa > Chordata > Amphibia > Anura > Bufonidae > Bufotes > Bufotes viridis. The sequence continues at coordinate 96,103,072 of CM065589.1, forward strand.
CTTCTGAAGTTACCCACCTTCCAATAAAATCATCTCTCTTGCCCGCATCCTTGTCCCACACTGTGATGTCAATTATTCCTCCTTGCTCTTCAAAAAGATGCATGTTAAACTGCTCCCTCCACTGAGGATTCAGGGTCTTTGGAAGAGTCTAAAAAAGACAGCAAACACAATCAAAGTATTTCTCACATATGTAAGAGAATGCGTCCTAGAATGGGCTGCCTGGTTCTGATAACCTGTAAAGGGGAACCTCAAAGAGGACTGTCGGAGAACTTAACCACCCATCTACCAAACTGTATCCTTGAATAGGACATCACCAACGAAGAAACTGGTGACCACCATGATGTTATGTTTTGCAGTGCTATGTTATCCCTGCTATAATTTGCCTTGTTTTACAAGTGTGCTGGATTAAGGATAGCATGTGAAGCCCAACATACATGTTGTTGCAGCCACAATGGTTTCAGTGGGAACTGTGTAATGCTTCTTTTCACCTGCGGTAGTGCCAGGGGCGTAGGAAGCGGGGGGGGGGACGGGGGGGACGGATCTCCCCCAGGAAATAATGCGGGGGGGACAGTTATGCTAAAATCCCCCCCAGCGGCAGCAGGGCAATGTTTGCGGCCGTGGTGGGGCACAGGGAGATGAACGCTTCCATTGTGGAAGCGTTCATCTCCATAGTCATCTGTATCACCGTCCCCAGGACTGCGATACAGATGGCTGTGCTGCGGAGCAGGAGAGGCGTCTGCCTTCCCTGCTCCTCTGATAGGCTGCCGGAAATAGGCCTGCAGCCTATCAGATGTTGCTACAGGCGGCGCGATGACGTCATCGCGCCGTCTGTGAGCTGTACAGCGCGGGACACAGGCCGGAAGAGGCCTGCATCGCATCGCTGTGACGGATGGAGGTAAGTATAAGTGCATGTATGTGTCTTGTTTTGTGTGTGTGTTTTTTGTTTTTTTTTTTCTTTTTTCAAACCGAACCCACTGCCACATACAGGAGGGAGGGGTGGGGGTGGATGGAAGAAGAGAAGAGCTTTTTGCCACTTAATACGGGGTTGGGGGTGGGAAGGTGGAAGAGATTTTGGCACTTGATGGGGGGAAGTAGAAGAGATTTTGGCACTTGATGGGGGGTGGATAGAGATTTTGGCACTTGATTTGAGGGGGTGGAAGAGAGTTTGGCACTTGATGGAGGGAGGTGGAAGAGATTTTGGCACTTGATTTGAGGGGGTGGAAGAGAGTTTGGCACTTGATGGGGGAGGTGGAAGAGATTTTGGCACTTGATTTGAGGGGGTGGAAGAGATTTTGGCACTTGATGGGGGAGGTGGAGGAGATTTTGGCACTTGATTTGAGGGGGTGGAAGAGATTTTGGCACTTGATGGGGGGTGGAAGAGATTTTGCCACTTGATTTGAGGGGGTTGGGGGTGGGAAGGTGGAAGAGATTTTGGCACTTGATGGGGGTGGAAGTAGAAGAGATTTTGGCACTTGATGGGGGTGGATAGAGATTTTGGCACTTGATTTGAGGGGGTGGAAGAGAGTTTGGCACTTGATGGGGGAGGTGGAAGAGATTTTGGCACTTGATTTGAGGGGGTGGAAGAGAGTTTGGCACTTGATGGGGGAGGTGGAAGAGATTTTGGCACTTGATTTGAGGGGGTGGAAGAGATTTTGGCACTTGATTGGGGGAGGTGGAAGAGATTTTGGCACTTGATTTGAGGGGGTGGAAGAGATTTGGCACTTGATACTGGGGGGTGGAGGAAGAGATTTTGGCACTTGATACGGGGTGTGTGGAGGAAGAGATTTTGGCACTTGATGGGGGGAGGTGGAAGAGATTTTGGCACTTGATTTGAGGGGGGGGGGGTGGTGGAAGAGATTTTGGCACTTGATGGGGGGGGGAGGTGGAAGAGATTTTGGCACTTGATACGGGGGTGTGTGGAGGAAGAGATTTTGGCACTTGATACTGGCACATGGGGGGTGGTTGGCACTTGATACTGGCAAATGAGGGGCGGGGTTGGCACTTGATACTGGCACATGGGAGGTTTTGCAGTTGAACTTGGTACTGGCACATGGGGAGGTTTGGCAGTTGTTACTGGCACATGATGATGGGGGGAGAGGCACTTATTATTGGGGGCACTATTGGGAACCACAGCGGCACAGTATTTGAGGTAGTGGGATGTTTTGTACAGAAGATGGGAGGATGATGGAAAAGTAGTAAACTAAGATTTTTTTTTGTTAAACTGCGAAAAATGGCGGAAAAATGGTGGTCTGGTCTGAAAGGAGAAGATGAGGAAAGAGAAGATCTACATCAAAGGAGACGTCACTGAATTTAAGGTATGGGTGCGATATATGGGCGGGGCTATGGGTGTGGCTTGAGGGTGGGCGGGGACACAGGGGCCCCAAAAGTGCTGTCCCCCCCAGATTTTTGGGGCTTCCTACGCCCATGGGTAGTGCTGTAGGGGAAATAATCAGTATCTCCAGTTTGTGCACTGAACAAATTCCACAAGCTGATAAAGAAGGCTGGCTTGGTGGTAGGAGTCAAAAAGGACACAGTCTGGAGGTCATGGCTGCTGGTCATTATGGAAAATACCCCACACCCCTTGTATACTAGTGTGGATAAACAGAGAAGCACAGTCAGCAGAAGACTAACACTGCACTTCATGCAAGGTTCTTTTCTCCAACAGCAATAAGACCCTACAAGGGTCTCCTTATTGAAGGGCTACTACTCATCTCCAGCTATATGAACTGTACTAAGCTACACCCTACAATATGTGTCCAATTCATCATGATAATATATTTCTCTTTCTTCTTCTTCTATCTTCATCTAAATTAGGCATATTTCAGGCCCAGATTGTACTCTGCGACTTCTCCCCGCTCACACAAGGTCTAAAAAAAGTCTCATTCACTATTTTCTTTGCCCGTTTCAGGCTGTCTTATATTTAGAAGCGGCACTGGATGCAGCGAAGTTATGAGGAGGCCAGTGCCTCTCCATCACTTCCACCATCCACCGCCAGCGATGGGGCCTTATTAAGATGGGCATCTAAAATGCTGGTCTAAAAAAATGTGTCCCTAAATGTTTTATGTATATCATGAATACGCCTTAAAACAATAATTACCCCTTTGAAGGAAATTTCCCAAATCTGTCTGACGATACTGAAGACTGCATCTGTCTGAACTGATATGAATAACACCGTGCTGACTATTTTAATGCTGACATAGACATTAGATTTTTCCTGGCCGATCCTACAGTTTTCGATAATGTAAGGCATCATGCATACAAATGTATTCTTATCTGGGCAGCCTAACGATTATGCCACCAGTAGATGTCTATGGGGCCCTAGTTTGCTTCTATATGTCTCCTATTTCATATTAATCTGACAAGAGGACAATCTTCCCATGTCCCATTGTACAATGGTTTATACAGCTATTCTTACAGCGCTCTACGAAGCACTATAGCATGGAGACACAGGGAGTCAGGCACATTGTGCCTCTGTACCACCTCCATGTACATGGCCCTGTTCTGCACATGAAGACAGATGTGTACTATTTATCTATTGTAATCTATTTTATACAAATTGTCAAAAGATAATGACTGCAAATAATAATTTTGTTTTTTCAAATTTTACCTTGCTCTTATATTTCTGATGTCCTAGCCGAAATTTTACATAAGGGTCACTGAGTCCATTTGCATCCATGGCTTTTAGATCCTGTCCCTCAATGAGGGTGATGCTTACTACTCCTCTCCAGAAGTGAGATTTTCGATGTGAGTCTGAAATTCGTAAACTTTGTGTCTGAAACTGTAGAAATAAAAAATAAAAAAACGTAAAAAATGAAAAGGATCAGACACTTTGACATCCATTGTGAATAACATGTAATCAGAACTTTAGTAAGAGCAGTGTGCATCTCATTTATATACAGAATGATCACAGTACTTTAAGATTATCGAATCTAAGGTTACTACTCAGCGTTACTTAGTGTACATGGAGTCTGACTATAAAGCTGGGGTTTTTGGTTCCTTGCACGGTTCATGTTGAGGGACATGGCAGTAGATTATTCTCCCTTTAAGAAGAACTCCTGACATGGCTGTTATAGTAACTACTTGCATTCTCAATAAAAAAACTATTCTGGGGCATCTTTTCTTACTACTCTGCTCTGTGCCACAACTAATTTACTCATCTTGGAAGTATATACTGCAGATTAGAACTTTGCACTAGTGATGAGCGGCAGGTGCCATATTCGATTTCGACGAAATTCGCGAATATTCGAATGAATATTCGTTTCATATTCGTCGAAATCGAATATTCGTCATTTTTTCTAGTTATCGCGATTAACATGCGATTTAAATAATCGCATATTGCGATTTGTACTTAAGGCTACTTTCCTATTGGTTTCATATCTAGAATTAGCGAGGATGACGAATATGACGAATGTATTCGTCTATTCCTCAAAACGAAGATAACGAAGTATTCTACATCTTCGTTTTAGCTACCTATTCGTCAACTTCGCTAATTCTAGCAATCAAATAGGAAGGTTGACTATAGAGACAGCTGTGTTAAATTCGCTATGCGATTTTTTTTTTAATAAATAGAATACTTATAATAATTTTATCAAGTAATATAATTATTGTATTAAAAAAATCGCATAGCGAATTTAACACAGCTGTCTCTAATATATAGTCAGTCAACCTTCCTATTTGATTGCTAGAATTAGCGAAGTTGACGAATAGGTAGCTAAAACGAAGATGTAGAATACTTCGTTATCTTCGTTTTGAGGAATATGACGAATACATTCGTCATATTCGCTATTCGCTAATTCTACCAAGCCAACCATAACTTCTGTGCTCATGGAGCGTCCCCATCACCATGGGAACGTCTACATATACTAAAATGTACTGTCGGATTTGAGGAATTACGTTGAAATCGCAATGCGATTAATTCAAGTTATATTAATCGCATTGCGATTTCAACTTAGAGCTGGGTTTATAATGGGTCAGCTTGCTAGAATTAACGAAGTTAACGAATATGGAATATAGCAGCACTGCTAAGTTGAATTCGCAATGCGATTAATTTAACTTAAAGTATTCGCATTGCGATTTCAACTTAGCACTGCTAGTGCATAGCTATATTCCATATTCGTTATTCTAGCCTATGTAAGATAGCAGTGCTAAGTTGTAATCGCAATGCGATTAATATAACTTGAATTAATCGCATTGCGATTTCAACGTAATTCCTCAAATCCGACAGTACATTTTAGTATATGGAGATTCTCCCATGGATGGGGACGCTCCACATGAGCACGGAAGTCGGCAGAAGCGGCAACGGGCACTGACTAGAGCAGCCAGGAAGCCAGGAATCCTCAGGACAGGTAAGAACTACTTTTGGGAAGTAGGAAAGAAAAAAATATAACTAAAAAAAAAAACAAAAAAAAACGAATATTCGAAATAGCGAATTTATAGCGCTATATTCGAAATATTCGCGAATTAGCGAAGTGCCGATATTCGCTAAAAAAATTCGCTTTTCGAATATTCGCGCTCAACACTACTTTGCACCTATTTAGTTATGGTCATCCTCTGTGGGATCCAAATAAATTAGTCTATTGGGCAGCCAAATGCGTAACAAACAGTGCCAGACTAAAATGAGTTTAAAGCTCTTCTTCTGTCTCTAATCTTATCCAATGCAGGTAATAGCATATGGTGTGTATATATATATATATAAAATAATATACTAGACATTATGCCCATTACAATAACAGGCGCTAGAACATTAATGCTGGCACTGTTATGGGGGATCTGTGGATGGCACTGTTATGGGGGATCTGTGACTGACACTGTTATGGGGGATCTGTGTATGACACTGTTATATATGTGTCATCCACAGACCCCCCACCCCATAACAGTGCCATCCACAGATCCCCCTCAGTGTCATCCACAGATCCCCCAGTGTCATCCACAGATCTCCCCTCAGTGTCATCCACAGATCCCCCTCAGTGTCATCCACAGATCCCCCCTCAGTGTCATCCACAAATTCCCCCTCAGATCATCCACAGACCCCCTTCAGTGTCATCCACAGACCCCCCTCAGTGTCATCCACAGATCCCCCCCTTGCATGCGTACTTGACAGATCGGACACGCGCACGGACACCACGCACATAGGGATTTTATTAGTATAGATATATATATAGTAACACTGTGTCTGGAAAGGTACTGGATGGGATGTATATCTCACCCAGAATGCTTGGATGGGCGAGGTAAAAGAATCCAGGAAATCTGGGTTGCTTCAGCAAAGTATAGTTTGCTGAGGCACATTTCTTTAAAGTGTTTTATGGACTGGATTTTTTATGGAATGGTGGGTAGGTTGGTAGTGGGTCCTGCTGTTCTCTCCCCACTCCAGTACAACTTAGCCTGAGGCAAACCCAGGTGTAGCTACCAGGATCATTACTGGGGGAATAAATACAGGGCTGAAAAGCTTATTCAGTGTCAGAGCCTGGAAGCTACAAAACATGCTTGCTGTGTAAAGTCTGTTTAGGCTTCATGTACACAGCCATTGTTTGCCGGTGCTTGTATTGCGGCCCGTGAACAGCGGGTCCGCAATATAAGGGCAGAGATGCGGATCCATTTACTATTATTGCATGCACTACTTTTTTGAGGTGCGGAGCGTCACATGCGGATTGAGGACACTATTCAAGTAAATGAGTCATTGCTGTCCTCACCCACAAGTACAGATTGGGACTATATACAATATATATATATATATATATATATATATTACACACAAATAATTCTAAATATACAGTATATACATAATATATACATATTAATATATATATAGATATACATATATATTTATTTATTGTACAGTATATATACACAATATCCTTGTTATTTTTTATATTACATAATGTGCAAAGAAAAAAAAAACTTTATCCTAAAGCAGGGTATGTCACAATAGAGGTAGTTAGGCATATGTACACAGTTTGGATCTCCTCTCATTATACGGTACTGTATTTCTATAGCAAATGCCGCTTTTTATTTCAATCCACTGCAGACAATGATATCTGAACTCTCCTACTCTCGCCAGTTAAATATGAAGACTTGCAGAAGCTCAAATTGTCTTTTTACATTATAATCATTTGTCTTCTCGATGTGTTTTGTTTGGGAAGCATCTATGAAAGAGTGAAATGGTCCAGAGGCAGTCCTCATTAGGAAATGTAAGTTATCTTGAAAGGTCAGTAATGCAGCTTGGTATAACTTGCACCTGGAAATGAGAGTCCTATCAGAAGAAAACTCAAGCTTTTATCAGTGAAAATGTGTTCTCTCTTTGCTAAATGTATTTCTGTAACAATACAAGTGAGAGCAGTCACCCATGTAACAATTCCTCCAATGATCAAAATTGCTTTTCAAACTTTACACTAAACCAATCAAAAGCCTATGGCATACAATACTGAATGCATGCAGAAAGATTGCCTGCAAAGGTAAACCAAGGTTATTACAACAAATTAGTAAGGGGATCAGGTAGTTTAAAATGAGTTCATTTTAAAGAAGTAAAAAAAATGATGCAGTAGGTGATTAAAAAGAGATGCCCCTCAGCTGTATCTAAAAATCAAGAGTCTACAGAAACCTGTTTTTGTTTTGTTTTTTAAACTTTGGAAGCGATCTAAGGAAGATAGATGTAGGGATAGCTCAGACTGGTCCACAGGGGAACAAGTAAATCCCCCGGAGGGTCCCTGAGCAAGGTGGTCCCCTGCAAAAGTGACACTAGTGTGAGAGCACTAGATATGGATAGGCAGTGTACAGCATCTCAACAAGCCTATGCTCATATCAAAAAAACTGGGTAGCTAGATATTAAAGATGCATTTGGGTGGCAGAGATGACTTCTAGGCATGGAGTCAGGCTGGCTTCTATCTTCTTTCTCCAGGGACTTTCCCTCTCAAAGTAATTATCTTACAGCATCTCGCTGCTGCTGCCGCCTCCATGTATTATTAGTATTTGCTTGTAACTTTACAGTGGACCCCCGGAATTAATTTTACTGGTGTGCCCTCGACACCCCAGTCTGATGCGGTGTACAAAAGGGTGAATTTGACATTTCAGGGGTCCCGAGCAAACTTATGTTTGCAGGCCCAATGGCACCACTAAGCTACACCCTTGTTTCACAGCTATTCTCTGCTGTTGTTGGCTTGCTAAGTCCCACTCTCAGCTTAACAGCGAATCCCGGGCACTTCTGCTACTATTCTACAGCTGGGAAGGGCCCCACCTCACAAGCAGTTTTTTAGCCTCTTAAGTACTTTTTTTTCAGCTAACCACTTGTGGCCAGCAAGACCTCTGATCTTTGGGGCCCCAAGAATTTTCTTGGTTTGCGTCGTGGTAAACTCCACCCTGACATGTGAACAGAAAAAATAGATTGCATAGAATATGCTATAACTTACTGATTGGTGGGAGTGCAACTGCCAGGACCACCACTTATCATGAGAATGAAGGGGCTGCAGCAGTGCTCACACCCACCCACCCATTTAGCAATCTACCTGTAGTACCTTGTATGGCCAGTGAGCGGGAACACGACTGTGCAGATAATTGTTTTGTAAAGGCCACGGCACGTAGAAAGTGGAAAGCCCTTTTTATTCTCAGGATAGGGGAGAGTACCGGCAGTCTGACCCTGACTAATCAGAAAATGAAGGCATATCTTTGAGATTTGCCATCACTTCCTTTGATAGGAATAACCCCTTAACAGCACTATAAAATAAATTTTTATAATTCTAACTATTGCCAAAACTCACAAGGGGGTTTCTTTCTGAAAAGCTTGTCTAATCCCAACCATTAGATTGGGAGAAGCGCTATCAATCACAGTGGCCCTCCCTACGGTTTCTGCAAAGCCATTGCAATCATTGCTCCGCACCTTTACATTAGATTGCAACAAGATCTGCTGAGCAACTACAATATAACCTCCTGGGTTAGAGCAGGAAAGGACAATCCCAATGAAAACAAATCTTCTGTAATGGTCATGATAAAATCTGTGCTCATGATCCACCACTGATTTCCAGAATGAAAGGGCTCTACAGAGAGCCTAAAGGGATTGCAACGCTCAGAATAAAAACTCTTAGGCTGGGTTCACATTATGTTTTTGTCTTACGTTTAATGGATACAAAAAAATATATACGTCACCATGGAGTTCCATTGTAAAAAAACCATATACGTTAATGTATACTTTTTTTTTTTACTGGACTTTGCAGGATAGAAAAGTGTAGCGTACTACATTGTTGTATTCCTTTTTTCCCCAACGTTTACTTTAAATGTAGGGCAAAAACGTGATGTAAACCCAGCCTAAGAATGCTATGAAGTAGTAAAATAAGTAATATATTACTGCTTCCCTCTCTGGCCTACATATTCAGTGCTTCCTGGGTCCCCCAATAGGGGGTCTACTTTCTAGTCCCTGTAGACACAGGACCTGAGACCACTTATCTGCAGTAGTGAACCAGTGCAAGCCTGTGATTGGATGAACAGTCATATCAACTGGAACCAGGGCCGGTGGGAGACCCGGGAAGCATAAAAACAGGACTGCCAGGGAATCGGTAGGGTAATACTTGCTATAATATTTTGAAGCCTGCGCGTTTCTTTAAAATAATTGTCTGGACAACCCCGTTAAACCCTTTTCTCCCATCTCACGGATTTCTATTACTGAAAATATGACACAAAAAATAAATCAAGGACCCATTCAAATCAATCACAGTTCTGACATATTGGAAGCATACATATTCCAAGCCAAATAACAAATCTTATAAGAAAGATGTTTTTCTCCTCACTACATCATGTTTGCGTCTGACAGCAGCTACGGGATTGTGTAAGCTTCGCACTGTCATAACCGCTCTATTCATACCTCTGCACATATTTACTGGTAAAATAATGCTGTACATTATAATAATGTCTTAGCGTCTACTAAGACCTGGATTATTAAGTGCATAAATAATGTTATACCCAAAACATTAACTTTCAGAAATGATCACATTCAGGCTTCGTCTAGCATGGCAGGAAGATATATGGTTTCAGAATTGTAACACATTTGTTACAGACATTCTCTACCGACTAAACCAGAGCAGAACAGCAATTACTTTTCTACTGTCCAGAAGCCTGCTATTTATCCCTCTCATTTCAGCAGTAAATACTGTCTCGCATTATCATAGTGTCATGAGAAACTGGTTCTACATAGATACAGGCCATTAGTGGCATCAATGCTTGGGCAAAATGAGAAAAGACAACTCAGCCTCAGTTCTTTGCGGTGTCTGAATTAACTCTCCTGCAGCAATATGATCCCATAATGATCACAACAAAATCACTTTGTTAAGCCGTCTTTACCTAGGAATACTATATTACTTGCTCTGCTTCTGTGTATCTTCTCTTTATGATACCTATTTTAAGTATAAATACTCTCATCATTTTAAGACGAGGGCAAGGAAAGGATGATTGTATGCATGCAGCAGCAGCTCAAGTTTCCCTTGTCATGGTTGATACTGTACTTATCACGTGCCTCTTATGAAGCATTAGTTTATTCTGCTATGAGACTCCAATTCTTATATTTAAAAAAAATGACTATTAGGCTCTGATTAACTAGACGTCTCTGTACATCATGTACAGAATACCTCATGTAAAAGCTTATCTTTCTGCCATAGGTTTGGTAGGTGTGCAGCAGCATATATACAGTATTTTGAGTGGATTGAAAACAAAAGCATAGTTAAATGTGCATTACAATACAATACCATCCAGCAAAAAGTTATGCCGCACAAACAGATATTTTACAATGGGAGTCTACGTCAGACGTCTATCCAAGCCAAACATTTTGCATACATACTAAATTAGATTTTCCAGATGTAAAAATGTGGGAATTTATTAATTATATGGGGGCTATTAAATCCTTCAGGAGACAATTACTATATTGAGGGGTAGTGGAAAGCAGCCCAGGCGGTCAGTAGATCATATAGGCTAAAAACCAACTACAGGTCTGCATATGATGAAAGCACAATGAATAGCATTAAATGTGTAAGTGTCTCAGACAAAAAAAATCTGGACCCAAAACTGCTGCCTTATTCTGCAGAGTGGGAGTCCAAGTGTGGCCAAATCTAGAGCAGTGATCCCGGTGGTCATGCCTCTAGCCCTCTATAGCAAAAAGGCCTGACTACCAAGAAAAAACGAACCTCTTTGTTGAGTCTCCAAAGCAGACTGTAGAGGAAAGGAGGCAAGGCTGCTCATTAGGACATTCCAGACATGCAGTTCTAGAGGAGCAATTTCCAAAGCTTTACAAAATTGAGAAACATCAGAGCGATTTCACAGAACCGTCAGTCTGTTCTGGTGTGTTACAGACAGGAAGAATAGGGATTCCTATCTGTATGAGACTACTTTCTCTCGTAACTTGGCCAGTAAAGGTTTAAAGTTGAAGCATAGCTGTAAAATACTCCAAGGCAGGTCAGGAAATATGGAGAAATTAATGCACTGGAATTCAACAGCTTCAGAAGATCTAGCAGCAGCAGGAGCATAATCTCAGAGATATTTGGTTTGTATTTTGCAAATAACTTCTCCAAGGTCTATCAGTAACAACATGGAGGTACTAGGTATATTAGGACAGGACTCCCTCTACAGTTTCTGTAGAGTCTGAGGGAAAGGTAAGATTCTTCTAGAGCAGGCATGCTCAACCTGCGGCCCTCCAGCTGTTGCAAAACTACAACTCCCATCATTCCCTGACAGCCTACAGCTATCATCCTGCAGAAGGGCATCGTGGGAGTTGTAGTTTTACAACAGCTGGAGGGCCGCAGGTTGAGCATACCTGTTCTAGAGTATAGATGCACTCTCACTTTCAGGTGGTTTCGTCAAAGATGTGATCCAGCTTTTCGGACTTTTGAGTCAGAGATTGCGGGTTGTTGGAATGATAAGATACAGTCCTTTGGAGGGAACTAATATCTCCACTTGTAGGCACTATATGGAGGTGAATTTTGCCTGCAGATGAGACACCTAGCAATTCCTGAACACCATGAGGTCTTCAATCTTTGGGCTAACGATTTCAAATGACTCGTAGAAAGAAGCAGGAACATCAATTACTGGAAAAGCGATCCTCATGGTCAGTGGGGGAGGAGTGTGGGTTGTAGTACAGAGTTATGCTTCTACTGTAATTTCTCTTCACCTTTTAATTTGTCCAACTGTGAGAGAAAATTAGTGGAGGTTTCCACTATGTTTAATGAGCATGCTGAAGCATGCGGGTGGTTTACAGATGATGTTCCAGTGTTATTGTCGGTGTGTTGCGATGAGAGGATTGGGACCCTGCAGGTGCTCCGTGAAAGATGTTTGTTGTCTGAGAGGCGGCTCTGAGATGGCAAAGCTGCTGAGTTGGAGGAGGGGACTGGAGCTGAGTCAGGCATTACAGCCATTGGCTGCAAATAGAGTATTGGTGGGAAATAGGCCTCATCATCTGCCATGGGTCACTCAAGTTCCACTCCAGGAATACATTTCCTGTAAGCTGATAGATGCGTGCATGAGACAAGCTCTCAGAGGAACTTTGATTTTCAACATTTTGGCAATTTTGGGTCAGTAACAAAAGCTGTAACCATATGCAGAGCCCCTGCTCCTGTTCTTACACAAGCCCCAAAATTTAACCCCAAAAAACTGTTATTTCTCTGTCAATCTAGCTTTATGAGAACTTCATATTCGCAGGGCAAATTGCAGTTTTTTTCTTTAGGATTTTTTATGCACAATTATGTTTATTTTTTTTAGATTGTTTTAGTCCCACTAGGGAACTTAACACCACAGTCCCTTGATCACTTATATAATACACATGGATCTCCTATCCATAGCAGACTTGGAGACCATTGCAAGAATCCTAGCTGCCATGGCAACAAATCATTTTTCCCCAGCAAAAAGCACAGGCTAGTATTGACAGCAACATCAGAGGGTTTAACAAGAGGGATATGGATTTACTTCTATCCCATTTGGGGTAGCCTAGTTTCTGCTGTATTTTACTCTCCTGGGTCAATGGCATCCTTTGCCCCACCAGTATGGTGTGGGAGGGGGATACTTGTAGAACATGCTGTGGTAGGATAAGGGGTTAAACTTGTGGAGCTACTATGTTTTAAGTGAAACGAAAACACTAAATAAAATATACTGGACCAAATGTATTTGCCTGGGGTGTTGCTAGTTAAAAACATCCGGGGGGAATGTTGTGGCCGCAGACTATTCAACTGTATCACCATCCTCTGGACAAAGATACTGTTGAATTAGTGCAGTGGGACATGGGAGCCAATGGCTCCCAGCCTCACCCTGATAGGCCACAGTCACTGCACCGAGTTTCAGGCAGCAAGATGATGTCACTGCACATGTCTGCGCCAAGTTGAAGGCGGTGCGTTGACTTCAACATAACTGTCTGGGGGCACTATGGGACATTATTACTACTGGGAACTTAAATATAGAGGACATTACTACTAATAGAGGAGCATTATCACTGTAGGGTGCACTATTACTGATGAGGGAACTTTGCGAGTGAATTATTACTATTGGTGGTACTTTTCTGAGTACTTCGGGAAATATCTGCACTGGTACTTCTTCAGTATAGTATTTGGAAGAACGGGAAACACAGCGGGTACATTATTAGAGGTAGCAGCAGGATAACACTTTTGCGAAATCAGAAGGAGGAGAATGATCAAAAAGTAAGGAATCTAAGGTGTCTGTGTGACAATCTTTGCAGAGACAAGATGTGACTCAAAGCAGTCATCATGTGCTATCTGGGATGAATGGAGAAGATGAGGAAAGTGAATATCTATATTAAAAAAATGTCACTGGATGTAAGAGTTATGTGGTGCTGTATTCTCCTGTCCAAATATGCCATTAGCTTTGTGGCTTAGAGCTTAGCCCCCGAATCTTCTGAGACCCTAGCAATGCCCCTAATACCGTACTTTATTTGCACCCTGCACATCAGTTTGTGAAAATGGGGTGCAAAGTTGGTGATGCTTACTGTTTGGCCAGGATATAAACATATTTATGAGCCATACATTTTTTTTTTCAAATGGGGTAAAAAAATGTCCCATTATTTTAGCCAATAAAAGATTTTGTGACCAGTGTCAGACTGGGGTGCTTGGGGTCTACCAGTAAAATTCATTTTGGGGGGCTGACTGTGCCGCTGACTGTGGGGGGGCAGAATGCCGATACTACCTCCCCTTCGCTAGAACTGTGACAACACACTTTTTTTTTTCAGTTGTAGCCCACTGCCTAGCTTGTAAATTAGACTGTTCTGTCCTGGAGCCCCTGTCAGTATCCTGGTGCCTGTCTTGAATTACAACCCTCATAGCTATGTCAGCAAGGAATACATGATAACGCAGTGGCAGGCAGCAGCAGCAAGATAATTGATGAGGGCGGCCCCTGCAGCGACATAGAGGAAGGTGGGCCCCTGGGGAACACTGGTCCGCCTGCCTCTGTGCCCAGAAGTCATCCCAACCTCCCGATGTGCAAATAATAACAAGCTGCTAAATAATCTACTCAGTTTTTTATATGGACAATTGGCTGATTAAGATGCTGAATCTGAATGGCCTCTTGCACACGGGCGTCATGTTTGACGCCCGGATAAGAGGCGGGTGCGTTGCGGGAATCGCCACGATTTTTCCACGCGTGTGCTAACGTTTGTAGTGCGTTTAGCACGCGCGTGAAAAAATGCGCATGCTTGGTACCCAGACCCGAAGTCAGACTTCATCACTGAAGTCCGGTTTCGGGATGAGTATTCTGTATATGTAATTATTTTCCTTTATAACATAGTTATAAGGGAAAATAATCGCATTCTAATTACAGAATGCAATGTTCCCCAGGCTATAGAGGGTTAAAAATAATAAAGAGTTAACTTACCTTCTCCCATTGTACGCGCAGAGCCCCAGAACGTCTTCTCTCTTGATGGTTGGGATGCATCAGGACCTGTGGTGACGTCACAGGGTCACATGGTCCAATCATAGAAGCATTTGAGTGGACCATGTGACCCATGTGATCCTGTGACATCACGGCAGGTCCTTCATCCAACAGATGGTAATGGGAGACTCCGCTGCTTAATTATCAAATCTGGGCTCTGCTGCGGCCCTCGTGGGATTTAGTTTAAACTTTATTGATATGGGGGTTGGGCCCCAAGAATAATTTTCTCTAGTGGGCCCAGGGAACCCCAGTCCGACCCTGCACCTGGGGGGTCGGGACTAGAGGCCCACACTGACTTGGGCCTATTGAGGGATTCCGCTGCTCCCCTGTGTGCTAGTCTGAACCCTGTTGTCTCAAATTTATCATTGTACAGTATGCGCTGTAATAAGTTTGTTGCAGTAAATAATAATAACTTAGTTTTACTTATAATACATGCAAGCCACTAATCTATGTACGTTACACACAATGCACAGTTCTGCATGACACAAGTCGTGCAGGCCATTCACCTCTGCATCTGACACATGCACAATGCCCAGATGAATTTGGGACCAGTGCACCTCGCTTTACCACACATGCGCCACATGTGGCTTGAGAGTATGTACCCCAGGTGAGTGCGATCAGCCTGCATGACTTCTCTATCCCCACGACTTTATACCAGCTCTGGAATCAAGGTCTTATCATTTGTTCTCTTCATGATGCCAAATGTGACAAAAAGTATGAAGTCATGCTTAGTAAACCATGGATAACAGTTTGGTGGAGATGTGGGGCCTAATTTGTGATTTAACTGAACAATAAGGTTTACATATTAACACAACCTTTTCTATGTCTCCTTTTGTCAGTTGCAACCTAGTGGTACAATGTGAAGGGGCTGTCTCATACACCACAGAAAGCACTTACTAATGTATTGTGATTATCCATATTGCCTCCTTTGCTGGCTTAATTCATTTTTCCACCGAATTATACACTGCTCGTTTGCAGGGCCATGGCCACTGCTCCATCGCAGATACGAGGTGGTTGAGACGGGAGCAGGTGTGCATGCATGCCTCTGTGCGCTCTCACGGTTCTGGTCACCAGGGATGACTGCACTTTTTCCTATAGTGTGCAAGCACCACTACTGCTGCTGGATTACAGGGCGGAGGTAACCTCTGGAAACGAGCATTGCATAATTAGATTTAAAAGTGAAATAAGCCAGCAAAAGAGTAAATATGGACAATGACAATACATTAGTAAGTGCCTTGTATTACCTTTCTCTAAATGATAAATGCCATTTGCTGTTGAGAAAACCTGAGGGAATCTGTCACCGGTTTTCCACTGCTAGCTTCTAACAGCTCCAGCACATGCCAATCAGTCCTGATATTCATGATCTCCCGCCTCTCCGCACCCCCTGCCTCTGGTTGACAGTTTTTTTCCAATTGAATTAGCAGCAGGTGGGCGGGAGAGACAGGAGCTCATGAATATTCGGGACTCATCATTATGCCCTGGAGCTGTTCAATCCAAGATTTTGGCAAAACGGCTGGGTCAGTTAAAGAAAGTGACCCAACATTTTGCTAAAGGGTACTGTCACCAGATTATGAGACCATAAAACAGGTGAAAGATTCCCTTTAAGTAGTTCTGAACATTTTCCATGCACGTCCATTATACTTCAGCAAACAATCTTTTAACCAACCACTGGCAATGTGGAAAGTAACTACTCAGCTACCACAAATTACCTTACTTGATCTTTTCCAATTCTTCTTTGTAATCATGTTCTGCAAACAAAATATATTGTAGTAATGATATTTCCATCGACCACCTAAACGGCCAGAGGGATCTTCATTCCTTGTTAAGGCCTATTCAGTGCAACGTATTCAGGGCAGTTAAAGCAACAAATGCCGGATATTGTGTGAGAAAAGGCCAAAATGGTGGAATGAATGATATGTGGGTAATCTACATTACACTATTTAACAGTATTATTGTGTGTGTATATATATATATATATATATATATATATATATATTTACAGGGAGGTAAAAATCTCCAACAAATAAAAAAATAAAGTTCTTTTGTCAGATAACAGTGGAATAATATTTAATGAAATATTGTGACAGTTTGGGGTTATTGTTTTAAGTTTTTTTAAAAATGTAAGAGGGGTTATCTGGGCTTTTTAAATCCTAAAACCCCTGAAGTTTCGTTATTATTTACCCATCCGCCATGCTGGAGCTGCCGCCGATTCTGCTGCAGCCTCTTCTACTGGGGTCCCAACTGGATATATTCCTGTTTAGCTCTATAATAGTAAATGCAGCTGAACAGGAACATTACTGTGCCGCAACAAATGGGTAAGTATTAACCAATCAAACCAAAAGTCTTCTACAGGTCAGATGAAATGAACTGTTTTATAAAAAGCCCCAGGAACCCCTTTAAAGGGGATATGTCAGCTCCAAAGCATCCCTCAAACTGGAGTAAACAGTGTATAGTGTAAGTGGCGCAGAGTCCGACTATGTCATTTTAATCTTCATACTCACTTGCATTCTGACGCTGTGCTCCAACAAACCAGCAATAAAATGCATTGCGAGGACTCCCGAACTCATGCACATAATGGAGGACTGAAAGAGGAGTCCTCTCAATTCATATTACAACTGGTTTGTGGGAGCACAGCGTCAGAATGCAAGTGAGTATGAAGATAAAAATGACATAATCGGACTCAGAACCAATTACACTATACACCGCTTACTCTAGTTTTGGGGTGTTTTGGAGCTGGCAGGTTCCCTTTAATAAGATACGGCATATAATAAAATCATAAAAAACTAAGAGCTAAAATAAAAAGAACATTGCAATTGTGATCAGAGTTACTTTTACATTTTTAATTATCCCAATGGGAATTTAAAACTTGATATTTTAGTAGCAGGAATTGTTACATAAACTCAGAAAATTATACTCATTATTAAATAGTAAATTTTTTAGTAACTATTCTGAATATAGTATATGAATTGAATTTATGAACACAGTTGGCTGCCATATGTCAAGTCAACATTAGGTGTCAAAACTGTCTCCTCTTCTACTGTATATGACACATAGGAATGCTGTTCAAACGGAGCAGCAAATCACAGTTACCCTGAATATGTTCTTATAGACCAGTACTTGGCGAGACCCTCTGGCTGAATGGACATAACTGTCATGCATGGATGTACACAGAAAGCAACCACATTAGATGCATGATACAGTCAGCAAAGACAATTGTACAAGAAACAATTCATGCACTTGGTCTGTAGGTGGCTATACCATTTGAAGGCTCAAACCTGATCTCGAAGTGGTGACTACAAATAAGACTAAGGTTACCATAAAGGCTATAAGTAGAACAACTTTTTATATAAATTATCTGAAAAGATTTTTTACTTGTGTTTTTGTTATGACATTAGCTACCTGATTGCTCCTTTTATCTACTCACAAGACTACATTTGCAGTACCCCAGAGCAGGGGGCATCTGCAAATTGTTCGTTACTTAATGTATTGTGTTGTTATGTAATGTGTACCCAGCATAGCCGTGTATGGATGGCACAGCCAGGAAAAACAATCCTGGCTCAGCCCTACAGATAGCTATGTGGTGGCTGGCTTCACCCATAGCTTTAGGGAGTTGAGAGTGAGAGTTCAGAGAGAGAGAGAGAGAGAGAGAGAGAGGAAGCTGTTGCCTGGCACGCTTCCTACTCTCAGGCCCATAAAGGTACAGAGACTCATCAAGCTCTGCATGATCTACAGAAAGAAAAGGAGAGAGAAAAAAGAGACAATTGGAAAGTTTAGAATCTGCATGGCTGAGCATTGGAGTCAGTAAGGTAACCTGCTACCAAAACCTATTCAGACCTTGCTGCTGTGAGGGACACTGTTAAGACACCCTTCACACCTCGACACAACCTAGCAAGTCATATTTCTAAAACCCTGTATCCCTCAGTACACATTGCAGCCACCATAGATTCTACTGTAAGTGACTTGATACAGAGAGAGAAGAGAGCCATAACTCCCATCCATGCCTAAATCCATACATTGTTATTTGGAAATAATTGCACGGTGTACAGTTGGAAATGTGATTAGCCCTAAAGTAAAGAGAAGGCCTGGTTACTGACACCTGCACCATACACCAGTCATTGCACTCTGCACACTGCCTTTCACCCATATAAACATTTAACATTACGGGCATCCCAACTACTATCAGGCAGGAGATCCAGCTCCAGGGTGTGCACTTTTATTGTATGGTCCTAGGGAGCAAGGGTGTGAGGAAAGCCACTGTGATTGATTGTAACAGCCAGAACCACTACCACTCCTATCCTCCGCCCCAGGTCCTCCTGGGCTTGCTGCACATTGTACTATCCTTTTTTTTACTTAAAGATACTTTAATGTATGCCAGTGATAAATCCACTGCTATACAAAAGCCAATTCAAGCAATACTTTTGATCAACTCATCAAGAATGATTATTTCTCATTGCATCTTATGGTACTCTGAGCATCCTATTCTTCTGGATGTAAGAAATATATCTCTCTATAGCATGTGCATTTTTACAGAAACTAAAAGCACAGAAAAATAAAAACCAATTAGACCACTGCTTTTTCTAAAATGAACAAGAAAAATATAAGCATCTCCTGGTGTCTAGATCACTCTGGCATCATAAGATACTTTTGTTTATACAGAGACAATCTGAATAAAACTGAAGATTTCCGTTTTATGCATGTGAGGGTACTGTTAAGCTTCATCTTTCCTTGACACTTGTACAAACATCATTTTAGTTATATGCTGCATGTCTTTGTCAAAGCCATGTAAAAGACATACAGATTTAGCAAATAGAGATTAGCAAATATGAAAATTTGGACCTTCATTTTTGAAAAAATTTCTGATGATTCAGATTTTAGTGTCATTTCATTTGGGAGAGTCAAGAACAGGAAAGAGATACAGAAAGAGAGACAAAGAGACTTTTTCCATGCAATCAGAAAACTTTCAATTCAGACTGAATTATTCTGGCTTATTTGAAAGGTCAAGTTGGAAGAATCTAACCCAAATCTAATTTAAGGATTTTGCTAATTTTTTGTAGCTAACGTTAACTCAACAATTAATGTGTTAAGTGTCAAGTGTTTGCTACATCTATATATACCTTTAGATCAGTTAAAAGGGTTTTTCATGATCTCGGCCATTTTAAATGAGCCCTCGTAGCATGTGGTACAGATGTATCCGTAATAAACCTGATGGTTAGTATGTTAAGTAAACAATGGCAAGAAAATTGTACAGTAATTGACTTTTTCAATGGATTTCAATGGCTTTTGTCACAAGATAATACTGTGACATGTGTTTTCAGAGTCAAGTTCAGCACAGCTACATCACTTCCTTGAGAAAAGAATCATAGTCACCTGCTCCCTGCCGCTCAGGCACTCTTGCCCTGTTCGATGAACTTCTGGTTTCGTGACAAGGTCCCAAGCACCACTGCAGTCAATGACTGGGTCATATGCCACTTGGGACACATCACCGCTGAGGCCACACTGACCAGTAGACTGCCAAACAGAGTTGGGGTTCTGGAACTTAGCTTCAGGGAGCAGGTGAGTATAATTTTTGCATTAGGTAAAACAAACTATAGGGGCCATTAAAAAAAGGTCATCATCTTGTAAAACCCCTTTAATTAGTAGCTCCTATGTGCTCGATGTACTTTCCCAACCCAAAACCAGGGTTGGAAAAGTGGCCAACCATAGAGAAAATAAGAGCTACCCCATTTTCTCCTCTGTTATGGTGGCACTATAGTGTCCAGGCAAAATTGGGACTGTTGGCAAGTTTGCCTTTATGAGCTAGAACAAGCACCTGACCCAGATAAACATTTGTTTGAATAGCTGTTCTAAAATGCAACTTGTCCCGGCAGCGGACATACAGGAAAATGCCAGTAAGCACAGCTGAGGGACAAGAGAAGTCAGACCTGAAGCTTGTATTTAACAAGAAGTTATCTTTATGAGAACTCTTTCTATAGAAGTATTTTTCTCCTTGTTTCCCCAGTTGACAAGAGATTGTCTTGGTTCCAAAGTACCGGAGGGTAGAAAAACTTCTGGTCACCAAAAAACTGAAATAAAAACAATGGTGATTTTTCTCTACAGATGTCCTAGGACACCTGACTTTCTACTTTTTGATTGTCTCTGGAAGTAGATATCACCTTCAAATTAATAAATTGCAAAGTAAAGGCTCTCTATAAGACATGTACATGCATAATTATAAACAATCATAGATCATGCAACGACTTTCACAGTGACACAAGCATAATCATGCTTTAATGGACTGCAACTTAGCAACAGCACAATGGAGATTTCACGGCTTACACACTGCTTACCGCCTCAGATGACTTGATAGATAAAGGCTGTGAAAAAGGTTAATGTGTTATGAAGGTCATCAACAAAGTCTGCATGCTAAGTCAAGATCTAGTTGATTGTATTTTAAGTTGCATGTCTTTTTGGTAATTGCCACCCAAAGCTAAAATTCATATACATATGTTAGTATACATGCGTATCTGTTTGTATACATATACGTATTTAAGCTAAAGCCATAATGTGTCCCTTTAAAAAATGAAATTATATGTTAATATAAAGCCATATGACTAGTGGTTGTCCTTAATTATAGAAATCTAGAAATGGAAAAGAGGTCCAACCTCATCCTATACAGTGAAGGAAATCAAAACTTATGTTGCTATGAATCAAGCACAATTTGTTTGTTTTGCCATTGTAACTAGCCTCAAGATTCATAATCCACAGAGGCTACCTAAACAGGTATGCCTCAGCCTTATATACCCCCATAAGGTTCAGACATGTGCCCCTTTGACCTAGCCACACACCATTGCCAAAGTAGATACCAAAGATGTCCTACATAGTACCAACAAGAGATGCCCTCCATGATGTCTCAGCCCTAGACTTGCCCATAGTGCATCAACAGATAACCCCATAAGTGCCAGTCATCTCCCAATACCCCAGCCACAAAATTCCCAAAGTGGTTAACACAGATGTCCTCCAAAGTACCGACCATCCAGAGATGCCCTCCTAAGTGTCTCTGGCCTAGACATGACCACATCAGCATCAGCAAGAAATATCCGCCTAAAAGAAACAGTCCATTGCCCTGGGTTTCTTTCTGTGATGGATGTTATATATTAGATGTGGGGACAGCATTTATAGTTAAGAGACCAGGTAGCAGGACAAGATCTGCAGGTAACTGCTGCCTTTTCTAGGGAACATAATGGAACATAGCAAGTGCTAGCTAGGATTTGCCATTATGCCATCAATTATAATCAGTGGGGTCAAACTACTGGAACACTGACCAATCTAGGGTAAAAGGGGGGTTCCCCGATGATCATAAAATGATGGCATGTCCTAGCTGTGTCTGATGGATAACATCCAGTTCTTTTTAACTACACTTTGGTTGTAAAAGTAATGGTGATATTTATATATTTACACGCAATGAATATAAAGCTCATATATCTAGTATTATTGCCCAAAACTCTGAATGGACGTCCATGTTATCCCATGACTCACCATATCCATGCAGCAATTGTCCTTCTGAGAAAGAACGACGTATAAATATATAGTTCCCAAAACATGTTCGGGGTGCTGTGGATCCTTTAAATTTAATGCAATATCTTTAGCGCTGAAAATACAATGTAAGGAGATGAATAGTACAAAGATTACCATTAATCATACACATGTAATAATTACAGTCATGGTAGATGACTAATAAAACATCTATCTAATGAATTCACTATACCGCTTTATTACATCTGGCTCTACATTCAGCTTAATTCTACTTTGACATAAACGTATTATTCTCATTTTGTGCACTACATGTCAAGCCAAAGCAAAGCAACGTACACTAATATAATTTGCCTCAGGCTAGCATCAGAGATCAGGCAGGCTGTTGGACCTCTGCACACTCCGGCATGGCCGAAAGTTTGTAAGGCTTCGTGTGGCCCCATTCACTATAATAGGGACTGGCAAAGATCCAAACGCTTTCCGGCAAATATGCTGAGAATCTGCTGGAAGAAAACTGCTGCACAAAGAAGTTTTCCTCCGCCTTAGGCTACATGCACACGACCATATGTGTTTTGCAGTCCGCAAGTTGCGGCTTCGCAAGAAAAAAAACACGGAGGACATTTTTTTCTTTGCAGATCCATTGGAACAATGCCTAAAACGGACAAGAATAGGACCTGTTCTATTTTTTTTGCGGGGCTACGGAACGGACATACTGATGCGGATAGTACACGGTGTGCTGTCCGCATTTTTTTGCGGACCCAATGAAATGAATGGACCACATCCTATCCGCAAAAAAGACGGAACGGACACGGAAAAAAAACAACATTCGTATGCTTGTAGGCTTATTCTCTGCATATTTGCCGGAATGCGGCTGGATCTCCACCGGTCTCCAGCAAAGTGAATGGGGCCGGACAGAGCCTTACAAATGTCTGGCATTCAGGAGTGGGCAGAAGTCCAGCAGGCTGTTCCCTCCCGAAACAGCCTGCCTGATCTCTAATACTAATCTGCAACTAGCTTTATCAACCTGCCTAGAAACTGGAAAAGTACAAATATATATTTAGCCAGAGATTTGTCAAAATGTATATCAGTAATACTCAGATGGGATGTGCTGATCTTCTCATGCAAGATGCTGCTCTTAAAGAGGACCTGTCACCACTCCTGACGCGCCTGTTTTAATAGCAACATGCATTCCCGATGTAATAACAATTCTGGAGCATCTATTCTTATGTTTCTGTGTTGTACCATTCTTTTATTATTTCTACTAGAAGTTATGAATTAATTGCTAGCAGTCTGCAGTAAGGGTACAGGGGGGTGGTAACCAGTTGGGGGGCATGTACATGCACAGACTCACTCTATCCAGTCAGTACTGCCATTGTCAGACTGTGCAGGAACCCCCCCCCCCAATTTGTTAGCACCCCTCTGTACCCTTACTGCAGACTGCTAGCAATTCATTCATATCTACTAGTAGAAATAAGGAATGGCACAACATAGAGCCATAAGAATAGATGCTCCAGAATTGTTATTACATGGGGAATACATGTAGCTATTAAAACAGGCATGTCAGCAGCAGTGACAGGTCCTCTTTAATTTACCACATATGTATGTACATAGATAAACAAGCATACAGATATATAAATAGACAGAAAGACAGACTTGCAGACAGACAGTCAGATAGATACATAGATAGATATAAGATATACAACAGTGAGTCAAAAAGTATCCTCACTCTGTACAATTTATTTGAATCAACTTTTTGGACTATAAGATACACTTTAGTCCCTAAACAAATGGCTGATTGGGGCTGGGGGTCCGATTTAAAGCTGATTGGGTCTGATCTGAGGCTGATTAGGGGTCTTATCTGAGTCTGATGGGGGCTGAGGGGTCTGATGGGGGGCTGATCTTTGGCTAATGGAGGATGGGTGGTCTGATGGGAGTCTGATGGAGGTTGGGGGGTCTGATCTGAGGCTGATGGAGCTTGGGGGTCTGATTTTGGGTTTGATTTGAGGTCTGATGAAGAATAGGGATCTGATTTGGTGGTCTGCTCTGAGGTCTGATGGAAAATACTCTTTTTCTTATTTTCCTCCTCCAAATCCTAGGTTCGTCTTATAATCGAGTGCGTCTTATAGTCCGAAAAAATACAGTATCATTTTGCGGTCATCATTTAAAGACATACTCTCCGCAGTCACTGCAGTGCAGGTTTGAACATGTTATGTTCATTTGTGACTTCGGAGTGAGAAACAATGTGTCTGGTGGTAATGCATATCAAAGACTTTGTGCGCAGTACAAGAGAAAGTGTTTTGTTGCTAAGGAGTGTGTATGAATGGATACACAAGTATCAGCCATGAAGCCGGACACCTGCCCACAACTGACGACAACATTGAGCATGTACGTGAAATGATTCTCTAGGACAGTGGATTATGTGGCAAATCAGCCATGGCTACGAAGCCCTACGAGGATGAACATTAACATCTGATGAAGAGGAGAAGACAGCGGTGCATTCTTGGCTCTCAGCTCAGCCTAAAACATTTTTTAAAGGTGGGAATAAGAAAGCTTGTAGACAGATACAAAGTGTATTAAAAAGCAGAGATATTTTGGGGCACATTTATTAAGACCTGCGTTTTAGACGCCAGGCTTTTCCATAACTTTAACACATCCAGCGCCATTACTAAATGTAAGACAGTTACCTAGCTGTCTTAGATTTAGACCATTTTCTATGCCTAAAACAGGCGTAGAAAAAGGTAAATGAGGCGGCCCGTCTCCTTCCCTGCCCATGCCACGCCCACAATTTTAGAACTGACAAAACTAGTATAAAAGAAAACTGGCTTAGGCTACTTTCACACTTGCGTTGTTGTTTTCCAGTATTGAGATCCAGCAGAGGATCTGGTCCATTTGGCCCTTATGCATTCTGAATAGAAAGAGATCCATTCAGGATGCATCAGGATGTCTTCCTTTCCTTTAGCATTCCGTTTTGTTTTGTGCTGCAAGTTGCGGTTTTGCATCAGTCATAAAAAAGAAAAAAATGGAGCCATCAAAGAAAAATCAATGTAAGTCAATGGTGACAGATCTGTTTTTTTTTTAGGAGCCTAAAAAAATCATCTGTCACCCATTGAATTTCAATGTATTTAGTGATGGATCGTTTTTTTCCGTTTTGATTTAAAACAATCGCATCCTAACGGAACAGATGCATCCTGATTTGCAAAATTAAGACGGATCCGTTTAATTCCGGTATTGAGATCCTCTGCCCTATCTCAATGCCGGAATTAACAACAAAATTCAAGGGAGCTCCAAAAAATGAAAGGTGGAATCTGATTGGTCATTATGGACAAATAAGCTAGTTTTCCTTCATATCAGTTTTGAAAAATCACCCCCTATCTAGTTGTCTTTTCTGAAAGTGGATTAAAATAAATTCTAAAGATCATTTTTGAATTACACTCATATTAGCTAGATAGATATGAGATAGATGATATCTGTCATTGTAATCCTGACAGCAATGATAATAACATGGCTGCTGAAAAGTGATCTGTACAGAACAGGAAGTCTCAATATATTATTAGACTTAGTGGTCAATGTGAAAATTGCAGGATTTTAGAAATTTAGAAATTGACATGGACATTTGAAAAATCATCAAAAAATTTGAAAACCAGTTTACATAAAATGTGATTTAAACAGTAGGTCATTTTCTCATAGTACATTCCCATTAAGGATGCAGTCAGATTTTTTTTTTTTACTTTCCCCCCACTATCTAAGTGCAAATAACCTCTTTACTTTTTCATTCACATAGACTATAAGTCAGTTTTCAGGACAAGTTGGATTTTTTAGCACCAATTGAAAATGATGCCATTGTTTTTTGGGTTTCAATTAAATGCAAATATAGAAAAAAACATCCAGTTTGATTTATTAACATGAATTCTATGTGTTCCTTTTAATGTCTTTGAGTAGCTAAAAATGTAGCTTTCCTGGTGGTCAATGAGGATGATGCTAATATCTCTGGCACTGATAACATCTATGGTGATCAGAGGAACTGAAAAGATTACAGTGATATCAATATATAGTGGTTAAAGGTAGTAAGTGGATTAATGCTAAATATGCAGGTGGTCTAGGGTACTTAATGTGTTAACATCAGCACACCTATTGAGCTAGGGCACTGAAATGGCTAATACCATCTTCCATGGTGGTTTATAGTAGTTTAAGGGTTAATGTCAGCATTTGTATTGTTCTGGGGCAGCAAAGTGGTTAATGTCAGTATCACTTGTGGTTTAGGGCAAGGTGGGAGTTAAAGGGGTTTTCCCATCTCAGACAATGGGGACATATCGCTAGGACCCGCACCTATATTGAGAACGGAGCCCCGACAGTGAAGGAGGGCACACTCCGCATACGCAGCCGCCCTCCATTCATTTTCTTTGGGGCCAGCGAATATATCCGGGCACTGGCTCAGCTATTTCCGTCGGCCCTATAGAAATTAATGGGAGCATGGGCCGCGCATGCGCGGTGCGCTACCATTCACTTCTATAGGAGAGGTGGGGAGCAGCGCTTGGTGGTGGACCAACCCCGGGAAATCTGGGGTCCTCCAGCCACAGCTTTCAGTGGGACCCGCACCTATTAGACAATGGGGGCATATCATAGCGATATGCCCCCATTGTCTGAGATGGGAATACCCCTTTAATGTCAGTAACACTAGTGGTCTAGGGTAGTATCGGGATTATTGTTAGCATCCATAGTAGTGTCCCTGGTGGTTAAACATAACCATAGACAACAGAGCAGTTAGGAGAAAGAGTACTATATAAATGTGATGGATCCACCACCCAGGCTTCAATATGACTTGGCAGAGTGTTTCATGAGGGTGAACTCAGCGAGTCTGTGCAGGTGTAGATTTTTATTTTTTTTACCATGGTGGGGGCTAGTTTTGAAGCTAAAGATCATGAAGTATAATGACATTTACTGATTTATATCAAAAACTCAGGGAGGGATGAGGACTGTCTAATAACATATATAAAAAGAAAAGTTCTCTTACCTTTGTAGTTCCAATGTTGTAAGGTCAAGAAATGCTGACCCCATAAAGTCATCTTGAAGTCCAAAGTCATAATCAAATACCTATGAGTAAAATCAAATGTTTAGTAGAGGCTGCAAAGAATGAAGGATAAAAAGGATGAACATTTATAAGCCAGGTTTTACAGAGTGTGCCAAATTGCACTGAAAATAAAAACTGAATAAAATGTGCAAATAGTCTTGATTAAGCTCTTCCCGACCCTACCATTTTTCACCTTCCTGATCTAGCCTAACTTTGGAGTACATTTATTTATCCATGCCATTCTGAGACTGTGTTTTTATGACACATTGTACTTCAAGTTAGTGGTAAATTTGAGTCAATATGTTTTACCCTTATTTAGTTCAAAATCCAAAATTTAAAGAAAATGTAAACAATTCACTATTTTCAAAATTTTAATTTCTCTGCTTTTAAGACGGATAGATATCTCATAAAACCCTCATTAATTAACGTTCATCATCATCTACTTTATGTTGGCATTAGGGATGAGAGAATTGACTTCAGATGAGACATCCAAAGTCGATTCGCATAAAACTTAGAATGTATTGGCTCCTATGAGCTAAAGTACCTTGGAACCGAACCCGATTTTGGGAAAAGTTTTATTTACTGTAGAAATCAATTATTGAAGTAATTCCGCAAAGTTTCGCGAGACTTCACGAAGTAATAACTTTGGCTCATAGGAGCCAACACATTCTAATACTGCGTTTGTTCCGTACAGTATTGAAACTAAGTTTTATGCGAATCGACTTCGGATGTTTCCCTCTAAAACACTCCGCCATTGTCCTGTGAGCTGAGCATAGGGAGAGATGTGGCAAGTGTTCATGTGCTAGGGACAGTGTTGCTGAAAGTTATTAATAGAAGAGAGTGAGTGCAGGGAGACTGCAGGGAGAGTGTCGGGAGACTGCAGAGAGAGTGCTGGGAGACATATTCTGCGTCAGTTTTATTTATTTATTCCTACATTTACTTATTCCTACATCGGCCTGAAATGTAGTATAATACCAATAAGATGGAAGCCTTTATTATTCCGGTGCCAGAAGGACTATACAGTTCGGTCTTCATTATTTGAAAGGTTGTCTGGGTTCAGAGCTAAACCAGGACATATCCCCATTTTCAATCCGGCAGCCCCCTGACTTGAGCATCGGAGCAGTTCATGTTCTGATGCTCTCCTTTGCCCTGAGCTGAATCGCCCAGGGCAAAGGCATTTTCTGGAGTTCCGGTGACGAACTGGGCTCTCCTTAGGGCTGCCAGGAAGAGGCTTCCGCCCAACAGTGAGGCCGGTGACGTCACTGGCACTGATGGGTGGGCTATAGCGCTGCCCTAGCCTTTAAAACCGCTAGGGCAGCACTAAAGCCCGCCTATCAGAGCCGGTGATGTCACCCAACACACTGCTGGGCGTAAGAGCAGGGCAAGGGAGAGCATCGGAGCATTTCATCACATTTCATAACATCATGGGGGCTTGCCTGAGTGAAAGTTGAGAATTGAATTTTTTCAAAACTCTATTTATTACCCTGATTCTGTAACTTACAGAAACATCCCATATGTGGTTGTAAACGGCTGTATGGGCAGACGACAGGGATCAGAAAGGTAGGATCACCATATGGATTTGGAGAACAGATTTTGCAGGAATGGTTTTTAGGTGCCATTTCACATTTGAAGAGACCCTGAGTACCCCTAAATGGAAATCCCCCAAAAGTAAGCCCCATTTTGGAAACTACACCCCTCAAGGAATTTATAAAGCGGTATACTGAGCGCTTTGACCCTCCTGGCATTTCACAGAATTTGGAAACACTTGGCTCTGAAAATGAAAAAATTCATTTCTTCCAATAAAATGTTGCACAAGCCTCAATTATTTCGTTTTTCACAAGGGGTAACAGGAGAGAAAGCACCTCACAATTTGCTACCATTTTTCTCCTGAATACAGCAACACCCCATATGTGATCATAAATAGTGTTGAGCTCGAGTATTCGAATAGCGAAATTTAATCGCGAATATTGCAACTTCAAGAATTTGCGAATATTTTAAATATAGTGCTATATATTCGTAATTTCGAACATTCATCATTTTTTTTCCATCTGAACACATGATTCCTCCCTGCTTCTTGCTTGCGGGTCAATAAAAAGGCAGCAATGTCAAGTTCACAACAATACTTAGTGCACCAATCAGTAATATGTAGTCAGACCTGCTAAAATGTGAAGTTGCACATAGTGGGAAAATCGCGATCGCAAGTATTTTGGAGCACTCTATCTGCATATAAAGCTATTGTAATGTTCTGCTGTGCCAACACATTTCTCCAGTCTCAGGATAAACTCAGGAAACTTCTAGCAGCTTGAACATTTTCGCCAAAGTGACCCACGACTGTATTTCGCGTTACGAATTTCGCATTATGCGATTTTTACATTGCCAATTTTTCGCAATCAAGAGAATAATCTCGAATATAAATATTTGCGAATATATGACGAATATTTTACCACATATTAGCGAAATATCGCAAATTAGAATATTGCCCCTGCTGCTCATCACTAATCGTAAACTGCGGAATGGGCACAACACAGATGTGGATGGGAAGGAGTGCCATATGGCTTTTGGGGGACCGATGGAATAGTTGAGGGGCGATGTTGGAGTTGAAGAGCCCCTAAGTAACCTCTACAAAGGATCACCCCAAAAATTGCCCCCATTTTGGAAACTATCTTCTAGGAATTTATTGAGGGGTGAAGGTAGTGGTTTGACTTTACAGGCGTTATGTACTTTAGTGAGTCTTTAAATATACTTCATAATAAATTATAACTTATACCTTATCATTTAGAAACACTTGGCTGTGAAAATGAAAAATTAAATTTTATAAAATGTCACCAGAATTTTCATTTTCACAAGGGTTAAAAGGGGATAAGGCACCCACAAATCACCTATGTTTACCTATTTCCTTCTGAATATGGTAACACCCTATATGTGGTCATAAACTGCCGTTTAGGCACAATGCAGAAGAGAGTGCCCCGTTTTGGAAGCTAGACCTCTGACAGAATTTACCAAGGGGCATAGTGAGCATTTTGACCTCACAGTTGTTTTGCAAAAATTTATTCACAGAAAATGGTGAAAATTTAACTTTTTCCACAGATATGGAATTTTAGTGCATTTTTGGTGATAAGTCCTTTTTAACCCCTTCGCTACCAGCACCGTACATGTACGGCGCTGGAGCGATAGGCAAACATGGCGCCCGTTCGCACGTGCAACGGGAGTCATGGCTGGCAGGTCTCTGCTGTTTCTCTGCTGCGACTGGCAATAATGCCGATGGCGGTAATTGAAGGCTTTAGATGCCGTGATCAAGTGAGAGCACGACATCTAAATGTGGAAAAAGCAGAAGCTCGCGCCTTCGGGAGCATTACCGGCATCCCCTGCGGCCAACGCTGGTAATTGATTTGAATGGGCTTAGCTGAAGTGCAATTCTTATTTTGGCCACCAGATGGCCACCAGAAATGAGCAATTCTCAATAATAAGTGCAGTTTAAAAATACATGATTGTTCAAAATGAAAAATAAAAAAATTTATTTTGTAGGCTGATATATGAGCTTCAAAATCATCACAAAAAAGTAAAAAAAATCTATAAAAAAAAAAAAAAAAAGTTTAAATCACCTCCCTTTCCGTATAATAAAAATATAAATACCTAAAGAACAAAAAATATAAACACCATAGGTATCACCGCGCCCGTAGTATTAAAATATAAAAATATTTTTCCAATAAGATAAAATGGCGTAATGGAAAAAAGGGTCAAAATGGCCAATTTGAAATTTTTTCATTGTTTCTCTTAACCTAAAAAATGTAATAAAACATGATCAAAAAGTCACACACACTCCAAAATGGTATCAATAAAAACTACAGATTGTCCCCCAAAAAATGAGCCCCCACACAGCTCAAAAAGTTTTGGGGGTCAGAATATGGTGATGTACAAAAAAATTTTTTTTTTTAAAGTTTACATTTATATTCATACATAAAAAAACCTATACATATAGGATATCATTGTAATCGTACTGACTCAGAGAATGAAGTGCATGCACCAGTTTTGCCGCAAACAGAACGTCATGCAAACAAAACCCGTAAAAGGGTGGAGGAATTGCGTTTATTTTCCAATTCCACCCCATAATGGTAGCATTAGAGAGTACAACTTGTCCCGCAAAAAAGAACCCTAATACAGCTATGTGAATAGAAATATAAAAAAGTTAGGGCTCAAGGAAGATGGGAGAGAAAAATTAAAACGCAAAAATGAAAAAACTTCAGGTATCCTAAGGGTTAAACCAGGCTCAATGCCAGGCTATCTCAGCTGAATGTAATGATACACTTGACTTTGTGATCGTTGCTTCATTCTTGAGAAAAAAGTACTTTTAATCCATTTTCAAATGAGCTGTTAAGTGCACTGAGGGAGGGCCCAGGGACTCTTTCTTCTCCTGCTTTAATTTCCCCAGGCAATAAGACTACGCATGAAATTGGCCCTGTCAGTCAAGAAGGAGAGAGTGTGCAGTAGATTTTTTTGCAGGAATTTCTACAACTGAAAATCAAATTGCCTTTATTTGAATGGAGCTTGCAGAAATGCACATGCTTTATATATATATATATATATATATATATATATATATATACATACAGTGCCTTGCAAAAGTATTCTCCCCCTTGACTTTTTTCGTGTTTTGGTGCCTCACAAACTGGAATTAACATGGATTGTTTGAGGATTTGCATCATTTAATTTACAGAACATGCCCACCACTTTGAAGATTATCTTTTTTTCATTGTGAAGCAAACAACAAATAGGACAAAATAATAGAAAAAGTCAATGTGCATAACTATTCACCCCCCTAAAGTCAATACTTTGTAGAGCCATCTTTTGCGGCACTCACAGCTCCAAGTCGCTTTGGATAAGTCTCTATGAGCTTGCCTCATCTTACCACTGGGATTTTTGCCCATTCCTCCTTGCAAAACTGCTCCAGCTCCTTCAAGTTGGATGGTTTGTGCTTGTGAACAGCAATTCTTAAGTCTGACCACAGATTTTCTATTGGATTGAGATCTGGGCTTTGACTAGGCCATTCACATTTACATGTTTCCCCTTAAACCAATCAAGTGTTGCTTTAGCAGTGTGTTTGGGGTCATTGTCCTGCTGGAAGGTGAACCTCTGTCCTAGCCTCAAATCACGCACAGAGTGGTACAGGTTTTGCTCCCTGTATTTAGCGCCATCCATCTTTCCCTCAACTCTGACCAGTTTCCCAGTCCTGGCTGCTGAAAAACATCCCCACAGCATGATGCTGCCACCACCATGTTTCATTGTGGGGATGGTGTTCTTCGGGTGATTTGATGTGTTGGGTTTGCGCCATACACAGAGTTTTCTTTGCTGGCCAAAAAGTTCAATTTTAGTCTTATCAGACCAGAGCACCTTCCTTCACACAGTTTGGGAGTCTCCCACATGCCTTTTTGCAAACTCACAACGTGCCTTTTTGTTTTTAGCTGAAAATAATGGCTTTCTTCTGGCCACTCTGCCATAAAGCCCAACTCCATGGAGCGTATGGCTTATTGTTGTCCTATGTACAGATACTCCAGTCTCTGCTGTGGAACTCTGCAGCTCCTCCAGGGTTACCTTAGGTCTCTGTGCTGCCTCTCTGATTAATGCCCTCCTTGCCTGGTCTGTGAGTTTTGGTGGGCGGCCGTCTCTTGGCAGGATTGCCGTTGTGCCATGTTCTTTCCATTTGGTTATGATAGATTTGATGGTGCTCCTGGGGATCATTAAAGATTTGGATATTTTTTAATAACCTAACCCTGACTTATACTTCTCAACAACATTGTCCCTTACTTGTTTGGAGAGTTCCTTGGTCTTCAGGGCAGTGTTTGGTTAGCGATGTCTCTTACTTAGGTCTCTGAGGCCTTTCAAAAAAGGTGTGTATATGTAATGACAGATCATGCCACACTTACATTGCACACAGGTGGACATCATTTCACTAACTATGTGACTTCTGAAGGTAATTGGTTGCACCAGAGCTTTTTATGGGCTTCCTAACAAAGGGGGTGGATACATACGCACATGCCAATTTTCTGTTTTCTATTTCTAAATAATTGTTTTATTTATATATTTCTCTCATTTCACTTCACCAACTAAGACTATTGTGTTCTGATCTATCACATAAAATTCAGATTAACAAAACATTGAACTTAAGGCTGTAATGTAAAAAAATATGAAAAAGTCAGGGGGTAAATACTTTTGCAAGGCACTGTATATATAGCCTCATTCAGATGAATGGAACTGATTTTCACTCCTATAAATGTCTGCAACAAAGTCTGCCAAGTATGAAGGCATCTTTATTTATAATGTACCATTTCATTTTCTCTCGATTGCCACCAGATGGCGACATTTCTACAGAATTCAAACAGTATAGAAGGAATATGAGCAAGCTCTTCTACAAAAGATGCATTTTGCTTGTTCATCCTACTTCTTTAGAGTTTTATTTTTATTTTGAAGTTGATGTTTAATTTTTGCTTCCCATTTAAAACAGAATTGAATTCTACAACATGTTTCTGTCTGGAATATGCTGCACTGTGTGTGTATTCACTGAAAAAAAATCTGATCTATCATCATAAAAGCTGCAATCACAACAAAAGCTGTAATGACTACATTTCTTAACGACCCGTGGGAAATTCTCTGTCCGATTTAATCGCTATAACCGGGATGGTAATGACTACTGACAAGATTAATTATTACAGGGTCCCTTCTGTTCCAAACATTTCTTCTGGCTGATCACAAGTATGTGTCCACATTGTTCCTGATATTCTGGTGTTTATGCACTTTGGACCACTGATCTTCTAGCCCTGCACACTTTCTTGAATAACGTCATGTACATAAAATTTACATCCATATGTTCTATGGCAGGATGGCCCTCTTTTGGCATACATCTGTCCATAGAATCCTATGGGTACCTATCTGTATGCCAGTTTTTACCAACCCGTGTCTCACCAGTTGTTGCTAAACTATAACTCCCATCATGCTACAGCATTGATATATTTAGACACTTTGGAGCACATAAAGCTGGCAGTGGATCACCTAAGTTATGTACAGGGGCCGGCCTCTACATAACTTCGGTGGATCCACCACCGCTTCTAAAGGTAAGTCAGTTTTCTTTCCGTCTTACATTAAGACCATTTTCTACACCTAAACCAGGCCTACAAAATGGTAAATAATATGGGCCGGCCGTCCTGTCCCCTTCCCGGCCCACTCTTTTAGACCTTGCGTGAACGGGGAATAAGTCACAGATTCTGCCGCACCATGGCCTGCAACAGAATCTGCACCAGATATACGCAACAAAAGTGGTGTATATCTGATCATAAATGAAGAAGGAGTTTGTTACTCCGAAACGTGTCTGCTGTTTCGTAGCAGTGTATCAGCGAATGTGTTATACAGATTGCGGTTACCAATACCATTGACTTGCATTCAACAATACCGCTATAACGCAACAGCTAAGATTGGACCTCACGCTGACATCTCTTAGTCAAGAGACACAAGCAACGGACGTACATGTAAAAGTACCCGGAGGCTGATTCAACAAACAGGTTCCGGAACACATGGGACGCCACATGGGACGCCACGTGGGACGTCGTAACAGCCGAGCCGTTGAGCTCTTACAGCCATCTTAATGTAACTGCATTCAGGATACAGAAGCGGTCCGCTCAATCAGTATGGTAACGTATATAACGCACTTATGAATGGCCATACAAATTGATGAATTAACTGCTTCAAATATATAACAATTATATTGAAGTGACACTATGTTAAGAACTCAGAAGAAATCTATTATCACGTTACATAGTGTCAACCTACTGTTTACAAAGTGCCAATTTACATTAGTGGGACTATTAACCATGTATTTCCAAGTATAAACATCAGTCTGGATATATCGATTACATGGTAGTTGTAAAGACCATCAAAAGGAGAACTATAATTTATTTTAATTGAACATTTTGTAAATCCTACATTTATTTATATTGGTATTTTAGATTTTTATTGCCATTGATCCATGCAGTGAGTTATTTGATATGTGCAGATTAGTGCGGCTCTTCACCCTCAAAACACTAATGGTTGTGGGACTGCAGACCAACACGATCGGTGTATAGGATATAATATGTACATTAATTTTTACCATCATTAATATCTTTTGTTATTTTATCTTTTTGATTTGTATATATTTGTGGTAATAAATATATTTATAAAATTTAGAACATGCTGCGATTCCCACGCAATGCAGAAATGATGCGTGAAAAAATGTGCACAAACCCATTGAAATAAATAGGTCAGGATTCAGTGCAGGTGCTGTGCGTTCCCTTCACGCATCGAACCAGCGCGGAAAACTCTCTCGTGTGAAAGGGACCTAAAAGGGGACATTCAGTTCTGCTACAGAGCCTGAAGGTGGAGGTCATCACAGATTCCTGTTACATGTCACTGAATAGCTGCACTCACCTTCCTGGCTTAGAACTGAATCCATTAAGCTAATGCATTAACAGTCTTCCATTTTTCATAGTGCACTTTAGACTTGACTAATATTAATACACAAACGAGGTACATTTATGAATTTTACAGAGTTTACGAGCTGTACAGACCTTTTATTAGACACAGGTTGTTTCTTCGGCATAGAGAGATTTTTATCCACTGGAAGTGAATAATGAAACTTCTCTTGAATATCAGCAAGCAGAGATATTGAAATAGATTAATAACTATATATATATATATATATATATATATATATATACATATATATATATATATTGTGATGCCATAGCAAGACACTTATTTCTGATATTTGCGGACTCTATACTGACAGGGAATGTTCCACAGGATTGGCGCATAGCAAATGTGGTGCCAATATTCAAAAAGGGTCCAAAAACAGAGCCTGGAAACTATAAACCGGTAAGTTTAACATCTGTCGTGGGTAAACTGTTTAAAGGTCTTCTGAGAGATGCTATCTTAGAGGATCTCAACGGAAATAAGCAAATAACGCCATATCAGCATGGCTTCATGAGGGATCGGTCATGCCAAACTAATTTAATGAGTTTCTATGAGGAGGTCACTTCTAGACTTGACAGCGGCGAATCAATGGATGTCGTATATCTGGACTTCTCCAAAGCATTTGACACTGTACCTCATAAAAGGTTAGTATATAAAATGAGGATGCTCGGACTGGGAGAAAATGTCTGTAAGTGGGTAAGTAACTGGCTCAGTAATAGAAAACAGAGGGTGGTTATTAACGGTACACACTCAGATTGGGTCACTGTCACTAGTGGGGTACCTCACGGGTCAGTATTGGGTCTTCAATATATTTATTAATGATTTTGTAGAAGGCTTGCTCAGTAAAATATCAATTTTTACAGATGACACTAAACTGTGTAAAGTAATTAACACTGAGGAGGACAGTTTTCTGCTACAGATGGATCTGGATAGATTGGAGGCTTGGGTAGAGAAGTGGCAGATGAGGTTTAACACTGACAAATGTAAAGTTATGCACATGGGAAGGAATAATGCAAGTCACCCGTACATACTAAATGGTAAAACACTCGGTAACACTGACATGGAAAAGGATCTAGGAATTTTAATTAAACAGCAAACTAAGCTGCAAAAAAGTGTCAGGCAGCTGCTACCAAGGCCAATAAGATAATGGGTTACATCAAAAGGGGCATAGGCGCCCGTGACGAGAACATAGTCCTACCACTTTACAAATCACTAGTCAGACCAGACATGGAGTACTGTGTACAGTTCTGGGCTCCTGTGAACAAGGCAGACATAGCAGAGCTGGAGAGGGTTCAGAGGAGGGCAACTAAAGTAATATCAAAATTAGGGTTATTCACTTTAGAAAAAAGACGACCAAGGGGAGATCTAATACCTATGTATAAATATATCAGGGGTCAGCACAGAGATCTCACCCGTCATCTTTTTATCCCCAGGACTGTAACTGTGACGAGGGGACATCCTCTGCGTCTGGAGGAAAGAAGGTTTGTACACAAAAATAGAAGAGGATTCTTTACGGTAAGAGCAGTGAGACTATGGAACTCTCTGCCTGAGGAGGTGGTGATGGTGACTTCACTAAAAGAGTTCAAGAGGGGCCTGGATGTATTTCTGGAGTGTAATAATATTACAGGCTATAGCTACTAGAGATGGGTCGTTGATCCAGGGAGTTATTCTGATTGCCTGATTGGAGTCGGGAAGAAATTTTTTATTCCCCTTAAGAGGGGAAAATTGGCTTCTGCCTCACAGTTTTTTTTTTTGCCATTCTCTGTATCAACTTGCAGGATGACAGGCCGAACTGGATGGACATATGTCTTTTTTCGACCTTTTGTACTATATTACTATATATATATATATATATATATATATATATAGTGAAAAAGAGATGTCTCCGATGGCAGCACTCAACTAAGTAGGATGGCGTGCCCGCGGTCAAAAGGCCTGGACTAGGCCGTATGCAGACAAAGGAAGAAGATTGCGGCACCGCTGAGTAGTGAAATAAGGTGGATCCTTTATTCACCCTAGTGCATGCGACGTTTCGATCCTCTCAATGGGATCCGTATCAAGTTATTCTGATTGCCTGATTGGAGTCGGGAAGACATTTTTTATTCCCCTTAACCCCTTAAGGACACGGCCCTATTTCACCTTAAGGACCAGGCCATTTTTTCAAAATCTGACCATTGTCACTTTATGTGGTGATAACTTTAAAACGCTTTTTCTTATCCAGTCCATTCTGAGATTGTTTTTTCGTCACATATTGTACTTCATGACAGTGGTAAAATGAAGTCGAAAAATTTCATTTTTATTTATAAAAAAATACCAAATTTACCAAAAATTTTGAAAAATTTGCAATTTTCCAAGTTTCAATTACTCTACTTCTATAATACATAGTAATACCGCCCAAAAAAGTTATTGATTTACATTCCCCATATGTCTACCTCATGTATCGATCATTTTGGGAATGCTATTTCATTTTTGGGGACGTTACAAGGCTTAGAAGTTTAGAAGCAAATCTTGAAATTTTTCAGAAATTTTCAAAAACCCACTTTTTAGGGACCAGTTCAGGTCTGAAGTCACTTTGTGAGGCTTACATAATAGAAACCACCCAAAAATTACCCCATTCTAGAAACTACACCCCTCAAGGTATTCAAAACTGATTTTACAAACGTCATTAACCCTTTAG
The DNA here is from genome assembly GCA_033119425.1 of Bufotes viridis. NCBI lineage: Eukaryota > Metazoa > Chordata > Amphibia > Anura > Bufonidae > Bufotes > Bufotes viridis. The sequence goes on from CM065589.1 coordinate 96,141,723, forward strand.
GTTTTCCACAAGAGTTAATGGCAAATGGAGATAAAATTTCAGAATTTCGATTTTTGAAAAATTTTCCGTTTCAATCCATTTTTCCAGTAACAAAGCAAGGGTTAACAGCCAAAAAAACTCAATTTTTATTGCCCCGATTCTGTAGTTTTCAGAAACACCCTATATGTGGTCGTAAACTGCTGTATGGCCAAACTGCAGGGCGCAGAAGGAAAGGAGCGCCATATGGTTTTTGGAAGGCAGATTTTGCTGGACTGGATTTTTGACACCAAGTCCCATTTGAAGCCCCCGATGCACCCCTAGAGTAGAAACTCCATAAAAGTGACTCCATCTAAGAAACTACACCCCTCAAGGTATTCAAAACCAGTTTTACAAACTTTGTTAACCCTTTAGGTGTTCCACAAGTTATTGGCAAATGGAGATGAAATTTCCGAATTTCTATTTTTTGTTACCTTGTCTCAAAAAAAGTGTAATATAGGGCAACCAAAAATCATATTTACCCTAAAATAATACCAACAAAACTGACACCTTATCCCGTAGTTTCCAAAATGGGGTCACTTTTTTGGAGTTTCTACTGTAGGGGTGCATCAGGGGGGCTTCAAATGGGACATGGTGTCAAAAAACCAGTCCAGCAAAATCTGCCTTTCAAAAACCATATGGCGTTCCCTTCCTTCTGTGCCCTGCCGTTTGGCCATACAGCAGCTTACGACCACATATGGGGTGTTTGTGCAAACAAGAGAATCAGGGCAATAAATATTGAGTTTTGCTTGGCTGTTAACCCTTGCTTTGTTACTGCAAAAATGGATTAAAATGGAAAATTTGCAAAAAAATTAGCTGTTTTGGGACTGTTTTTATTTTTTGTTATTTACATAGTTGAACTGACAGGTTAGATTGTGTGCTATTTCTATAGAGCAGGTTGTTACGGACGCGACAATACCAAATATGACTACTTTTTGGGGTTTTTTGTTTCAGTTTTACATAATAAAGCCTTTTTGAAAATAATTTTTTTAGTGTCTCCACATTCTGAAAGCCATAGTTTTATTTTATTTTTTTGGGCGACTGTGTTATGTAGGGGCTCATTTTTTGCGGGATGAGATGGCGGTTTGATTGGCACCATCTTGGGGTGCATATGACATTTTGGTCGCTTGCTATGACACTTTTTGTGATGTAAGGTGACAAAAATGGCTTTTGACACCGTATTTATTTATTTTTTTTTTGCTGTGTTCAGCTGAGGGGTTAGGTCATGTATTATTTATATAGATCAGGTTGTGACGGACGCGGCGATACATAATATGTATACTTTTTATTTATTTATATAAGTTTTACACAATAATATAATTTTTAAAACAAAAAAAAATCATGTTTTAGTGTCTCCATAGTTTGAGAGCCATATATATTTTTTTTTTTGGGCGATTGTCCTATGTAGGGGCTCATTTTTTGCGGGATGAGATGGCGGTTTGATTGGCACCATCTTGGGGTGCATATGACTTTTTGATCGCTTACTATTACACTTTTTGTGATGTAAGGTGACAAAAAAATGGCTTGTTTGACAACGTTTTTATTTTTTATGTTTATGGCGTACATCTGAGGGGTTAGGTCATGTTATATTTTTATAGAGCAGGTCCTTACGGACGCGGCGATACAAAATATGTATACTTTTTTTTATTTATTTTGGTTTTACACAATAATATCCTTTTTGAATGAAAAAAAAACATGTTTTAGTATCTCCATAGTCTGAGAGCCATATATTTTTCAGTTTTTAGGCAATTGTCTCAGGTTGGGTATCATTTTTGCGGGATGAGGTGACGGTTAGATTGGCACTATTTGGGGGGTCATATGACTTTTTGATCGCTTGCTATTACACTTTTTGTGATGTAAGGTGGCAAAAAATGGCTTTTTGACAAAGTTTTTATTATTTTTTTACAGTGTTTACTTGAGGGGTTAGGTCATGTGATATTTTTATAGAGCAGATTCTTACGGACGTGTAGATACCAAATATGTCTACTTTTTAATTTTTTTTACATTTAACACTAAAAGCATTTTTGAAACAAAAAAATCATATTTTAGTCTGAGAGGCATATTTTTTTTATTTTTTGGCCAATTGTTTTAGGTAGGGGCTCGTTTTTTGCGGGATGAGATGGCGGTTTCATTGGTACTATTTTGGGAGGCAAACGCCTTTTTGATCGCTTTGTATTACACTTTTAGTGATGTAATGTGCCATAAAATGGCTTATTTACACCATTTTTTTTTTTTATTTTTATGGCGTTCACCTGAGGAGTTCAGTCATGTGATATTTTTATAGAGCAGGTTTTTACGGACGCGGCGATACCTAATATGTGTAGTGTATTTTATTTTTTTTAATTTTTATTCAGTGTTATGTGTTTTTTTCATTTTTACTTTTTTATCACTTTTTTACATTTTTTTTGACCCAGACCCACTTGGTTCTGAAAGATCCAGTGGATCTGGTGTCTGTATAATACAGTACAGTACACTATATAGTGCACTGTACTGTATTTTGTACTTTAGAGAGTCTGAATAGACCTTTAGCAGGTCTATTCAGACTTTCAGCACCATGGAGAGCAGGACGCTTCTGAAAGCGTCCTGTCTCCATGGCAACCATCACCCCCTGCCATAACTGGGCAGGGGGTGATGGATAGGGAGGGAGTGGAGCACCCTCCCTCTTCGATCCCATCCCGTTGGGGGGCTGCAAAGGCACATCAGCCCCCCTATGGGAGAGGGAGGGAGCAGCACAGATGCCAGCCGTTTCTATCAGAGTGTCAGCAATGTGCTGACACTCTGATAGAACCACTAGACACCAGGGATAGATTACAGGGGAGGCGGGCGGGGGATCGCAATCGCGATCCCGCCCGCCGCGCCGCCCGCAACCACCCCCCCTGCACCCCCGCAGCCACAATATGATTGGGGGCTGCAGGGGGGGTTAAAAAAAACCAGTTTGGGGGCATTAACTCTCTGATCCCCGCGGTCATAGACCGCGGGATCAGAGATCACTAGAAGCGCTGCAAACCGCAGGTCTGAATTGACCTGCGGTTTGCAGCGATCGCCCATATGGGGGGGTCACAGGACCCCCCTGGGCATTGTAACAAGGTACCTGCTGAATGATTTCAGCAGGTACCTTGTTCCGATCACTGCCAGCTGAGCAGCAGTGATCGAAACAACTCATGACGTACCGGTACGTCATGTGTCCTTAAGGACTCGGGAAACATGCCGTACCGGTACGTCATGTGTTCCAAAGGGGTTAAGAGGGGAAAATTGGCTTCTGCCTCACAGTTTTTTTTTTTGCCATTCTCTGTATCAACTTGCAGGATGACAGGCCGAACTGGATGGACATATGTCTTTTTTCGACCTTTTGTACTATATTACTATATATATATATATATATATATATATATATATATATATAGTATTTTTCACTTTATCTGTGTCATCCACAGATCCCACATCAGTGTCATACCCCACAACAGTGCATCATCCACAGATCCCCAATAATAGTGTCATCCACAGATCCACCATTAGTTCAAAACCTACCAAAAGCACACCTTTTGGTTCGAATTTTTTGTTTTCTTATTTTCCTCCTCAAAAACCTAGGTGCGTCTTATCATCAGGTGCGTCTTATAAAGCGAAAAATACTGTATATATAAGAAAAATCAATGTCTGTTTGTGTGTCCTCTATAGGCATTCAGACGCCTGAGCCGTTGGTCACCAAATTTGACAGATAGGTACATCAGGTGCGTAGGAGCTCGTAGACCTGTTAAGGTGATGGGTGCTATGCAGGTCATTGTTAAGATGACAGGGTGCTATGCAGGTCACAGTTAAAGGGGTTCTCCAGGCTTTTAACCCTTTCAAGACCAAGCCATTTTTCACCTTCGTGACGAGGTCTAATTTTGCAAATCTGACATGTGTCACTTTATGTGCTATTAACTTTGGAACGCTTTTATCCAAGCCATTCTGAGGTTGTTTTCTCATGATATCTCGTACTTAATGTTAGGGGCAAATTTGGGTCAATATGTTTTATATAAAATCACAAATTTACTGAAAATTTGAAAAAAAAATCAAATTTTCTAAATTTGAATTTGTATGCCTTAAAGGCTGATAGCGATACCTCATTAGATAGTTTTTACTTAAGATTCCCTATATGTTTACTTTATGTTTGCATCATTTTGAAAATTAAATTTTATATTTTTAGGTTGTTAGAAAGCTTAGAATTTAAGAAGCTATTTTCAAATTTTCTATAAAATTTGCAAAACTGACTTTTTCAAGGACAAATTCAGTTCTGAAGTCATTTTGAGGTCCTTATATAATAGAAACCACTCATAAGTGACCCCATTTTAGAAACTACACCCCTCAAATTATTTAAAACTGGTTTTTCAAACTATGTTAATCTTTTAGGTGTTTCACAAGAATTAAAGGAAAATTGATGTGAAATTTACCATTTTCAGTTTTTGTGCAGATTTTTAATAATTTTTTTCCTATAACACAGCAAGAGTTAACAGCAATACAAACCTCAATATTTATTAAGCCTCTTGCACACGAACGTTGTGTGCCCGTGGCTGTATTGCGGCCTGCATACGGGTGGTCCACAATACACGGGCACCGGCCCGTGTGCACTCCGCATCACGGATACAGACCCATTCACTTGAATGTGCCCGCAATCACGGAGATGTGGAACAGAAGCACGGATCGGAACCCCACAGAAGCACTACGGAGTGCTTCCATCGTGTTTCTGTCCGTGCCTCCACACCGCAAAAAAAATAGAACTTGTCCTATTTTTTTGCGGTGTGGACGGACCACGGACCCACACAAGTTGAATGGGTCTCGATCTGTCTCAGCCGCCATTGCAAATTGCGGTCCACGATGCACGGAACGGACCCACAACGGCCGTGTGCAAGAGGCCTTGCCCTAATTCTGCAGTTTACAAAAACACTCCATTTATGTTCATAAACAGCTGTATGGGCACACAGCAGGGTTCAGAAGGAAAGTAGCAACATATGTTTTTTGGAGAGCAGATTTTGCTGGAATGGCTTTTGGGTGTCATGTCATATTTGAAGGCACACTAGGGCACCCCTACAGTAGAAACCCTCAAAAAAATTATCCCATTTTGGAAACTACACCCCTCAAAGGGGTTTACTGACCACTTTGACTTCACAGGCGTTTCATAATATTTACAAACACTGTTGTGTTTCACTGCTGTGAAAATGAAAAATTATATTTTTTACAAGAAAAGGTCCCTTAAGGCCAAATTTTTTATTTTAACAAAGAATAACAGGAGCAAATGCACCCCATAATTTGTTACCCATTTTCTCTTGAATACGGCAACACTCCATATGTGGTCGTAAACAATTGACTAGTCAATATTACTTTAGAAAGATCTTTTCAAGTCGCAGATGGTGGCAGCACCAATTTATATGGATAAATCCCGCTAACAGTTTCCCTTTAAATTTGAGCCTACATTGTTTTTTTTAACTACCAATTTGCTGAAATAAATCCTTACCTTGACATACAAAGGTTCTTTAAGATTTTCAATTAGAAAGGAAACTTTGTCTTCCCAAACAGGGTTAAGGTTCTTCTGTATTGTCTTGCTTCGAAAAACCTCCTTTCCTCCAATTTTAAACTTGACATATGGGTCACTTGTCCCTTCAATAAACAGAAGAAATCAATGAAGAACTATGGCAACAATGCATTAGCTACAAGTATACAGCATACTACATTTGATGCTTTTTCTGTCTTTTTGGGTTTTAGCCACAAGTTGGCAGTCTACACTCATAATGAAGATCTGATAACCCCAGAAACACAAAAACCGTATCTAAATAATCGTCTATGAAACGTTTCTATTTGAGTGAACAGAAAGTCATCACGCAAAATATATTAGACAAACATATCAGCAAAAGCATTAAACAAAATACTCATCAACCACAAAAAAAAAGCAACAAAAACAATCTAGAGAGAATATCCTGCTTCAGGCCATGTGTGCATTAGGGGAGGAAGAGGTTGCGATGGGTAAAGAAAAAAAAAACTGACATAAAGTTTATAATATATAACTCAAAACTGGTACCATGTAAAATAATTAACATATAACAAGTGTGATAGCTAAAAAACAAATACCTCAAGTAGGTACCATCAACTAGTCATCAGTGATATAGCAAGGGTGCAGCCAACAATGCAAAACAGCAGGGGGAGAGGGAATCCTAGCACTCTCCCTAGTCTCTTTCCTGATTGCCCTAATGACCCAGAGCACCTGTCCTGGAAAGGGAGACTGTTTTGGAACCTATCATGAACTCAGTTTTTAACACTTTTCTGACACAGCTATTTTCAGTTTTAATTTATTTTTTGTTTTTTACTCCCTGCCTTCCAAGAGCCCACCTTTTTATTTATTTTTAGCTTTATGAGGGCTTTTTGCTGGACAAGCTGTACTTTCTTAGGGTACAGCCACACAGTGGTAAGATCAGGTCAAGCCGTGTTCGAGTTACACATATCTATAAGAGCTGCAGTGGGCTCTAATTAAAATTATGAGACCACACTGTTTAGTTGGTCTGTATTGTTAATCGCAACAGCACTAGATTATTATCTAACACCTTTGCTGGAACCAGGGAACCTAAAGCTCAGGCACCCTCCAGCTGAAGAGGGTGCCTTCAATACCCGGGAACCCTCAGCAACTGGTTGGGGAAGGATTTGGGAGAAGGCAGAGGGAGAATCAGGCAAGAGCATGGAGGCAGCAGCATGGAGAGGACATTGGCGACCAGGATAATGGATGACATAGTAAGTCACGCCGCGTCTGCACCCACTGCCAACAGAAGTGGGACAGCGGGTACGGTCCACAGATCTAACAAGCACCACCTGCTAGTTATTCTTTTCTTTATTTCTCTGTCCACTTTAGTAACAATGCTGAGGTGGTTGCACATGCTCAGTTATATCGTTCAACTGCTACTAGCCAGATGTACTGTTAGAAGCAATGGCAGTTACAGGGGAAAGAGGTGCGGCAGAAAGGACACACCCCTGAGAAATGACACACCCCCTGTGAAAGGACACGCCTCCAGAGCTGCCAGACTCAGAAGAATCTAGCAGAGTAATTGAATAAATGAATGGTGGGGAGCTCTGGATCTGTGCAAGGTACAGGACTGGTTCAGATTAAAAAAAAATTTAAATTAATTATTGGATAACCCCTTTAGTGGGATATTCATCTCATGCTTATATGTTACGCCAATGTGTAGTTCATTTTGCAGGTACTGCAGCTTTAAAACTTGTTTTGTTTACACTGTATATTGGTTGGCGGACTGGTAGTAATGTGTGCATACTTAGTAGTGTGGTGCTACAAGGCCTTCATACGAAGCTGGAACAGAAATATAAATCAAAGTGTTTTGGCGCAAATCTAGAGTGTGTATATTTATGGTTCAATCTGTTATTGTATTTTTCCAAACATGCAAGCAAGTAAAGGTTGATGAAGATCAACAAATATCATGAAATATAATAAAACGTGGTCATGAGAATGCACATATCAGAGCTGAAGAAACATGACACATATAGGAATGTCCAATAATTGCCAGTGAATCATCAAAAACTTACAAAAGAGAACTAAGGAAAGAAAGACAAGAAAATAGAAAGAATGGGGGAAAAAAAGACTGACACGGGGGGGAGGGGGCGGGGGAAACAGGAGTGTCAAGGGGATACGGATATTACAGGTGTCTCAAGTCAAAAGTAAGGCCGTCTCGAGACTCAAAGTCTCAAGAGAGAGAGCCGTCACGTATCCAAGGCAAGAAGAGTGTGTATATTTAGACAGTGGAGAGAGTCTGTGCAAGACCAGTAGTGCATGGGAGTGTGGAGCTGGGCACTGTCAGAGTTCATCGCTCAAAAGGCAGCAACCCTGAGAACCCTGCTGAACGGTTGCAGACCCAGTAACTTCACCCTGAACTGGACTCCTGTACTATTTGTGTCTGCTGAGGAGAGTGCTGTGACAAGAATAAATACAGAATATCCTGCAAGTGGGTTTAGAATCACTTTCGATGTGTTCCTGCACTGAAGGTGAATGGATGCAGTGTGACCAAAGACTGAAATAGTGAGCTCAACAAAGACTAATGTTTATGCTTTATGCCCATTGTAAACTTTTCCTACCAAGCTGTGTGCCTATTAGAGACTAACTACCAAGCTGTGTGCCCATTAGATATTGTAACTACCAAGCGGTATGTCCATTAGAGACTGTAACTACCAAGCTGTGTGCCCATTAAAGACTGTAACTGCCAAGTTGTGTGCCTATTAGAAACTGTAACTACCAAGCTGTGTGCCCATTAGAGACTAAGTACCGAGCTGTGTGTCCATTAGAGACTGTAGCTACCAAGCTGTGTGCCCATTAGAGACTGTAACTACCAAGCTGTGTGCCCATTAGAGACTAACTACCAAGCTGTGTGTCCATTAGAGACTGTAACTATCAAGCTGTCTGCCCATTAGAAACTGTAACTACCAAGCTGTGTGTCCATTAGAGACTAAGTACCAAGCTGTGTGTCCATTAAAGACTGTAACTACCAAGCTGTGTGTCCACTAGAGACTGTAACTACCAAGCTGTGTGCCCACTAGAGACTAACTACCAAGCTGTGTGTCCATTAGCGACTGTAACTATCAAGCTGTCTACCCATTAGAAACTGTAACTACCAAGCTGTGTGCCCATTAGAAACTTTTACTACCAAGCTGTGTACCCATTAGAGACTGTAACTACCAAGCTATTTGCCCATTAGAAACTTCAACTACCAAGCTGTGTGTCCATTAGAGATTGTAACTACCAAGTTTTGTGCCCATTAGAGACTGTAACTACAAGCTGTGTATCCAGATGGGAATATAACTGTGCCAATACTTGTAACTGGGCTTGAGTGAATTGACCTTCGAATCATAGATTCGAAGTCGATGTAAGGGTACGGTGGGTTGCGCACCAGCCTGGATCCATGCCCTGTGTAACCATGTCAGAGATTGCTGCTTGCCTTCCAGGCTGGAAGCAGTGGTCGCTGGGCCATCTATGTGGCTCCGCCCACCAACGCTCTGGCCAATAAATAGGAGCCAGGAGCTGCACAGGGTGTTCCACTAATGGAGTGCGCACCCTGCCAGCTCCATTCACCACGAGGACTTAAGACCCTAACTACCCGGAACTCTTAATCGGCTTCATCACTGCAGGATGCCCGCAACAGCAAGTATTCAGCCTGTCACTTGATTTACTGACGGTACTCACTGAGAGTAAGGGACTCGCGGTGGGAGACTATTAGTACTGCAGAGCTGGGTTACCTGGATAATGCAATTAGCTGTTAATCATGTGAACTCTAACTAAACTCCCCACAAGTGAGAGACTGTCTGTATATTACGGTGGCCAAACTGTGATTGAGATATACATGTGTTTGCCTACACCAAACTAGCGGATGCAATCGTTTGTCTGAGGGGATTAATTCACTTCTAAATGAACATTCTTGACTATTAGTTTAATTCTCTATCACTAGTACGCGGCACATGATTTCGTTAACCCCATACTCTCCGCTTAAGACTGAGAGAGCCGCCTGGGGTTCACACTGAGCAGCCGCAATAGACACCGCCAACACTCAAGCAGTGTGACAAAAGTGGATGTCAAAGGACTCCGCGGTTGAGATCCTAACTGACCAATTTGGTGCGTTACAGTCGATTAGTTCAAATACTTAGATTTTAATGTTGTGTCCGTACAACATTTAAATTTATTGGCTCTGTGGAGCCAAAGTGTATCTTGACCAAAGTCGCGCGAGACTTCGGTTAATTCCTAATGCATACATATCTGCGTATTAAAATACAATTTAAAATAGCATTCAGAACTGTGCAACTTCGGCAACATTCAAAACTGTGCAAACTTTGGCTTTGTGTCCAAAATGAGGACTAGTATGGCTCAGGGTTGCAAACCTGTTTTTTTTTTATTTTTATGGACAACTTGTCACAGGCAACAAATTTTTTCACGGATGCACTAAGAAACTATAATGACACTTAAAGATTATACTGTGATACTATACATGTGTATAACCCAGAATATTGATACGAGCACATTTGCAGCAATTACTGTGAACTGTAACATGCTGATAATTACAATCACAATAATCTGCTCAATGTTCTCCAGCTTCCCCAAAAAATCGCTGACAACATATATCTGCAGACAATGAAAAACTGCAAGATATTTTTACAAGCTGTCCAGGAATTTACGGTTGTGGTATACCAATATATAGCACAGAGCCTCTGAGTAGATACCAGTCATTACCCACTAGGTGGCGGTAAAGTTCTATTCCAAAGATACTCCAAAGTAAAATATGCTCATAGTTCTTGTTCATTTCTGCCTGGAGAAAATAGAACAGGACCACTATATAGATGATCAATAAACTGGTTTATAGAGATGTCACTGATAACAAATGAAGGACATGAAAACACTACATATTGCCGAATCATAGACTGTATTTGCCGCTGGCTGAATACATATTATATGTGATTTTCCATAGGAGTGCACTTGCAGGTAATTCCTCTGTTATCTTAAAATGCCATTCTGAGATTAAAGACTTCTTTTTTTGGTACTGACACAAGCTTGACTAGACTGGCAGATGTATGGTTGACAGGCATTTCTTAAAGGAGCTCCGAGGCCTCTTTATACAGCTGATTAGTGGGGGTGCTGGGAGGCTGACCCCCACCGATCATATACTGATGACTAGAGATGATCGAACTTTAAAAAAAAGTCCGGTGTTCGGCGTTCGGGTTGTGGTAAGTCGCGCATCCTGTTATGGATTCCACTATCGCGGCATATGGAATCCATAAGGGGCGGCTGCCACCAACCCGAACTGTTGAACAGCCGAAGGACCTGGGGTGACGTCACCGTCATGTGATCAGTGCAGGGCGTGGCTCAGCACGGGATCAAATCCAGTGCTGAGCCACGCCGCCTGCACTGATCACATGACAGTGACGTCACCCCAGGTCCTTCGGCTGTTCAACAGTTCGGGTTGGTGGCAGCCGCCCCTTATGGATTCCATATGCTGCGATAGTGGAATCCATAACAGGATGCGCGACTTACCACAACCCGAACGCCGAACACCAGACTTTTTTTTAAAGTTCGCTCATCTCTACTGATGACCCATCCTGAGAATTGACCATCAGTATCAAACTCCGGGAACACCCCTTTAAATTCCTCCTCAATGCAAATGTCAAGCTGTGGGGCATCGGCTCGCTGTTCTAACGATTGATGGGGGTTTCACCAATCAGACCCCCACTGGTCTAACATTTATCACATATTCACTGAATTGGTGATAAATGTTTGTGTCCATAATAAGGGGTTTACTGGATTATACTTTCTTACATTTTTACTCTTAGGCTAGGTTCATATCTGCGGCAAAGACCCTGTCGGAATTCTCTGGATCTAGCACTGCAGAATGCTACCGGAGTTCCCGCCGGCCCCATTTTCTATAATGGGGTCCAGCATAAATTCATCCCTAATCCGGCAAAAATGCCAAGATTTGGCCAGACAGAAACTGCTGTACACTGTGTTTTCTTTTTTGTGTCCCGCCGATTCCCGGCATTCTCTGTCGGAACTGGTGTCAGGATCGTAATGCCGCAGATGTGAAAGTAGCCTTAGATAAGGGATCTCAATGCTTACTGATGCCCGCTGGGTCACCGCTGTCTCTGTTTCCAGGTCCCTGTTGACATGTAGTTGCTACGGCCTGTGATTGGCTGAGCAGACAGTTCCTGTATATTGAGAGGGACCAGAAAGTACAGACCAGCTGGGCCCTGTACGTGAGCAACAGGGGATCGGGGACCTTCTTGTAGGTTGTTATCTACACAACCCATTTAACTCTGCATTGTTAGGACAGAATTTGACGCTCTGGGTCCAGCCAATAAAAATATTCTGAAACAGAGCAGAATTTTACACAGTATTTACAAACTACAGGTATTTTATAAAAGTCGAGGTTTACTATGGGGCACATTTATTAAGACCTGCATTTTAGACACTGGTCTTATTAAACCCCTAACCTGGCAGTGGTTCCGCTGCAGTCATGAAGAGGCGCCGACCTCTCCATAACTTTGATGCATCCAGCACCAGTTCTAAATATAAGACAGCTTCCTAGCTGTTTTACATTTAGACCATTTTCTACGCCTAAAACAGGTGTAGAAAATGGGGAATGAGATGGCCTGCCGGCCCGCCCCTTCCCTGCCCATGCAACACCCACAATTTTAGACCTGGCGTGAGCGCCGCCATCTGCCCCTTATATACACCTAATTTAGCCGTATTTCAAAATAGTAATTGACCCCACTTTATTTACTGCCATTTGTTACTTGCTGTTCTATGATTATGACCTATATGTATATACAATATCTTAGTAATGAAAATCTTACTAGAAACTGTAGCAGCCTTATATCCAGTACAGAAAACCATTACACTAGCATTGTCCTCAGACTGTGAAGTTTTAATTAACCAGCTTTACACATTCACACCTATTAATTAGTTTGGTCTAAAGCCAAGCTTTTCTGCCCACGGTTGTGTATTTCTTACTTTTCTTTTACTTTTTATTTTGCCAGACCAGGACTGGATCCTGTAGGTGAAAAATATAAAGTACATCTTTTATTCCTGCTGGATTCAATCCTGATTTTTGCAAAACAACAAAAAACATCAGATTTGGAGATAGAAATAATGTAAATTATATAATTATATAAGGACATTGGACAGCTTTACTACAACTGCCGAGTATTGCAGAGTGATACAAGGGTCTGCTTGGATTCTTTGATCAGGGCATAACTAGAATTCAAGAAGCCCCTGCAAAATCAGTAAACTGCTGAAAATTGAGCTGCAGTAGTACAATGAGCAGAGTTAGGCCTAATTCACACGTCCGCAATGTCGTCCGCATGTATTCTGCAATTCTGCGGAATACATGCGGACCCATTGACTGTGAATGGGGCATGGAACGATGTGGAGAGCACACAATGTGCTCTCCGCAACAGTTTTTGCGGAGCGCGCCGCCGATCTTACGGCTGCAGCTCCGCAAAAAAGTAGAGCATGTCCAATTCTTGTCTGCAATTGCGGACAAGAATAGACATTTCTATGGGGCTGCCGGCCGGGTGTGTTTATGGATCTGCAATTTGCGGATCCATAAACACAACGGACGTGTGAATAAGGCCTTAGGCCTAATTCACACGTCCGTAGTGTGTTTTGCGGAAACACGGATCCGCAAAACACGGACGGCTGCAATGTGCATTCCGCATTTTGCGGACCGCACATTGCTGGCACTATATAGAGAATGCCTTTTCTTGTCCGCAATTGCGGACAAGAATAGGACAAGTTCTATTTTTTTGCGGAAACGGAAACGCGGATGCAGAAACACGGATGCGGAAATGCGGACATCACATAGTGTGCTGTCCACATCCATTTCTGCCCCTTTGAAATGAATGAAAAAAATTGCGGATGGGATGCGGATCCATTTTGCGGACGTGTGAATTAGGCCTAAATCTTGGACAGCAGTAAAGGTATAGACACTAGTGTTGGATACCACAGTTGAACAGTCAAAGCTATTTTATTCATTAAAAATGGATTAGCAAAGCGATTATCCGCAGAAACGCATGTCCATTAAGCAAGCAACAGACAACTGATGATAAATGAATGATAAAAAAAACTGCTTTGACTTGCATGAATGCCCAGTTTACGGCTGCATTGTGGCTACTTCTTAACTGCCACTGATAAGTTGAAGATCTTATCAGCTGTATTCAGAGAACATTATCTGACAAGAAGGGCAGAGAGGAAGATGAGGAAGCTTTTTACCTCAGTGTTGTGAAGTAACTTCTCCTAATGTGTGATTTAGGACAGGTTCTGTGTGTACTAATAGGATGGCAGCCATTTTATTTCCCCTGATTGCTCCCTAGACAAAAAGATCCATTATAACTACTAAAAGGTATTTGGAAATATATTTATAATAAAGCAATATTTAAGTATTTTCAGTCATTTTATTTTAGCAATTCCTAGTAGCAGATTGTAGAAAGGCACTGCCTATAGTATTGTACTATTGTATTACAAAGCTGGCAGCAAAAAACTGCTGAAGTTAAGTGGTCGCCCATCAACCCTTAAAGTTGTTTTTCAATCCTAAAAAAAGCCCCCCCATATGTTGGGCCCCCCTGAATATATTTGCCTGGGTCCCTGCTCCCTGCATCGCTACTGGTCCTCGCACCGCCGCTGCAGCTACTACCTGTGCATTGATGAAAATATCCGGTGTCGGGGAGGAGCAGCCAATGGCAGGCAGGGAAGGAGACCAGGAGAGGTGCAGGGAGCGGGGACCTGGGTAAGTATATTCAGCGTGGGGGGCCTGGCATATGGTGGGGCTGGGGGTCCCAATCAAGTCAATGGCTCCATTTGTGCTTCCCTTGTTGCCAGATATAGACCTTCCTTCCAGATCTTTTATTCTGACCTCAGGTGGACAACTGTTGCTGTGGAGCTGTTGGAACTAGAGCTGTTGGATCTCCGGTTCACTCCTATTGTTGTCTCCCTTCGGGGATTGTTTGTGGTGTTTGTGTTGTTTTTCCTTTCCCTGTTGTTACCCTAGGTGTCAGTGGTGAGGACTAGTGCTCCCACCGCCCTACTCACTACCTAGGGCTTATTTCAGGGTAAGCCAGGGACAAGGTACATTATCGGCATATGGGTTAGCAGCCTGTCTAGGGATATCAGGGCAGCCGGGTGCCAGGGCTAGGTGAGTTAAGATTCACCACTCCCACTCCCTAGTAAAAGGGTACTCCTCTTCCCTCCCCTCTGCTTTCCATATGCCCACTGTGGAAAACACTTGGGGAAAGCTACCTAGAAGTTAATGTGGTTGTCTTACCTCAACGACCCCTTTTCATATGCCATATCAGGGCATGTTGACATCATTGATGTGCCTCCCCTTTATGAGAAAAAGTAGAGAGCTGCCAACAAAGAGCAACTCTTATTCTGGCAAATCAGACCCCTTTATATATTATATGGTCAACCATTAGATTGATTTTCCAGCATGTAATATTGCATTTCCCCAGTATGGCCAGTAACAGCTTCTCCTGGCAATAACAGCTTATTGACAGAAGTGTATGAAGCCATCATCATGGCTACAAATTCAATTGAAAAATAAGTTATCATGATAAGACATCTTTAAATATTGGTTGCAATGGAAGATTGATTGGGAACAGCATGCACACATCAAGCAGCTGTACTAAGCCAAGGATCAATGCTATATCTGTGGTGCTCCAGCAAAGCGCAGATCGGAGAACTACACTATGACACAGCAAGTAATAGGGGGTAAACGGAGGACAGAAATGAAAAAACAAAGCGTCTGACTTCAGATTATTGCAGTTCGACAGGGATAGCAAAACATTAAGATAATAATAGCATCTCAGAATAAAAGCTATTTTCAGACTAGGAAGATGCCTATAACTCTTCCTTCTAAGAGCCATAAAACCGCTGATTGGAAATATACCACAATGGAAGTAAAGATATGAAGCAAGCAGCAAACCACAGAGCCAGTGAAGGCAAAAATCAATCCTAATGTTGTACTGAAGGGGAAATGTGAATATCCAGGAAGGATCCTTTCACTTCATGTGAATTAATACGAATTATTCTAAGGCCATGTTCACACTTTGTAGTATTGGTGCAGTTTTTCCATGTTTTCCATGTGTAACTTAAAGAGAGCGTAAGTATTATCCAATCCCGATTTTGACAAATTTTTCAGTTATCACAACTTTCAAGCACTGATCACAGTACAGTTTTAATTAAAGGGGTTGTCCATGATAATGAAAAATTTCGGACATGCCCCCAATTGCCTAAAAAAATTAAATAAATTCATGTTTGTGCTCAAAATAAATATGAGCATTTGTTTTGCCAAGACTTTATAATGGAATACACACCCACATCTCAACACCTGCACACTTAGCACTTGGCCAAAAACTGGTGTAAAAAAGTAGCACGCCTGCAATTTGCAACTTTTTGAACACCCATGTGCCTAAATTTAGGAGCATTTGGCCTTTCTACATCGCCCTCACCACTTGAAATGGTGTGGTGGGGTCCTAACAGAGGCGTGGTCATTTGCCCTGGCAAACTGAATTTTAAACAAGTTGATGCCAAGTTCCTGGCACAAATGACAGTTGACAGCTACTAGCTAGAGGGTGAAGTAGATTTCATTTTAAGCACATGGGCTGCTGGAGGATGACGAGGATGACGAGACCTGTAGGGGATATCAAAGACTGGCATAAAATACTGGTCTTTGATATTTTAAGACTAGTTTTTGCTTTGCTCTGGTTATTGGACATATAAAAGGTTGAACCTGATGATTTTTCAGCTTCTTTTTATTCTACTCATTACATAACTATGTAACAAAACCGTACAAATCAATTTTGTATCTGGACACAGTGTAAACATACTAGATTTCACCTAAATTGAGAACAGTATAATCCCAGCTGCCGTGACCTGGCAGTAATTCAGAAGCAATATTATGTTGATGTTCTGTATTTCAGTCTGTTCTTACATGATCTGGGTTTGACTTTTGGGCGTCCATCTTCCTGGGAACCCCCTAATAGTCACTGTACATGGGCATGACCTTTTCTGTTTATCTTCCTAACCTTGGCATACAATGGCTTCCATCTGCTGAACATTATTTGAAACACAGCATGGCATAAACCACTAGAAAGACCTAAACTTCTAACTATGAAGAGGCATCTGTTAAAAGATTTCCTGGAACTTGGGTGATAGACACTTTGTACAATGTAAGGCCATACACACTTCTGTATTCTGGATCTATGTTGTATGGATCAGTAACACGGTGACCTTAGCTGCCATGAGCCCATACTGTGCCTCTGTGTGTCTCCCATTATCTATAAGGCTGGGAACACACCTAGGCGTTTCTGAATCGCGCGTATGACGCGCGTTTTTGGATGCGCGTTTTCGTAACTAAGAAACGCGCGTCATACGCGCGATTCAGCGATTCTCCCCTATGGCATCATTGTCCATAGGCGCGTTAAAACGCCCCAAAGAAGCTCATGTACTTGTTTGGGCGTTGGGCGTTTTACAGCACGTTCAAACGCGCTGTAAAACGCCCAAATGTGAACCATGCCCATAGGGATGCATGGCTTTTCACATGTTGAGCGTTTTTCAGCGCGTATGAACGCGCTGAAAAACGCTCAGGTGTGTTCCCAGGGTAAAGGCATTCCGTCCTAGAGTTAACTTGTTTGTCATTTCAAAAACATAAACAATGGTATACTGATACATACGAGTCTATAATTGTATCTAATAAGAAACTGACCCTGGTGCAGATTTGGAATCTCACTATAAGGGTCCATTCACACGTCCGCGGATCCGCAAAACACGGAAACCGGCGATGTGCGTTCCGCATTTTGCGGACCGCACATCGCCGGCACTCTCATAGAAAATGCCTTTTCTTGTCCGCAATTGCGGACAAGAATAGGACATGTTCTATTTTTTTTCGGGAACGCGATTGCGAACCCGGAAGTGCGGATCCGCAATTGCGGACCCGGCCAGGACATCGTCTGTCCCCATTGAAACTAATGGGTCCACAATTCCGTTCCGCATTTTCGTGTGAATGGACCCTAAAGGGATTTTTTTATGATATACCTTAGAGTAGATATAGACAATAAATAGGTAATTAGTAGTTGAACTTTGATTTGGTCATATCATATGAATGACTTTTCACTTTAGGGGATCAGCATTTTATTTTTTATTTTTTGCATTACCATATACTTTTCTTCCTCTCCTCCCAGAGATCATGTGATCACCAGGTGCCTTGTAACTGCAAGAGCTATTGGGTTTTAGCAGACCCAGATCAGCTCTGCAATTAGGCTCTAGAGGCTGTATTTCCCTTGTAACTAGAGTTAAGGCTAGTTTCACACTAGCGGCAGGACGGGTCCGACAGGCTGTTCACCCGACGGAACAGCCTGTCGGATCCGTCCTTCCGCTAGTGAACGTGTGCCCCCGGACTACCGCTCCGGCCCCATTGACTATAATGGGTGCGGGGTGGAGTTCCGGCGGAGGCACGTCAGCGCACAGCGAGAGGCTGCCGGAATAAATGTCGGACATGGCGTAGTTTTATTCAGGCAGCCTCTCGCAGTGCGCTGTTGTGCCTCCGCCGAAACTCCAACCCACACCCATTATAGTCAATGGGGCCGGAGCGGTAGTCCAGGGGCACACGTTCACTAGCGGCAGGACGGATACAACAGGCTGTTCCATCGGGTGAACAGCCTGTCGGATCTGTTCTGCCACTAGTGTGAAAGTAGCCTCATATGTCAGCCTCAGTTACAGGAAAAGTCAGCAACTACAAATATTTTGGGATAGATTTATCAAAACTGGTGCAAAGGAAAACTGACTTAGTTTCCCCTAGTCTTATATATTACTGTTTAATCCATACCAGAAGTATATAGGGTGCATGCTTTGATTATTATTTTCAATTTTGCGAGGCTCTATAGGGCACATAGACCAGTGTCATATCACTTGGCACGAAGGACACTTTATCGCATTTCAATTTTTTTTTGCTTTTTGCATTTTGGAAGGGTTGAGTTGCTGTTCACTTTTACTAAATATAAAAAAGCCCTACATCACATACAATGTCATAATGCTTTACATTGTGTTATATTCTCAAATCTAACAATCTTCCTTCATGTGTCAGTAGACATTTCTGTAAAACCACAAAAACAAAAACAAATATCAAAACAAAAAAATCAATGTGTTAGCAGTTTATTTCACCACAGGATCCTAGCATTCTCCAAGGACTTTTCATAAAAAAGACTTGTATGTTCTATAATACACATAAATTATGTACAGCTGTCAAATTTCTACAACTGGCTAAAACTACGTATCAGATCATCAAATACTGAAGGATATATCTGAACCCTTATGAGTTCATCATTTTTATATGTTTTCTTGAGCTATATATGCAAAATCATTAAAGGGCTTCTGTCACCCCCCAAAAGTCATTTTTCTTTTTTGGGCTTACTAAAATCCTTATAGGGCGATTATTCTATATATACTGTTTTTACCTTTTTCTGTTGGTTATTTTCGCTAAAAAACGCACTTTTTAAATATGTAAATTACCTTGCTACCAGCAAGTAGGGCGGTTACTTGCTGGTAGCTGCCGCATCCTCCTTTCCAAAAAACGCCCCCTCCTCCTGTTGAGTGACAGGGCCAGCGAGCGCTCTCCTCCTCTGGCTGGCCCTGTCATAGTTCCAAATCGCGCGCCTGCGCCGTTCCAGTCTTCAGTTCACTGAGAGGAGGACGCTCGCTCGGCCGCTCCTTCCTCAGTGCGCCTGCGCCGATGATGTCACATCTACACCCGGAAGAGAAGATGCCGTCGACTTCTCTTCCGGGTGTAGATGTGACATCATCGGCGCAGGCGCACTGAAGAAGGAGCGGCCGAGGGAGCGTCCTCCTCTCAGTGCGCCTGCGCTGACTGATGACCGGGAGGGCGCAGGCGCGAGATTTGGAACGGAGACAGGGCCAGCCAGAGGAGAAGAGCGCTCGCTGGCCCTGTCACTCAACAGGAGGAGGGGGCGTTTTTTGGAAAAGAGGATGCGGCGGCTACCAGCAAGTAACCGCCCTACTTGCTGGTAGCAAGGTAATTTACATATTTAAAAAGTGCGTTTTTCAGCGAAAATAACCAACAGAAAAAGGTAAAAACAGTATATATAGAATAATCGCCCTATAAGGATTTTAGTAAGCCCAAAAAAGAAAAATGACTTTTGGGGGGTGACAGAAGCCCTTTAAAGCAATCTCTCGGAAATTGATTTTGTAGAATCTCCCTGACAAAACTTTATAGCATGGTGGTCATCTTGTACTTTTTACTTTTCTGGGCCCCCTCTATGAGCTACAACAGAGAGCATCCACATGACTGACTCTTGCTCTGGCCAGGCAGTCAGTGTAATCCATGGTTACCAATTCATTTGAATGCTCTGCATGTTTTACTATACATTTTTCTTAAATTATTACATGTGGAACATAACTAATTGTAGACTGAACTGTTATTCATGGTACAATGTATATGTAGAGGCAGCCACAGAAGGCTTTCAGGTCACACTGACTCTTCCGTTCTCATTGTGAACCATGCTAGGCTGAGTCACTTATAATTTTTCTATTGCAAAGAAAGCAGCAGTATTGCACATTCAATTAGCGGCCCCACCAGGTACATTCCAGGCATACAAATCATACGAGAAAACAATAAAATTAATAAGAAAACATTTTCTTTTACAAAACTCACTGTAAAATAGTAAAAGTAATATCATAAGCAGCAAAAGAAAATGTAGTTACATTTTAACCCCTCAGGATCAGGCCATTTTCAATTTTTTTTTCCATTTTTGTTTTTTACCTTCCCAGAGCTATAACTTTTTTATTTTTCTGTTCACATAGCCATATGAGGGCTTTTTTTTTTTTGTGGGACAAGTTTTACTTTCTAGTGGCATCTTTTACAGGCAGGGTCTCCATAGGAACATAGCTACGGCAACCTTGGATCTTTAAGGGGGCCTGATGCTGCCACAGGGAATGAATACCTCCCCCAATTGTCACTAGGGGGAGCCATTTCAGCCATCGAAGCACTGTGCTTCTGGGTTTTCGGCTTTCAGGTGCAGTGGTAATATGTTAAGTTGGCATCTTAAGGGTTAAATGTCTGCAAATTGTGTTATCGCCAAACACAAACATCGTCAATCACTGAAAGCCCAATTCGTTTAAAAACAGCATGCACCTGGCGGTACCAGGACGCCTGCGGCTCCTACAAGATACAACAGAAGCTGTCGTAGCCTGCGACAGCGCAGGAAAGCGGGTCCGGAGCCTGCAGCGAAGTGGAGGAGCCCCGTGTGCAGCTCGACTGAGGTACGTAGTCGGACGCACTGCATGCTGGCGGCTGCCAACTGCCATTGTTACAAAAGCCATAGTGGATTTACTTGGCAGAGGCTGTGTGCAGTGTGTCTGCTGCCAGAACATATTTCACACAACAACCAACAGTGGACAGAAGCTTAGAATTAAGGGAAACCCCTAGTGGCCAGAAATTTAGCCCATATTAAGAGGGGTAAAACAGCATTTTGATTAAGGTGATTTAGATTTTTGCTATTTGGGATACTGGCTATGAGCTAAACATGAGTTGTGTGAAAGCACAGTGACCATTTAACTACAGTATCTAGTGTCGAGCGAATCAAAGGCTTTGATCCGAATTTCAGGGAAAATTCGATTAGCTGCGAAGCTGAATTACTTCGTGCTGCAAGGTAGTGAATCGATTTTCCATGAAATGGCAGTAAAAAATTGTAAAAATCATACTTACCTCATCTGTTTGAGCACTAAGAGCCGGCCACCGCCATCTTGATTGAAGATCCCGCGCACAATTCTGTGCAAGGTGAAGTATGATGTCACCACGCTGGCCTCGCAAGATTTCTTCTGGATCTTCAATTAAGATGGCTCTTCACAATCAAATGGATGAGGTAAGTATAATTTAATTTTTTATTTTACACTTTAATATTAATGTCAGATGCCTCGATCAGCAATGAACGTGGCATCTGAGGGGTACAATGAAGGGGGACGCACTCACCACTCCCTGCCATTGCCCCCACTATTTACAGAGAAATTCGTAATCTGTCACAAAGCGATTTTTTTTTTGTAAAATTAGGCCAAAACAAATTTTCCAATACTTCGCTCATGTCTAGCAGTATCACTTTGAAGAGGTCATGATGACAGACTTTTGAATTAGGTCATTTTTTAGATCTACCAAATGAAACAAAGCGCCTAATTGACCCAGAAGGCTCACCCGAACACACATAGATATATTCCACACAATGGCTTATGTCGCCCCATAGAATCCCATGTGAAAGATAATCATATCACACAACATCCCTCTGAACTAACACATTTAGCAGTGTAAACTTTTACGAATAGATGAATAAAAGGTGTGCCAGTACATGCCCCCAAAAAGCATGCTGGATAAACTCAACTCCAGAGATACGTTCAGAAGCATTCCTGGTGCATAAACCTAACGTAAAGCGCAGTAGGGTGACCACGTGTCCCGGATCCCGGATTTGGAGAGACTGTCCCGGGTCCCAGTCACCCTCATTCCGGGACAATGCAGTGTCCCGGAATGATCACTGAGCCGCCGTTAAGGCCTGCGCACAGACGCAGAGGGCAGGGGAGAGAGAGGTGTGTCCCTTCCCCTTCCTCTGATAGGCTGTGCAGGGCCGGCCGGCAGCCTATCAGGGGCCAGCGGACAGGCACAGGCGGCGGAATTACGTCATCGCGCCGCCTGACTCAAGCCCTGACTGAGCTGCTGCCGTACAGTCAGCAGCGCTGGAGGCAGGACGGGACACAGCCTGATCGCTCTGCAGCCAAGGACTTAGGACAGGAGGTAAGTATAAGTCAAGTGTTTTTTTTTTGTTTTTTGTTGTTGTCATTTGTCAATAGCTGTGGCTGGCTACTGGGCCTGGGGGCTGGGGCACATGATGGGGGGGGGGGCACTTATTAGGCCTTGGTTACATGATGAGGGGGGGGTTATTATGGTATGGCAAATCATGGCATTGGCTACTTGGACTGTGGACAATGTAATGGAGTGGACTCTGGCACTTATTGGGCCTGGGGTAGATGATGGGGGGGGGGCTAATTATGGTATGGCTACTTGGACAATGGAGTGTGGACACTGTGTGTGGCACATTATAGGGGGGGGGGCCCTATGCTACGGCTACTACTGGCAGTCAGTGTCAGTCTGGCACTTAAGGAGGGGCCTATGGCTACTGGCACATGATGGGGGGGGGGCTCTGTTACTTATTGTTACTTATTGTTTTTTTCGCCCCAGGGCCCCATTTCACCTAGAACCGGCCCTGGTGACAGTCACTTCTTTATACTATGCGATCGCTGAATCAGATCAGCATCGCATAGTACTGTCCTGTGTGTGTGTGGCTCCTCCCCTGCCTTGCTGCGCGGCCGAGTAGCGGGACCGCGACCGCATGATGATCTTGTGAAAGTAAGTGTCCCTGAATGGCAGTTAGGAAATGTGGTCACCCTAAAGCGCAGTGTGAGCATAGCCTCAGGGAATTTTCTGTTGTAACTAAAGACAGATGTTTAAAATGCAGAACCGAAAATCGCAGGTGGATGGGGACAGACAGACAGCGTCTACCATGAATGATAAAGACGTTTTTTACCTGTCTATGGCCAAAGCATGCACTTGGTAATCTGGAGCTGTTATTCATTAATACTTTAATACTGAGTAAATTCAGACATATAACGTGGGGAAATAGCACAATTACTGCAGCCAGGAGAGCAATTAGACAGCTTCATCTAAGCATAGAAGATGTCAAAGAAGCAGAAATTATGTCTACAGAGAAATAATCAATTTTCATCAAACGCAAAGAAGAGGCTGTGGAAAAAAAACATTAGCTCCATCTCAGGCCTCATCTAGAAGTTCTAAATCAAACTGATTACTTTCATGTAATACTTCATTCAGTAACATCCAGTGAGAAGGAATAACATTATATTAGAGCACTTTTAAACGGATCAGTGTTCCAAAATATGCCAGCCAAAGGTCACATTTTAGTCAATTGGTTTATAATGTTTTCCTTCCCAGTGGATAAATTCTTTTTTTTCCTTCACATTTTCAAGTCCAGAAGAACGAGACAGAGTACTAATCCTGTCTAATATTTAGGCTGTATAATTTATATTTTAGAGGGTAATATAAAAATAGGCTTTTCTCCAGAAATGTGGAGTGATTTTGGCTATTTATATTGGCTTATGTTTATGATCTAACACTTTGAAAACAATTTATTTCCATCACCATATTCGGACACCTAAAACTTTCTATCTACAGATCTGTGTAAAGTCTCTTTTATAGTATTTATTGATACTACCGTAGTTTAGAGTATGTATGAATATTTGATCACTTTTTTAATTTTTTGAGGAGGTGAAGTGACCCAAAAAAAGCCTTTTTTTTGCCATTACTCTTTTCACCATATGGCATAAATATTTCTATGGTGATACCAATATTTTTTTTTTATTATTCATTTATTTATTTATTTTTAGTGTGCAAAATGGGGAAAGGGGAGTGATTTGAATATTTAATTTGTTTTAGATTTTTTGATTTTTACAAACTTAAAAAACATGTTAGATTGATCTGATATGCACCAATCAGACATCATTTCAAGTATTGGGGCCTCTTTACAGAGTAAAGCCTCATGCACACGACCGTCTGTATTTTGCGGTCTGCAAAAAACGGATCCACCAAAAAATATGGATGACGTCCATGTGCATTCCGTATTTTGCGGAACGGAACAGCTGGCCCCTAATAGAACAGTACTATCCTTGTCCGTAATGTGGACAATAATATGACATGTTCTATTTTTATGCGGAACGGAAATACGGACATACAAAGACGGAATGCACTTCAGTTTTTTTGTGGACCCCTTGAAATGAATGGTTCTGCATACGGTCCGCAATAAAAACGGAACGGACACACGGAAATAAAATACGTTCGTGTGCATGAGGCCTAAATTCGATAGGGTGCAAATTTTAACAAATATTTCACCTGGTCACCTTTTAAAATCAGCTCTACCACAACCTAGACACCTTCCACCAAATGCAACTGTTTCCAAATTTGCCAAAAGAACTGGCATGGCACATTTGTTAAATTTGGTTAAAAAATTATTCAAACTAGTGCAGACACTACAAAGAAATCACTTAAAAAATGAACCTCAAAATAAATTACCCTCTTAGTCTAGTTTGTGGCTGATTCCGGAACACAAATCTGGGGCATCTTTAGACAATTTTGTCTAACTTTACAATATCTTTTGGTTATATCACTCAAAGATGAACAAATATTATCTAAAACACATAATATAAGTGGTGCTAAGCTCAACTTAAGTGATAATTCTGAGCGTTTAGCTTAGTAAATTTCCACCAATGAGTATTTTTCCTAGAACCATGATACAAAATGTATGTATTGACTGCATAAGGGAAGTAAGGGATGGCCACGGCACAGTCCACAAATTTGTATATGGTTGCTACCACTCATGCACATGGCCGTTAGTGTTTTGCAGTCTGCCCATGGATGTGCTGTCCGCATCTTTTGTGGCCCTATTGAGATGAATGGGTCCACATCTGATCTGAAAAAAGAGCCTGGATGCCTTTGTTTAATTATTCCTGGGATTTATTTGGAGATACGGTAGGAACTAGTATTTTCCCCTTAATATGGGGCATTTAGAATTCAAATCAAGGATCAACACAGTGGGATTATTGGTTGGATTTCATGGACATGTGTCTTTTTTCATCCTTATCTACTGTACAGATATGTTACTATAAACCATGGGGGCCCAGTGTTTGGATCAAATTGCCATGTCATAATTGTCTAATTTGGGAAGGCCACTCCAAACTCTGGAATCATGTTATTCAAGGTTGGAAACATTTACCAATTAATTTGAAGGAAGCAAATAAGAATATACAATAAAATCAATTTTAAATTGGTAATGCATAAAGAAATAACAGTACATCATTTGTTTCATATTTGTTTAGAAGGAGATGCTAACACTTCACACTCGCAAACAATTGATAAGTTCTCATATTCACAGCCGTATTTATTTTGTGGACTGCAAACTGCACAAAATACAAATACCGGCCATATGCATTCCGCAGTTTTTTTCGCTCTCATCACAAATTCCTATTCTTGTCCGCAAAATGGTCAAAAATAGAACAGGTTCTTTAATTTGTGGAACACTGGCAATGCATGATGACGACATCTGTGTGCTGTCCGCATTTTTGCAGGTGGGTCCGAGGGGGTCTGCGTGGGATCTGCAAAAAGTGCAGATGGGACGAGGACCAAAACGATGGTCGTGCGCATGAGGCCTAAGTGTGACCCACAATACCATTCCTAACCACAATCCTGCTGATATCTAGTGGTAGATTAAAAGCCTTGAAGCATTTTAGTACATGAACTATAGGGAAATACTTCAAATATACTCTTTTTATTTTAGCTATTATTGTTTTATAAACTGTGTTTTCTCTGAAATGCCTCAGTGTTTCTCTTGACAGGTCCCCTTCAAAGTCCGTTAATAGCTGTTTTAAATAAATTTACTCTATTTACTCTATTTGACTCTATTTAACACAAAAATGACCCTTTTGTTTCTAACTTGTGCTGCTGGGGATGGGCTGCGGAGAGAATCAGCTATTTCAGTTGGCGGCTCAGCAGAGAATAGAGGATCACTTTGCAGACACTGACTGTGAGGAGCGTGACTGAGCATGTGTGACCGCCAGCTCTCAGCTCAGTAGGTGGATGCTCAAATTGCTATACACTGCGAACACTGGGTGGCACCGCACTATGTAAGTACATTGCTATACACTGCGAACACTGTGTGGCACCGCACTATATAAGTACATTGCTATACACTGCGAACACTGGGTGGCACCGCACTATATAAGTACATTGCTATACACTGCGAACACTGTGTGGCACCGCACTATATAAGTACATTGCTATACACTGCGAACACTGGGTGGCACCGCACTATATAGGTACATTGCTATACACTGCGAACACTGGGTGGCACCGCACTATTTAAGTACATTGCTATACACTGCGAACACTGGGTGGCACCGCACTATGTAAGTACATTGCTATACACTGCGAACACTGGGTGGCACCGCACTATATAAGTACATTGCTATACACTGCGAACACTGGGTGGCACCGCACTATATAAGTACATTGCTATACACTGCGAACACTGGGTGGCACCGCACTATATAAGTACATTGCTATACACTGCAAACACTGGGTGGCACCGCACTATATAAGTACATTGCTATACACTGCGAACACTGGGTGGCACCGCACTATATAAGTACATTGCTATACACTGCAAACACTGGGTGGCACCGCACTATGTAAGTACATTGCTATACACTGCGAACACTGGGTGGCACCGCACTATATAAGTACATTGCTATACACTGCGAACACTGGGTGGCACCGCACTATATAAGTACATTGCTATACAGTGCGAACACTGTGTGGCACCGCACTATATAAGTACATTGCTATACACTGCGAACACTGTGTGGCACCGCACTATATAAGTACATTGCTATACACTGCGAACACTGTGTGGCACCGCACTATGTAAGTACATTGCTATACAGTGCGAACACTGTGTGGCACTGCACTATATAAGTACATCGCTATACACTGTGAACACTGTGTGGCACCGCACTATATAAGTACATTGCTATACACTGCGAACACTGGGTGGCACCGCACTATATAAGTACATTGCTATACACTGCGAACACTGGGTGGCACCGCACTATATAAGTACATTGCTATACACTGCGAACACTGGGTGGCACCGCACTATGTAAGTACATTGCTATACAGTGCGAACACTGTGTGGCACCGCACTATGTAAGTACATTGCTATACAGTGCGAACACTGTGTGGCACCGCACTATATAAGTACATTGCTATACACTGCGAACACTGGGTGGCACCGCACTATATAAATACATTGCTATACACTGCGAACACTGTGTGGCACCGCACTATATAAGTACATTTCTTCACTAGATCATTTTTTAACAGGATGTAAATGTCAACCGTTGTTAAAGAGGGTATCCCACAGGGCACATTTATCACCTAGCCACGAGATGAGTGATAAATGTCTGATCATTGGAGATCCCGCCACTGGGGCCCCCACAATCAGTAGAACAGGGGTTTTGTTGCATTTTCCCTCAGCCCCACAAACACTGAATGGAATGGCATGGCATATGCCACTATACGGTGCCACTATAAAAGTGCACCGAGGAGGAATGAGGAGCTCAGGACCTCAATTCTAGTGATCGCTGGTGATCCCAGTGGTGGGGCCCCCAGCATTGAGACATTTATTACCTATCCACAGGATAGGAGAACATGTCTGCATGCTGGGATACGTAATACATGTGTGACAGCCCCTAATGATGATTTAGACTACCTCCTGCTGGGAGTGATAATATGTGATGTGATCATGGGTGTAGCTATAGGGGGTGCAGAGGTAGCAGTCACTGAGGGGGCCCAAAGACCCTTGTGCCGCATAAGAAGACACACAAAGAACTGAGGGAAGGGGGGCCCTAGCTGAACTCTTGCACCAGGGCCCATGAGCCGTTAGCTAAGCCCCTGCCTGTGATATGGTGACATGTATGGTAAAGTGAACAGTTGCAATAGAGAAAAAGAAAAGGGGAACTCTGCACTCCTCTACCTGGTAATATGACTTATCTGTCTTTACCACGTTACATACATTTTTAAACGGAGTGTGTCACCAGCGACCTCCCTATTAAACTTTTTGCATAGACACATAGCTGTGGTTCACCTGCTTAAAAGGCTGTTTTTCTTTTGTTGATCTGAGGCTCTGTTCCTGAGTTACAGTATAAAACTTTTTCTTAATATTCAATTTTTAGGGGGATGAAAAGAGGACATCACCATTGCTCTTGTGGCCGTCTCTTCCCTCATGGCTTTGATTGACAAGCCCAAGCTGTGGCAAAGCACCACAGAATGGAGTGAGCACAGAACAGAGCGCAGCTTTGGGGCAGCAAGAGCAACGGTGAGACCCTCATTGCACCAAGAGAGTTGCATATGAAGTATCATAATTGAGGAACGGAGCCTCAGATCAACTAAAGAAAAACAGCGCTTTAATCAGGTGAAGCGCAGTTATGTGTCTATGCAAACAGTTTAACAGGGAGACGCTGGTGACAGATTCCCTTTAATATGAATAAAGTTATCTCTGGATAGCATCTGAAAAGTGATAGATGATTTCTGGCTAGGGCTGTGGGTACACCATGACTTTAGTGCCTTGCCAGCGCGAACCGGGAAGTGTTTATTTGGCATGCTGTTAAATGACTGCAGATAAAACTTCATAGAGATGAAAGCGCTCATGATGCAGACTAAGCAAAAAGTGCACGTATTTCATTTGCTGCCACTGAGAGAACAACGTTAACGGTGTTTTACTTTACTTTTGTTCATTTAGCTCTGGTACCAGAACTTCCCATAAAACACGTATTCATAGTCAGAGACTTGACTGTACCTCCTCGGTCACGTGCTGCTAGGTTGCTTCCTCGTTTCAATGTCACATCCAGCTGGTACATTCCGGGATTAGGGAAAGTAGGGTCTGAATTACTATTTCCCACAGTGTTGTTTTTCTGCAAACAAAAAATATAGCATTTAATAATGATGTCAGCAACGCTTCGTGTTACATTGAGCAGATTTATTGTATTGTCATGGTAATCAATAAATTCATTGTACAGTTGTATAGAAGGAGTAAAGGACATTAGCACCAATGCCAATTACAGTCCCAACATAGTTCAGTCTCATGGAAATAGAAAATACCGTATTAGATGTGCCACCATGTAGCACCATATTCTCTCTTAGAAGCAATACATCAAGAGGGGTACATCCACCATGGGTCAAGCTTTGATTGTTTTCTGTAAAATGCATCTTGAAATTTCTTAAGAAATCAGAGGCACATGGACAAAAGATTTCTATGGCTGCCTAAATATGTATCTGTAAAACACGAATCCAAAACAAGGCCTTGTGTATGAGGCCTTAGACCAATTCAATGGGGAAAAACAGACATGAAAAGAGGCATGTCCACGTTTCTCGGCAAACAAAATACACCAAATGGGATTTAATTTCTCCAGTGCTGATGAGAAAAGATAGCTGAACTTTGATTGCGGTGGTGTAGTGTGGCGGTATTATTTATCAGTCTATTGTTCCTCTATTTACACTTCTGAGATCCCACTGTGAAGAGTCATGGCAAAAGCATAAATAGGATCCTGAAAAAATATTGCATGTAATTCTATAGTTGTACATGTTAAATTGGCTACAAGGTGATCAAGGGACAGCTGAATGTCGCTTGATAAATGTTTCTGTCTTGTAGGGTCAATCTGGAATCATACACTTATGATGCTAGTGAAAGGAGCAATCAATGGATAAATAA
The DNA here is from genome assembly GCA_033119425.1 of Bufotes viridis. Taxonomy (NCBI): domain Eukaryota; kingdom Metazoa; phylum Chordata; class Amphibia; order Anura; family Bufonidae; genus Bufotes; species Bufotes viridis. The sequence goes on from CM065589.1 coordinate 96,171,687, forward strand.
TACCGTCACACAGCTGTTCAAACATGCTGCCTACAATGCCTGCACAATGAAACCTGTCACAGTGTCTCATCATAGTGAATACCACACTGCCCCTTTAACACAGCAAGTGGTGGTGTCCCAAAACATTAGATAAAGGGTAGGTTCAGACAGCGGTTTTTCATGCATATTGTGAAATCCATGGGAAATGTGCACCCCATTACTTTCAATGGGAATCTGTATTACCGTTGACCGCAGCAAGTAACCTCAGGTAGGACTAATCCATATGCGGACCAACAGCAGTGCAAAACTGCAAATCCATGGCAGGAATCTGACGGTTATCCTTAGATTTCTGCCACAAATTCCACCTTGAATTTTCCAGACAACCCCAGCAGTATCATACCACGGGGAAAAATGAAAATTATTTATGAATGGCAATGTGTATGGTATTAATAAGGCTGGCGGTCTGAATCTATGCTTGGGTGAGATGCACCACAATTAAGAAGAGTTAATTTTTTTAATAATTGTGGAGCATCTCGGACTATCCATGTGGCAGAAATAGCAGGAGCTAGAGAAGATTTCAGGTATAATTTTAATTATAATGTAAATGCGCTAGGCACACTAGGCCTGACCCCCCCTCCCCCCAAGGTCACCTTCTTCCATTTCTCCATCATTTATTTATCATGCTCAGTTGCTCATTGTAGGTGCTTTCGCCAATGAATGGGAGTCAGTATGGGCACGCTGAATGGTCTGAGGCTATGTAGCCCCATACGCAGCACTCATAGCCCCATCCTACACACTCATGAAACTGTCGCCGGTTCACTGGTGGTCCCTCCTCAGACCACGTTTGTTAGGTACAAATCACTGCATTTCAGGAACACGCTATAAGACCTGCTGTTTCAGAGATGTTCTGATCTAGTCGTGTAGGTATCACAATTTAGTCTCTAAGTTCCTTTCCATCTTCCATGGCATCAACTTCAATAAGTGACAGTTCGCTTCATGCCTTCCACACTTTGTAACAAGATAACACCCTTCACTTGTCTGTGGTTTTAATGTTATGTGTAGAAGCTGGAGTGGCATATATTTACCACTAACATGGTATATACCAGGCAACCAGTGTCTGTGCTGCAGAGGAAAATATATCCCTATAGTTTGGGTTGAGCCTTAAATCCAGCCTTAATTATCAGTGTTGATGGAGAGTTGGCTATACCAACTGGAAGGCTACTCGAAAAAGGGGAAACTTCTGGCCTCCTGGAAGAGATGGCTAATCTCAAGCACAGCTTATGAAAGGCTGCTTTCCTGGGATCTAACTGTATGTGTCATTAGATGCAGACCTCATGCCCAGCTACGTACAGATCTCATAGGGCCCCATAGGAAAACACAGTATGGGCCCCCTGCACCTACTTTCCCAGTCTACGTGCATCAATCACTCCCAGGCAATGCAGAACATAGCAGTGCCCCAGATTTCTGGCCAAGTTATGTTTTGTTTTGTTTTTTTTATCAAATGGAAGAAATTTTAATTAAATACAAATTGTTTTGCACTGAGCTACCCTAAGTGGTGGCTTTGTAAAAATGCAGTGTTTTCATATGGGGAAGTGAAGAACAAGTTCCATGCGGGCCCCCCTCCCCCGTGGTCCATAGCAGTCGTGTGATCTGCCTCTGTTGTAGGTACACCACTGCCGAAGTTCTAGTGCACTGCAATACATGCTAGAAATACTTTTTGTATACATATGTTGGAATAAAGTAGATTTTTATAGGTATTTATTATTGGAATGCTGAGTATACCTGTTATTAAAATATAACTTTTATTTTATAATCCATTAAAATATAAAAAAGGGTTAGGTAGTGTAGTTGATTCAGAGCACAAAGGGGGATAAAATGTCCTGATTATCGGTCCTATGAGGCGAGGGTCTCTTTAGATAGCGTTCTCCTCACTATTGTTCTAGCCTAATAAAGCTTTCCCTAACAGCCCTAGTCCTCAGGCGGGGAATAGCTAACATGGCTGTATGTCGAGCACCCGCCCTGAAAAGAGCGACCCCCAGCCTAAGGATACCTCGGACCTATATTAAATTTCCCTTTTTCCTCCCTCTTGCTTTTCTGATTGCCCTAGACAGCTTCAGCTCATTTTGCCTAATTCCTAGGTCTCTTCAGGAAGCAGTATCTCTAGATGTGGCAAAAAATTATACGGCAGTGGCAATATGCTAGTGTACTTAACGCCCTTTTAAAGAGGTAAGTAGTCGCCTCTTCCATCCACGTCATCGTGTCTGGGCGGTCAAGGGCGTGTCATAGAGCAAAATCCTGCCCATGAGTCTGCTTCTCTGCAACCGCCGCTGAGGCAGACATTACCTGTGGAGGGGTGGGCCCGTTGTCATGGGGATCTAACAGCGTGTCCCCGGCAGTTTGCCTTCGCTATCTTCTTAGTTTATTTATTCCCCTTGTTGCGAAAAAATGGGCAATCCAGTTTCAGACTGAAGGCTGGACTGTTTATTTGCTTTATTGCGAAAAATATAGGTGATCCAGTTTTGGACTGAAAGCGGGACTACTTTCAGCATTCTCGACTTGTACACGCTACAACAATAATCTGTCGCAATCTGTCATTTGATGAACCATCCAATAAGGCCATAGCTCCCCATATGACTGGGAGACTACACCGTGTGTGAACCAGTTTTTTCTATGGGTATAAGTGAGGGGTCATTTCTATGATCCCTCTGTGGCGATCACAACAATATTGCCTACAACTACCGTTGGGACCGGATTTGACGTAGACAGGGGCGGGCCTGTTGTCAAGGGGACCAAGCTACGCGTCCCCGATAAGTTGACCTGCAGTATTGTCTCTTTTTTAAAAGGTCCAAACCTCATAACGATTCTATTGACATGGATCCAGGGTCCAAGTTATACTTAGTGATCTAGTGATCGCTTGTTCGAAATTTAGTGATCCACCCACTGTGGTCATCCAATGGCTGAGATTCATTGATGATATTTTCGTTTTGTGGAAGGGGACAGTGGACTCCTTCAACAAATTTGTTGAGACCATAAATGTTAATGATGTGGGTCTGAGATTTACATCAACCTGTGATCCTAACAACCTTCCATTCCTGGACGTCCAGATACAAATGGGACGGAACAATGTCTTCTTAGGTGGAAGAGTGCACATCCCTTCTTTCTAAAAAAGGGGATCCCCACAGGACAGTACATCAGAGTCTGAAGGAACTGTTCCAATATGTCTCAATTTAAACAACAATCAAACGAATTAAGGAACAGGTTCAGGGAAAGAGGTTACCCAGATGGAATCTTAAGAATGGCCTTTGAATCTGCCTGTCCATCAAAAGGAGACACGTTACTGGTTCCTAAAAAAAAATTAGGACACGCAGATACAACCAATAAGAATTATTGGGATGTTTGATGACGCACATGACCGTGTCAAACGGATTATAAGAAAACATTGGGGCATACTTTGTGATGACCCAGACCTCAAAGACGTGATCGGACCACACCCCCAGTTTGCTTAATATTTACTAAGCCCCTGATAGGCAGTGATGTAAACATAACCAGCACCATTCCTGTCGAAATTAAGTCATAGATTTTTATAGGACCTCCTTGAGATACAGAGAGTTGTAGGCAAGGGTTCTCATAGTGGGGGACACTGTAAATGTATTAGAGGCTAGATGGCCTAGGGTTTAATTATGAATCGTGTTGTAAAACTGTGTGAAGATAATAAAGCTAGATGCATTGTACATATACAGTGTGTATATATACAGTACATATGCAAATATACAGTATGTGATGTGCATATACAGTATATACTACATCCTATGCACTATATATATACACTCACCTAAAGAATTATTAGGAACACCTGTTCTATTTCTCATTAATGCAATTATCTAGTCAACCAATCACATGGCAGTTGCTTCAATGCATTTCGGGGTGTGGTTCTGGTCAAGACAACTTCCTGAACTCCAAACTGAATGTCAGAATGGGAAATAAAGGTGATTTAAGCAATTTTGAGCGTGGCATGGTTGTTGGTGCCAGACAGGCCGGTATGAGTATTTCACAATCTGCTCAGTTACTGGGATTTTCACGCACAACCATTTCTAGGGTTTACAAAGAATGGTGTGAACAGGGAAAAACATCCAGTATGCAGCAGTCCTGTGGGCGAAAATGCCTTGTTGATGGTAGAGGTCAGAGGAGAATGGGCCGACTGATTCAAGCTGATAGAAGAGCAACGCTGACTGAAATAACCACTCGTTACAACCGAGGTATGCAGCAAAGCATTTGTGAAGCCACAACACGCACAACCTTGAGGCGGATGGGCTACAACAGCAGAAGACCCCACCGGGTACCACTCATCTCCACTACAAATAGGAAAAAGAGGCTACAATTTGCACGAGCTCACCAAAATTGGACTGTTGAAGACTGGAAAAATGTTGCCTGGTCTGATGAGTCTCGATTTCTGTTGAGACATTCAAATGGTAGAGTCCGAATTTGGCGTAAACAGAATGAGAACATATATCCATCATGCCTTGTTACCACTGTGCAGGCTGGTGGTGGTGGTGTAATGGTGTGGGGGAGGTTTTCTGGGCACACTTTAGGCCTCTTAGTGCCAATTAGCCATAGTTTAAATGCCACGGGCTACCTGAGCATTGCTTCTGACCATGTCCATCCCTTCATGACCACCATGTACCCATCCTCTAATGGCTACTTCCAGCAGGATAATGAACATGTCACAAAGCTCGATTCATTTCAAATTGGTTTCTTGAACATGACAATGAGTTCACTGTACTAAAATGGCCCCCACAGTCAGTGGTGGAACGGAAGCTTCATGCCCTGGATGTGCATAACTCAAATCTCCATCAACTGCAAGATGCTATCCTATCAATATGGGCCAACATTTCTAAAGAATGCCATCAGCACCTTGTGGAATCAATGCCACGTAGAATTAAGGCAGTTCTGAAGGCAAAAGGGGGTATTAGTATGGTGTTCCTAATAATTCTTTAGGTGAGTGTGTGTGTATATATATATATATATATATATATGTATATATATATATATATATATAGCCTAATAACACAATCTATAGATATGTGTGTGTCTGTATGATATATTGTCTGCTTTTCCTCTGCCAGAAGAACAGGTTGGCACTTCTGAACTGTAGTAGCAGAATTGAGATACTGCATGGCATGATGTTTGTTGTGTGATAATGACTCAATATACTGGGGACCAGGAATGACTTGAAGACTGTCCCATCAGATTACGTTGTAATGAGAAGTCACTTGCGCAGTCTTGGCAGCAGTAAAGTTCAGAAAGGGCACCAGCTCTGCCGCTCTAATGACAGCCAGACTTCTTGTGACAATGAGAAGTTCTTCTCTCTGAGTCCTCTGGTGTCTACTCATGAAGTTTCATTTAGGCAAGAAAGTGATAAAATGTTCTGTATACCCTGATGTTTGCTTATACGGTAATATCTTTCTAAACATCAGTTTAATAGCAGGAGCCAGCATTATGTGCAGTCTGAATTCTCTACTCCCAGAGTCCCTGTGGTTAAATCGTTGCTGTTATACAGCTCACAGTCACCCAGATGAGTTCTATCTAGAGAACACAATTGAGCAAATTATCTCTCTTCTAAGCTACAACCAGGGGATATTGTTTGCATGATGACATCACAATAACAGCCATGTAATACTGACATCATGATTTGGTGTCTCCCATCATTCTTCTATATGTTTATGAGAAGAGGATCACTGAAGGAAAAGGGAGGATGTTGAAAATCTTTATTTCTGAGCAAAAACCTTCTTTAAAAAAAAGTCTACTACCAGGAGCGGAACTAAGATTTATAGAAATTTTCAAAAATTTGAGCATCGCTTTGCCGAATTTCTCCCAAAAATGTGCTTCGTTACGAATAAATTCAACATGGAGTGCTTTAAATCAGGTCTATCCGAGCCTGCAGTTAAACTTTAGGAAGAATGTATCTCAGAGTATATCACTGTGCAGTGCATGCAACAGCTAGTCCTTTCTGGTAGCAAAACAGTTACTGTGCATCAGAATGACAGGCAGGTCACATATATGGACGTGTGCATGATCGTGCAGGCAACTAACATTCCTAGCTAGCCCCTAGCTAAACCGAAAGAGAAGCATCCAGCAACCTTCAGTAAAAAAAAACAAAAAACAGTTGTCCCAAAGACTCTTTAGTGGAACAAAATAAGAACATGAAGGCAGCGCCAATAAAAAAGAAAAAACCCATGTTGTGTCAGTGCAAACACATGCGTTTTAATCCCTTCTGTTGGCTTTAGAATGACTGTGCATCACTATTAGGTTACATGTACAACACCACCGTATGTTTTTTGCGGTCCGCAAATTGCGGATCCGCAAAAAAAACGGTTGACATTCCATATGGCATCCGCTTTTTTTTTGCGGATCTATTGTAATAATGCCTATCCTTGTCCGCAAAACGGACAAGAATAGGACATGCTCTATTTTTTTTGCAGGGCTACGGAACAGACATACGGATGCGGACAGCACATTTTTGCGGACCCAATGAAATGAATGGGTCCCCATCCAATCCACAAAAAAAACGGACATAGAAACAAACAACGTTCGTGTGCATGTAGCCTTAGTTCACACTTCACCTATTTGGTCAGTTATTCTCATCAGTTTTTGTCAACCCAAAGCAGGTGTGGGTCAAACCCACAGAAAAGATGTAGCTCTATTCATGATACCTAATCCAAGAGTAGGCTTGGCTCCTGAATTTGTTCTTCTGACCTGTCAGAAGAACAGCCCCCAAAAAGTGGGTCCTGTACTATGAGTATCCACCTTGAAGCCGTCAGTATTTGGTTAGCATTTGTTCAGTATTTGTAAGGCAAAAACAGGAGTGAGTCTAAAACAGAGATACGTGATGGAAATATTTGCATGTTTCCGTGTTTTGAAACCACTTCTGCTTTTGGCTATTTGGTCAGTTTTTTTGCATCAGTATTTGATCAGTATTCGTAAGGCAAAAACAGGAGTGGGTCCAAAAGAGAGATACCATGTGATGGCAATATTTGCATCTGTTCTGTGTTTTGGAACCACTCCTGCTTTTGGCTTCCAAATCATGATCAAATCCTGATACAAAATACTGACTGTGTGATAGAGGCCTTATGGGCACTCAAATGACAGGACCTTTTTTTGTTATGTTTCTGTTCTTTTGACGGACGTGATGGGAACACGGCCAAACACGGGCACTAGTGGCCCTGTAACAGACAGGTGAGGGTGGCAACAGCATGAAGAGTCACAAAAGTAGCCCCAAAAAAGAGTGTGTGTGTGGGGGGGGGGGGGGGGCAACAGCAGTTGGCAGTAAAGGCAGCAGGCGTGTGGCATTAGGCGGGTGACAGCATCAGAATATAGAGAAGGAGGGCCTCAACTGCACTGTTTCTGTGCAGTGAGCAAATGGACAAATGGCACAAATCACAACCCGGATTTGGATACAAGGTTTTTTATTTGATAGACGACGCGTTTCGGGGTGCTCAGGACCCCTTTATCAAGTCTAAAGAAACATAGTTGGTAAAATGTACATATTCATAAGGATAGATAAGTTAATTAGATATAAGGAAAACATAAAATAAATGTAAAATACCCTTTTTGTGGGTTTAAATTTATGCATTAAAAGATATACCTATATCTACATGGATTCATGATTTCATGTATAATGTATTGCATCAGCAATTTAATTTAAAATCTCTGGGGTGGATGAGCCCAGAAGCAATAAAAGTAATAATAACTATATACTAAGTAAATTCATAATCTCTACTGTGCTGACTGGGTTGTCAGTGTCTGTAGATGAACCAAAGTTATAATGCAAGGTAAAGGTAAATGGGAGTACCTGTATCCTTATTGCCGTCAGCTTGTTAGCGGATCCCCTATGTACTCCTAGTTGGTAAAGCTATATAAGGGAAGATTATATATATATATATATATATATATATATGTATATATATATTATGGTTGTGTGTATTATTGCAAGCGCTGTTGGTATTCAGAAATAGGACTGCATGTCATGTGTGGGTGAGGCTGCATGTGGGTAAGACTGCATGTCATGTGGGGGTATTGTAAGGGCATACCTGAAGAGAGGGAGAGGCTTGAGGAGTATCCTAGTGCAGCGGCGCTTCTATGCTCACTGCACGTGCAGCGTTCGGCATGAAGAAGCGCGCGCTGTTAGGAGGTTAAGAGCAGGACTGGGAGGACGTGGCCGGGGCGTGTGGAGGGGCCGGTTTCTGGAGATGGGCATTGAAGCGCCGCTTAGACATCTATTGTCTGCCACTTACAATGCTGTCTTGACACCTTTTTCTGGGAGGTCATTCATTACTGCCAGAATCATCTATTCGGTTGCATCTAGCACGGTTCTCTGGAAATCCTATTTGATCAAGTATTAAGTATGAATGGCGCAACAGATGAACTAGATAAATGCGCCTATATATTAGACCGAATGTTGACAATGAGTCTGATGCATAGTAAGTCTATGTATAACAGCACAGATTAAGAATGAATGGCGCAGTAGGTGAACAAGATGAACAGGGCGATTACACTGTGCCTGCGCTGTTCCTGCACTGTCCTTACAGTCTCCCTATGCTCTCCTTACAGTGTCTAAAAACTCTCCCTCCAGTGTCCGTCCACTGTCCCTGCACTGTCCCTATTCAATATTCTACAATTAAATGCCTTCTAAAACACTATCTCTAGCTCTTGCCATGTCTCTCCCTATGCTAAGTTCACAGTGAAATGGCGACGGCCACGCGGGATGAGGCTTTTATAGGGATGTGACATCACATGGGATGGCTGGCTGCATGGTATTATGGGTCATATATAGTTTCTGGGCTTCTTACTTTCACTTTGTAACATGGGTAGCCACCAGTTTAGGAAAAAACATATTTGTTACCACAAAGCGAGAGAAAATTCAGATTCGTAGCAAATCAAATTTTTCCTGAAATTCATATCAAAGTCAATTTGTTTCACTTTAATTTGCGCAACACTATATGTTACTATGTATAATAGCACCATATATCAGAAAACCACTATAGCAAAATCCCCCCATTTTGTTATTCCCCTCAAAAAGGTACAATGTTCTTGCACCTGATTGGGTCCCCCAACCTCTAGGCCACATAGCAAGTGCTATCCTTTTATGTGTGTTTTTTATGCATTTGTTATTCACAGTAAACCACTGAACTAAAAATGCTTTCAAATGAGTTTAAATTTGCATATGATTTTGAGAGGCAGAGATGGTGAGGATATATGTTTTTCGCCATTTTCATTTGTTCCATAAATCAATAGTGTATACAAAGAAACTGTTTAATATACAGTATCTACTATTGAAGTTAATCACTCTTTCTACATGTATCAGTCAACACTTTGACCATTCTCTGAATCACTGCACTCACTGAAAACAATATCAACGACAGTAGGAAGCATGAGTTTTCTGGGTCACTGATGAATCAAATACTCAAAGAGAGTGTGTGTGTAAAAGGGAGGAGTGTGGACAGGAAACAGATAGGATGTCTGCCTATACACACATACATAAGTCTTTTCTGGAAGATTGCCATTTTGTCTCAAAGCATCATATTTTAGTAAAAATTATTGGGTTCATTTATCAAACTGATGTAAAGTAGAACTGACTTGGTTGCCCATAGCAACCGATCAGATCCCACCTTTCATTTTCCAAAGGAGGTGTGAAAAATGAAAGGTGGAATCTGATTGGTTGCTATGGGCAACTAAGCCAGTTCTACTTTACACCAGTTTGATAAATTACACCCTATATGTATTCACACTAGTTCTGAGTAGTGTAAACTTTTCTATAAATGGTATTATATCCTAAAAACGTTACTGCTGCTTCTTTGTGTGTGGTATAGAGTTATCTGCAGGCAGGCTACCACGTCTCATGCCTCATGAAGCAGTAGCATATTTTACACAGTATTTAGGGATAGAAGAACATGAGGAGCACATGCGCACCCCTAATATCTATTAGATAATTATTAGAAGCAGGAAGGGCAATCACCCTGAAACAGCTGTCTGCAGATGAGGTACTGGCTTATTTATCATCCAAGTCATGTCACAAGGTCTATTTAAAGGGTTGAACATTGACTTATAGGAGAGCTGCCTTACTTCTTGTGGCATTAGAGGCAGAGCTTGCTAAGAGCTCATTTGCATACTCTCTTTCCAGAATTCCAGAGGAGCATGTATGGCCTATAAGCCTCCTCACGCCAATTTAGAGCACTCTTTTCAATGAGAGATACTAACCCCTAAATCCTGACTTATGCCTCTCACCCAGCTAAGCCAGTACTCTCTGCTCTGCACTGATGAGGGGCAATCACCCTGAAACAGCTGTCTGCAGATGAGGTTCTGGCTTATTTATTATCCAAGTCATGTCTCAAAGCCTACTTAAAGGGTCGAACATTGACCAGGAGGAACGGGAGGTACCTGAGAAAGGTACCAGAGGTGCAGGACCGAAGGATGAGGCAGAGGCGTAGTCAGACAAGCAAAAGGTCAGGGCAGGCGGCACAGGTACTGGTCAGCCAATCCAGGTCGGCAACAGGAGAGTCAAAGCAAGCAGGTAGGGATCTAACAGGTAGCAGAGTCCAGGAATACAGATACGAGTCAGGAACACAGGAACACAAGCGGAAAACAGTAACCTTAGCAGGACACAAGGACCTTGACACTGAGGCATCTGGGAAGGGGGCTGAGACACTTATATATGCACGGGAGGGCTAGGATTGGTCAGCGAGGTCACATAACCTAACCCTTAAAGCCTCAGAAGTGACATGCGCCAGCCCTTAAGGAAGTGCTGCAGGAAACAAGCAGCAAGCATGCTGTGGCCAGCACTGGGAGGAAACTGTGGAGCGGATCCCAGAACAACAGCACTCACACAGACAGAGCCCAGGACTGCAGCGGTGAATGGGAAGCACCGACCGTAGATCACTGCTGAACACGGCGGTAAGCAGGGGAACAGCAGCTGCTGTTACACTGCCTTGCATCTGCCTTACACTGCCTTAGAGGCAGGGCTAGCTAAGAGCCCATTTGTATCCCTTTCTTCCTAGAAGCAGGAAAAGAATTGTGGGCTGAAGAACAAAGGACAGTGCTGGGGGGGATATGATAGCAGTTATCTAGAGATGAGCTTAATGGAGTATTCTGGTTGTAACAAGTTATACCCTATCCACAGGATAGGGGATAGGGATAACTACTAGATTGTTGGTGGTCCGACCACTTGGACCTTAAACAATCACAAGCACGGCGATGCCAAATGCCACATGGGACCCTGAATTAAATGTAGTGGCAGGTTAAGCATACAGTACACACAAGCTGCTCCATTCATCCCTATGTGACTACCAGAAATAGCCGAGTGCTTCCACTCAGCTAACTTTGACAGTCCTGTGGATAGGTGAACTTGCAACAACTGGAATATCCCTTTAAGCCTGGTGTTGTGAGAATCTGAGTCATGTCTGTGATCTTGGGCCCTGGACTGAGCATAATATGGGGGTAGATTTGTTAGCTAATGTGCCAAAATTGTGGTTTCAGTTGTACTAAAAAACCTGGCATACATGCATTGCATCATATTTATTATGTGTTTTAGACACTTTTTGTGCCTTTATTGGTAAGGGGGGAGGGTTTATATTGCACAAAAATTTGGCAGAAAATGAGGTGATGTAAAGTGAGTAAAACATGTCCAAAATGCACCAAATTTATCATCCAGCATGAACTACTTTGATGAATTTGGTGCATCTTTCGACTATCTAATATAAGGGGGTAACTATTTATGAAGGTGAAATTCAAAGTCTGCTGCTGGCCATTTGATTTTGTTTGTGCCAAAGGTTCTTAATTTTATCGCAATTGGAAACAGGACCATTTTGTGGAAAATTGTGGTTGGGATGATTTAAAAAAATTGCACTCTATGTGATAAATTTGAGACAATTTGCGTCATATCAGATTTCCTTTAAAAAGAGGCCACAACACCTAAAACAATGGCTGATGCATAGCACATTAAGCTAACATTTTTTAAGTTTTTTAAAAATATAATCAAAAACAAATTAAGAATTCAAATCACTCCTATTTTTCCATTTTACATATTAAAAAAATTAAACATTGGTATCACCGCATCTGAAAATGCCCAAAATATTAAAATATAAACATATTTGTCCCAATGGCTAAACTGCAGTTTTGTTGTCTCTCTTCGTGTCCCAAAAAAAATGTAATAAAAAGTCAAAACTTCATGTATATCCCAAAGTGGCATCAGAAAAAAGGGTATACAGAAATATAAAAAAATTATGGGTGGTGCAGTGAACATTTTTTACAATTTTTTTTAAGTTTTTTTAAGTATTAAAAAAAACTAAAGAAAAACTATAAATTAGGTATCACTGTAATCGTACTGACCCACTCGTAGTGTAAAGTTAACATGTAATTTTTACCGCATAGGGAAAACTATGGTGGAATTGCATTTTTTATATGCCATCCCATTTTGAATTTTTTTCCCGCTTCCACCTACATTGTATGGCTTATTCAATCCAGACAAACAAGGGATCCTATGACCCTGTGAATGAAAAAAATAAAATAAATATTATAATGGTTCTCTCGGTTTCTACTCCACTAGGGGACAGGAGTCCACTTTTTGCTTGACATTTATATCTCAAAAAAATATCTCAAGAGATCAATCTGGCTAAAAATATAACTCCACCCACAAAACATGTGTCTGCTTTTTAGTAAATACAAAATTGCAGGAATCGAGCAAATTGCATAAAAAATCCCACTTCACCAACGAATTAGCTAAAACACTTCACTTTTATGGTGTAAAGCCTTTTATACATTACCCCCCTAAGCTTACACTGTCTAAATATTAGACAGGATTAGTAAATCTAGCCCAGTGTATCAGTTTTTGCTGGAGTGTTCCCTTAGCGTGTACACATCTGATATCTATTTTAGCAGTGAAACAGAACCTTGCGTAACATGGATCTTATCTTACTTGTAAATCATCCAAGCCACACCAGTCTCACTTCTGCACTATGTGATAGTGTGAGAACATTTAGCTGATGCCAAGAATTACATTTCGGTAACACAGCAAATTATTTTCTATCGTGAGTCTTTTGCCAAGATCTTAGGAAGTTAGAGGTTTGTCTTCTATTTTTTTTTTTTTTTACATGAATCTGTAAACTTTTGTCTCCTGAATTCATAAGCACTATGGGGCGAAATTAATTCCTCCCCTTATGCTATTTCTTGGCTGGTGGATTTACAACTTTTCAATGCAATTGCATCTTTTCTAGTCCCAACTGGCATTTTACTCGCCCTTGCCAATTTTAGGAAAAGGGTATGCGAGGATGGCGGGGTATGGCCATCATCCCCAGCTCATTCATCATTATTTACTCCAGAAACTAGTGTAAGTGAAGACTGAAATCTATGGCAGATGTCTTGTCATAAATGACATGCCCCTTTCGGTAGCGTAGACCTGATCAAGACCGGCGCAGCAGGTACCGGTCTTGATGAATCAGGGCCTATATTCCTGAATAACTAACTACATGTATTACATCTACAGGGTGGGCCATTTATATGGATACACCTTAATAAAATGGGAATGGTTGGTGATACTAACTTTCTGTTTTTGGCACATTAGTATATGTGAGGGGGGAAACTTTTCAAGATGGGTGGTGACCATGGTGGCCATTTTGAAGTCAGCCATTTTGAATCCAACTTTTGTTTTTTCAATAGTAAGAGGGTCATGTGACACATCAAACGTATTGGGAATTTCACAAGAAAAACAATGGTGTGCTTGGTTTTAACGTAACTTTATTCTTTCACGAGATATTTACAAGTTTCTCTTTGTTTACAGCCATTGACATGTCGCCGAGGTTAACACGTGAGGAGCGGATAAAAATTGTGTTGATGTCTGGTGAATGCACTAACCTGGTCATTGCAGCAGATTTCAATGCAAGACACCCTAAGAGACCAGCCATCTCCCATGCTACAGTTAGCAAACTGCTTGCTAAGTTTCGTGAAACTGGTTCAGTGTTGGATTTGCCAAAATGTGGATGCATGAAATCTGTCACTAATGAAGAAACATCAGTGGCTGCCCTAGCTTAATTCAGCAAGAGCCCACAGCGTAGCACTTGCCGCATGTCACTGGAGAGTGGCATTAGTCGAACATCCCTTCGGCGGATATTAGCTACTCACAAATGGCACCCTTACAACCTCCAGCTACTGCAGCATCTCAACGAGGATGACCCAGATCGGCGCACTGAATTTGCAGAATGGGCAAAACAAAAATTGGAACAGGACCCTCAGTTTACGCAGAAGATTTTGTTCAGTGATGAGGCAAACTTTTATGTGAATGGTGAAGATAACAAACAAAACCACCGCTATTGGTCTGACACTAACCTACATTGGATAGATCCCTCCAAGACTGTTGAAACAAAAAAATTGATGGTATGGTGTGGTATACGGGGTACAAAGATAGTGGGACCATTCTTCATCAATGGAAACCTCAAGGCCACTGGATATGCGAAATTGCTACATGATGATGTGTTTCCCTCTTTATGCACTGAAGCTGGCACATTCCCTGAGTTTTTCCAGCAAGATGGTCCGAGCTTTCCTAGATGAACAGTTTCCTGGAAAGTGGATTGGTCCTCGTGGGCCAGTTGAATGGCCCCCAAGGTCTCCCGATCTGACCCCCTTAGACTTTTATCTTTGGGGTCATCTGAAGGCAATTGTCTATGCTGTGAAGATACGAGATGTGCAGCACCTGAAACTACGGATACTGGTAGCCTGTGCTAGCATTTCTCCTGCGGTGTTGCTATCAGTGTGTGAAGAGTGGGAGAAGAGGGGTTGCATTGACAATCCAACACAATGGGCAGCACATTGAATACATTTTATAAGTGGTCATAAACTTGTAAATAACTCATGAAAGAATAAAGTTACGTTAAAACCAGGCACACCATTGTTTTTCTTGTGAAATTCCCAATAAGTTTGATGTGTCATATGACCCTCTAACAAGTTGGATTCAAAATGGCTGACTTCAAAATGGCCGCCATGGTCACCACCCATCTTGAAAAGTTTCCCCCCTCACATATACTAATGTGCCACAAACAGGAAGTTAATATCACCAACCATTCTCATATAAATGGCCCACCCTGTACAATCTGTAAATTCTGCATGGAATTCAGAACCTTCCAAACTTTTTAAAATGTATTCTGAAATTCGAGTTGCCTCTTTCCTGTGTCGACTGCCAAGTGTGGACATCCTTCATCATCTTAACAGCTGCGACAACACATCAGGCAACAGTATTAGCACTTTAATCCGATATAGTATAATTGAGTCAGTGGTCTCAGAGGAATACAGTTAGGGAACCACATCATCTATCTTATATCTCTTACTTCTCTTTCCTGTTCCTCTATTGGTTTCTTTCACTTTACTTTCCCATACAGTATATGTAACATATGATGTGCCTACTTAGTTTTTTATATGTCTGTAATAATAAGGAAAATAAATAAATATAGAACATATATACAAATATAAACCATGTATATTAACATTGTAATATAAAATATAATTATTAGAATATTATGGCACTAGACTTTACACTGAAATAAATGACCCCTACACCGGAGACTGACAAAAAAAAGTGACAAGCCTGGGGTTTTTGAACACCATTGTGCCTATATTTAGGAGCATGTGGAGTTTCTAGACCATCCTTGCCGTTAGCGAGTAGTGTAGGCGGGGGAGGTTCCTGGCGTAAATGACTATTAAAATATTCTCCAGCCAGGGGTCTGTGCCTCATCATAAATTAAGTGCAGAGCAGGGGATATCAATGACCAGCATAAATTGAATATTTCAACTACTATACCATAACAAGAATATACAGACCGAATAAGACATAAGGAATGGAGAGAAATCAAATGACCACCTAGGAGAAATACAACGAAAAGTAATAAGAGCTCTGTCTGCAGAAGCCAGTTTTCGTCAAAATTAGCTTGTTTCTGAGCAATGGTAATGATAACTGGCATTTCGATTGCAGGGCAATAATAATTACTCAGACTATCATTTAACATTGACCATGACTGCGTTAAAATCATTAACATTGGCAGTATGATCTCAAAGGTTTTGGCTAGTAGTGACATTTGCAATTGGCATTGTTTCCTAGCACATTTCTCTGTCAATATTCAACTGTCCATTCTCCTACCACTCCAGCCATGAGCTACAGCGGTCTTTTTTAACAGGCTGCAGCAAATCGTTCAGAAGGGAACAAGTCAGCCATCCTTCTCATGGTGCTCACTAGTGAATCAAAAACAGCCATCCTCCACATGGTGCTCACAAATCCAAATCTCCTTGCATTTCATTGTAACGAATCAGATTTTTTTCTAAAATGGCTGCTGCACATGTTACAAAGTGAAAGAAAGAAGCCCGGGATTGAGGGATGACCCATAATGCCATACAGCCAGCCAGTTAGCAGATAGCCAGCCCCTATGATGTCACTGCCCTATAAAAAGCCTCATCCTGCCCGATCTCCACCATTTTACAGTGAAATGAGCATAGGGAGAGATGTGAGAAGTGCTAGGGAAAATGTTTTACAGGGCTTTTAATAGTTTAATCTGGCATAGGGACACTGAAGGGACAGTGTAGGGAGATTGTAGGGAGTGTTTTCAGACACTGTAGGGAGGGCATAGAGAGACTGCAGCACAGTATAAGCTCTGTAAACTGAAGGGATCCTTAGGAGTGCAGTTTGCATCAATCTGTGTAGGACACAGAGCTATGTAAATGAATGGTGCCATCCATGTTTAATAGATAAGCACTTCTATAACACCTTCATTCTCAAATTGGCGTGCATAAATTGTGTAATCTGTTATCTGGGCGCTCACCTTGTTTTACCCCTTGACCGGCCTGTTTTTAGCCTTACTGACCAAGCGATTTTCATTTTAAATGTTATATATGCTTCAAAGTATGTCACACGTACAGTAGCGCAGGTTTCGAAAGTGTATGCGCAAAAAGTTTTTAAAAGGTATTTGGGATATGGAAACGTCACACAGGAAATATCCTGCAGATAATGTCAATGCTGTCACCAGCGGCTAATACAAAATTACAGGGAATGTCACAGGTACATGGGATGAGGAAATGTTATACGGGACAGGTACCACAGGTAATGTACACTGTATATCACAGATAAAGTTTTTAAACGCACATATTACACTTTAGATGTGGCCCTAGTAATGTCACTCTCAGAAGCGGACACCGTCTATTGAAAAAATACACTGTATGTCACAGATAAAAATTTTAAACGCACACGTTACACTGGAGATATCTTGCAGATAATGTCAATGCTGTCACCAGTGGCTAATAAATGTCACCAATATTTGGGATGAGAAAACAATATATTGGAGAGTTACCACAGGTAATGCACACGTTACACTTTAGAAGTTGTCCTGGTAATGTCACTCTCAGAAACGGACACCGTCTATTGAAAAAGTACACTGGATGTCACAGATATTTTAGGGATGCGCACACTTTACACAGGAGATGTGACCCAGAAAATGTAACTGTCCGCAGCGGCCTATTGGACGCTATTTAGCACAGGATGCGCTAAAAATATATATTGCTGCTGTCACACATAATAGTCCTTAAAAGGAATTTTGGGTTTCTGAAAAGTTTTTGTAATAAAAATCTTCCAATGACACTCCCTACACTGTCTGTCTCTTCCTATGCTCAAGTCTCCCTGACTAATACTGAGCCGAATACGTGTCATCGGGTGCTATATAGCACCTGATGACGTGTTCCAGCCAGCCAATCACTGTAATGCCAGTAGCCAACATGGTTATCCTGTCGCTTGTGCAGGCACCACCAATCATAGTTTTTGGGCAGCAGATCGTGTGGTCTAAACAGCGATCTGCTGCTCAGAAATCAAGAATCTGAATGAGGAATAGCGATCCCTTGTCCTCATACTGTAAAGATCGCTGTGCGAGATGGGGAAACAGCTCTCATTGTTTGAACACTGTTTGTGTGGATTAAATTAAATGTTCTGGACTGACATTCTGCTGTTTGGCCACAAGATGCCGCTGTTTCCTAAACACAGCTACAGACTGCATATATAGCTCCATATTCATGAGAGAGGTGGGGTTTGACACAGAGTTTGAAATGGAGAGAAGGAGAGAGCAGCCATCTTAGAGGGAGGTGAAACTAAGGAACTGTGTGAGAAGAGAATCTGAAGGCATCCAGGTGCGAGAGCATCCCTCAGTGACCAGAACTACAGCTAAGTGAAGCTGATCATGTCAAAGACCCTGATCCTGTCCAGAGGAAGGAGGATTGCTGCCAGGAACTCCGAAAGCAGAAAAACAAAGCAACAAACACTGCAGTACCGCATGCTTGTTGGAGAGAAATTCTCACAAACTCAAGCCAGGCTGGAGTTTTTGCTCAGGAGGAATACTCAGGCATGTGCTACAGGACCAGTTATGGGAGGGGGAATACTCTAGAGTTTTGTAAGATTGTAAGCTGTTGTGCTGCACCACAGGCTAGTCCATCCCACACACCCATACAGTGGTTCTTATATTTTTAGGGTAATAACAGATATGGTGTGGCAGTTTAGTTGTGCCCATCAGTAGGTAAATTACTGCACTTTCCTCCTTCATCTATCAGAGGGCGCCACGCTGTGCAGCGCAAGAGTCTCAGCCTTCTGGCTGGGTGTATGTAAATGTATTGTATATTCCCAGCATTTGTGGTTGTGTTTACTGCCACATTTAAGTAAAATTCTGTTTTGGCAAATGCTTGTGTTGTGGTTGCTTTCCTCGTTCGTGACTTCACTGTATACTGGGGAGCGCACCCCAGTACACAGCTTACAGCTGCATGTAAATGCAGATTTCTCCTTCACTGAACGAGCAGCCAACTGTCGGGAAGGAAAGCTTCTTTCCAGACAATCGGCAGCAAAATCGTCACGTCTAAATACCCCTTTAGTCCTTGCCCTGGATGGGCACCTTCTGAGTTTGTGCCCCAAAACAGCCGCTTTCCTTGCTTCCCCTATAGCTACATCCCTGCAAAAATGTTTCCCCCCTTAGATTTTTTATACTACACTGTAATTACAGTGTGCCCAGGAAACAGTAACAGCCATGGACAGAAGTGATGACAACTACAAACGTGTTAATGACTTGGTCATTCCAGGCAGATAAAAAGCTTATTTACCATATAATGGATGTGTCGGTATACATGGGCGTTTTACTGTTCCCCGATCCTGCACTCAGGTTGCACATTATGCAGTTATTTGCAAACATAATTAGTAGCATCATAATAGGAAACTTCCCAGGATTCACTGGGCTGATGTCATTGTTTAGGATTATAGAGCAGTTAGATTTTTAGTTATAGCATTCTAAAATATGAATATCACATTCCAAATTCAGAAAGCAACAGAGAACAGATCTCTAGTATAAATGTAAATGACAAATGAAGCACACGATTTTCCTAGTAAAAAGGATGCACAGCCTGAATTGAAAAGTAAGTGCTCAAGAGGATGAAACATTCTCTCATTGCATCCCTCTACTCTGCGGTAGTACATCAAAGCACAAGCTGTCTAAAAGCAGAAGCTTCACATGGCCAGGCTTTAGATAATATTACAATAGTAAGCCATCATTTTTTCTACAGAATAGATTAAAAAATCTGAGATTTCCACACAGTGCTCCCACTAGAATATGCACCAGTCTATTTAATCTCTGTACTACTCTGTCTGTGCTCAGTACTGTGCCTCTGATTTCATTTGAAAGCATACATAGGTGATTTCAGTTAAATCAATGAAGAAAATTGTAACAACAGTTATCAGATGCAGTGGCCGAGTTTGGGATGGCCCCAATGCTATGCTAGGTCCTCTGTCAAAGTGTCACCATGTGTTGCTGCTCTGTGGAAGGATTGGCACGGCATGGTGCACCCCAATGGGAGATAAGTCCAGAGAGTCGGGGTCTGCAGTTAACATGGGTGCTTCTTTATTGGAGGAACCTAAGTACAAAACAATACAGGCAAAACATTGAGCTGGTTTCTCCACTCTTCTCCTGCGCAGACGAAGGTTTCGTGCTGAGTAAAGGAGCTAGCTGCCCCCCCTCTCTCTCAGAGGGCTGGCTCCTTGGCCAAAGGACATCTTCTTCTGGTCCCTCATGCAGTCTGGCACAGTCTCTCCTACTGAGCACTGGCCCCCATCTGCAAATAACTAGGGGCTCTGACTACTCTCCCTAGATACAAGTTCTAGCTGAACTAGAACTTTCTTGTGGGAAGGGTGGAGTGGAGAAGAACAGCCTAAACAGAAACAATTTCAATTTCTGTCTATCATATACTTGTATAGAGTTTCAATGCAAGTCCCCCCCCCCCTTGACTTTTTTCGTGTTTTGTTACATTACAGCCTTAAATTCAATGTTTTGTTAATCTGAATTTTATGTAATGGATCAGAACACAATAGTCTAAGTTGGTGAAGTGAAATGAGAAAAATATATAAATAAAACAATTATTTAGAAATAGAAAACAGAAAATTGGCATGTGCGTATGTATCCACCCCCTTTGTTAGGAAGTCCATAAAAAGCTCTAGTGCAACCAATTACTTTCAGAAGTCACATAATTAGTGAAATGATGTCCACCTGTGTGCACTCTAAGTGTCACATGATCTGTCATTACATATACACACCTTTTCTGAAAGCCCCAGAGGCTGCAACACCTAAGCAAGGGATATCACTAACCAAACAGTGCCATGAAGACCAAGGAACTCTCCAAACAAGTAAGGGACAATGTTGTTTAGAAGTACAAGTCAGTGTTAGGTAAAAAAAAATAAAAAAATCTTTGATGATCCCCAGGAACAGCATCAAATCTAAGATAACCAAATGGAAAGAACATGGCACAACAGCAAACCTGCCGAGAGACGGCCGCCCACCAAAACTCACGGATCGGGCAAGGAGGGCATTAATCCGTAGAGGACCCGCGGCATACATGTAGGGTGCAGGAGACGCGCTCGCCGAACCGTGGCAGGGGTCCGGCAGTCACTGATAGCCGGACCCCTGCTGAATGCGCCGGCATCAGTGAAATCACTGATGCCGGCGCATTAACCCTTGATGTGCCACAGTCAGCGCTGACTGCGGCATGTGCTATGTCCTTACGGGGATCGGAGCTTCCATCGCAGGTAAGGCAGCCTGATGCCTTACTTAGGCATCGTGGCTGCCTTCCAGGAGAGGCTGGGAGATGGAGCCCCCTGGATCTCACAGGAAGCAGACTGTAAGCGCATTACAGTCTGTAATACACTTACAGCCAGTGTATCACAATACAGAAGTATTGTGAAGCATTGTAAAGGGGATCAGACCCCCAAAAGTTGAAGTCCCAGAGTGGGACAAAAAATAAAGTATAAAAAAAAAGTAAAAAAATATAAAGTTTTAAAAAAAAAATAATTAAAAGTTCACAAGTGCAAACCATCCAACCTGAAGGAAGGAATGGGCAAAATCCCAGTGGTAAGATGTTGCAAGCTCATAGAGACTTATCCAAAGCGACTTGGAGCTGTGATTGCCACAAAAGGTGGCTCTACAAAGTATTGACTTTAGGGGGGTGAATAGTTATGCACATTAACTTTTTCTGTTATTTTGTCCTATTTGTTGTTTGCTTCACAATAAAAAAATAGATACATCTTCAAAGTGGTGGGCATGTTCTGTAAATGAAATGATGCAAATCCTCAAACAATCCATGTTAATTCCAGGTTGTGAGGCACCAAAACACAAAAAAGTCAGGGGGGAGGGGGGGCGGGGGTGAATACTTTTGCAAGGCACTGTGTGTGTATATATATATATTCTTATATGGTTTGATCCTTGCATCTTGACTGCACATATTTGGTTTCTTTAATTTTAACTTATCTATATAGTCATGTATTGTGTATGTGTAAAGATCTTATTATCACATACATCTCCTATTTTATGCTTAGAGATCCGACTCCTTTCATACATTTTTAAAAGTATCTTGTCCTGTATGAAAGTAATGGTGCTTCTTCCTTTCAGCAATGCTGCAGGGAAAATGATCATCTGTACTTCAGCTTCGCACACGAATAAGGCCTAGTTCGCACTTCAGTTATTTGTTGAGTTAATTTCATCAGTTATTGTGAGCCAAAGCCAGTAGTGAAGCCTACTCAGATATAAGGTATAGTGAAAAGATTTCCTCCTGTTCTGTGTTTTTGACTCGCACCTGGTTTTGGTTCACAATAAGGCTATATTCACATGAACGTGGTGTTTTGCGGAGGCGCAAAACACAGACACCGGCCCATGTGTGTTCCACAATTTGCGGACCGCACATGCCGCGGCTGTCATAGAAAATACCTATTATTGTCTACAATTGCGGACAAGAATAGGACATGTTCTATTTTTTTTGCGGGGCCGCGGCACAGAGCAACGGACGCCCCATAAAATGAATGGGTCCGCATTGCGGAATGGATACGGAATCGTTCATATGGTCGTGTGAATGCAGTGTAACTGATGAAAATAACTGACCAAATAACTGAATTGTGAACTCGGTCTAACATGATCCCAGATACTAGATCTGGTGCATGATGTGTTGGGCACAAAAAAGAACTGTTTTCTTTTTCTGCTGCTGATGATTGTTAGGTTAAAGCCACACAGTCAGGTTTCCTGGTGCAGTTTTTGAAGCCAAAACCAGGAGTGATTCAGAAAATAATAGACATGGTACATGTCTCCTCTTATGAGCCACTTTTGATTTTGGCTTCCAAAACTGCATGCAGAAACCTGACCACCTGGCCGTACCTTTAGGTTAGTTTCACCACATTTGCGATAGGAGTTCTGAAAGAGAACAGTCTGCCAGAGCTCTCTGTATCCGGTGTTGCTGGACGTTACAGGAATGCCCGCCAGCCCCATTGACTATAATGGGGTCAATCAGAGATCCGCCCGCTACCCGGCAAATATGCCGGGAGTCAGCTGGACAAATACAGCTGCCAGAACTCCTCCTGTAAATGTGTAACTAGCCTTAAGGCCCCTTTCACACGAGCAAGTTTTCCGCGCGGGTGAAATGCGTGACGTGAACGCATTGCACCCGCACTGAATCCTGACCCATTCATTTCAATGGGGCTGTGTACATGAGCGTTGTTTTTCACGCATCACTTGTGCGTTGCGTGAAAATCGCAGCATGTTCTATATTCTGCGTTTTTCACGCAACGCAGGCCCCATAGAAGTGAATGGGGCTGCGTGAAAATCGCATTGCATCCGCAAGCAAGTGCGGGTGCGTTGCGTTTTTCACTGATGGTTGCTAGGAGATGTTGTTTGTAAACCTTCAGTTTTTTATCACGCGCGTGAAAAACGCATCAAAACGCATTGCACCCGCGCGGAAAAAACTGAACAACTGAACGCAATCGCAGGCAAAACTGAATGGCTTTGCCTGTGAAATCGCACAGTTTTCACTGAACGCATCCGCAACGCATCCGGACCTAATCCGGACACGCTCGTCTGAAAGGGGCCTTAGAGTTTGGTGTAAGGTTTGGAGTTATTTTTTGCCCCTGAATTTGGGGAGTGAATACTTTTGCAAGGGACTGTAAAAAAGTCTTCAGACAAACAATATAGCTAAGCCAGTAATATGAAAGATATGGAGGCACAGCTGACCAGCTTCTTTTATTCACACAGCACCAGATATTCACCGCATCTCTTCGTCCAGCATACAGTGTTGCGGCACTCAAGCCCTCCACAAGCAAATAATGTCCAAAATAAATAGGGCGGCACTCACCACTGTAAATCCAATTAAAAGTCCTTCTTTATTGGTACAACATAGACTTCAGTATAACAGACCGGGGAGGCACGCATACTTCCCACACATTGCAGCAGCGACGTCTGTTTCGCGCTAACACTCGCTTATTCAGGCCACTAACGTCAGTGGATTTACAGTGGTGAGTGCCACCCTATTTATTTCTTTATGTTTTAAACAATATACAGTAGCTAAACTGGACAGTCAAAAGGTCAGTGTGTCTGTATTTTTTCCTCCAAATCTTTACATTGGTAGAAAGTCATAAATGTACTCATTATTAGCTGGTTGTGCATTAACCCTTAACTCCACAGTGAACTACGCCTATAATGTAATAACAAGCAAATGAGCAGGATATACCGTATCTCACAAAAGTGAGTACACCTCACACATTTTTGTAAATATTTTGTTATATCTTTTCATGGGACAACACTGAAGATATGACACTTTGATACAATGTAAAGTGGTCCGTGTACATCTTGGATAACAGTGTAAATTTGGTGTGCCCTCAATAACTCAACACACAGCCATTAGTGTCTAAACCACCGGCAACAAAAGTGAGTACACCCCTGTGGCGAAACCAACCTCGCCACTGGGCATTGGAGAAGACTGATTGACTGCCTCCTCCCCTGCGACTATGGCCCCTGGGACACTATTTGGGCATATTGGATTTTAAAGTTACTGTTTCTGCCCCTTGGACTTTAAACTGGAACAGAACCCCTGTTATTGCCTGGATTCATAACTTTTATTTTGTTGATTGTATCACAGGCAATGCCATTGTTTTGTTGATTGTATCACGGGCAATGCCATTGTGTTGTTGATTGTATCATGGGCAATGCCATTGTGTTGTTGATTGGATCACAGACAATGCTCATTGTGGTTGTTAAATGTACATTGATGAATGGGTTCTGTTTAAAATGTGAAACTGTAAACGATTGGCTGCTATGTTTATGTTCACAGTTCCCAACAAGGTCCACGTGGGTGGTAACCTTGTTGGAAAATGTGTATAAAAGGAAATGCTTGTGTGGTCATTAAAGAAGTTCCTGCTTGACCCTCAAAACGAAGTGTCGTCTGGTTATTGGGGGGGATTTATTGTATGCTGTTCCAGTTTGACTGCTAGGAGTGTAAACCTATTCGTATGGTTTTTCCTATTCGGCTGTTTACCGCATTCATATGCTTCTCCGATTTGGTGGGTGTGGTGTCTGCTAGAGTGCTTGGAATCCTCAAGAAGCGCTAGGGGCATCCTTCAACGGAGGTACCCCGTCGGGGGTGCCCGTCAATCTGTTACATTGGTGGCAAGCAGTGGGATGGCATCCTAGTGCGAGGTAAAGCAGCTCGGAGACATTGTGGAATTACAAATTGAGGGGAACGCTAGCACTGGTGCAGCGCCCCTGGGAGCAGAGGTTTCCAGCGACTTGGAGCAGACAAGTATGGAAGGCTCTGACTCTGGAGGTAATTGGCTGGCCGAAGTAAGGAAGTGAGTGGCCCAGCATGGGGATGATGTACCCATGGAGACACGCTGGGTGATCTGGAACCAGGTCATGGCCGAGCGAAACACAAGGCTGGACCAAGAATTCCGGCTGGCGAAAGAGAGGGAGTATGCTCAGCAGAAGGAGCGTTATAGCAGCCAAAGAGAGGCTGCATTCGAGGAGGTTAACCGTTTCCCCCGGAGGCGGCCTGAGGAACCCGAAGTAGGGGTCCTCATAGACTGGTCCTGTGAGGAACCATAACAGGCAGGTGGAGATGGGACCGAGGTCTCTCCACCGGGCCCACCGGGATGCTGGGAAGCTGTCCCAGATCCCCAGCAACAGCCAGAGTTACCGGGTGCAGAAGCAGGTGGTCCCTACTCTCAAATATTGAGGGACCTCATAGACTGGTCCTGGAAAGACCCACAGATGGCAGGTGGAGATGGGACTGCGGTCTCGCTACCGGCCCTACAGGGATGCTGGGCAGTCGGCCCAGATCCCCAGCGGCAGAGTACATTACAGGGAGGAGAGACCACCGGTTTCACTCCCCAGCTGCAGAGCGCATTATTGGAAGGGGAGACAGTCGGTTCCCCTCTCCACCAGCAGAGAGAGTGTCAGGGAGAGGAGCCTGTTACCCTCTCCAGCGGCTGAAGGTGTGTAAGGGAGAGGAGCTTATTACCCCCTCTCCCCAGTGGCAGCGTAGCCCACCAAGGGGAGACACTAAGCCCCACACCAGCGCAGATGGGACCGTGGTCTCTGCGCCCAAGCTACAGGGAGTACGGACAGTCGGTCCTGCTCCCCAGCGGCAGAGTATTCTACTGGGAGGGGAGAGCCTCATTCCCCCTCCCCAGCGGCAGCCTAGCTCACCAAGGGGAGATGATAAGCCTCACACCAGTGCAGATGGGACCGTGGTCTCTGTGCCCAAACCACAGGGGGTAGAGACGGTCGGCCCTGTCCCCCAGCAGCAGGGCTGTATATCCAAGGGGGGGGGGGGGGGAAACAACCGATCTGGAAGGCTAGTACCCCCCAGAGCCGTGGTGGAGCCCCTGGACATGAACAAGCTACCCACTACCCCAGGTGCAGTAACCAATTCTCGTGGGTGGGCCACTCTGTTGATTATGTTTTGAGGGTGGGTTGCTTAACTAACCAAGGCACTGACCGACAGGAGGTCAGATACCTCGTTAGTCTGTTTGGGAAAGGGGAGAAATGTGGCGAAACCAAACCTCGCCACTGGGCATTGGAGAAGACTGATTGACCGCAATAACGCAATTCTGCTTTTACCACCAAACGCAGCATGAGCGAATTTGAAAAAATATGAAATTCACTCATCTTTAATTACTATAAAAATATAAATGCCGTTCAACAATTTGCAACACAAAAGTGCACACAACAGCATAAGGTCTCATGCACACGACCGTATGTATTTTGAGGTCCGCAAAAAACGGATACGCAAAATATACAGACGACATCCGTGTGCATTCCGTATTTTGCGGAACGGAACAGAGGCCTCTAATAGAATCGTACTATGCTTGTCCGTAATGCGGGCAATAATAGGACATGTTCAATCTTTTTGCAGAACGGAAATATGGACATACGGAAACGGAATGCACACAGAGTACATTCCTTTTTTTTTTACGGACCTATTGAAATAAATGGTTCCGCATACGGTCCGCAAAAAAAAAGGGACGGACAAGGAAAGAAAATACGTTTGTGTGCATGAGCCCTAAATCACAGTGCAAGTTAACCCTTTAAAGTGCAATCTTCTCCTAGAACCATTGTTTATAGGGAAAAATACTGCAGTATACAGCTGCAGCGTATGCAACTGTACAATCTCCTGGCACACTGTGTCCATGAAGCCGTATCCATTCAAATGAGACTGAGTCATAAAAAGATATTTTATGGAATGAAGGAAGCAGCAGGATATATCATAATTACTGTACTGCATAAGTCTTCAGTACTCCTCCTGCATAACCACTGACTTCTATTAACCCCTTAAGGACCCTGGCCGTACAGCTCCTGCACCAGCCCGATCAAAAGCGCAGACCCAGCAGTCACTGATAGCCGGGCCCCTGCTGCATACGCCGGCCTCGGTGAAAACACCGATGCCGGAGTGTTAACCCCTTGTATGCCACGGTCAAAGCGCAGGTGCCCGCCCTGCAGTGGCGGGGACCAGATAGCAGAGAAGGCAAGCCCGATGCCTTCCATAGGAATCAGAGCTTGCCTTCTACGGAAGCTGTGAGATCCAGCCCTTAGGCTGGGTCTTACAGGCAGGCTGACAGCCAATGCATTACAATACAGGTTGTATTGTAATGCACTGCAGAGGGGATCAGACCCAAGAAGTTGAACTCCCAGAGTGGGACAAAAATAAAAAGTTAAAAAAGTAAAAAAAAAACACATAAAATTGTAAAATTGTAAAAAAAAACTGACATATTTGGTATTGGTGCTTCTGTAACTACTGGATCTACAAAAATATCACATGATCCACCCGCTCACCTGAACATAAAATAAAATAAAAACTGTGCTAAAACAAACATTTTTTTTGTCACCTTACATCACAAGAAGTGTAATACCAAGCCGCCAAAAAGTAATACGCACCCCAAAATAGTACCGATTAAACCATCGTTTCATCCTGCAAAAAATGAGACCCTACCTAAGACAATCATCCAAAAAATAAAAAAACTATGGCTCTCAGAATATGGAGACACTAAAACATGATTTTTTTTGTTTCAAAAATACTTTTATTGTATAAAACTTAAATAAATAAAAGAAAGTATACATATTATGTATCGCCGCATCCGTAACAACCTGCTGCATAAAAATATCACATGAACTAACCCCTCAGATGAACACAGTAAAAAAATAAAAATAAAAACGGTGTAAAAAAAGCCATTTTTTGTCACCTTACATCACAAAAAGTGTAATACAAGTGATCAAAAATTCATATGCACCCCAAAATTGTACCAATCAAACCATCATTTAATCCCACAAAAAATGAGCCCCTACATTAGACAGTCGCCCCAAATTTTTTTTTTCAAAAATGCTTTATTATATATGTAAAACTGAAACAAACAACCAAACAAAGTAGTCATATCTGGTATTGTCGTGTCCATAACAACATGCTCTATAAAAATAGCACATGATCTAACCTGTCAGATGAACATTATAAAAAACAAAAAATAAAAACAGTGCCAAAACAGCTATTTTTTTGTTACCTTGCCTCACAAAAAGTGTAATATAGAACAACCAAAAATCATATGTACCCTAAAATAGTACCAACAAAACTGACAACTTATCCTGTAGTTTTCAAAATGGGGTCACTTTTTGGGAATTTCCACTCTAGGGGTGCATCAGGGGGGCTTCAAATGTGACATTGCAACTTAAAATTGTCCCAGTGAAATCTGCCTTCCAAAAACCATATGGCGTTCCTTTCCTTCTGCACTCTGCTGTGCTCCTGTACAGCAGTTTATGACCACATATGGGGTGTTTCTGTAAACTACAGAATCAGGGTAACAAATATTGAGTTTTGTTTGGCTGTTAACCCTTGCTTTGTTACTGGAAAAAATAGAATAAAATGGAAAATCTTCCAAAAAAGTGAAAGTTCTGAAATATCCTCTACATTTTCCTTTAATTTTTGTGGAACACCTAAAGGGTTAACAAGGTTTGTAAAATCAGTTTTGAATACCTTGAGGGGTGTAGTTTCTAAACTGGGGCCATTTATGGGTGGTTTCTATTATGTAAGCCCCACAAAGTGACTTCAGATCTAAACTGGTCCTTAAAAATTGGGTTTTGGAAACTTCTAAATCCTTCTAACACCCCCAAAAAAGAAAATGTAATTTACAAAATGATCCAAACATGAAATAGACAGATGGGAAATGTAAAGTAATAACTATTTTAGGAGGTATCACTATCTGTTTTAAAAGCAGAGAAATTGAAATTTTGGTAAATTTGGTATTTTTTATAAATAAAAATGAAATATTTTGACTCAAATTTACCACTGTCATGAAGTACAATATGTGACGAGAAAACAATCTCAGAATGGCTTGGATAAGTTATCCACACATAAAGTGGCACATGTAAGATTTGCAACAAATGGCCTTGTCCTTAAGGTGAAAAATGGCAGGGTCCTGAAGGGGTTTAAGAGGACCTATCACCTCTCCAGACATGTCTGTTTTAGTAACTACTTGCATTCTCCATGTACTGTAATAACAACAATTCTGGAGCATTTTTCCTAATAATACCTTCTGAATGAGTTGCCAGCATTCTGCAATAAACGTCTACTGGGTGTTACCAGATGGGGGTATGTCTCTGTACAGCTGGCCACAAGCAGCACTGATTAAATGATTTCAGACTATGAAGGGACACCCCCACCTGCTAACACCCAGTGGACCTTTATTCCAGACTGCCTGCAATATTTTTATAAACATCTAGTAAGAATAATAAAGGAACAACATATCATATCGTTTTAAGAATAGGTGCCCCAGAATGTTATTACATGGGGAATGCAAGTAGTTACTAAAACAGACATGTCTGGAGAGGTGATAGGTCTCTGCAGACCACGGCTACCATAAGTGGTCCAAACTGTATAAAGCTGTAACAAATTGGTGGGTATACTAAAATAGATTGTACAGGAGCTGTTTTATTTCATGCCTATGTCAAAAGTTCATAAAATCTGGCATACTTTTGTTCTGTGGAATCCTTCCTTATGCCTCATGCACAAATCAGTGTTTCCCGGACGTGTGCTGTACGTGTTCTCCGCGGACAGCACACGTCCCCATTCATTTGAATGTGTGTATTCACACATCAGTTTTAGCACGCTTCCGTGGGCCCGTGTTTTCAGCACGGATGCATGTGCTATCTTGTGTTCCCGGATCCCTCACGCCCATTATAGTCAATGAGTCCGTGAAAACAACGGATGAAACACGGATGCCATCCGTGTTGCATCTGTGTTTCACGGATCATTAAAAAGAGATTGTTTGAAAATTATTTTCCAGCTGCTTAGTGTCAGTGAAAAACGGATGGCACACGGTCAGCAAAAAACGGACCCACGGACCCAACACGGATCTGTCACGGGAGGAAACACGGATTGAACACTGTCCGTGTTACCACTGATCCAAAACTGACACTGACGTGTGCATGAGGCATTACCATACATCTGTGTAAACCTACAGCCAACGGCTGAGATATGTAGGTGCTCATATTATTTGTTAATGAAATCATTTACCAGCAGATAATACGTTCACTTCTCTTTGCAAAACAAATTATTGAATCAGCACTGATTGTTTATTAAAATGCAAACAAATCTAGTATTAGAGGCTTGGATTCATTCTCCTCCATTACTGACAGAAAATGAAAGGAACCGCGCTGCTAAGGATACTTTTACACTAGCGTTAATATTTCCTGGTATTGAAATCCGTCATAAGGTCTCAATTCCGGAAAAAAACGCTTCCATTTTGTCCTTATTCATTGTCAATGGGGACAAAACGTAACTGAACAGAATGCTCCAAAATGTATTCCGTTCCGTTCTCATACCGGAGAGCAAACAGCATGCTGAGGTTTGCTTTCCGTCCTGGGGTGCGGAGCAAGACGGATCCGTCATGACCCACAATGTAAGTCAATGGGGACAGATCCGTTTTCTCTGACACAATCTGACACAATAGAAAATGGATCCGTCCCCCATTGACTTTCAATGAAGTTAATGACGGATCCGTCTTGGCTATGTTAAAGATAATACAACCGAATCTGTTCATAACAGATGCAGATGGTTGTATTATCAGTAATGGAAGCGTTTTTTGCTGAACCCTGCCGGATCTAGCAAAAATGCTAGTGTGAAAGTAGCCTAACTTTAATGTACATTACCTAATCATACAGCCCAGACAGATGGTATTCAATCACTGCAGTGCTTACCATTACAGAGGGGAAAAAGAATCAAAAACTGTTTACACCATATGGTGAAAGATTTTAGGCAAGAGCCCTATGGCTACTTTAGGTCACAATGGGCAGGAAAAAAAATCACATCAATTATATATTATTTCTCATGGTGGACATTCTTATAATCATTGCAAGTCTCCCTTTACTTTTTACTCCATAACTTTTACTACCCCGCAAAGGAGTGTCACCATGGAAAGCCATAGGGTGGAATCTACATATCTATATCACAGACGCCTAACGTTAAGTACTTTCTGGGTCACATTCAACTTTGAGTCGTGATGGGGAGTGACATTCAATTAAAAAACATTCAATCAAAAAAAAATGGTGGAGAGACATTTTAAAGTATGAGAGTCAGAAATCACAAAGATTTGCAGATATTATAGTGCAAAATCTGACACACTGGTATTATGCCATCCAAACTGGCAATGTTCACAGGTTGGTGTGTGTCTGTAATATTGGCAGTGTTCAGGAATGTAACTATAATTCATAGGGCCCCAAAAGCAAAATAAGCTGGGGCCCCCTCCACTTAGTAGAAGAAGATTAAAACAGCATGTATGTATTATAACACAATGTATCAGAAAACCCTCATCATAGCAAAAAGCCGCCATATTGTTATTGGACCTCCTTAACCTCTGAGCCCCATAGCAAGTGCTGCGGCTATAGTTACACCCATGGCAGTGTTATATTCTACCCAGTGCAAATGTTTATAACACAGGACTCCTATCATGAGTAACAAAGGGGATCGGCAAGCCACATGTGACTCAAAAGCCCCTGGTTGGGAACCGCAGATCCATGCAATAAGTTTTTCCAAAGTAATCCATTAATCCATTAAAAGGCTATGGACACCTTGAGGGGCAATTTTTAAAGATCTCTAAAGATCTCTATTCAGGATACCGCGCGCTACCTTCCCCGCTATCCTCCCTGGTTCCCCTGCTTGAAAAGATTACCTTGCTATTGAACCTTCCCTCGTGGTCTCTACTGTCCTCTATTGCAGGCTTGACATCAGAGTTTAGCGGGTTTGGTGTCTTTCTACTAGGTGGGTGGAGAGTGCCCTCCCTTTTTCTCACATAAACAATTTTTAATTCCTTTACTACATACATAACAAGTTTGCATAATACCAGACTCCAAAACAGCCACTGGCAATGCTATAGACCGCTCATCTGTGCCAGTGACGTCACCGGGCTCACTGCTAGGCGGAGGCAGCGCAAGGCAATGGGGATCATCTGAGCAGGGCAATGCTCCACTCATATGTAGTAAAAGAATAGCTTATATCCGAGTCCAGCCCTGAACCCGGGCAACCCCTTTAAAAGATCAGCTTTTATCGGAGGAGAAATTACAATCAAAGTCAATAGAAATCCAAATCTCCCATTAATCACAGCAACAAATAAGGGTCTCACCTTAAATTCCCCTACAACAGATAAAAAGGCCATATGGCAAGTTATCTACATTATCTATATCAGAGAACCCAATGAATCAGAAAATAATTACAACATATAAAATATCTCCTGTCCATAGCTGTCAGCGTATCTTGTTCACACATAAATATTAAATTCTGCTCCCATAAACGTCTAAATTCATCATAAAGAGCCTATTTAACATTGTGAGATACATGTTCCAGACATGTCCGTCAAATTAATAATATTCCAGCATCTGCCTGACTGAATTTCAAGAGCAATTTACCAGTATTGGGTAGTTTTAAAGTAGAAACAGTGCAATGTCCATTTACATTGAGTACATTTTTAATAAGTGTGACTGGTAGTTGGGTTAAGGCACTGATGGTATAGTGCTAGGATATGCCATCAGTGTGAGGTAAGTGTGGCTCTCACATCTGGAACACGCTCCTATCTCCAGAACGGGATCCCTGAAGTGAACAGAGAGCAACCATACATGCATGACCACCCTCTGTTCACTGCTAAGGGAGCTCTTTCTGGCAGTCCCATAGCAGTGAATGGAGAGGTGGCTGCGCTTGAGCAGTCCGCTCTTCATTCACAGTTCTGGAACTTCCAAAAAGTGTGCGCATGCTCGGTTATTTTTGGAACTTCCATAGCAATTAATGGAGATCAGACTGTGCATGTGCGGTGTTCACTCGTATCTCTAGATAGTAGTGGGTCCCAGAGCTTTACCTATCTGACATTGATGGCATATTCTAGTGACAACACCGCAGCCTGGGTGAGGTAGTGACTAGCTCTCCTTGTGCCAAGACAAATGGCTAAAAGAGTCAAACCGGATGTTTACATCGAGGAAGTGCAGAGGAGCATCACAGGCCTGGAGGAGAAGGAGCGGGGAGCCAGCACTGGGAAGCAGGTAAGTTATCTTTCCATTACAGGTTTAGCTAAGTAAGGGGGTTTGCGTGGCAGTGGAAATTCCGCAGCTTATGTGGCCAACATCCATGTCAATGATGTCAATGTTCACCATGTAATGCTTATTGTCCTTTGTGCTGGGCTACTGTACCCCTGATATCAGGTTTCAGCTTACATCTTATTACCAGGAGGATCTTCAAACAGAAATGAACTTTCCAAAATGGACAACCCTTTAATCATTCTAAAACACCTCATCTGTATGCCACTGTAAAGCCACACATATCTATGCTTCCGTTGCCAACCACAATAAAATAAAATGAAACCTCTCAGTGTAATTTTTTTGTAGTTGCACACTGTATAGGTAAGCATGGTCTGGTCCAGGGAGAGCCGCCATCACATCACGGTTTACCAGGCACAGCTCTGTACTTTTAGTGATGGCTGTGCTTGGTTATACAGCTCAGCCCACTCACTTCAATGGGACAGAACTGTAGTGAATGGTATTGTCAGACACAACTGCTACTAAAAGTACAGAGATGTGCCTGTTAGACAATGAAGGCGATGCGGTACTCGCGGGAGTGCTGCAGGCCCTTCAAGCTGTTGACCAGCAGGGGCTTCTGAGTTTTAGACCCCAATGATCTCATATTGTTGGACTTTCCTAAAGACAGGCTTTTTGGAAATAACTGGAAAACCCCTTTAGCTAGTACTGAAATAAGTTAAAATGGTGCTGTATGTTAAATGGAAAACCAGTTCAAATTGCTGGACTCACTACTATACCTCACTGCCTGTAAACACAAGTAAATGCAAAATTATTTCAAAGACCATTCAGACTGACAACATTGAAAGCAGTGTCCAGGTCGGCAAAGTATCTGCAAAACATGAATATCTTCTGTGTTCATTCTGTATTTTTCTCACTTCCATCAAAAAAGGACTTTTCTTGTCTGCAATATGGAGAGAATAGGGCATGATCTATTATTTGTGGACAGGCCGCACACATCCCCAAAAATTTGGATGTGTGCATGGCCCCATAGGAATGGGTCAGCGTGCTATCCACAAAAAATGCAGATGGCAAACTAATGAAACATACAATGGTGTGCATAAAACCTTAGACCTACACAGGGCATGGTGGATGATATGCGGATGGTAGAAACCCCCTCAGCACTACTATCATACAGGCCATGTCCCCATAAGACCCTTGAATCTTATTCCCTTATTTAGCTGTCTGCTTTCACAATCTTCAGTAATACACCTTTGACGGTCATTGTCTTCGGAAAACAATTTCTGCACAGTAGCTGGTGGAAAAGGGTAACCGTCTAATTTAACATGGCTTGAGATGACTGAGAGACATGAACAAAGGGGGCATATGGAAATACAGCACCGTGGAGAAAAGCTGAAATAAACTAGATTAGAGAACATGATGGAACAAAAAAGAAATATAGCAAAACTTAATAGGCCTTGAAATAACTGCCGCGTGATAAAATAAAATCATTCAGCTGCCTTTCTCGCTTTCTTTTTGGTTACATTTTTTTTTGTCGAATTATATTATGGTAAGTCACGCAGCAGCACACCATTAAAAGTGAACTTTTAGCCAAAAAATTTGCATTGTAGTCAACTAATGTATATTATATGCACAATTATTTAGCCATCATTATTATTATTTATTTGAAAGCGCCATTAATCCCAAGGTGCTGTACCTCTGAAAGCAGTATACTGTACATACAGTGCATTTGGAAAGACTTCAGATCCTTTCACAAGTCCAACTGCCACCATACAACCATAAAGTATGATCATCTATTACCCTCACCTACCGTCTCCTTCCCCTTCCCCTGGTAGACTGTAAGTAGGGGTGAGCAAATCGCACTTTGGATCCAAGATCCGAAGTCGATTCATTCCCCAACTTCGTTTTAATGCTTTACGGAGACCTGTCTCCGTACATCATCAAAATGTATGTGCTGCGCGGAGGCAAAATTTTAAGTTAAATTTTATGTTAAGTCTGAAGTCGCGTGAGACTTTCAGTGAAGAACTTAAGGCTTCGATTCTACAACTTTAAAAACATTTTAAAACAGGAATTCGAAGTCGGCTTTGGTACCGGCTGGTACCTCGAAGGCGACTTTGGATCCTGTAAGCAGGGAGATTTCAGATGCAACACTATAGAAATTGTTTCAATAGGTCAATCAAGACCATAGGATGGTATTCCCCACAATTAGTGTCTTTTCAAAAAAAAATAAAAAATACTGCCTGCATAGTGCCTCTAATAATGAATACTGAAAGCAGCATGTCCTACAGGATCAGCACGAGAAGTGTGCTTGCAATAAGGCTTATTTTACATCTGCGTGAATCAGATCTATGCAGCGGTATTTGTCTAGCCACTCCTTGGCATATTTGCCAGATTGTGGCCAGATCTCTACCGGAACCCCATCATAGTGAATGGGGCCAGAAGGAATTCTGGCAGTGCACAGTTGTGCACAGCAGGGAAAGATTCGACAGGCTGTTCCCGGCTGGAACAGCCTTCCACATGTGTTTCACTCATATATGAAGCAAGCCTTAGAATAACTCCAGCAGGATACCCACTGGGGATGAGCGAATCGACTTCGGATGTAACATCCGAAGTCGATTCGCATAAAACTTTGTTCGAATACTTGATGGAGCGAGACTTTGCGCAATAAGTTCATAAATTAATTTGTACTGTAAAAAAACATTTCCCGAACTCGGGTTCGGTTCCAAGTGGTACCAATACATTCTAATACTGTACGGAGCTCCCGCTCCGTACAGTATTAGAGCAAAGTTTTATGCAAATCGACTTTGGATGTTTTATCTGAAGTGGAATCGCTCATCCCTAATGCCCACCCATAAACAGTTTCTGGCTAAACTAGAACGTTCTAGTAGGAGGACTGAAGAGGAGAAACTCAGTACAAACTAATACAGAGCTTCAATGATACTCAATGGGAATGATACATCAGTATTTTCAGACAAAAAACAGGTTTCCGGAAATAATAATAACAACACTAAAAGGTCAACAAGTCTAGCTTTTTCCCTCCAAAACATTTTCTTCTTTAAACCCTAAACCCTTTAAATGGTAGCTGTGAAAAATTACCAGTTTCTCATTATTAACTAGAAAGTCCCAAAAATCTCTCAGTATTCATTAACCCTTTCCACAGTGCCATGCAAACACAGTGCAAATGAACAGGATATATCTAACATACATATAACATGGAATTACACAGTATTAAACACTATAAGTCAATGCAAGTTAACCCTTTAAAGTGAAATACAGTAAGAAGTTGATGACTTTGCATAGGGGAAACAGGGACATGTGCCGAAAACGTCACTGGGCTCAGCGCATGCCCAGTGAAAGAGTTGAGGCAGATGCCCTAAGTAAAACTGGAAGAGCGCAGGTGCCAGCACTGTTCGGCACTGCACCTGTTGGTTATGCTGAAGGGAAAGGGTGGAAAGGGTTGTCGGCTACTAGCGACGTAATGCCTCATTAGCATAAGGATGAAAGTGTATTTTTATGAAGATATACAGCGAGCTGCAAGGAAAAAGAAAACATGGAAAGAAGGTTTGAAGTGCTGTAAGGACATACGTTTGCTTTGTCCTGGTGACAGATCCCTTTCTTTAATGATGCCATTTTGGAAAAAGTCACAGCACTCCATTTATAAAAATGTATCCAGGCAATATTTTTGTCATTTCCTGGGCTTGTGCTGTTTCATCTTCCTTACTTGGCCACTTAAACATGCCCTTATACCATTGGTAATCCTCCATACCCTGACAGAAGCACTTTTCCCTGCATGCTCGTATAAAATATCCAATTAGATCCAAACATCTGATTAAAAGCCTGCCTAAAAGGCTCTTAAGAGCAATTATACTGTGCACTTGTCTCCTACTATGTGATTAGGTGCTTTACATGCCCTTCTTTTATTTTGCATCTTCTGCTCTTGTTTTGGCTTACATAGTTAAAGGGGTTGTCTCACGTCAGCAAATAGCATTTCCTATGTAGAGAAAGTTAATAGAAGCCCCTAACTAATGTATTGTGGATGTCCATATTGCCTCCTGTGCTGGCTGGATTCATTTTCCCATCACATTATACACTGCTCGTTTCCATGCTTACGACCACCCTGCAATCCAGCAGCAGTGGCCGTGATTGCACACTATAGGAAAAAGCACCAGCCTATGTGCGTTCCCACAGTCTCGGCCACTAGAGATGCAGGCACTTTTTCCTATAGTGTGCAAGCACGACCACTGCTGCTGGATGGCAGGGTCGTCATAACCATGGAAACGATCAGTGTGTGATGTGATCAAAAAATGAATCCAGCCAGCGTAGAAAGCAATATGGATAATAATACATTAGTAAATGTCTTGTATTAACTTTTTTCTACATAATAACTTATGTAAATTAAACTTGCTGAAGTGAACCAACCCCTTCAAGACCAAGCCACATTTTGCAAATCGGACAGGTTTCACTTTATGTGGTAATAACTCTGGAACGTTTTTACCTTTATAAGCGATTCTGAGATTGTTTTCTCGTGACATATTTTACTTCATGTTAGTGGTAAATTTGAGTCAATATGTTTCACCTTTATTTATAAAAAATTCCAAAATTTAAATAAAATTTTGAAAAATTCAACATTTTTGAAATTCGAATGTCTCTGCTTTTAAAGCAGATTGTGATACCTCATAAAATAGTTGTTACTGTACATTTTATTTTTTTAGGATGTTAGAAGGCTTAGAATTTTAGAAGCAATTTTCTTACAATTTTTAAGAAAATTTCCAAAACCCACTTTTTAACCCCTTAAGGACTGAGCCCTATTTCACCCTAAGGACTTTTTGCAAATCTGACCAGTGTCACTTTATGTAGTGATAACTTTAAACACTTTTTCTTATCCAGGCCATTCTGAGATTGTTTTTTCGTCACATATTGTACTTCATGACAGTGGTAAAATGAAGTCGAAAAATTTCATTTTTATTTATAAAAAAATACAAAACGTACCAAAAATTTAGAAAAATTAGCAATTTTCCAAGTTTTAATTTCTCTACTTCTATAAAACATAGTAATACCGCCAAAAAAAAGTTATTGATTTACATTCCCCATATGTCTACTTCATGTATCGATCATTTTGGGAATGCCATTTCATTTTTTGGGGACGTTACAAGGCTTAGAAGTTTAGAAGCAAATCTTGAAATTTTTCAGAAATTTTCAAAAACCCACTTTTTAGGGATTAGTTCAGATCTAAAGTCACTTTGTGAGGCTTACATAATAGAAACCATCCAAAAATTACCCCATTCTAGAAACTACACCCCTCAAGGTATTCAAAACTGATTTTACAAACGTCATTAACCCTTTAGGTTTTCCAGAAGAGTTAATGGCAAATGGAGATAAAATGTCAGAATTTCGATTTTTTTGGAAAATTTTCCATTTTAGCCAAACAAAACTTAATATTTATTCCCCTGATTCTGTAGTTTGCACGAACACCCAATATGTGGTCGTAAACCGCTGTATGGCCAAACTGCAGGGCGCAGAAGGAAAGAAACGCCATATGGTTTTTGGAAGGTGGATTTTGCTGGACTGGTTTTTTGACACCATGTCCCATTTGAAGCCCCCTGATGCACCCCTAGAGTAGAAACTCCATAAAAGTGACTTCATGTAAGAAACTACACCCCTCAAGGTATTCAAAACCTGTTTTACAAACTTTGTTAACCCTTTAGGTGTTCCACAAGAGTTATTGGCAAATGGAGATGAAATTTCAGAATTTCTATTTTTTATTACCTTGTCTCAAAAAAAGTGTAATATAGAGCAAACAAAAATCATATTTACCCTAAAATAATACAAATAAAACTGCCACCTTATCCCGTAGTTTCCAAAATGGGGTCATTTTTTGGAGTTTCTACTGTAGGGGTGCATCAGGGGGGCTTCAAATGGGACATAGTGTCAAAAAACCAGTCCAGCAAAATCTGCCTTCCAAAAACCATATGGCGTTCCATTCCTTCTGTGTCCTGCCGTTTGGCCATACAGTCATATGACTTTTTGATCGCTTGCTATTACACTTTTTGTGATGTAAGGTGACAAAAAAAATGGCTTTTTGACAAAGTTTTTATTTAATTTTTTTTACAGTGTTTACTTGAGGGGTTAGGTCATGTGATATTTTTATAGAGCAGATTCTTATGGACGTGGAGATACACAATATGTCTACTTTTTAGTTTTTTTTACATTTAACACTAAAAAGAATTTTTGAAACAAAAAAAATCATGTTTTAGTGTCTGAGAGGCATAGCTTTTTTATTTTTTGGCCAATTGTTTTAGTTAGGGGCTAATTTTTTGCGAGATGAGATGGTGGTTTGATTGGTACTATTTTGGGAGGCATACGCCTTTTTAAACGCTTTGTATTACACTTTTAGTGATGTAAGGTGCCAAAAAATTGCCTATTTACACCATTTTTTGGGAGGGTTTTTTATGGCGTTCACCTGAGGCGTTCAGTCATGTGATATTTTTATAGAGCAGGTTTTTACGGACGCAGCGATACGGACGCACTATACAGTGCACTGTGCTGTATTTTTTACTTTACACAGTCTGAATAGACCTTTAGCAGGTCTATTCAGACTTTCAACACCATGGAGAGCAGGACGCTTCTGAAAGTGTCCTGCTTCCATGGCAACCATCCCCCGCTGCCATAAGAGAGCAGCGGGTGATGGATGGGGAGGGATCCCATCCTGTTGGGGGGCTGCAAAGGCACAGCAGCCCCCCGATGGGAGAGGGAGGGAGCTCCCTGTTAACCCTTTTTATACCGTGGTCCGTAGATGCTGACACTCTGATAGATCCACTAGACACCGGGGAATATTACAGAGGAGGCGGGCGGGGGATCGCAATCGTGGGTGGAGGATCGCCTCCCGCAACCACCACCCCTGCACCCCCGCAGCCAAAATATGATTGTGGGCTGCAGGGGGGGGTTAAAAATTAACACTTTGGGGACATTAACTCTATTGACCTGCGGTTTGCAGCGATCGCCGATATGGGGGGGGGGGGGGTTCACAGGACCCCCTGGGCATTGTAACAAGGTACCTGCTCAATGATTTCAGCAGGTACCTTGTTCCGATCACTGCCAGCTGAGCAGCAGTGATCGGAACTACTCATGACGTACCGGTACGTCATGGGTCCTTAAGGACTCGGAAACCATGACGTATCGGTACGTCATGCGTCCTTAAGGGGTTAAGGACCTGTTCAGTTATGAAGTCACTTTCTGGTGCTTACAGAGTAGAAACCACCCAT
The DNA here is from genome assembly GCA_033119425.1 of Bufotes viridis. Lineage (NCBI taxonomy): Eukaryota > Metazoa > Chordata > Amphibia > Anura > Bufonidae > Bufotes > Bufotes viridis. Next base: position 96,212,344 of record CM065589.1, read on the forward strand.
AAATCACTACATTTTAAAAACCACACCCTTCAAGTTATTCAAAACTGATTTTACAAACTTTGTTAACCCATTAGGTGTTCCACAAGAATGAAAGGAAAATGGAGGTGAAATTTCTAAATCTCATTTCTTTATCAGATTTTCCATTTTAATGTAATTTTTCTTGTAACACAGCAAGGTTTAACAGCCAAAGAAAACTCAATATTTATTACCCTGATTCTGCAGTTTACAGAAACACCCCATATTGTGGTTGTAAACTGCTGTATGGGCACACGGCAGGGTGCAGAAGGAAAGGAGCAACATATGGATTTTTGGGGGGCAGATTTCACTGGGATAATTTTAAGTTGCCATGTCACATTTGAAGACCCCCTTAATCACCCCTAGAGTAGAAACTCCCAAAAAGTGATCCCATTTTGTAAACTACGGGATGAGGTGACAGTTTACTTGATACTATTTTGGGGTACATATGATTTTTGATTGCTCGATAATACGCTTTTTGTAAGGCAAGGTAACCAAAAAATGGCTGTTGTGGCACAGTTTTTATTTTTTGCTTTTTACGGAGTTCTCCTGACAGGATAGATCATGTGTTGCTTTTATAGAGCAGGTTGATACGGACGCGACAATGCCAAATATGTGTATTTTTTTGTTTTTTTTTTGTTTCAGTCTTACATAAATAATAAAGCATTTTTGAAAAAAAAATAATGTTTTTTTGTGTTCATTTTTTGAAAGCTACATTTCTTTTATTTTTCGCCAACTGTCTTAGTGGTAGGGTCTCATTTTTTGCGGGAAGAGATAACAGTTTGATTCCTACTATTTTGGGGTACATATGTCTTTTTGATTGCTTGGAATTACACATTTTGTGATGTAAGGTGACAAAAAAATGTCAGTTTTTGCTCAGGGTTTTTTTTTTTTTTACGGCGTTCACCTAAGTGGTAAATTATGTGACATTTTAATAGAGAACCTCGTTACGGACCAGGCAATACCTAATATGTCTGTTTTTCATATATTTTTTTAAACACTATTTTATAGTGAGGGGGCATTTTTTTTTTACTTGAAACAAATGTTTGCGACTTCACCTTTTCAGGGTTTGATCCCTGTTTCAATTCAGTACAATAGATTATGTATTGTACTGAATTGAACTGTCAGCGTCTTACATAGTAACCGCAGCATGTGAAAGGGTTAATCTGCCGGCATCACCGCATACAGCGATGCTGGAGAATGCAGCAGGGGCACGGCTATCAGTAACAGCCGGGCCCATGCTGCGGATCGAGCAGGTGAAGCTCTTGCACCCGCTCAATCACATCACGTACATGCATGTGAGGATGCAGCAAGAAGCTGCATTCCCTCACGTACGTGAAAATGCGTGAAGGGGTTAAGGAAAGTGCGAGGAGTAGAGATAAGCGAATTTCAGGTCTAATGAATAGGTCAAAAAAATCTGTTTGTGTCCAAATCGATTCTACCCTAATCAAAAGTGCTCCACCTGGCCTGAAAATTGGTATATGACACTCTAATGTGTCATTGAACTCACATTTTTTTCTCTCTTTTTTTTATCTATCGACCCCCCCCCCCTCCTTAAGCTCTTTAAAGCAATGACAGCAAAAATAATGTCAGAGTGACACTGACATATATAGCTGTGGGTTTAAAAACTTGCAGTTGTTAGGCCCCTTTCACATCTGCGTTGTGAGGATCCAGCGTGAACTTCCATCACCGGAAATGCCCGCCGAATCCGTCACAACGCAAGACAACTGAAAGCATTTGAAGACTGGTCAGTCTTCAATATGCTTTCAGGTTAACATGGCAGCCAGGACGCTACTAAAATCCCGGCTGAGATGGAATAGAAGCGGGGAGCCGGGGGAAAAGCTACTTACCTTCAGTGCGGCGGCCGAGGTGCTCCTCGATGACGTCACCGGGTCCCTGCGTCGCATGGATCACATAGCTATGCTATGTGAGCAATGCTCCGTACGATCCATACGGCGCATTGCTCACATAGCATAGCTATATGAACCATGCGACGCAGGGACCCGGTGACGTCATCGAGGAGCGGCCCGGATGCCGCACGGAAGGTAAGTAGCTTCACCCCCGGCTCCCCGCTGCTTTTCCATGGCAGCCGGGACTTTAGTAGTGTCCTGGCTGCCATGGTTACCATTCTAAAAGCAGTTTAAATTTTTTTTTATGATTGCCCCTCTAATGGGAGCAGTGACGCCCTCCACCCCTTGGGCTGAAAAATAAGTGTCTCCTTTATGTACACTGGCAAAATGACCCGTCTCCTTAAAATGAAACCTCCACAGCAGCTCACCCCCGTAACTTTGACCTTCACAGCAGCCTGTCCCCTTAACAGTGACCTCCACAGGGGCCGCCCCTTAACAATGACCATAGGTTACCGTCCCCTTAACTGTGACCTCCACAATTCCCTGCCCCCTTAACAGAGACAGCCACAACGACTGCCCCTTTAAAAGTGACCACCACTGTACCCCGCTGCCACTTTAATAGTATCCTCCACAGACCCCTCCTCCCTTAACCATGACCTCCACAGCGGCCTCCCCTTTAACAGTGACCTCCACAGTGGCCGTACCTTTATTAGTGACCTCCACAGTACCCCATCTCTTTAACAGTGATTTCAACAATAACCCTCCCCTTAAAAGTGACCTCCACAGAGCTCTGTTCCCTTAAAATGTGACTCCACAACACCTCTCTTACCCTTAACAGTGGCCTCTATAGCACCCCGCCCCTTAACCCAGACCTCCATAGTGGACCGTCCCCTTAACTGTGACCCCCACCATTCCCTGCCCCCTTAACAGAGACCTCCACAGAGGCCACCCCTTTATTAGTGACCTCCACAGTACCCCGTCTCCTTAACAGTGATTTCCACAACACCCCGCCCCCTTAACAGTAGCCTCTACAGCAATCTGCCCCTTAACACTGAACTCCATAGCGGATCGTCCCCTTAACTGTGACCTCCACAGCCTTCTCCGAGGGTGGCCAGAGGTCTGTTTTTTCCTTTTGAGCAGCTCACTCTCAAACAGCAGCGCTGTACTGTCTGAGCATGAGCTGCAGGGAGAAAGTCACCCTCCCTCCCACCCCTGCAGCTGACAGAAGTTGATTTTTACATTTATTTTTTTCAATCCCCACCGGATGCGGAGTGTGAGGGGGCGTGACCTAACTGGGTTGGGGAAGGGACTTAGCTGTGCTTGTGGGCGAGGTTTTTAAGTCCCTCTTTTGAGGGTGGCCTGAATGGCCACCCTACCTGCCCCCTTGACTGTGATCTGCACAGCACTCCGTTCCCTTAACAGTGTTATCCACAGCACCCTGCCCCTTTAAAGCTGACCTACAGCAGTGAAGAAAAATGGCTGGGTTATTTTGGAAACCTGGTGTAAAACTGTGTGTATGTGGAGACTAAAGGCCTGCGAGCTTTTATTGGCTGATAAGGGACATGTGACTGTGTGTATAGGAGGCTTCTATTGGCTAATGCATTTTTTTTGGGAATATCTCAGGAACGGTACGTGTTAGAGAGCTGAGACATGGTCTAAAACCTTCTCGGACACCTGATGTACCTGCGTGCCAAATTTCGTGATTGTAAGTGTGATGTGCGGATACCTTTAGCAGACATACACAAATACACTCAGCTTTATATATTAGATTTTGTGTTATATTTTGGACATTAATCAATGTGTCTATCTAGAACAGATTAAGTATTAATGGTGCAGCAAGTGAACTAGATAAACATGACTATATATTAGACCACCTGTTGACAATGAGTCTGATGCACAGTAAATCTGTGTAGAACAGATTAAGTATGAATGGCACAGCAGGTAAACAAAATGCACAGGGTGATTACACTCAGCCTGCACTGTCCCTGCAGTCTCCCTATGCTCTCCCTACAGTGTCTAAAACCGTACTATCTCCCTACACTGTCCCTAGCGCTTGTCACGTCTCTCCCTACGCTAAGTTCACAGTGCAATGGCGGCGATCGGGCAGGATGAGGCTTTTATAGGGCTGTGATATCACAGCGGATGGCTTTCTGCTGTTTGGCTGGCTGCACAGCATTATGGGTCATATTATGTTCCCAGGCTTCTTTTACTTTGTAACATGTGTAGCTGCCATTTTAGGAAAAAAAATGTTCGTTACTACGAAGTGCAAGAAAATTCAGATTTATGGCAAATCAATTTTTCCTGAAATTTGGATCGACTTTAAATTGTTTCACTTCAATTTGCTCAACACTACTGAAAACAGTAAAATAATATGTGGCTCTGGCAGTTTTTGGGAGGTTTTGGCCCTACATTGCCTCGGCGCTTTATTGCCACCATGGCCCCCACCCTCTTCCTCTGATTTCACCTCCCCAGCACCACGATCCAGCTCCCAAGTCTTGTCCAACACAGAATCCTCATCATAGTCCACACCCATTTCTAGCCACTTTTATCCTACACATGGTACACACATCCTCTCACATCACTGTCTGAGTTCACAATGGCACCTGTACTTCTGAGCTAGCACATAGCCTGATGGACCAGCCAATATCCTGTCCCTAATTGGATGTCTTCAAATAATTGTGGGAAAGCCTCCCAGGTTCACGTGATCCTCCGCCTTCACCCTCCCTGACCTGTTTCCCTTTAGGAGTAAAATCGCAATCAGTTTTATGGGATTTATCCGAAGTGAAATTAAAAAAAAAAGTTTGTGTTTTCCAGAAGAATTTTTGCAACATTTTGACGAATCAGATTAGTTTATGATCAATTTACTTATCTCTATCAAGGAGTGTAACAAAAAGATGTGCACATCTGCTTTCAATGTCATATTTCAATGCATAAAAGGTCTAAGAGGGCTATTGAATTGCATATGCACCCAGAAATGGCAGGTAATTGAATACAAAGTCAGCTCTAAATAAGATTGTACACTGTGGCTCATTATTACCTCAAATCCTGGGCCCAGTGGTACTCCCTTGAGCTAATCCATCCTTCTTCTGTGTGTCCCAGTTACTTCATACACACCAAAACATACACTATCGGAAAATTAAAAAAAACACCAGGAAAATGTGATGCAATACAGCTGAGATTGACAGACAAAGGTTGTGCATCCTTTATTTTGGATTCTGTAGCAGGGCATATATTGATACAGGGTCACATTAATACTGGGTGGTATCTCCACTTGTAATACAGATAGCCACTCTGGCATAGTAATGGTCATACAGATGCTAGATATCCTCCTGTCCTATTTCATTCCGAGCTCTTTAAACTTAGGCCTGTGGTTCAGCCAAGGTGGATTTTGTGAATGAATGTAATGTCAGTAGGTAGTGACAGACATAGACAGTGAGCCCTAACTGTAACCCCACCCCCTTCCCCTGTTTACTTGCAGTGCAAGCTATAGGTAGCATGTCCACAACTGGTCGAAGTTCCCTACTCTGCTAAGGTGCAAGAGAAACAACACCAAAGGACAAAACAAGACACAAAGGCAGAGTAGTATAGAAATGGGTCAGAAGCAGGAGGACAACAAAGTACCAAATCGACAGCGTAGTCTAAAAGCCAAGCCAAAATCACAACCAGATGAGAAGCTCAGTGCGGAGAGTGGTCAAAAACCAAGCCGAGGTCAAAACACCAGTAATCCTAAAATACACACACCGGAACCAGGTACATAGCTAGTGAGTCATAGACTATCACTGGCAAAGGTGTATGGCCAGGGGGAATTTAAATAGAGTGCCGAGTCCCTGGATCAGAACCTGATCAGAACCTTCGCTCCATAGGATACAATGCACACAGCAACTGGGCTACTGGGCTTCCACTCAACCCGCTGCCAATCTCCTTCAGTGCATGCATGCTGTGGGAAGAAACAGAACATTACGCTCTGCTGCTTGGGACGCAACCACATCATGGGGGTCATAGCAGCCAGGCTGAAGCCAGAGACTGCAGCGCTGGAGCCCGGACAGGTAAGTTTGTGACATTACCCCCCCCCCCCATGAAAATTTTAAATGGAACCTCCTAATTAGACGAGGAGCATGAATGTTCTGAGCAGGCACCTAGGTTCTTTCCTCAGGACCATACCCCTTCCAATGGATTAAGTACTGCAACCAACCCTGAACCTTCCAGGAGTCAAGAATCTTCTCCTTATATACTTAATACTCTCGTCCAGAATTACCATTGGATTAGGGTGTTTAGGTGGAGAAATAACAGGAGGAATACATTTATTTATTTTTTAGCAATGACTAATGGAAGATATATATCTCTTTCTCCTAAATTGAATCACACAAAAGTTGGTTTAGGTGGAATCAGAAATTTTTTAAAAGTTCAGGTTGAATTTTCAAATTTTAGAATCAATCCACTGTGTTTGGCCGCAGCAGTGACAGGACCAAGCCACTTCTTGATCCTGAGGGGAACCGAAGCAGCCGGAACAGAGAAGTGCTTGGATCACAGGTAAGTGGCTGTTGGCTCCATGGGTTGTTGGCTCCAAGGTCAGACAAACCTATTAAAGCTTAGGCGTAAATCAGTCTTCCAGGTGGGCAATGACCCCAAGCATACTTCCAAAGTTTCAGCAAAGGAAAACAAGTTGAAGATAATTGAGTCGCCATCACAATGCCCCAGCCTCAACCCTAAAGAAAATTTATAGACAGAACTGAAAAAACATGCAAGCAAGGAGGCCTACAACCCGACTCAGTTACACTTGTTGTTGTTTCAGGAATGGGCCAAAACTGCAGCAACTTTTTGTGAGAAGCTTGCGGAAGGCTGCCCAAAATATTTGACCCAAGTTAGAACATTTAAAAGGAAAAAATACCAAATACTAACCATGTCATGTGCAAAATTCAGAGCTACAAGATACAAAATGAAAGAAATAAAACGTGAAATAAATCACCTGTAGTATTTTTGTGATATTTCACAAACTTGAAATATAAAAGTGATCCTAAATGACCCAAGGGAATGTGTACTAGGATCAAATGTGAAGAATTGTAAAAAAATGAGTTTTAAAGAATGTGGCTAAGGTGTGTGGAAACTTATGACTTCATCTGTATGTCAAGGACTGAAGGGCGGTGCATGACGTGAATGTGAAGGACAGCAAAGACTCAATCACTGTGTAATACACCGATTTCTCAGGACCTACACAAAGCATAAAGCTTTAAAATATGCAACCTCTCTGCTTTAATTAGTGTACTGAATAGCAATGAACAGGCCATACAGCAATGCTTGCGTTAAAACATTTACAACTATTTTTTAATATTTTTCATTATTATTATTTATCACAATTCTGGATATTTGAAGCAAGTAAATAATTATTAGGTCTCCAAAATGGAATTTTGTCCAGAAGCACCAGCCTACTATCTAGTTATAAAATTTTATTATGACCATACTACAGGCTGGATAATCAATAAATGAAGCAAGAAGAATGAAAAAAAAATATTACGCCATAGTAAAGTAGTTTGTAAGGCTGAAGACATCCGCCCATCCAGTTCAGCCTGTTAGCCTGCAAAGTTGATCCAGAGATAGTTGAAAAACCCATAAGCCAATTTTCCTCATTTTTAGGGGAAAATAATCCTGAATCTTGAATCTGATTAAGTAATCAGAATAACTCCTTGGAACAATGACCCCTGAAATCTAAGAACTATAACCTGTAATATTACACTCCAGAAATACATCCAGGCCCCTCTTGAACTTTTAGTGAACTCACCATCACCACCTCCTTAGGCAGAGAGTTCCACAGTCTCACTGCTCTTACAGTAAAGAATCCTCTTCTATGTTTGTGTATAAACCTTCTTTCCTCCAGACACAGGGGATGTCCCCTCTTCACAATCTTGGGAAAAGATGATGGGAGAGATCTCTGTACTTAACACTGATAAATTTAAACATAATTATTAGCTCTCCCTTCAGTCATATTTTTTAAGCTAAATAAACCAATTTTTTTTTGTAATGCTTTTATTAACCACTTCAGCCCCCCTAGCTTAAACACCCTTAATGACCAGGCCACTTTTTACAATTCTGCACTACACTACTTTCACCGTTTATTGCTCCGTCATACAACTTACCACCCAAATGAATTTTACCTCCTTTTCTTCTCACTAATAGAGCTTTCATTTGGTGGTATTTCATTGCTGCTGACATTTTTACTTTTTTTGCTTTTAATCAAAAATTACCGAAATTTTTGCAAAAAAATGACATTTTTCACTTTCTGTTGTAAAATTTTTCAAAAAAAACTACATTTCTATATAAATTTTTCTCTAAATTTATTGTTCTACATGTCTTTGATAAAAAAAAATCCAATAAGTGTATATTTATTGGTTTGGGTAAAAGTTATAGCGTTTACAAACTATGGTGCAAAAAAGTGAATTTCGGCATTTTGAAGCAGCTCTGACTTTCTGAGCACCTGTCATGTTTCTTCAGGTGCTAGAATGCCAGGATAGTATAAATATCCCCCAAATTACACCATTTTAGAAAGAAGACACCCCAAAGTATTCGCGGAGGGGCTTGGTGAGTTCATGTATCATTTCATTTTTTTTCACAAGTTAGCGGAAAATGACACTTTCTGAGAAAAAAAAATAAATAAAAAGTTTCAATTTCTGATAACTTCTGTCAAAAAAAAAAAAAAATATCAGACGGACTCACTATGCCCCTCAGTGAATACCTTGGGGTGTCTACTTTCTGAAATGGAGTCATTTGTGGGGTGTGTTTACTGTTCTGGCATTTTGGGCGGGGCTAAATTGTGAGCCGCCATGTAAAACCTAAAGGTACTCGTTGGAATTTGGGCCCCTTTGCACTCAGGCTGCAAAAGCGGCACTTATGTGGTATCGCCGTACTCAGGAGAAGTAGGGCAATGTGTTTTGGGGTGTATTTTTACATATACCCATGTTGGGTGAGAAATATCTCTGTAAATTGTCAACTTTGTATAAAATTTTTAAAAGTTGTCGTTTACAGAGATATTTTTCACACAAAGTATGGGTATATATAAAAATACACCCCAAACACATTGCCCTACTTCTCCTGAGTACGGCGATACCACATGTGTGCCACTTTTTGCAGCCTGGGTGCAGAGCCCTAAACCAAAGAGTACCTTTAGGATTTCTAAATGCCAGGGCAGTATAAATACCCCACATGTGACCCCATTTTGGAAAGAAGACACCCCAAGGTATTCTGTGAGGGGTATGGTGAGTTCATGTAAAATTTTATTTTTTGTCACAAGTTAGTGGAATATGAGACTTTGTAAAAACAAAAAAATAAAAAAATAAAAACAATTTCCGCTGACTTGTGCCAAAAAATAAAAATTCTGTGGACTCACCATGCCCCTCACGGAATACCTTGGGGTGTCTTCTTTCCACAATGGGGTCACATGTGGGGTATTTATACTCACCTGGCATTTTAGGGGCCCTAAAGTGTGAGAATCCAAATGCATAAAAATGGCCTGTGAAATCCTAAAGGTACTCATTGGTTTTAGGGCCCTTTAGCATCTTAGCTGCAAAGTGTCACTCATGTGGTATCGCCGAACTCAGGAGAAGTAGGGCAATGTGTTTTGGGGTGTATTTTTACATATACCCATGCTGTGTGAGAAATATCGCTGTAAACGACAACTTTTTACATTTTTTATTCAAAGTTGTCAATATACAGAGATATTTCTCTCACCCAGCATGGGTATATGTAAAATACACCCTAAAACACATCGCCCTACTTCTCCTGAGTACGGCGATACCACATGAGTGACACTTTTTGCAGGCAAGATGCTAAAGAGGCCCAAATTCCAATGAGTACCTTTAGGAGGGCATTTTACGCATTTTCTTCTCACGCTTTAGGGCCCCTAAAATGCCAGGGCAGTAGAAATACCTCACGTGTGACCCCATTTTGAAAGAAGACACCCCAGGTATTCCATGAGGGCATGGCGAGTTCATAGAATATTTTTTTTTGGCACAAGTTAGTGGAAATTGATTTTTATTGTTTTTCTAACAAAGTCTCCCTTTCCGCTAACTTTTGACAAAAAGTTTAATTTTTCATGAACTCATTATGCCCCTCAGCGAATACCTTGGGGTGTCTTCTTTCCAAAATGGGGTCACATGTGGGGTATTTATACTGCCCTGGCATTTTAGAGGCCCTAAAGCGTGAGAAGAAATGCGTAAAAATACCCTCCTAAAAGGTACTCGTTGGAATTTGGGCCCCTTTGCGCATCTTGGCTGCAAAAAGTGTCACACATGTGGTATCGCCAGTACTCAGGAGAAGTAGGGCGTGTGTTTCAGGGTGTATTTTACATATACCCATGCTGGGTGAGAGAAATATCTCTGTATATTGACAACTTTGAATAAAAAATGTAAAAGTTGTCGTTTACAGCGATATTTCTCACACCCAGTATGGGTATATGTAAAATACACCCCAAAACACATTGTCCTACTTCTCCTGAGTACGGCGATACCACATGAGTGACACTTTTTGCAGCCAAGATGCGCAAAGGGGCCCTAAAACCAATGAGTACCTTTAGGATTTCACAGGCCATTTTTACGCATTTGGATTCTCACGCTTTAGGACCCCTAAAATGCCAGGGCAGTATAAATACCCACATGTGACCCCATTGTGGAAAGAAGACACCCCAAGGTATTCTGTGAGGGGTATGGCGAGTTCACAGAAAAAAATTTGACACAAGTTAGCGGAAATTGTTTTTTTTTTTTTTTTTTACAGTCTCATATTCCACTAACTTGTGACAAAAAATAAAATTTTCCATGAACTCGCCATACCCCTCACGGAATACCTTGGGGTGTCTTCTTTCTAAAATGGGGTCACATGTGGGGTTTTTGTACTGCCCTGGCATTTGAGGGGTCTCCGCAATCATTACACGTATGGCCAGCATTAGGAGTTTCTGCGATTCTCCGTATATTGAGCATACGGGTAATGAGATTTTTTTTTTCCGTTCAGCGCTGAAAAAAAAAATAAAATGAACGGCACAGATTTTTTCATTCGCATCGATCAATGTGGATGAAAATATCTCTGCCAAAATCAGTGACTGCGGTGCGGTGGGCTGGGCGCTAGCTACCTAACAAGTAGCTAACTAACTGGCGGTGATAAGGGACCCTTATGCCCCATGCCCCAATTCTGTTTGCGGAACGGAATTGCGGACCCATTCATTTCTATGGGGACAGACTTTGTCCCGCTCGGATCCGGAATTACGGATCCGCGCTTCCGGGTCTGCACTTCCGTTCCGCAAAAATATAGAACATGTCCTATTCTTGTCCGCAATTGTGGACAAGAAAAAGCATTTTCTCTATAGTTCTGGCAATGTGCGGATCTGCAAAATGCGGAAAGCACATTGCCGGTGTCCGTGTTTTGAGGATCCGCGGATCGGATCCGCGGATCCGTGAATCCACGGATCCGTGAATCCACGGATCCGCAAGACACATATGGACGTCTGAATGGAGCCTTACAAGGGGTGTGATCAATGACAGGGAGGTGATCAGGGGGTCTAGATGGGGTGATCAAGGGGTTAAAAAAGGGGTTGAAAAATTGAATAGAGATATTAGCAACAGGTGGAGGGTTGCAAACCGCCAATAGAAATTGTTATTAGAACAACATAACGAGTCGGTAGTTCAATGAAAAGTTACAGGTCTTATGGTGATTCAAAAGTATCCCTGCTCTGGAGCGGGTTGGACAGTAGCAATCAGGTGATCTCTCCTGTAAGCTAGGGTAAGCTAGGGTAAGCTAGAGAGACGGCAACATGTCAGAATAATTTGCACATGTATTAATAGCGTATTTCGGGTCTATTGTACTCCAAAACCTCAGAGTTTTCCAGTTGTGCCAGACTTTTGTGAATTTTTGAAACAATCTCGTTTCCCAGGAGGAAATTTCTTCCAATCTGTATATCTGATCTACTTTAACCACTTCAGCCCCCCTAGCTTAAACCCCCTTAATGACCAGACCACTTTTTACAATTCTGCACTACACTACTTTCACGGTTTATTGCTCGGTCATACAACTTACCACCCAAATGAATTTTACCTCCTTTTCTTCTCACTAATAGAGCTTTCATTTAGTGGTATTTCATTGTTGCTGACATTTTTACTTTTTTTGATATTACTAAAAAATAACGAAATCTTTGCAAAAAAACGTCATTTTTCGCTTTCTGTTGTAAAATTTTTAAAATAACATTACATTTCTATATAACCTTTTCTCTAAATTTATTGTTCTACATGTCTTTGATTAAAAAAAATGCCATAAGTGTATATTTATTGGTTTGGGTAAAAGTTATAGTGTTTACAAACTATGGTGCAAAAAAGCGAATTTCCGCACTTTGACTTTCTGAGCACCTGTCATGTTTCATGAGGTACTACAATGCCCAGACAGTAGAAACACCCCACAAATGACCCCATTTCGGAAAGTAGACACCCTAAGGTATTCGCTGATGGGCATAGTGAGTTCATGGAAGTTTTTATTTTTTGTCACAAGTTAGCGGAAATGAAGAATTTTTTTTTCAAAAAATTTCATTTTCCGCTAACTTGTGACAAAAAATAAAAACTTCCATGAACTCACTATGCCCCTCAGTGAATACCTTGGGGTGTCTACTTTCTAAAATGGGGTCACTTGTGGGGTGTTTGTACTGCCCTGGCATTTGAGGGTCACCGCAATCATTACATGTATGGCCAGCATTAGGAGTTTCTGCTATTCTCCTTATTTTGAGCATACAGGTAATGAGATTTTTTTTTTTCGCTCAGCCTCCGGGCTGAAAGAAAAAATGAATGGCACAGATTTCTTCATTCACATTGATCAATGTGGATGAAAAAATCTCAGCCAAAAAATGTGCAAAAAAAAAAGAGGGGAAAGGACATAGGAGTGCTTGTAAAGCTGCGATCGCTAAGGGACCCTTAGGCCTCATTCACACTTACGTAATTCTGTTCCGCAAAATTTTGCGGAACGGAATTACGGATCCATTCAATTCTATGGGGACAGACTTTGTCCCGCTCGGATCCGGAACTGCGGATCCGCACTTCCGGATCCGCAAAAGTATAGAACATGTCCTATTCTTGTCCGCAATTGTGGACAAGAAAAGGCATTTTCTATATAGTTCTGGCAATCTGCGGATCTGCAAAATGCGGAAAGCACATTGCCGGTGTCCGTGTTTTGCGGATCTGCGGATCTGCAAAACACATACGGACGTCTGAATGGAGCCTTACAGGGGGATGATCAATGGCAGGGGGGTGACAGGTGGGTAATCAGGGAGTTAACATTGGGTGATCAGGGGTTAATCAATGACAGGAAGGGGGGGTAGTGTGGTGTTTGGTGCAACTTACATAGCTGCCTGCTCCTCTGGTGGTCCCAAGCAAAAGGGACCATCAGAGCAACAGGCAGCAAGCCACAAAGTTTAATATTACATTTTTATGTAAATATTTTTTTTTTTACATTTTGATCACCTTTCTTTTTAAATGTACAGCCTGCCAGCAAACTATCAGTGCTGACAGGCTGTACAATAACTTCTTCCCCACCTCCTGCAGTGAACGCGCGCGTCCGCACGAGCGCGTTCACTGCAAATCTCGCGTCGTTGGCTGATCAGGTTTTCCAACCATGTCAGGGACCGAAGTAGGTTACTCAGATGCACATGTTGGTTCATGTATGCCCGGAGAAAGTGTAGTAAATTTATATTCAGTTGCGTAGCATCCAATAGAGAGCACATGTTTTCTATGGTAAGAAGGTGATTGTCCCGGTACTCCGGATATCAGAGTTCTTGATGTGGGATGGAAGACTGTCGTGAATGGCTTTAGTGGCTAATTGGAGTACATCTCTGACTAGTAGTATTGGGGAGGGGAGAGGAATCCCGTATTGTGAACCCTGCAACCTGTCCAAAGCTTGAAAGGTAGCTTTTGTGATAGAAGAGATATATTAGAAAGGGAGAGGTGGGGCATTTTTTGTCCCATCAATAAGGCTCTAAACATGAATCCTAGCAAAGCTAGTTCCATAGGGACCCAAGATTTATGAGGGGGGGCTCTCAGCCAATCCACTACCCTGGCAAGAAGGACTGCTCTGCCGTATAGCTCTGGATCCGGGAGGGCTATTCCTACTTTCTCTCTAGGATAGGTTAAGGCTTTATAAGACATACAGGCTTTTTTCTTATTCCAGATAAATGATCTAAAAAGAGATCTCAATGTTACGTAGTATGAAGATGGGACCGAGATTGGTAGTACTTGCTGTAGATATGTCAGTTTTGGTAGTACCAGTGACATGAGGGTGTTTTTCCTACCGAACCAAGATAATATGGGTATATCAAGGCTACTAAGTTCTTCCGTGATCTTTTTTAGGAGAGGTGAATAACTCAAAGTGAAAAGTTGGCTAGGATCTGTGCTTATCTTCACTCCTAAATATGTCAGATGGGGAGAGGACCAATTAAAAGGTGAGTCTTAAATAACCCAAATTTTGATAATCAAAGATTATCAAAAGATTCCAGGGGAATCTTCTACCAGTGTACAAGTTTAAATCTAATTATTTTGTACAATGGGTAGTAAGTGTGCCCACTAGACTGCCCCAGACAGCACAAGCAGTCATTTGCCAAGAATGGAAGAAGAAACGCTACTAATGTTCCTTATCCTTTGCTTTAATAAGCCAGGGGGAGTCATTTTATTACAGATTTGGTGTTTTATTAAATGTTCCTAAATGCATCTTCATTCACTTGGCAATTAACATCCTCTATATCCTAAGGGTTGTCTACAAAATGTTTTTTGAGATCTGCCAGTGACAGGTCCACATTAGGGTATAAACTTTGAATCACATTATTGGGCTCCTCGAATATATTGTAGCACTTAATTATATTGCATTTAACATCTCTTAAGTTGAAAACCTTAATGCCTTAGTGACCAGCCTGTTTTAGGCCTTACCAACCAAGCTTTTTTCTTCCTTTTTTTTTATCATCACCTTCCAACAGCTATAACTTTTTTATTTTTCCTTCTATATAGCTGTGTGAGGGCTTGTTTTTTGCGGGAAAAGTTGGAGTTTCTAATGGTTCCATTTTGCGGTACACATAACTTTCTAATTAACTTTTATTAACTTTTCTGGGAGGGAGATGGGAAAAACAGCAATACTGCCACAGAATTTTTACGTTATAAATTTTGCGGCGTTTTTTGGTATAAATAACATAATAACTTTATTCTCTGGGTCAGTGCGATTACAGCGATAACAAATACATATAGTTCTCTTTTCTGTTTTACTACTTTTGTTCAATAAAACCATTTTTTAAAAAGAAAGAAAATCTTTTTGCATCGCCACTTCCCAAGACCATAACTTTTTTATTTTTATTTCTATGGAGTTGTGTGAGGACTTTATTTTTGAAAAATGATTTGTAGATTTAATTTCATTTTGGAGTAAATAATGCTTTTTGATCAATATAAATTAGCAATTCTGTCATTTAAAAAAATATATATATATTTTTTTTATGGTGTTCATGTAGTGTCAGTTGTTACAGATGTGACAATACCAAACATATGGGGGAGATTTTTTTTTTTACTGAAATAATTTTGTATTTAATGAACATGTTTTTTTTTTTTACCACTTAATAGTCCCAATAGTCAAGATTTTGATTGACTTTAAAATACAATGCATTGCATTTTAATGTCAGTGCATAACTGATATTGACCAGCAGGCTGAGCCAGAGAGGCACAGCCTGCTGGGAAATACTCAAGGCTGGTTTGGGACCTATATCAGACCCCAACTAGCCCCTACACATCGCATCAGTGGGGTGCCAATGGGAGACAGAGGTAGTCCATTCCCTCTGTCAGCGTTTTACATGTTGCAGGTGCCATTGCCCGCGGCATGCAAAGCTTTAAACAGCCCGGATTGGCACTCCTGCCAATCCAGGTTGTTAGAGCAGCAGTCATGAGAAAGCTGGGCCTCCGCTCCCTGCAGCACGGGGGCCTAGACTGGGCCGCCATAAAAAAGCGTATGGGTGGTCACTAAGAGGTTAAAAAACTAGGGGGCACATTTATTAAGACTGGCGTTTTATACGATGGTCGTAATAAACCCCTGAGCTTGCAGTGGTTCCGCTGAAGTTATAAGGAGGTGCCGGCTTCTATAACAAGTACAGCTGCTATACAATATACTGCGCCGTGCTTGGTATGAGATTGAAATCCCATATTCTAAGGCCTTTGCCCCATTACCCCTGATAAAGCCAAATTGGCGGTGAAACATGTTAAGGGGGGGGGGGGTTGTTAAATTTTTTTTAACAATCAGTAGCCATTGTTGACTTGCTAGCACAAACATCTGGCCAGCGGAAGAGGAATACTTCAGATACTCTCTCCTTACCCTAAATTGCTTTATATATTAGCTTACTACCTACACCTTGTCTGCAGTATGCACCTAGTGTAGTGATTTTGTAAGAATGGATAGAGACTTGTGGGTATTAATAAGCTATTTTTGCAGGAGCGGACAAGTAACTTAAAGTGGCCCTGGAAAAAAAACTAAAAGTAGCCCTATGATGTAGGCGGGTCCAAACTGAAAAAAGGCGAGGCAATACAAGTAGGCAGGGACAAGAGAAGTAGGTGGGGCCAATACAGTAGTGCAGCACTAATTACTGCCCCACCATATACCACAATGCAGCTCAAAATACTGTTGTTCCTGCTGTAGTATTACATAGTATATAAGACCGAAAAAAGACATTTGTCCATCCAGTTCGGCCTGTTTCCTACAAGTTGATCCAGAGGAAGGCAAAAAAACCCTGTGAGGCAGAAGCCAATTTTCCTCACTTAAGGGGAAAAAAAAATTCCTTCCCGACTCCAATCAGGCAATCAGAATAACTCCCTGGATCAACGACCCCTCTCTAGTAGCTGTAGCCTGTAATATTATTACACTCCAGAAATAAATCCAGTCCCCTCTTGAATTCCTTTATTGTACTCACCATCACCACCTCCTCAGGCAGAGAGTTCCATAGTCTCACTGCTCTTACAGTGAAGAATCCTTTTCTATGTTTGTGTACAAACCTTCTTTCCTCCAGACGCAGAGGATGTCCCCTTGTCACAGTCACAGTCCTGGGGATAAATAGATGATGGGACAGATCTCTGTACTGACCCCTGATATATTTATACATAGTTATTAGATCTCCCTCAGTCGTCTTTTTTCTAAAGTGAATAACCCTAATTTTGATAACCTTTCAGGGTACTGTAGATCCCTCATTCCAGTTATTACTTTAGTTGCCCTCCTCTGAACCCTCTCCAGCTCTGCTATGTCTGTCTTGTTCACAGGAGCCCAGAACTGTACACAGTACTCCATGTGTGGTCTAACCAGTGATTTGTAAAGTGGTAGGACTATGTTCTCATCACGGGCGTCTATGCCCCTTTGATGCAACCCATTATCTTATTGGCCTTGGCAGTAGCTGCCTGACACTGGTTTTTGCAGCTTAATTTGCTGTTTATTAAAATTCCTAGATCCTTTTCCATGTCAGTGTTACCGAGTGTTTTACCATTTAATATGTACGGGTGACTTGCATTATTCCTTCCCATGTGCATAACTTTACATTTGTCAGTGTTAAACCTCATCTGCCACTTCTCTGCCCAAGCCTCCAATCTATCCAGATCCCTCTGTAGCAGAAAACTGTCCTCTTCAGTGTTAATTACTTTACACAGTTTAGTGTCATCTGCAAAAATAGATATTTTACTGTGCAGGCCTTCTACAAGATCATTAATAAATATATTGAAGAGAATAGGGCCCAATACTGACCCCTGAGGTACCCCACTAGTTACAGTAACCCAATCTGAGTATCTACCGTTAATAACCACCCTCTGTTTTCTATTCAACTATATCACCGTCCGTTTTAAGTCTGTCTTTGCTTTGTGAAGTTGAGCCAACTTGAAGAAATAGAGAACAGTAATATATTTGGGGCACGTGCAATGTGGTGTAAGCCTATGTCTGTACAAGTACAGGCGGATGTCTGGCATGGAGATGCAACTTTTTAAAATGTCCCACATCATAAATGAGACTTAGAAGTGATCTAATCTAAAATCCTGCAAATGTTTGGACTGTAATGTTATTTAATATTTGCACTGTAAACCATTTGAGGTATGGTTGGAATCAGGGATGGGGCTAACCACCCCAGTCCTTTCCTCTTAGTAATAGTGGGCTGGTCCTATTTCCTGTTAGGGGAGGGAAATATTGGCTAGGACTGTGAGGGGTAAGAAAGCACATCCTATTGCTCCTGCTCCAAGGACCAGAGAACCAACTCAGCCGTGAGACCGCTACTCCAGAGATAATTCAAATACAAAACTATAGATATTCTGCAAAGCTACAGAGTTACAGTCAGCAGAGTGACCAGCAACCATAGCTATACAGATCCTGCTGCAGGTGAGGCACTACAGCTCAGACACCCATCATCTTGGATCACATCCATGTCAGGTTAACTCAAAAAACGCCTGAATTACACAGTAGACACATACAGCCACAAGTGCCAGCTTTCAGCTGTTAGCTAGAAGTTCAGGAGAGAGACATCAGCAAGATAGCATATGAGAGATGCCATGATATGTCACTTTGCCCACCACCATAATGCAACATCTGGGATGAGAAATTGCACTGTGTAAAAACTACTGTTTAATGTACTACAATTTATATCTTGCACTTAGTAAAGGGAAACTTTTATTCTTCTACTTATCGCCTGATTCCTTATACCACCTTTTCACTGCACCGATCCCCAAGGAGTAATGGCCTGAATGGCCTGAGGGAGTACACTGTGACACAACATCTCATTAGGGCCATTACTACTCTTATCCTCTGCACTGGCTTCTCAGGGGTTTGCTGAAGAGGCAGTATCCAAAACAGTCTTCCCATTCATAATAGTCAGATTAATTACTCTGGTTAGTCTGTCTGTGTACAGTACAGTTGTGTTTATTGACTGCGTAACAGACTGTTACCTAACTGTTCTGCTGCCTTTCATTACTGTTTTGGTTTATTCTGGCTTTGCTGAGGATAATGGTTACTGATTTGGCTTTGACATTTTCCCCTTTGGTTCTGACCCCAGCTAGTACAATTACGCTGCCTGTTAACTCCACCTGCTAGCAGCTCCTGTGAATGCAACCTAGGATTCCATACCAC
This sequence comes from Bufotes viridis, assembly GCA_033119425.1. Lineage (NCBI taxonomy): Eukaryota > Metazoa > Chordata > Amphibia > Anura > Bufonidae > Bufotes > Bufotes viridis. The sequence continues at coordinate 96,231,339 of CM065589.1, forward strand.
CAGCATGGATCGCTCCGGATGAACTAGTTTAGGTTCCTGATTTGGGATCTACCTTGTTGGGGTGGCATTCCACTTAGTACTAGGGGTGCTTGAGGAAAACTCCCCCATTCTCTATTTCTTGCTAAACTGTGAAGCTACTGGCATTGAATGTGTGTGTTTTGCTGGACAGGTTACCAGTACTTTGACAGTTTTGTTATAGTGTATTTGTCTACAATCATACCTTTTATAAGCAATCAATGTGATCACTTACTGTTTGGTTTTGGAAAATGCACATGTACGTTTTCATCCTTATACTGCACGTTTCCAAAAAATGTGATTACTTATTTTTTCCCCGTGAAATATAATAGACACTGTACAGATTGACAGGCTTTATTAAATTTTAACTTGTTTTCCCACATTTACCACCATTCATTATTTATGATACCCACAAGAGTTTACCAGTTTAAGTACATGACTTTATTCCAACAATCCACTTAATGCTAAATTTGTAATGCCACTACTGTACTTCATGTGAATTGGAAAATAAAATGTTCACAGAATACGCCATTTCAATGTGCCAAAAGTGAATTACACATAATCAATAGGCAAACGCAAAAAAACTACTACATAGAAACACTCAAATATTGCTACATCGAAACATCATTGTAGATAGGATATATATAGGGGCTAGGACACTGTTGGTGTGAGAATCCTAATCCTGACCACGGTGGCCGAGGTGTGCCGGGAGCCACGGCGTGGTTAAGCCAAAAAGGGGACATAACCTATGAAAGGAGTGCCGAAAAATGGGGAAGGGAGGGAGGGGCACGAAGCAGGGACCGTAGTGTCCCATTGATGAAAAGGGGGGTATAAATACCAGAGGCCCCTCCCACAAATACAGGCTGCAAACAGCCGTAACTACTTGTGGTCAGGGCTAGGACACTGTTGGCGTGAGAATCCCAATCCTGACCACGGTGGCCGAGGTGTGCCGGGAGCCACAGCGTGGTTAAGCCAAAAAGGGGGCAAAAGACTCAGGATAGTTAACAAACTTTATTGAACAAATTACAAGGCTAATGAACAAAATGCTTGTGAAATCTCTTTCTGCGGGTTAGGAATGTACCTGGTAAAGCCGGACTAACGCCAGCGCCCCATGGAACGGATTATGTGAGCCGGAACATTGTGTCGCGAGGCCGCGGATGCTGCCCCAATCCGGAATGAGTGCCCGGAAATCGCACCTGAACAGAACCCCAGACCCTGTGCCAAAGAGCGAATGTAGGAGAGAAATTTTGACGTGGTTAAAAGTCTATTCCCGCAGGGGAGCAATGGTCCGTCAGGTGGAAGAACATGGAGCAGGGAGCAAAGTTGTATGAGAACCTTGACCGGGCACCACTGATTCCCTGTGGGGTAAAACCTCACCTCCGTAGGCGGACCTGTTTGGTTGGTTTTAGTTGTAGGAATATACCAGGTTATGTTTCTGAGGAAAATTGAGTTGGCCTGGACCAGTGGAGAATTCCCCGGGCCTGAGGAAGCCATAAAAGCTAAGGTACATGGCTGCTTTTAGAACCAGGCTAAGGGAGGGCCCAAAAGGACACCCATCTAGGGCCGAGGAAACAGCACGGAACAATTTGCCAGAGACCAGCTGCCTCTTGGCTCAAGCTCTCCCGTCCTCTCTCTGCAAACCCCGTAGAGTGTCCTTAATGGCTTGGGTGGAAAGGAAAGAACCCCCCTCTGGATTATCCCGCATGCGATGATATTGCAAGCCTGCTAAATATAACTTGATGGTGTTATATGATAAATGAAGTTGGGAATGACAAAAAGTGATGAAAGCCATAATGTACGAGGTCTCGACGAGTTGCCCCCTGGGAAAGTGATCTCTGAATTTATTAAAGGTTTTCAGCCCCGCTTGATAGTTTCTGGCGGTGTTGCGGGACAGGGACTTCTCCACCAGAGCTTCCGCTTGACCTACCAACGACACTAGTCCAGGGTGAATGCAGAGAGGGGTGGAACTTGGGTTCCTGAGTGGTCTGCCTCGGGCAACTCCTGAAAAAATACAGGAAAGTTAAAACGAGACAGCGCGTCAGCTGCCCTATTAGATTCCCCCGGTATGTGTTCGCAGCGGATATGAAAATTGAATTTGAGGGAAAGATAGACCAACCTGCGTAATAATGCCATGATTCTATGGGATTTGGCTCAGCCTGAATTAATAATGTCCACCAAAGCCTGATTGTCTGTGGCAAAAATTATCGGAGTGTTGGACCATCTGACTCCCCAAACTAGGGCAGCTGCCACTATTGGGTACAATTCCAACAATGGGGAAGATCCGATGATGGCGGAATCTGAGCTGAATTCCGGAGGCCAGCTAGCAGCCAGCCAATGAGCCCCAAAAATGGCGGCAAAGCCGGTAGAACCGGCCGCGTCCGAAAAAATGATGGGAGAAGAAGAATCCCAACGAGAAACGAAAAAGGAAACACCATTCCAATCTGTAAGGAAAGAAATCCACATGGATAAATCTGACATTGCGTGACTATCCAGGTGTACAAGGGAGTCCTGCTCAGGAGCTACCGGTAAGAGCTGCAGGAGTCTAGATAAAAAGGACCGACCCTGGGGCATAACCCTGGTGGCGTGGTTCAGGAGGCCTAATAATGACTGAAGCTCGGCTTTTGTTAGAGAGCCAGAACCAACTGCCCTGGTGATGGCAAGACGGATCTTACTAAGTTTCTTCGGAGGGAGACTGGCTTGCATCTGAACCAAATCCAGGGTAATGCCCATGAACGTGACCCTGGGATGAAGATACACCTATTAGGCTGGCGTGCGGTAGAAAAAGAATTACCTGTAGACCGTTTGTACCTGGAAGAAAAACGGAAAGCAAATGACGTGGAATTATCAAAACAAGATGTAATCGTTAGGACTGATTTGTAACAACCCTTCCCGAGATAGACTGACAAATATGCAGACAAAGAGGGCGAATAAGAGGAAGCCGGAAAAGATACAACACCCCAGAGATGAAATAGATGAAGATGCGAAAAGAATTAGACCGTGCCTATGGTGAGTACGAAAACCTGGGGCGACTCATGGAACGCACAGATCCGACACCCCGGGAGACGGACAGATTTGAGTGACACAGGAGATGCAGAGACCTGGGCGAACCAGGAGACGGACAGACCTGGGCGAACCAGGAGACGGACAGACCTGGGCGAACCAGGAGACGGACAGACCTGGGCGAACCAGGAGACGGACAGGCCTGGGCGAACCAGGAGACGGACAGACCTTGGCCAATCAGGAGACAGACAGACCTGGGCGAACTGGGAAACAAACAGACCATGGGCGAACCGGGAGACAAACGAAACCTGGGCAATCCAGGACACAAACAGACCTGGGCGATCCAGGAGACAAATGGACCTGGGTGATCCAGGAGACAGACAGACCTGGGCGATCCAGGAGACAGACAGACCTGGGTGATCCAGGAGACAGACGGACCTGGGCGATCCAGGAGAAAGACAGACCTGGGCGATCCAGGAGACAGACAGACCTGGGCGATCCAGGAGACAGACAGACCTGGGCGATCCAGGAGACAGACAGACCTGGGCGATCCAGGAGACAGACAGACCTGGGCGATCCGGGGGACCGACCGACCTGGGCGATCCAAGAGGACAGACAGATCCATGAACCAGCGAAAGGCCTGAATGAGACAGTACAAGAGACGGCCTGCATGCCCTTGGAGAGATCTAAAGTAATGTTAGATAGAGGGTTGAGCGGGTACCTGGGCCAACCAGAGCGTACTGGGGATGTAGATCAAACGTTGGTAAGGAAAAGCTTGAAACCTGGAATGAGGCCACCCAAAAACCCTGACTTGGCAACCAAGTAGGGCACCTGGATCCTGCCTGGAGCGACAAACAAAACCTGGAGGAGATAAAGGATCTGAACTGAGATGACCACAGCAAACCATATGCACAGTGACCCCGGGTGCAACCCGGATGTTAGGTCAGGGACGGCACTGTGGGTTCGGTGGCCACCAGGATGAAGACTGGGGGCTAATTGCGGCCAAGAACCCATGGGGACTAAATATGGGCCCTTGAAATCCACAGTGCCCTGCCCGGAGTGATAACAAGTGAGTCCACCGGCTGCCCCCATGCCCCCTGAACCCGGGCGTGTGACCAGCGCTTTGAGTTGCCCAGTGGCCAGCACCGTCCGTAATTCATTATTACACTGTGTAGCTCAATGCAGCTCCAAACAAAACACAAGGGAATCCAGGCAAACCTTGCCATATTAACGTCTGAGAACCGTGTCTCAATATAGACAAACCAAACATGCATGTATAACTGAAGCCTTGAAGGATACAAGTATGCACATGGAACAGACAATTTATGCAATAGAGTCAGGATGCAGATAATGGTCTCCTTGGTCATTGTAAGTTCAAACTAATTTCCACCTAACATGCCACAGATTCAGACGAACCACTCCTGTTCATCTGCCAGACTATAAGCCCGCGCTGTATCTGCGCTGTTACTCTTACAAACCGCCCCCCAGTCCAGGGACTCCCCCAACGTCGGTGACCGTATGAAAACCACATGCCGCTGGCCCGCCTGATCAGCAGGATCGGGGAGAGTGCTGAACCAGCGCTACCTGAGTAGTGAAGAGGCGGCAGCTGATAATCGCGTGGCTCGGTAAATCGCTACCTGCAGGAGAGATGGCTCCGATCGCGGAACCCCTTCACTTACCTGAGCGGCAGGCGAGACCTAGCTGGAGCGCGTCGCGTTGCCCGGGATACCTGGGACGCTGCGGCAGGAAGCAGACAGGCAGAAGGGGTCAGAGTAGGGCGGACCAGAGCCAGAGAGCTGCACGAAGCAGGGACCATAGTGTCCCATTGATGAAAAGGGGAGTATAAATTCCAGAGGCCCCTCCCACAAATACAGGCTGCAAGCAGCCTTAACTACATATATATATATTTATACTAGATCATTTCCGCAATGTACCCACATTGAAATGTTCACCAATGTAAACCCTATGGACAACTCAACAGTTTTCAGTACAGAGTTATGCCTGAAATGCATTTGTTCATGCAGTATTACTTAATAAAATGCATTTCATACAAATTTTACTCCCAGAAAAGTCAATTAAGTATCCAGACAAAAAGGAGATCTGATAGTAGAAGATGGAGGCAGCACTCCAAAGTTGTGCAAAAACTAATTTCAGAGGTAACGTTTCATTGGATGTGGCCGCTCTTAAGTGCTGCCTCTATTTTCTACTAATGAAACTATTGCTTTGGGGAATTTAGGCCAAACCCTGTGAGGCGTGCACCGACTTTTGTGTTTACCTCGGAGTGCTGTGACTTACCTACTAAAAGGAGACCTGATGACTACAAAATATGTCACAGGCATCTGAAAAAAGACACATTTCAGATACCTATGAGAATTATTCTGGAATTAACTGTGTATATATCTATATCATACAATATTTAATAATTGCAAGTGAATTGTAAAAGCAGCACTCGCATCTGCCCAGGAGTATCAGAGGTGTGTGGTATAGGCATTAAACTGGACACATAATCAGATATGATATATAATCTACCATTGCATCATGTGTGCAAATTTGATATCTCTACACAGAACCCTTATCATTTAGCAACATTTGAGATATGCATACATCATAACACTCTCTAAAATCAACTAATATACAGGAGATTATGTATTTATTTTATTTCTCTTGCTTATACTGTACAGACATTATCATCACTCACTGTCCCCAGTAGAGCTCACAATCTAGATTACCTATCAGATTTAGTACGTCTTTGGAGAAAACCGGAATACCCGGAGGAAACCCACACAAACACGGGGAGAACATACAAACCCCATGCAGATGTTCTCCTTGGACAGATATGAACCTAGGACCCCAGTGCTCCAAGGTACCAGTGCGAGCCATACAACCACTAATGTAGCACACTGTATGAATGCACAGGATACTCACATTTTGCGATAATATATTAATAAGATTACATTTTTATTTCATACATTTTAGGAAATAGAACCATGACATTGATGATAACATGGTATTTGTTTCTATATAATGTATTTATATGTATAACCTATATAATATATATATATAATATATATATATATATATATATAAAAGCTAAATGTATATATGACTTCTTAAACATGCAAGTACATGATATTTAATAAACATATTTCTATATCTACATACCTACATATATAGTACATGTATTATATCTATTATTTTTAAAATAACTTTAGCTACATGTATGTATATACACACACGAATACAGATGCTGAAAACTTGCCAACAGAAAAATATTGCAAAGTTTAAGTAAAATGAGAGCGTAAACTCTACCTGAGCAGACAGCAATGGCAAAGTGCCTATATTTTTGAGCTTGCAGATGTCTAACATGATGCCGCAAGAGTGGATAACACATCTTCAGACTGGTGCTGCACCTCCAGATTCATGACTAGCCTCTTCTGATCTGTACACGTTCAGCCTGTGGTGAAAGCCTCTTGTACAGATATCATTCGCCTCTGCTTTCACATAGTATGCAGTAACAGGGAGGGATGGGAGGTGACGGAGAGGCACTGTTGCTTCACGATACGGGAAGGAAATGTTTTATTGGAGTGGTGGCAGGCTTTCAGAGGGATGCACAGATCTGTGCTCAGCGTTATAAGATTTCTGTATTACTGTGAGATAAAGACAGAATTTCCTTCAACTCAGGACTTGCAAACACGAACCCATGCAGAAACTATTACTAGCAGCACACTTTCTTAATCCTGTTGTGTCAAAATTCACAAGGTACAGTAAATGGATGAAATGGAAGTCTTGAATATGTGTCCTGGAGGGAATCCCTCTTATTCCCCCCTCCTTCCTACAAATGCTAGGGGAAAGAATTTGGTTTAGGCTGTTTTACTGCTCTATCTGCAATAGAAGAGTGGGTGAGCTACTGCCCACCTCCTCATATATGTCACACATCATAGCCAGAGCTGCCAACCGTCCAGAAATTCCTGCATGACCTTGATTCCAGTCTGTAAAATTAGATGTCCGTGAAAAAAAAATAGACGTGCCCTTTTTTTTTTTGGAGTTGGTGTTTGAGCAGATCATGGTGATTGTAATTATCAATTTACAGCTCCCACTAAAGACTGCTAATGCATACATCTGTACCTTATATCAGTTTTTTTTTATTTTATTTTAAAGAAATGCTCCAAGAAAAGCATATGCTCCAGAATTTTGGCTCAATTAGCCCCAAAAAGCTGTCATGCATGCTTTGCAACACATTTAATAATCATTTAAGACGCTTTTAGATACTGTTTCCCTCTTGCCCTACATGAGAAGTGGCTAGGCGGAAAGGGAATGTGGTTTCATGTGAAAAGGACGTGGCTTAAAATGCAATATTGTGACACAATTCTTTGAGTATGTATTAAGAGGGTGATTTTTTAGGTTACCTTTTTGCAGTGTCACATGAATTAGCTATTGATTTTCCAGTTATTTATTTTAAAGGTGTCGTCAGTTTTTATTCTACCAGGGGAATGAAGTGGACTTACAACTTTTTTTTTTTCCCACAGTTTAAAAAGTCACAAATGTAACGTCCAAAAAGGCCATCTGTTGTTTTGCGGGGACTTCAATATTGTCCCTGACAGAACTTTTGACTCTACTGGGAGCAACAGATCAAACGCCCCGAGCTTAGGACGATGGCTTATTGAGAATCAACTATATGATACTTTTCGCTGTCTTAATGCAAATTCAAGGGAATATAGTTTCTACTCTCCTAGACACAGGTCTTTTTCTCGCATAGATCTGTTCCTCTCTGATAGACCACTATTACCTAGAATTTGTAAGTCAGTGATAGGAAAAACGTCCTGGTCAAACCATGCTCCAATTTACTGTGCGATAGTTAAATCTTCTCAGTCCAACACCCAAAGATCCTGGAAAAACAATGTTTTTCTTTTACGCCATCCTCTTTACAAAACACGCACTAACGCTACTATAGAGGAATATTTTTCACTCAACGACACGGGAGATGTTAATACTTTCACGTTATGGGAAGCCCATAAAGCTAATGTGAGAGGTGAACTGCTAAAACAGAGCTCCCATTTTAAAAAATCCTGAGAAGCCAAACTGACAAACCTCCTTCGAGAGGCAACTAAACTAGAGGATCAGTTGAGATCATACTCCTCCATAGCACTACATAGATCCCTAATGTCTATACGACACAAAATCCATGCTCTATTGCAAATGGATTACGACCGAGACATTACTTCCATGCGCTCTGCATTTTATCAATCATATAACAAACCGAGTAAATTAATGGCCAAAAGACTGAAACCGATAACCCAAAAATCTACTATTCCCTATATGCCAGCTTCGGACGGGAAAAACAAATTGACTCATCCTAATGACATATCGGACGCTTTTAGCCATTATTACGCCAAATTGTATAACCTTGAAAGTGACCCCGGTACTCCACAACCAACGGTAGAGATAATTGCATCCTTCCTTCAAAAGGTGGATCTCCCCCATCTTACTACTAACCAAATTACTTTACTCAATACCCCGGCCTCTATCCCGGTAGTGGAAGCTATTATTAAATCTCTCAAACCTAATAAGTCTCCGGGACCAGATGGTTACTCGAATTAATACTATCAAATGTACGTGCATGTGTTATGCCCTCACCTAGTAAAAATGTTTAACATGGTGTTCAATGGTGACCAATTTCCTGCTAATATTCTTCAAGCTACAATAGTGACTATCCCAAAACCGGGTAAAACGCCAGATTCCCCAGCCAATTTCCGCCCGATTTCACTTCTCAATTGTGACGTGAAAATATACGCTAAATTGTTAGCTCAAAGACTTTGAAAAATCCTACCTACTTTGATTCACAGTGATCAAGTGGGATTCACGAAAGGTAGGGAAGCACCAGATGGAACCAGACGGATTTTTGGTTTATTGCAAAAAGCCGGAGAAATGAGAACGCCTTCCCTGCTTCTAACCTTGGATGCAAAGAAGGCGTTTGACCGTATTCACTGGGGTTATGCCTCAGCGGTGCTCGATAAATTTGGTTTCAACGGTCTTATTAAAAATGCGATTTTAGCTTTATACTCAAATCCATCTGCAAGAGTCCTAGCTAATGGTGCCCTCTCCTCTCCGTTCTCCATCACGAATGGTACCCGCCAGGGATGTCCTCTGTCCCCGTTTCTCTTTTTAATGGTGATGGAGCCGTTCGCTGAAATGATTCGGAGGGCAGAGACGGTGCGGGGCATTCGAGCAGGCAACAGACAACATAAAATTGGGTTGTTTGCAGACGACGTGATTTTGTCTTTGTCTGACCCCTTAACGTCTTTGAGGACCACCCTTCAAATTATTAAAACATTTGGAGAGGTGTCGTATTATAAGATTAACGAATCTAAATCGAATATTTTAGCAGTTAATATATCTACCTCTATCCGTTCAGCAATTGAGAGAGAATTTCCTTTTAAATGGGCTCAATCCTCAATCACATACCTAGGCATCCAACTGTGTTTCCCCCTTTCCAGATTAGTTAGTTGCAATTATGACATCCTATATAAATCTATACAGGAAGATCTGGATAAATTCACTAAACTAAATCTGACTTGGATGGGGTGCATTGTACCGTACAAAATGATGGTCCTTCCGAAACTCATATACTTGTTTCGAACTCTTCCCATCCCCCTTCCTGTCAGTGTCCTGACGAAACTCAGGTCCCAAATGCTTTCCTTTATATGGAATGGGGAGCTCATAGACTAGCGGCCTCTATTCTATATAACCATAGAAGCCATGGAGGTATGGGGGTACCGAACCTCCAGGGATACTATGATACCTTTGTTCTTAAACAACTGAAATTATGGGGCAAACAAAATGACACCCCTAGCCGGTCACAAATTGAGTTAGACCTTAATAAGGGACGCTCACTATATCCTTTGCTTCTGTTGCACGCTACTGATCCTAAGGCTCCTCTCTCAACGGCTCCGACTCTGAAAGTATCTGTTTAGGTATGGAAGCGGCTCCTTCAACACATTGGCCCAAATTTCCAGCAGAAACTGGTGCAACTTCCCATAGAAATCCTACAGTATTATATTCCAGATCTTGCGGTGGGTGGGTGGCGCCTCAAGGGAATTTGCATGTTACATGACTTGTACGAAAACAATGTCCTAAGACCCTTCTCTTCTCAATCGAAATTTGGAATCCACAGTTCCTTCTCCTTCCAATATTCTAGGATATCCCATTTCCTAAACAAGTGGCATAAAAGAGAAGTTCCCCTTCCAGCTGTCCTTTATAACTATATAATGAACCTACAGGGAGACTCCCAAACCCCCACCAGCATACTTTACAGAACGGTGACGGGGGATTTGCTCCTAATGAAATGCATTACGAGAGTACATGTGAGCACGGTTATTCTGTTCGTATTGTATATGAGTACATTGAAATTCTGGCCCACTAACCGGGCTTGTTAGGCTGGATTTCTCTGTTCACTTTTTTTTTGTTTTTGTTTTCTTTATAATGTTTTCATACCTTGTCTAAGAGGTTCCTTCCCATGTGTGGGAGAGGATTGTTCTACGTTGGCAGCACCCGTGCGGGTGCCGTAGAACACGTAAGCTTCTATTTACTCTAATTTTTTTTTGTTGTGGCTGCGCCCACTCATGCCTCTGTTTCACTTTTATTATACTCAGGTGGCTGCGTCCACATTACTGTCTTATTAATTTTCAAAAATCAATAAAATTATTTGAGAGAGAAAAAAGTCACAAATGATAAATCTGGCTAAAAATGTAATTCCGCCCAAAAATCATGTCAGCCCCTATACAACTACAAAATGCCGGGCATGGTGTAAACCAGCAAAAAAAATGTGTCAAACGCTTCATAAATTTGTTGCAAAAGCTACTCCACCGACAAAACAGCCATAAACATTCCACTTTTCTAGCACAAAGTCTTTTATACGGTAGGGAAAATAAATATTTGATACACTGGCGATTTTGCAAGTTTTCCACATACAAAAAATGGAGAGGTCTGAAATTTATCGTAGGTACACGTCAACTGTAAGAGACAGAATCTAAAAAAAAAACTGAAAATCACATTGTGTGATTTTTAAATAATTAATTTGCATGTTATTGCATGAAATACGTATTTGATCACCTACCAACCTGCAAGAATTCTGGCTCTCACAGACCTGTTAGTTTTTCTTTAAGAATCCCTCCTACTCTGCACTCAGTACCTGTATTAATTGCACCTGTTTGAACTCGTTACCTGTATTAAAGACACCTGTCCACACACGCAATCAATCACACTCCAACCTCTCCACCATGTCCAAGACCAAAGAGCTGTCTAAGGACACCAGGGACACAATTGTAGACCTGCACAAGGCTGGGATGGGCTACAGGACAATAGGCAAGCAGCTTGGTGAGAAGGCAACAACTATTGGCGCAATTAGTAGAAAATGGAAGAAACACAACATTTGTGTCAACCTTTCTCGGTCTTTTGGAGGTAACTGAAATTCAATGTAGACCAGCGACAGCCCCGAAACCTGAAAGATCTGGAGAAGATCTGTATGGAGAAGTGAGCCAAAATCCCTGCTTCAGTGTGTGCAAACTTGGTCAAGAACTACAGGAAACGTCTGACCTCTATAATTGCAAACAAAGGTTTCTGTACCAAATATTATGTTCTGTTTTTCTATTGTATCAAATACTTATTTGATGCAATAAAATGCAAATTAATTATTTAAAAATCATATAATGTCATTTTCTGGATTTTATAATCTGTTTTTAGATTCTGTCTCTCACAAAAATTACAGACCTCTCCATTCTTTGTAGGTAGTAAAAAATGCAAAATCGCCAGTGTATCAAATACTTATTTTCACCACTGTATATTCCTCCCTGATTGTACACTGTATAGCTATTAGACCCGGCCAGTAAATCTGTCCCATTGTGTTTTGCAGGGCCTGAGAAGGTAGGGCATAACACAGCTATTCAAAGAGCAGCAAGTACAGAACCCCTGTGTCATGCACCTCCCCTCCTGACCCAGCAATAACAAATACATTTTGTCCAGGTTGGTCTAAATTCATAAAAGCATCATGCTACTAATTTATAGGCTTAAAGTGGTATTCCAGGGACACATACCTATCTGATATGTACTGTATGTTATATTACATATCATGTGCCTTGCTGTAAACACCTCTTTATTACCTTAATAAAGGGCTATACCAGCTTTTTGATATTGATTATCTATTCTCTGGAGGTCATTAATATCAGATCAGTAAGAGTTTGATGCCCAGAACTCCCACTGATCAGCTGTTTTTGGCAACCATTGGAAAATAAACAATGGGCAAAACCCGAGGCAGAAGTCTCCATCCATTGTGTAATGGCTATGCGAGCGTCCTGCACTACAGCTCCCTTTCACTGCCAAAAACAGCTGATCAGTGGTGGTGCCAGGTGTCAGACTCCCACTGATGTAATATTGATAATCTACCTGTCAAGTCATTTATGGCATGTCCACATGAAATGCCATAAACGTCTGATAGATGTGTGCCCCACTTGCACCCATCTCCAGAACCACTGTTTATGTAAGTCCCATAGAAATACCAAGATGGTGGAAACCATTATGTGGGATGGGGGTCCCAGAGGTGGAACTCCCATGGATATGTCAAATGTCTATGATGGGGTTACCTTTTTATCCCAGACATAGGATCTCTTTTATAACCTGCACTCCAGTGTTTGCCATGTGCAATTTGTGCATTCTTTGACCTTTTCTATCCATGTCTTCTATTTCATTAATGTGACTAAACACTTTGGATGTCCTAGTTATCATTTATTTAGCAGACAGAAGTGGCACGAATGTTGAAATGACTCAGTTTAATATTGCATGACTGGTTATGGATTACACATTTGTAAAAAATGCTGAGTTATTCCAAAACCATCCAGCAGTATAATGAAGCATTATTTTGTATGCCACTATTCTTACAGTTGACTTACAGAGCTTGAAGGGATTTCATGCTTTGGAGGGTAGAACCAAACATCTATGAATAACTTACAATCTTGAGGGTAGTTACAACAGCGATTAGAAGAGTAAGCCAGCACCTCCACATATAGTATCTTGTGCAAGGACCCGGTCCAGTCCGTACAAATCTAGAAAAGTAGTAAGAGATGTCCAGCACTGAGATGAATAAATAAAAATCTTCAGTCTTTATTTCATAAATTTAAAAGAATGCAGTTTCTGCACATAGATGGTGGTAACACAACCAACGCGATTCGATCTATACGATCTTAATCATGGTAATCATGATTAAGATCATATAGATCGAAACGCATTGGTTGTTTTACCACCATCTATGTGAAGAAACTGCATTGTTTTAAATTTATGAAATAAAGACTGAAGATTTTTATTTATTCATCTCACTGCTGGACATCTCTTACTACTTTTCTAGTTACAGCAGCCCCTTATGAATAGGTCATACATCTGTGCTTCAAGGTAGGTAAGAAAATCAATGTCCACCAGACAAGTTTATCCCTGGACAGAACATCTGGTTCCCCTGGTACAGTATTTATAGGTACAGTGATAGCTTTACTTATATGAGTTTGTATACAGGAAGAACTGTAAATCACTGAATTGCAGTTTTCTTATATGAAAATACTGTATCAAACCATAGACAACTATACAGGGTGAGTCAAAAGTCACAGTACACCCCTTTATTTCAGGAAGAAAAGGGAAAATGAAAGATCTGAATACCCCAGCAAGTAATGGGTGAGTGGGTCTATCTTTTAGGCTATGTCCAGGACATGTCCTCCATCTTTAAAGCCGCCATACTGGATCAAGGCCAAATTTTTCCAATGGGGAGGAGGTCTTGTAGCATATCAAAGAAGACCAGAATTTCCACTTTGATATGCTACATGACCCCCTTCCCATTGGAAAAATTTGCCCTTGATTTAATATGGCGGCTTTCAAAATGGCAGACATGTTTATTTTATGCACATATCTTATATAGCGCTACTACAGACATTAGCATCAAGATGTCCCAAATGGGGCTCACAATGTACCTGGAGGAAACCCACCAAATGGGGGTTTCACGGGGGAACATACAAACTCCATGCAGATGATGTCCTTCCATACATAGCCTAAAAGATAGGCCCCCTCACCCATTACTTGCTAGAGTATTCAGATATTTCATTTTCCCTTTCGTTTCTGAAATAAAAAAGGTGTCCTGTGACTTTTGACTTTTACTAGCAATTCATTCTCAATTTGTAGATGGAACAATACATGAATAGCATAACACAGACATGTCAGGAGAGGTAAAATATTGTATTTATATTTATCAGATACCACTAAGTCGTTATCTGCATACCTACTGTAAACTGGCTATAGATATAGGATGCAAACTTGCCATCAGATGGATAACTGATTAGTTGTCCAACAACAAGTTTCTTGATAGAATTACAAATGTATATGACAATGCACACTCAGAGGTGTTCAGATGTAAAAATGAAACACACATGTGGGTGGTCTTGTAAATCCAGGGGCACAGGGCAAATGCAGGATTTTTTTCAAGGAGACAGGTTGAAAAAACAATTTGATAGGCTGCTGTCAAAATGGTTTGTTCTAGCATTCTTGAGAGGATTTGAAGTTTTCTTTTTTTGCTGCAATTTTTATGCATTTTAGGTGAAAACCACAAGTCTATGGGAAATATTAAACACAAGACAAACAGGTTTTTTTGTAGTGGTGTTTTTTCACACTCGAGGTGTGTTTTTGAGTCAATTTTGTTTATTTCAATTTGCAACATACTCTGTCTTTAGCATTTTTTCCCCTCGTTGTCTGGTATTTTTCACCAATAGACCTCCATGTTTCTTTTTTTTTTTTGTAGCTTCAAAAAAAGTATTTGCAATATGTGTTGAAATTTTTGAAAGGTGTTTTGGCAGTTTTTTTTACTAATGCTTTTTTCCCCAGACAGCTCTACAGAGGAGATGACATTACACTCTAAAAAAATCCAATAATATTTTTAAAAGGTCTATTAAAATACCATGCACTAATACACACTTATGGGCAAAAACAACTCCAAAAAAGGCTACCAAAAAGGCTCACCAACTCAGGCGTTCTCTAGGCCTTTTTATAGGGCCCTAACTTTGGCTGGACTTTTGTGCATGCTGCATTTCCCCATTCTCTTACCTCAGTAGGCTGAGCAGATAATGGTTATTGGGGTAAAAGGTTTTTTCCTGGAGAGGAGACTAGGATCCTTACTTTAAAGCCTTCCCTGTCATGCTAACAATAGTAGCCAGCGAATGTTTTCCTGAACAGGCAAATCTGTAAAGTACAACGGACTCTGTGTGGTGTTTTGGTGTACTGTACACAGCCACAGGCATTCACATAGGCATTCTTACTTCCATTGCTCTGCTCCGTTATAGCAGCAGGACAATGAAAATAATGGAGGTAGTGGATCCATTACGACAAGGTGGCTGGTGGATTCTAACAGTCTTCAAAAATGACCAAAGGAGTGCAATTTATCTTAATATCTCTCTGCAATACCCAATGGCAGATCTGTCTCGGTAGTGTGCATTTGAAGCAGTATAACCCAAATCATCTGAATTAAAGTCTATAGCTGTATGTGTGCATTACCTTTACTGTCTTTGTCCAAGCGCTGTCCTTTTAATTGGTTCTCAACCTTCTGTAAAAAATCTGCTCTGTTCTCCCTCAGAGGTTAGTTCTTAGTTGTATTTCTGGCAGTTTGAAATCACACAGGGATGTTGTCTCCCTGGACAAATTCTGCTTCAGTTGCAAACTGGCTTCTCTCCTAGTTCCCTTGTAAGCAGCACACACTAAACAAGTCCTCTCTCTTGGCCTGCTTGCTAGGAACTCTCTCTCACGTCTACTCACTAGTCAGGGGAAAGTGGGGCCAGCCCACCACCTGGCATCTATTACTAAGGACTGCCAGTTAACCTTTTTCTGTCCATATACAGCCTTTTGAGATATGCAATGCATAGTAAAGTCACATTAGCCATTTGTACCACTGAAAGTGCTTAGTTAGCATCATAATAAACATTTTGATAAATTTACCAGTGAATTGTTTAACAACTTTAGCAGTGAACCGTTTGACTACTTTAGCAATGAACCAACAGCTCACTGCACTAGTAGACTTCAGAGTGCTATGCACACATTTTAAGGACAATCAGAGTACTTTCGATTTGGGTAAAATCAATTCAGACAAGAATCAAATCTGTCGACTGACTCAGTCGAATCAAATCTGAATCATATTTTGAGCAATTCACTCATCTCTAGTACTGAACAATCTGCAGGGAATATTCATTGCTTCTATATTATTCTGTATAATAGGAGAACCTAGCCTTAGAGGAAACTGAACTACGATAACAAATTATTCCATTTAAAGTGAGCACAAAGTTGTTTTTTATGTAATGTAACATTTTCTATTGAACTATAGCACCTTGGGTTCTGCTTCCACTCATTTTAATTAGATTATATGCAACCTTGAAGCATTACATCTACAGAGAACACCAAATTATATAAGATAATGAACTAGGAGCAGGAATGTGTTCCTCTGCACACTGATTTCAATAAAATGCTTTTCTACCTTTAGCTTTCTAGATCTAGAGCTCACTGCTTCACAAGCAGTCGGGCTGTTCTTAAAATTATGGGTGGTGGACAGGGCAAACAGACTACTTTTCTGTAGAAAAAAATGATGTCAATGTACGGTAGGATTCAAAGCACCGTGTTTAATACAGAGCTGAAAGATTCATTGGGTAGAGAATAATTTCATTTATGGCAGCTGAACTTTTCTTCAGACTTACAGCCAAAGATAACTATAATAATATAATTGTCACACATCATGTTGATACTGTCCTATGTGAGCGCTTTGTTAGAAATTGTTACTAGAGATGAGCGAATTTCTCAAAAATTAGATTCGCCCAGTTCGCCAAATTTTTCAAAAAAATGCGGTTCGATCCGAACTTATTTGTGGCGAATCACTTTAATAAACATCTATTTCCTGGCTGCAGAGAGCCTTTATAGTGGTGTAGAACACTGTGCCTTGCAGTAACATGCATAGGGAGTCTGCTATGGTAGTAAAACAATACTGTGAGTCAGTATGACATGCAGATGACAGGTGTCGCTCTTGGAATCACTTCACATTTCACTTATTTGGGCAGTTACAGGGCCAAAACTGACCAAATAACTCAAGTATGAACTCAGCCTTACAGGTCAATGTTAGCGTCAAGAAGAAGCGCACTCCTTTAACAACGTCGGCAGCTGATTCCACATAGATGTCTAAAGAACCTGTTTTATTAAACGCTTATACAAGTAGAGCCCCCCCCCCAACAGAGTGGAGAGGGTGTCAGCAGTAAGTTTGTGTTGACGTCAATGATTATTTTGCCCTTCTTCTGATCCATCAGAACAGTAACCCCCAAAAACGTATCCTGTCTGTGGAGCATTCGCGTTCACTCGGTCAGCATTTGGTCAGTTATCCATCAGTATTGCTAAAGCCAAAAAATACAGGAGTGGATCCAAAACAGAGATGACATGTGAATGGAATATTTGCATGTCTTCTGTGTTTTCTACCCACTCCTGCTTTTGTGATGCAAAATAGGGACCATGTCATGCAGGCCTTGCAGCTGTTACATAGACAGGATCTGTTGTGTGTCTCATTTTTCCTTCCTTCTGACAGATAAGAAGAAGGGTTAAATGACTGATGATGTCAGCCAGGTTGAAAGGCATAATAGTGGCCCAGTACTATAGTGGGGAGGGCGGGAACAGCATGAAAAGTCCACAGAGTGGCCCTATGACATAGTGGTGAGGTGGAAGCAGCATGAGGAGACCACAGAGTGGCCCAATGACAGTCTGGAGGTGGCATCAGCATCAGGAGGAGGCCACAGAGTCGCACAATGACAGTGTGGAGGTGGAAGCAGCAGCATCAGGACGAGGCCACAGAGAGGCACAATGACAGTGTGGAGGTGGCAGAAGTAGCATCATGAGGATGCCACAGGGTGGCACAATGACAGTATGGAGGTGGAAGCAGCATCAGGAGACCACAGACTGGCAAGGTGACATAGTGTGGAGGTGGCAGGAGCATCAGGAGACCACAGAGTGGCAAGGTGACAGTGCAGACATAGCAGCATCAGGAGACCACAGAGTGACCCTGTGACAGAGTGGGGAGGTGGGTGGCAATATACCAGTACCAGCTGAAGATGGTGGGTGAAGGAAGGAGAACTTGGCATCCGATGTGTGGCATCAGGCGGGTGGCAGCATCAGAATAGTAGCTGAGGCAGGTAGCCAGAAGAAACCGTTCTCTTTTGTCAAAGTGTTGGTGTGGCACCATGGATGATATAGTCTGATGCATCAGGCATTGGTAGGTGGAAATCGTGGCTGATCCATGCCTGATTCATCTTGACAAAGGTCAGTCTCTCCATATTTTTGGTGGACAGGCGAGTTATTCTTGGGGTAACTATGGCCCCCGCTGCACTAAACATCCACTCTGATGCCACACTACTAGATGGGCAGGACATTTTTTCCAGGGCAAACTCTGCCAGTTGCTGCCACAAATCCAAGTAGTCCAGCGGATCTTCAATGTGGGGTGGCAGGGTGCTATCCAAGTATGCCACCACCTGCTGGTTCAGGTCCTGCTCCAGGTCTAGCTGCTGCTGGTGAGTAGTTTCTTCACTAACCCTTTGTTACGTGTAATTTTATGTTTTTATCCTTTAATCTACATATCTACAAACCATGAAGTGTGAGATTCCCCTATCCCATGCACCTGACATGACAGCCAACACATAACTCATAATAGACTCGCTGTATTCTACAGCGTTTGCACAGTCCCCTGGATTGTTGGGCACCTGCCAGCGCCTTGGCAAACCACGTAGCACTTAATGCACATGCGCGGGCTGGACGTAACGTTAGACGCCGTCTGCCCGACGCTGCCAGTACTTCCGGATTTCCACAATACCCTACGCGCATGCGCGAGCCGGACTTGACGTCAGACGCCGCCCTCCTGGCACACTTAAATGCGAAGCGCGCACTATAGTGCTTACACACCCTCCTCCTGTGAAAGTTCTGGCAGCCGACATTATGGTAAGCTCCCACTGACCACCAATATTGTAACTGTAATCTGCCCCTGCTTACATTGCTTTACTTGATATACCCTACATCTAATTTGATTAATACTTACAATATACCCTACTTTACCTGAAATATCCTGATATACCTTATATCTTGTATTGATATACCTTATTTTATATTCTATTATATACACCTTATTCTAAAGTCCGCAACACAATGCACTACAATTAAGTAGAATTAGACTGTACTGTCTGTTTGCATGAATGGGGACCCTCACATCCTTTAGAAAAAATATTACAATATATGATACTAAATTCAATTCTATTTAATGCATCTCTACTACATTCCCAGTGTCCCTCGTTACCTTGATTGCAACATACTCTCAAAGAGACCTCTGGGAAGACCATCTACCTATACTAAATTATGGATCTATTTTCTATCATGTATTTTATGCAAACTTTGTTATTGTATGCCACCATTTACCTTTTTATTTGTATGTACACAATAGGCATTGAACAAGGTCTAGGATACACCGAAATGTTGGCCAATGGCTCATTGTTAAATTTTGGATGTAATAAAGAATCTTCACTATTGTATACTATAACTGAGTGCCGTGGTTCACTCCATTTGATTTGCATATTACTTAATGAATGAAAATGCACCTGTAGGACACGGGTACTGTTGGGGTACCCAGTCACTTGCTACCCAGCAAGAAGACAAAAAATGAAAAAAGGGGGGTTGCAAAAATAAAACTTAACGTTTACTTCAAATTTTAAAATAAGTGTGCCACAATTCGTCAGCATACCAATCCTAATGTGCTCATGCCTCAAAGGGGTCAAGGCGGGCACACAGCCATCAACATAAGGCAATTTAGCCCCAATAAACCTAAGTGTGTAATATCGGAGACTGGTCCGGGGGTCACCGTGACCGGGTTTAGAGTAGGTATAGTAGTTGGCCCTGGTACGACCCTACTTGACCTAATGTTCCCTAGTCCTGATAATAGTGTCCTACCCCGCAAGGGATAGCACCATTACTGGAACCTGTCCCTGGGTACACTTCCCTTATTAAGGAAAAAGACCATCCCAGATACACACATAGGGAATATTCAGGAGCAAGTATAACTGTATGCAATATCGAACTTAAGCCTACATACAATGTCCCGACGCGTTTCATCTAATGTCGGCTACATCAGTGTCCCTTGGAATCTTCAGGGGACTTAGGGCCACTGATGGATATTGGAGTGCCCAGTTTAAGCTGGGTTCCTTTTCAAAGTGACTTAAAATGGCGTATGGCCCAGATTAGTCGTGTGGAGCTCCCGGGGGACCGGTGTGTCCCGTATGCCGGTTAGATGTGCTGCGCTCTCAGTAACTTTATGGTGACGCTGCATATGTTGACGCAGGGCCGTAGTGCCAACATTGGCACCCTGGCCATGCTTCACCTTCTGCCCACAGATTCTACAAATGGCCATGTTCACCTCCTCCGGCGGCTTAACAAAAAACTACTATCCGCACTGACTGACTGCTACTGCCGCTGCTTCCTTGAACCCCTGCACCACTACTTACCGGGCAGGTAGGCTCCTGCGAAGCGGGTGGTCTACCCCAGGCATTTTTGGCTCCAACCTCCAACTACTGCCACTCTGCTGACTATTGGCCACGCTAGCGACTTGCTGGCTCCGCTGCTGCCTCACGGGCAAGCTGCCACACTCTTCTACCGATGATGATAAAGCCCCTAATTCACCCAGTTCCCAAGTTCAATCAGCTACATCTTCGAGTACTGTCTGCACGTCACTGATGTCCTCCTCAACAGTCTGTGGGTCAGGAGCCTGACCGCTCGCAACACCAGCTCCCATGCCACTCTCTTTATTACTACTTGCCCGCCTACCGTAGGAAGCGGAAGATGTCTCCTCCACATCTTGGCTGGCCAGTAGCTGCTGACTGTCCTCTAGTAGCTCGTCCTCGCTGTATAGTGGAGGGCTGTGACAGGGCTGGTTGCTGATTGGCTGCATGCATGGCATTGAGGGTGATCCCTCGTTCCCAGAGTTCCATGCTCCATGTCCTAACACGTGCAGCAGCCATTTTAGGAAAAAATGCGATCCGTTACTATGAAGTGTGAGGAAATTCAGATTCGGTGCGAATCGAATTTTTCCTGAAATTCGGATCGAATTCCACTTCGTCAACTTCGATTCGCTCATCTCTAGTTGTTACCTATCATTCTTTAAAGTTATGTTGTTGTTTTTTTTCTGGTACTTCAATATTGATGGACTATCCTCAGGATAGGGTCATCAATATTAGATTGGTGGGGTAACACACCCCCACCAATTGGCTGTTTTTGGGCAGTTGCTGGCACTGGAAACTGAAGTCACAAGGCGGTGCCGAGGTACTGAAGCTCAGATGCCATTCAAGTAAATGGGGACTTTTGTTCTACAGCGTATTTTTATTTTTTTGTACTGGCACACATTGCAAGTGAGAATTATTTCATTGGCACACATTATAAGGGGTCATTTTTGTACTATGGAGGAAAAATTACTTCTGGGGGCAAAATGAGGGACATTTTTAGTATTGGGTGCACTGTTACAACATAGTACACTCTGGCAGGGAATTATTACTATTGGTCGGACTTTTGAGAGGACTATTACATTGGGTGGCACCCCGGCACAGTATCAGCTTAGCACAATTATTTTTGGAGAAGACTATGTTTCCGGCACTATAAGCTCCAGGGAAACTATTTTCTGGGCATAGTTATTTTTTAGGGCACTGTTTGCCGATAATTATTGAAGAGGAAATGTCTGTGTGGTAATAGTATTTTTAGGGACATTATCTGTTTCGCAGTATAGTATTGGGAAGCACAGTGGGCACAGTATTACAGTTGGCAGGATGGGGTGTTCAGAAGGTGGGGAGGAGGATGCAAAAGTAGTAAAATAAGACGTCTGTTTGTCAAACTCTAAAGAAGGTCTGGAGGGAAGGGGTTAGGTTAAGAAATTGAGATTGGTGGGGGTGCGCCATTTCAGTTTTTGCCTCAGGCAGCAAAAAGGCAAAGTGCACCGATGTGAAAAACGGATGCAAAATGGCTATTAAAATGGACAGACAGACCGAAAATAGATGCACAAATTGGTTGACAAATGGCAATGGAAAACAGTGTGTCCGTTTTTAACTGACTTTTTTTTCACTGTCCTTTGCATGTGGTGTGTTCTGCTGCTAACCTTGCATCTGACAATTAACTATAGTGTTGTTGAGTTGCATGAAGTCCAATATGCACCAACCCTGAATACTAAAAATCAAAGTTAAAAACGCAGCGCACTTCGCTGCGGCTGAAAGTACGAAAGCAAACACACAGGCAACAACACTCTGCTAAGTGCCTCATTCATTAATATTAAGAATATGGAATTATTTAAATTAATAATTCATATATTCAGTGTTTGCAGAGTACTGTTGCAATGCATTTATCAAGCTATAGTAAGCATCTTTACATTGATTCAGTTATACTGGACTGGATCACTTCCAGTAAGTCTCCATACAGGACTGGTCTGTTTAAGAAGAGCCAGTACTTTGCCTAAGCTATACTGTATTTTAACAAGGTTTTTACCCACCCACCGATTTGCTGAATTTTCAAATTTCTGTAGCAGAAGGTTGCCACTGGGGGGAGTAAAGTGCAGATGGATTTACAGTATGAATACATTGAGAGCTGTACAATACAGCTCTTCTTGCCCACTAGATGGGCTTAAAGGGACTGTCCAAGGCTAGAAAAACATAGCTTTTTTTGTTTCACAAACAGTGCCACACTTGTGTGTGCTATTGAAGATTAGCTTTATTGAAGTGAATGGAGATGAACTGCAATACCAGACTCAACCTTGCTTTTTTGGAAGAAAGAATGCATCTTTTCCTAATCCTGGACAACACCTTTAATGGATATTTTATAAATTGTTTGTTTAAACGACAATCTTTTGATACAACCCCAGTACAAATAATATCTACCTGTTATATCTTAACGTTGTACAATGCCTTCAGGTTATGTAGAAGCTCTCTCTATCACATCTGAATAGCTTATAAGGCAGAGTAATTAAATATTCCTAATGGCCTAGTAATACATTTCTCATTTGCACATATCAATATTGCTGCCGTTATTACGCCATTAATTTCTTTCAAAGCTCCTTTGCCCGAGTTATTTCCCATTTCTATCTTCACTAATGACACAATTCACTGACTTGACGTTAGTGAGGCCCTTCCGCTGTTAAGAGAAGTGTTTCCAAAAGTAAAAATGAATTGAAAAAGACATTAGAGAACTTCTTATGATTATTCACATCAGCAAATAGATGTCAAAGGTTATAGTGCGGTAATTTACAATCTTTAGCAGTCCCATTTAGGGTGGTTTCTAAAACAGGGGGAGAGTTATTACAGTTCTACAGCAGTTTTGTAATGTGGAAAGGTTGCTTTGAGTAAGTCTGTTTGCAACAAAACTTGTGACTTTTTTAGCTTTTTATGACATTCTCAACACCTTTCCAAAAAGTAGTCGTTGCACGAGCAGGAGCAGGCGGGTATGGGCAGGACCTCCACAGTCTGACTCATTTGAAATCCTGGAGTGCATCATACTAGTCGTTTACTTTAGCCCCTAGGTCTAGGAGTAGATTTCAGTTGTGGCACATGGGTGCTTAACAAGCCACTTCAATGACTGATGATATTAATGATATTTTTATACCGAGACTTTAAAGGCTATGTAGACAGTTAAGAGGCAAATTTGTTTATTTTTATGATTGCATTTTACTCATTTTGGGCTAAAAATCATTTTTTTTCAATTGGTCTTTATTAAAAATATTCAGCCGTTCTGTCACAAAGGGTTAACTATTTTTGTAGCTGAGTGACTGGTACTTTCTCTTTCACTTTGTGCACTCATCTAATAAACCTTATTTCTAAACTACTGAGAGGTCATAAATACATATTTAACCTCTTGCCGCCACGCTAACGCCGATGGGCGTCAGCGCGGCGGCTCTCTCAGGTCTCAGTCACGCCTATCGGCGTCATCTCGTGAGACCTGAGATTTCACATGAACGCGCGCGCGGCGTGCGCGCGCGTTCATGTGATCGGAGTCGGGACAACTGAAACTACAGCCTGCCAGCGCTGATCATGCGCTGGCAGGCTGTAGATGCGGAAAAAACCGCATTTAAATCGCATATCAGACGCTGTTTTTAAACAGCGTCTGATATGCCTAATGTCTGCTCGTCTGGTGGTCCCTTTGTTTGGGACCACCAGAGGAAAATAGGAAAAGTGCACCAATCACTACACACCCCCCACCCCCATCACTGATTAACCCCTGATCACCCATGTCACCCCCTGATCACCCCTGTCACCCCCCTGTCACTAATCACCCCCTACAGGCTCATTCAGACGTCCGTATGTGTTTGCGGATCCATGGATCTGCGGATCCATGGATCTGCGGATCCGCAAAAATACGGACACCGGCAATGCGCTTTCCGCATTTTGCAGATCCGCACAGAACTATATAGAAAATGCTTTTTCTTGTCCGCAATTGCGGACAAGAATAGGACATGTTCTATATTTTTGCGGAACGGAAGTGCAGACTCGGACGCGGATCCGTAATTCCGGATCCGAGCGGGACAAAGTCTGTCCCCATAGAAATGAATGGGTCCGCAATTCCGTTCCGCAAACAGAATTTCGGACGTGTGAATGGGGCATAAGGGTCCCCTATCACCGCCAGTTAGCTAGCTACTTGTTAGGTAGCTAGCGCCCAGCCCACCGCACCGCAGTCACTGATTTTGGCAGAGATTTTTTCATCCACATTGACCGATGCGAATGAAAAATCTGTGCCGTTCATTTTATTTTTTTTTCAGCGCAGCGGCTGAACGGAAAAAAATAAATCTCATTACCCGTCTGCTCAATATACGGAGAATCGCAGAAACTCCTAATGCTGGCCATACGTGTAATGATTGCGGAGACCCCTCAAATGCCAGAGCAGTACAAACACCTCACATGTGACCCCATTTTAGAAAGAAAACACCCCAAGGTATTCCGTGAGGGGTATGGCGAGTTCATGTAAAATTTTATTTTTTGTCACAAGTTAGTGGAATATGAGACTTTGTAAAAAAAAATATATATATATATATATATATATATATCAATTTCCGCTAACTTGTGTGAAAAATTTTTTTTATGTGAACTCGCCATGCCCCTCAGCGAATACCTTGGGGTGTCTTCTTTCCACAATGGGGTCACATGGGGGTATTTATACTGCCCTGGCATTTTAGGAGTCCTAAAGCGTGAGAATCCAAATACGTAAAAATGTCCTGTGAAATCCTAAAGGTACTCATTGGTTTTAGGGCCCCTTTGCGCATCTTGGCTGCAAAAAGTGTCACACATGTGGTATCGCCGAACTCAGGAGAAGTAGGGCAATGTGTTTTGGGGTGTATTTTACATATACCCATGCTGGGTGAGAGAAATATCGCTGTAAACGACAACTTTTTAAAAAATTTTATTCAAAGTTGGCAATTTACAGAGATATTTCTCTCACCCAGTATGGGTATATGTAAAATACACCCTAAACACATTGCCCTACTTCTCCTGAGTACGGCGATACCACATGAGTGACACTTTTTGCAGCCAAGATGCGTAAAGGCCCAAATTCAATGAGTACCTTTAGGAGGGCATTTTTACGCATTTTCTTCTCACGCTTTAGGGCCCTAAAATGCCAGGGCAGTATAAATACCCACATGTGACCCCATTTTGGAAAGAAGACACCCCAAGGTATTCGCTGAGGGGCATAGTGAGTCCATGAAAAATTAAACTTTTTGTCAAAAGTTAGCGGAAAGGGAGACTTTGTGAGAAAAACAATAAAAATCAATTTCCACTAACTTGTGCCCAAAATTTTTTTCTATGAACTCGCCATGCCCCTCATGGAATACCTTGGGGTGTCTTCTTTCCAAAATGGGGTCACATGTGGGGTATTTATACTGCCCTGGCATTTTAGGGGCCCTAAAGCATGAGAAGAAAAATGCGTAAAAATGCCCTCCTAAAAGGTACTCATGGGAATTTGGGCCCTTTGCGCATCTTGGCTGCAAAAGTGTCACTCATGTGGTATCGCCGTACTCAGGAGAAGTAGGGCAATGTGTTTTAGGGTGTATTTTTACATATACCCATGTTGGGTGAGAGAAATATCTCTGTAAACTGACAACTTTGTATAAAAAATTTAAAAAGTTGTCGTTTACAGCGATATTTCTCACACGCAGCATGGGTATATGTAAAAATACACCCCAAAACACATTGCCCTACTTCTCCTGAGTACGGCGATACCACATGAGTGACACTTTTGCAGCCAAGATGCGCAAAGGGCCCTAAACCAATGAGTACCTTTAGGATTTCACAGGCCATTTTTACGCATTTGGATTCTCACGCTTTAGGTTCCCTAAAATGCCAGGTGAGTATAAATACCCCACATGTGACCCCATTTTGGAAAGAAGACACCCCAAGGTATTCGCTGAGGGGCATGGCGAGTTCACAGAATTTTCATTTTTGGCACAAGTTAGCGGAAATTGATATATATATTTTTTAATTTTGTTTTTACAAAGTCTCATATTCCACTAACTTGTGACAAAAATAAAATTTTACATGAACTCACCATACCCATCACGGAATACCTTGGGGTGTCTTCTTTCTAAAATGGGGTCACTTGTGGGGTATTTATACTGCCCTGGCATTTTAGGGGCCCCTAAAGCGTGAGAAGAAGTCTGGAATCCAAATGCGTAAAAATGCCCTGTGAAATCCTAAAGATACTCATTGGTTTTAGGGCCCTTTGCGACCCAGGCTGCAAAAAGTGTCACACATGTGGTATCGCCGTACTCAGGAGAAGTGGGGCAATGTGTTTTGGGGTGTATTTTTATATATACCCCTGCTGGGTGTGAGAAATATCTCTGTAAACGACAATTTTTTAATTTTTTATACAAAGTTGTCAGTTTACAGAGATATTTCTCTCACCCAACATGGGTATATGTAAAAATACACCCCAAAACACATTGCCCTACTTCTCCTGAGTACGGCGATACCACATGAGTGACACTTTTTGCAGCCTGGGTCCGCAAAGGGCCCTAAAACCAATGAGTACCTTTAGCTTTACATGGCTGCTCACAATTTAGCCCGCCCAAAATGCCAGAACAGTACAAACACCCCACAAATGACCCCATTTCGGAAAGTAGACACCCCAAGGTATTCACTGAGGGGCATAATGAGCCCGTATGAGATTTTTTTTTTTTGCCAGAAGTTAGCAGAAATGGAAACTTTATTATTATTTTTTTCCTCAGAAAGTGTCATTTTCCGCTAACTTGTGAAAAAAATGAAATGATACATGAACTCACCATGCCCCCTGCGAATACTTTGGGGTGTCTTCTTTCTAAAATGGTGTCATTTGGGGGTATTTATACTATCCTGGCATTCTAGCACCTGAAGAAACATGACAGGCGCTCAGAAAGTCAGAGCTGCTTCAAAATGCCGAAATTCACTTTTTTGCACCATAGTTTGTAAACGCTATAACTTTTACCCAAACCAATAAATATACACTTATTGGACTTTTTTTTATCAAAGACATGTAGAACAATACATTTAGAGAAAAATTTATATAGAAATGTAGTTTTTTAAAAAAAAAATTACAACAGAAAGTGAAAAATGTCATTTTTTTGCAAAAATGTCGTTAAATTTTTATTAATAGCAAAAAAAGTAAAAATGTCAGCAACAATGAAATACCACCAAATGAAAGCTCTATTAGTGAGAAGAAAAGGAGGTAAAATTCATTTGGGTGGTAAGTTGCATGACGGAGCAATAAACGGTGAAAGTAGTGTAGTGCGGAATTGTAAAAAAGGGCCTGGTCACTAGGGGGGTATAAACCTGTGGTCTTCAAGTGGTTAAGCCACATTCTTTTAAATAAGATAAGGACTGAGCTATAATGAGTGTTTATAATGTCAGAGAGCAGAAAGGAGCCCATCAGATGGCTGACAGAGTAGAGAGAAAATTCAGATTCCTCTATTAGAGCATCTCAGCTCAGTACAGAAAAAAGGGTTCCATATTTGTAATAAAGACCAATTTAAAATATGATTTTTAGCTCAAAAAAATTCCTCCCAAAGGTGTACATAGCCTTTAATACTGATGACCCATTCATCCATCACATGGCCTAGGCGCAGCTCAGCCCCACAGAAGTGAATGGGGCTGAGAGCAATACCAAGCACAGCCACCATAAAATGTACAGCACTGTGCTTGGTAAGCTGCAAGAAGGCCGTGGCCTTCACAGAAGGAACCGGCGCTTTCTCAAATAGCTGATCGGATAGGTCATCAGTATCAGGATCGTTTGAATTCATTTCACTCTATGAAAAGCCACAAAAACTGCAGCATTTTCCCACAAATGCAGGGTGTGAAACCACCAGTATTGTGACTGTCAGCGTTGGACTGAAGTTCCTTCTGTCGACCAGAAGAAATGATTCTGAGAACCCATCCTCTGTGTATGCCTGACATGTGCACACCCACTTTTTAAGTTTTTTTTTACTCTTTCTAACTGAGGACCTGATAGGTCATCAGTATCTGATTGGTGGTGGTCAGACACCTAGGATTCTGCTGATCAAGTGTCTGAAAAGTCACCGGTGCCCCACCCTTCCCACAGCTTACCAAGCAGAGTGCCATGCATTGTATAGTGGCTGTGCTTGGTATTGCAGCTCAGCCCCATTAAGCCCCTATCCAGCTCATCCGTTACCAAGTGTCGGAAACCTATTAAAGTAATTTATGTTTTTATTGCACATGCAGGTCATAATAAATAAGGTTTAAGAGGATATCTGGCGGTTATTGGTTCGAAGGGTCAGCTCAAAATGAGATTATCTTCTGCTAGACCTTAGTTGCTCTGTCTTATTAGAAGTCCATTATTTTGTCTGAGCTTAGGCTTACCGGAGGATTCTCTGGTATTCTGGTGGGCCAGCTCAACCCAGGTCAATGCATTTGAAGTGATAATATTGAACGGAGAAAACGAATGGCTATCCTGCTTAGGATAAGTTATATGTGTTTCCATTATAATGTTTCATTTAATAATAATTAAGCATATAAAAAAAGTGAAAAATAATATAATCTGCTTCACTCTTCCAATAAAATTGTCAAATATGTTTGAATATATATTTCTAATTATTTTTGTCTAGGGGCTCTAGGCCCAGGTTCAGACTTTCCCAGTTTGATGTAATGCTAGTATCGACCCACTCCATTAGGCTCCACTTATATTAATGGCTCAAAAAAGCACTATTGTATGAACTGGGTCTTACAATCTAATAATCTTTGAGTCCCGGAATATTGCTCTACAGGGTGTATAGCTGCATCGGTCTTACTTTCATGATGGATACAGTATCGAGGATGAGAGACCTATAATAACCTTATCATACTGAGAGCTGTAAGGACAATTCAGTCCTTTTATTGCTGTCATTACATCTCACATCTCTCGTCTTCCAGCAGTCCTGACTGGGCAGCACATGTAGAGGCTTGACGAGGTCTAATTTGACATTTGATGAGTGGGATGAATTTGGCAGGAAGAGGACAATTATCAGAATTTGAGGAATCGTGACTCTTAGATGACTGAGATCTTTATGTGCAGCAACAAGATACTACATGGAGGTCCCGGGAGGTAAGCTGTAGTGTCATCAGTGAAAGCTGAGGACAAATGCTCATGACACAAGACAGTGAGGTGGATGCAATGTATTTATAGTATGCTGAATTAAAGCGCATCTGTCAGCAGATCTGTACCTATGACACTGGCTGACCTGTTACATGTGCTCTTGGCAGCTGAAGGCATCTGTGTTGGTCCCATGTTCATATGTGTCCACATTGCGGAGAAAAATCATGTTTTGATATATGCAAATGAGCCCCTAGGAGCAACAGGGGTGTTGCTGTTACACCTAGAGGCTCCGCCTTATCTGAAACTGCCGCACCCTGTGCATTTTGATGACACGGCCAGGTGTGATAATGTTTTCACTGCCTGGCCCTGTCAATCAAAGTGGAGAGGGCACAGCAGTTATAGAGACAGCTGAGTCTCTCCCCCGTTGCTCCTAGAGGAATTTAAGGAATTGTAATATCAGGATTCATTGTGATTATAGGAGAGAAAAGCATCAGTGAAATCCTCTGTGTGACGTGGGTGTTACTGGGTGTTACTCAGGGTTGCCAACCTTTCAGAAATTTCTGGACAGTCCGTAAAAATAGGCAACTTTTTTCCTGTGTCCGTAAAAAAATAGATGTGTCCGTAATTTTTTTTAAAGGCTGGTGCTATTTGACTAGTGCGGGCACAGACTGGAATGGAGGTAAGTATTTGAGTTATCTTTATTTGGCAGTATGTAGTTCGGCCACAATATAGGGGGTGTCATTATTTTGTACCTGAGGTACTGTAAAGCACTATGGGGACATTGGGGGCTCTTAAAAAGGGTCATTTTTGTACTGGCACACATTATAAAGGGGGCACTATGGGGACATTCATTCTACCAGGGGCACTAAAGGGGGGCAACTTTTTTGTACTGGCACACATAAGGTGGCCCTTAATGTACTGGCACACATTATAAGACCATTTTTGTACTGGCACACATTATAAGGGGGTATTTTTATACTGGCACACATTATAAGGGGGTATTTTTGTACTGACACACATTATAAGGGAGCATTTTTGTACTGGCACAGATTGTAAGGGGGAATTATTTTACTGGCAGACATCATAAGGGTCCATTTTTTGTACTGGCACACATTATAATGGGGAGTTATTACTACTGGGGGCATTATGGTTGGCTTTGTTACTACTGGGTGACTAAGGAGAACATGATTACTAGTATGGGCACTACAGGGGAATTATATCTTCTGGGGAAAAATAAGGGACATTATTACTATTAGTGGGAACTGTTACCACATAGTGCACTCTGGCAGAGAATTATTACTATTGGTGGAAATTTTGGGAGGACTGTGACAGTGGGGGGCACCCTGGCACAGTATAAACTTAGCACAATTATTTTTGGCTGACACTATGTTTACGGCACTATAAGTGTCAGGGGAAGTATTTGCTGGGCACAGTCATTTTTTAGGGCACTGTGTGCCAGTTATTATTGGGGATGGCACTATCTGTGTGGTACTAGTATTTTCTGGGGGACTGTTTTTGCAGTATAATATTGGGGAGCACAGTGGGCATAGTATTAGGGGTGGCAGAATGGGGCGTTCAGAAGGTGGGGAGGAGGATGGAAAAGTAGGAAACTATGATGTCTATGTGTCAAACTCTGCAGAGACAAGACATGGCTGAAAGAAATCATCATGATGGTCTGGTCCAAATTGAGAAGATGAGGAAAAGAGAACATCTACATCAGTGGAGACGTCACTGGATGTAACAGGTATGAAATATGGTCCTGCATTACCCTGTATGTTTTGTAGCACTCTATGTAATGTTTTGCAAGAATGCCTTTAACACTAGGGCTGGAGGGAAGGGGTTAAGTTGAGGATTTGGCATAGGGGCGCCATTTCAGTTTTTGCCTCAAGCAGCAGAAAGACTAGGTGCTACTGCTCCCCTGAATGTAGTTCACAAATTTTTTTTTTTTTAAGTATTTACTAAAATAAACATGTCAGGAGATCTGACAAGTCCTCTTTAAAGGGGTTATCCCGTATAAAGTATTGTATGGTTAAATACACACCATAATTCTAATTTTTTTTCCAAATTATACTTATTTGAAAAAAAAACTTATATCCCCAGATATTCCAGGAGTAATGTTAGTATAGCACCCCCTGCTATTTCCATGACCAATCAGTGATGCCAGGGTCAGATTATGCAGATCTATCTGGTAACAGCCAGATAAACTGTATTGCAGACTATTGGCAATTAATTCATAAACTTCTATTAGGAATAATAGAGGAATGGCACAATATAGAGTCATAAGAATAGATGCTCTAGATTTGATATTACATGGAGAATGTAACAGACATGTCAGGAGAGGGGATGAATGCAAAAACTTTTCAAACCACTGGTTTGAGAAATTATTGCTGAGGATCTGATGGCCATTTCCCGATGACGAGCGTAATTTTTACCTAGTGTCGGCTCTTTCGTTAGCCGTGTACTTTGCAGTATTACGCCTATTGTAAATGTACATGTCGCTACCAGCAGCATTTACATTTATCGATCGTGTTGCTGAACACAAAAGGTTTTTCAGCAGCAGAATCATTCAAGATTAAATGGAGTCTGTCACTACATTTACGCATAAGAGACGTCCTGGCGCCCTGTAGGTGACAATCTCAGTATCACAAACATACTTTTTGGTTTTCATAGCTACAGAAAAACAACTTTTAAACCATATGCAAATTAGTAGGGGTGGTCCTCAAGGCTAATGGTGCTTTGGCACTCCCCTCTACCTGAATTCCTGCTTCCCTCCCTCTGCATCTTCACTCCACTTCCTTCAGATTTCTATGTCAGCAACTCCCCAGTTGAAATACTGTGCAGGCACACTGCTAGACTTGCCTCGCGCCTGCGCAGTCAGCAGCCTCTTGTGCAGGATTTCAACTAGGAACCTGCTGATGTAGAAAGCTGAAGAAGGTGGAGAGAAGACATCAAGGGGAGGAGAGGGGCTCCATGTAGGTGTGAGTGCTTGAGCACTGTTAGCCCTGGGGACCACCCCTTTGGCTCTTTTCAGCTAATTTGCATATGGGTTAAAACAATTTCTAGAGCCATGAAAATGAAAGGGACAAAAGGTAAGATATGTTGCATGGGACTGTCACCTACAGGGCGCCAGGACAGCTTTAAGGCTAAGGTTACACGGCGATAAGTCACGCAACATTTTTTGTAATGATAGTCAATGGTGTGGCACTACGACATGCGACTGCAACAATCACAAAAAAAGCCATCCAAGTTGGATTTTTGTGCGACTGTCTAGACGCAATCACAGTGTGACACCATTGACCTTCATTACAAAAAATGGTGCATGACCTTTCAGTGACAAGACGTCATGCGACACGTCTGTCTGTAGCTGTACCCTTTTTTTGGCGTGTGACAACACCATGTATGTAAATGAATGAAAGAATAGCTATGAACCTGGATTCTTTATTTCAACAGGGCAACATAGTATTAGGAACTTTTATCCAGAGTTGGATTTCATTATAAACAACAGAACTGAGGTAATTTTCATCTACTGTACTTGCATCAACCTTGTGGTAGAGATAATGTACTGCTGGATGTGTCTTATTCCCTTGTCTGACTTCTCCTCAGCTCCCAGTCACTTGGGCTCTCCTTTTTAGCTAATTATTTTCTTTAGCTGCTAATTTCAATAAACATTAACCGGTCTGGTGCCGTCCTCTCAGTCACTCTCCTCAGCTGCTCTCTGACTGAAAATGAAACTAAAACTCCTGTCACAGGTGTTAGACTCAGCACCTGTGTCTTCCTGTCTCCTCCGTTGGCTTCTGTACAGTGCCACAGCCAGATATAATGACTGTCAAGACTGGACAGTTCTCAGAGAAAGCTCCTCCATCTTCATCTATAAGAGACCCCCTGTGCCATGTACATAACAGACGCCGCCCTGAACAGTAGTCTCTCTCTAATCTTACAGATGGCCATCTCTCCCTATCCTCAGGCACTCACTGGCTATGAAGAAATTATCAGTATGTCAGTAATGTAACATTTGCTCTCCTATAGGACTACTACTGCATAACACTCCACCTACCTCCAAGTAAAGAACCATAATGTTCAACAGTATTCCGCATAAATCCACGAATACGGCAATATTAATTATGTACAATAACGGCAGAGTGTTCTTTTGATAGATAAACCTTTTACATGTAGCCTTAGCCCAATGCGTAAAAATGTGGTGAGACTGTCACATTCAGTGTTTCTCCTATCGAATAATTATTACATTTGAATGGAATTGTAAGGATAATTTTCCAATGTAACAGTTTTATAGTTTTAGGCCCCTTTCAGACGAGCGAGCTCCATGCTCCGGACTCGCAGGGTGAGTATGCAACAGCTCCCATCCTGACCTCCCAGCACTGACCGGATCACATAGCATTATACTTATTTATGATGCTATGTAAACCTGAAAGAGTTCTGGAATGTATTGTATAACACTGACTGACTGATATACAGTATATATAAAATGCACAAACGAATCAAATGCTATAGAAATCTGCTGCCCGATGACCAGATTCAGTTTTCTGTTCAGCATCATATTTACCGTATTTTTCGCCATATAAGACGCACCGGCTGATAAGACGCACCTAGGTTTTTAGGGAGGAAAATAAGAAAAAAAATATTTTTGGTGGGTCTGGAAGTAATGGTGGTTTGTGGATGGCACTGTTAATGGGGGGATCTGTGGATGTCACTGTTAATGGGGAGATCTGTGGATGGCACTGTTAATGGAGAGATCTGTGGATGGCATTGTTAATGGGGGGATCTTTAGATGGCACTGTTAATGGGGACCCCTGTGGATGGCACTGTTAATGGGGGCCCATCTGTGGATGGCACTGTTAATGGGGGCCCATCTGTGGATGGCACTGTTACAAATGTGTCATCCACAGACCCCCCATACCATAACAGTGCCATCCACAGACACCCCCCCCCCCCCTGCAGCTCCAATGCTGTACCATAAAAATATAAAATATCTCCAAGTACAAATAAACTTATTAAAGATCACCCTTATTAATGTACTGTAACACAGACCCCAATACCTCCTTTACAATACGGGCAGGCCGGCCGGCCGGGCGGAAGCGTGACTCTCCGATGGCACATGCCTGCGCCTGCTTCATTCATAAAGCAGGCGCAGGCATGTGACGTCAGAGAGTCACGCTTCCTCCCGCCCGCCCGGCCTGCCCGTATTGTAAAGGAGGTATTGGGGTCTGTGTTACAGTACATTAATAAGGGTGATCTTTAATAAGTTTATTTGCCCTTTGAAGATATTTTATAATTTTATAGTACAACACTGTGAGCGGCGGGGCCGGACCGTCCCCGCTGCAATTGCCGGCCCCCGGCTCCTCCTCCTAGTCCCTCCCCGCTCGCGCGTACATCGCAGCCTGCGATGTAAAAAAAAAAAAGTCAGCATTCGCCGCATAAGACGCAGGGACATTTTCCCCCCATACGGCGAAAAATACGGTAGTTATATGCTGTTATTGGAGGATCGGAGACATATTTTCTGCTTATCGCAGCAAAAAATTGATGTAACTTCACTTATATCTGATTCACATTCATTGCTCTATACATACAATCCTCCTGTTTTCTGTTTCTTGTATGTCAACAGTATTTTTGAAAAATCCAATAAAATGTTATTTTAAAAAATCACCAAACCCCTCAGATGAATGCTGTAAAAAAATGAAAAAATTGCTGTTTTGGCAGTTTTTATTCTATCTTGCTTCAAAAAAGTGTAATATTGAACAATCAAAAAATCTTATGTACGCAAAAATTGTACCAATAAAAACGTCAACTCTTCCCGCAAAAAACAAGCCCCACACAAGACAATCGGCAGAAAAATGAAAAAAAAATAGGGCTTTCAGAAAACCATGATTTTTTCAAAAATGCTTTTTATTGTGTAAAACTGAAATAAATAAAATAAAATATAGACATATTATGTATTATGTATCACATGATCTACCCCCCAGGTGAACACCGTAAAAAATAAATAAAAACTGTCAAAAACAGCCATTTTTTTTATTTATTTTTTATAAATAAAGGTGAAACATATCAACTCAAATTTAGCACTGTCATGAAGTACAATGTGTCATAAGAAAACATTCTCAGAATGGCTTGGATAAGTAAAAGTGTTCCAAAATAATACCACATAAAGTGACACATGTCAGATTTGCAAAGAATGACCTGGGCAGGAGGGTGAAAACTGTCCCAGAATAGAAGGAGTTAAATACATGTATGTTATGTTTTACCAATCTGAGGCCCCTATTGATTAAAAAAAACAGGCCTGTGCAGTTGGAGTCAGAGTGTTGAAACATAGATAGAAGATAGACATAAGTGATTCGCTCAAAACTCAATTCGGATTGGATTTAGCCAAAGCTGTGAACCAAAATTGATTCAGGTCCAATTTGGTTCTAAGCAAATCGAAAGTGCTCCAGTTGTCCTAAAATTTTGTATATGGCACTCCTGTGGTCTCCTGAGATCGTGTGAACAAGCCCTAACTGCGTGTCTTTAGAAGCATCTTAATGTCAGAGTAAATGAGCGATCAGACAAGGGTCTGGTGTGTTACATTGTTTTGTAGAAAATGCCAAACCCTTTTTCAAATTTATCTTTAGAGTCACGCGCTACAACGTTTGATAGATAATCTAAACTACTGTAACTGCTGACAAAGAAACGGAGTGCAACCACGTCCCATGTCAAAGCTGGGGTATATTTCTCACATCAGTCATTGCTAAAAATTAATCAGATGCATTTTGACTATTATCCATTTCTTAACTGTAAAAGTGTGCCCTTTCCTCAATGGCAAAACCAAGTTCCGGTAAATAAAACATCCCAGCAAATTTAACTATATCGATTGATATAGTGTGATTTTGTATACCTCATGCACAGGACCGTATTTTTTTCCCACATGCGATCTGCATTTTTTGTGGATGCGGACCCATTCATTTCAATGGGTCTTCGATAAATGTGGACAGTACAATATTAAAGTATTGTACTATAAATTATAATGCTATGATCCTGACATTGGTAAATATAGAATTCTATCTATGGCACTATGTTTAAAGGGCAACAGTCAGCAGTTTTGTTGATGTAAAACTGCTGACAGATAAACGTAGAGTTAGAAAGCACACTGGGGGCGAACCTGCAGGCTGCAGTAAATGAGCAGCTATACATCCACTCTCCTCTGCTGTGAGTGACTGCTGTAGCAGACAACCAGGAGACCACTACAAACATCACTCGAAGTAGAGAAGAGGGGCTGTGTCGCTGATCATACACTGAGCCTGAAGTACTACAGCCTGCTGACCACCCACTAAGCCCTGGTTTTTGCTGCATTCAAAGTAAAAAAAAAAGCAGGGACAAAGGTAGGTATTACCTCATGTCCCCTGGCCAGCAGTTATGCACTGACAGTATAATTTTATATAGTATAGAACTTAGTGACTTCTTTTCGTTTCATACCCTATGAAAAAACTATGGGGGAGATTTATCATTCAGTTTGCTCCAGAAAAGTGGTGTTAAAAAGTTGCAGATAAAAATAATTGCAAGTCTAGCTTTTTAAGCCAACCTCGACTCTTTTCTGAATGAGGCATAACAATGGCAGGAGGGGCCAGCTGCAGTGACAAATTTATCTTCATTTTCACCAGTTTTCTGGCGCAAATAAAGCCAGAAATCTATGACCGCTCAGAGCTGCCGTAGATTCCTGCTGGAGGATGCCCCTAATTTATGACGAAGCCTGCGCCTCCGACAGCGTAGAGGATATCAAGACCAGCGCAGAAAATGCTGATAAATCTCCTTCTAGAAAGATAAAAGGAGCAGGTTTTGTTGCTAGAACAGAGATTGGTGCAGACAGAGAAAGTCCTGTGCAGAATCAGATCACCTCTATTATAACTGCCTCCCCAACTGCCCCTTACCAGCAACTGGGAAGCGCCTCACCACTTGTAGAAACAGAGATGAGTGAATTGATTCTAAAATTCAGAAATTAGACCCAAGTTCGGATTCTAATGAACCCGAATTTTGTTTGATTTGATTCAGGAATCAAGAAAGAGTGAAGGAAAGTGAGGAGAAGAGAGAGAGAAAAAAAGAGAGTGGGAGAGAACGAGAGAGAGAGAGACTTTTGCTCGAGACAATCTGAGAACTTTCGATTCAGATCAAATTTATTCAGGCCAGTTCAGTGAAAGTGGAACCAGATTGAATCTTAATAAATGTACTTATCATTAATACATACTTAGATCAATAATAGATAAATAAATAGTGTAGATAGCTATGTGATAGATAGACATATATGGAATAGATAGATAGAAAGATAGATATGGAATTTATAGATAGAGAGATTGTTACCACAGTAGGCAGGAACACACAGTCAGTGAGCCCTAACTTGAACACCAACCGCTTTCCCTGCCTACATGCATTGCAAGCCCTAGGCGGCAAGTCCGCAACCGGTCGATGTCCGCTACTCTGCTACAGTGCAAGACAGACACACACAGAGACAGAACAACACAGATTCCGGTCAGAACCGGAAGGACAAAACATTAAAAAATTGCAAGACAGAGGGTAGTCACAAAGCCAAGCCAAAGTCAGAACCAACGGGAACCAGTACCAACACACCAGACAGCAAGTGGTCAATGGCAAGCCAAGGTCAATAACAATAATAGCAATCCACATGCACATAGAACCAGAACCAGGAGAACAGCTAGGGAGTCTGAAGCTATCACTGGCACTGGTATATGGCCAGGATGGGTTTTAAATAGTTCCAGGATCAGAACCTGATAGTTTTATGACCCGATGCTCCATTAGTCAGACATAGCACACAGGAACAGAACAGCTCGATAATCAAGCACTGATAATCTCCTCCAGCACATGCTGCTGTGGAGAGAAACAGAACATTGCTGTCACGGACGTTCCCGTGACAGGTGGCAGGAGATCGGTGAGTCTGGCAACACGTGGTTTGATCTGACATGTTTTCGGTTTGGATCAAATGACGTCTGAGTTGTTTCTGGTGCTTGCCACACCTTCTTTCCCCAGGTGTGGCTATTATGGTCAGTTAACCTTTTCTATTTATTGTTCTTTCTCCCACTATGCTATGCAGTTTATAGCTTCTGTTTGAGTTGTGGATAGCTGGTGTGTGGATCTCGGCTGAGCTCCTGATGCTGCCATAGCCACTTGAAGTTAAGTGTTTTCTTTCCCTTTTGTATTTTGTTGGGTTATTTTGTGTGTTGCATTTCCCTGTCATTTGTATTGAGGTCTGAGGGAGACTCCTGTCCGTCCTTCCTTTTGGAGGAACACGTTTTCTCAGTCCTGACATTAGTACCAGGGTCCTATAGGGTCAGTTAGGATACTAGGTATTCCTGTGTATGAACTCACCTACCTCTGGGGTCAGTTTATACTGGTACTTAGTCAGGACTTTGATTAGGGTTTTACTAGGAGGTGCCATCTCCTTTTACCTAGTTTTCAGGCCTTATTCCCACACCCCTTTCCTTTCTATGTTCGGTGTGGTGTTTCTTCCCACACCCGAACGTGACAATTGCATCCTATTGCTAGGGATGCTGTCGCATAACAATGGGGCGTAGCATCACAGCGCGTCCCCCCCAAAGCTTGAGATCTCGCCACTGGAGCCCGGTTAGGTAAGATAGATAGATAGATAGATAGAGCATAGGATAGCTTGCTAGATAGAAAGCACTGAGAAAGATCTGCATGGACTGAAACATTTTACATATATGTGAATAAAGTATTAGCTTTGCTTGAACCATTTTTGGAGTGCTGCCATGATTTTTGTTGTTTTTTTATTTCGTAGATAGAAAAACATAAGCAAGATAGATAAAATATTGATAGATGAAAAATGGTGGGGCCTCATAGTGTGACCATTAATTGTACGTTAGATTTTTTTTACTTCCTCCTTAAGGGGTTCTCTGGGAATGATTTAAAATGTCCACCAGCTACTCGTCCTAGAATATGAGAAGGACTGGTTGTGTCCACTTGCAGAACTGTTTAGGGGGGTGAGGGGACGGGGTCTCACTACACAGTACACTCTGGCACTTACATATATTACATATCGGTGAGTTTTCCTGTTAGGCTGCTCAGCCATGACGGCATATTGTAGGTAAGATCACATTATTACCATCTATTGTATAGCAGTGTAGTGAGGCACTGCACCCTCACCCCCAGTCCTGCTCACATATGAGGGCAGTTGGCTGGCGGACATTTTTAGAAATTTCTTTAAAGCAGTAGAATCTGCTAATTAGGAGTATTAAGAGCATATTAAGCATAGATATGAACAATATTGCTTACTAAGGCTCCTTGCATTAGCACATAGGAGGTGTTTACTGCCCTTTACTCATAAATAACCGTTATATGGTCTTACTCGATGTGCTGTGAAATTAAAGCCACTACACTGAGAAAATTGAAGGCTTCAAAACTGCACATTGACTGTCAATATCTCTGTACAAAATGGCAGGTAAATAATGATTTCTAGTCAGGGAGTTAATGTCCACTTGATGTTTATAGGCTTTCTGTTCATTAATTGGGGAGAGGTTAATTGCCTGTAAATGCTTTCATCAAAGCTGATACTTCTCTGAAGGCCAGGAGAAAATGTCAGCGTACGCCTAGATCCCTATGGAAGCCTGACACATTTCTGAAACTATGGCATTTCCAAGACTCAATCTATCTTCTAGACTTTCACCACCAGCTGGACCTAAAAAGACCTGCAGAAAACAGGTTTATCAATATTTTAAAAGGAAATGCAGTTCTGTCTGAATGTAGTTCCCCATCAATAAATTTGAAGGCAAAATATACCTTGAAAATTTAATTTAGAGACAAATATACCTTTCATATGGAGAATCCGCTCTCATGGCAGGCTGAATTATGAAGTGGCAATCCGCAGAAACACATTCCTACAAGGTTTGAGCATTCATCTTTGTAATAACATTCAGGAGCACTGCTTGTCCTCTGTCTACAGACACTTTTTGCAAGCA
The DNA here is from genome assembly GCA_033119425.1 of Bufotes viridis. NCBI lineage: Eukaryota > Metazoa > Chordata > Amphibia > Anura > Bufonidae > Bufotes > Bufotes viridis. Next base: position 96,271,982 of record CM065589.1, read on the forward strand.
GACAAGTAAATAAGGACAAAGGACTGGGAAATCATTCTTAGTGAACTCAAAGGCACTTTGTCCCATTTTTTTTTTTTGATTGCATGTTGCTCATTTTTGGCTAAAAATCATTTAATAAACCTTATCTCCAAACTACTGAGAGGTCATAAACACATATTTAAGCCACATTTTTATCAGTAACATAAGAACTGAACTATGATGACTGTTTATAATGTCAGACAGCAGAGATAAGGAGCCCGTCTGCTCCTGGTCTGACGGAAAAGACAGAAAATCTACAGGCTACTACTACAGCATGTCAGCTCTGTACAGAGAAAAGGACGCCATATTTTTAATAAAGATCAATTTAAAAAATTATTTTTTGCTCAAAATCAGTACAATGCAATAATTAATAAAAAAATGCCCTCAAAGGTGTTACATAGCCTTTAAAGCTGAAGCTCACAGTTTGCTTCAGTACTTTACTGCTTTTCAGCTTTGATCTTTTTAGGACTCCATAAACCAGCCTACTGTCCAGAGTCCACATGCTCCTCTGACAGATGATGTAGGCAGAAATAAGGATTGAGCATGTTGAATTTCAATGCCCATCCCTTTTGTTCTGAAGGTAGATAAGCTGTCACCACAGGTCTCTGGCCGTGGCTTACTCCTTTCCTTATTTTACAACATATGCACACTCGGCAGAGCCGAGTTTGCATGTGTATGGGCAAGTTGTGCGGAACAGCAGTCAGTAGAGTGCCCGACAGCTACTGAAGCATAGCTATGATCACAGCTATGTGAGCATAGACTCTAAGGTAGTATGAATCATTACAGGCTCAGCTCTGCTTGTTCAGACTCAGATGATTATAAACTACAGGTAACAAAACCACTAATAAGGCTAGGTTCCCTTCTGCTTTTAAATTCCGCCATTCTGTTCTAGCATATGCCAGACAACCGCCAGCGTCCGACATCCCATTGTCTATAATGAGGACCATCGGGTTTCCAGCATTCATGAATACCAGCATTCTGCTGGACAAATTTCATCCTTTCTTTTTTTTTCGACTGAATCTGCGACAAAGATCAAGAAGAATATCAGGTAACTTCCGCACATTTTCTAAGCCAAATGAACTTCAACATTAGGGATCCTAGCTTTTCACCTTTATGTATATTGCATTTCTATATACAGTATGCAGTTCTTAGTAACACTTTAGACAAAATTCCATAACTTGTGAAATGTACCTACAAGGGTCTTAATATGCAAATGCACCGAAATGTAAGTAAGTAGGCAGTGCATCCTTCACACTCGGGGTAAGTTTATATGGGATGGAAATGCTGCAAATCATGGATAATCTGCAGCGGAATACAGTAGCAGGCAAGTGGATGAGATTTGAACAAATTTAAGGCCAGGTTCACATCACCATTTTGTTTTTGTTTTCCTTTCCTCTGATCTGTCTGTCTGAGATCCCTTATTTTTGACGGGGGGGGGGGGGAGTCTTCCACGCAGGATGCTCAAAATAAAGGATCCATTTTTTCTCCTGTTCTTCTGACAGATCAGGAGAATGGAAAATGAAACGGTGATGTGAACCTAGCCTTATCCTTGGCATATGTGGGTATTTCTCCAGCATGGTGGGACCCCGCTCTTCAAGTAGGAGTGGGACCCAAACCTATTGGACATTTATGGCATATTCTATGTGCCCTAAATGTCCAGATGGGAACACGTCTTTAATTCTGATGACCTATGAAATATTTAGACAAAAAAAAACAACACAATCACCTTGAGGCTTGATTTTTAATTAAAACACTCATTTCAGTATATGACAGTACAAAATCCAATTTGGAAATTACTGCCTGTCACCAATATGCAGATCAACCCAGCAGTAATATTAGACTGCAGATTGACATATAGTGTGCTGAAGTTTATAGACATGCCATCTCCTACATGCCATACTATACATGTATGTGCCATGAAGAAGTTTAATATGGAAACCCCAATGTGCCACGGGGTGTAAATTTTCCCAGTAAAAAAATTCTTGTAAATAAAAATTTGGCATATATTATAAAAAGCACTAGAATACCCCTTAACATTAAGGCTTTAAATTAAGATATAAATACAATTCTGCGCGTACAGCCACCCACCGCCCAGCGGCCCATTCTTAGATCTCTTTTACATACTTCTCAATCAACACATTCAAGTAAAGAACAGAAAGCACTTTAGTTTAAAATCCCATGGTAGGGAGACATGAAAAAAACGTAAAAGACCATAAAACACGAAGAGTAACCCTCAAGGGGAAATTCTCCATTTGCAAAATTATATGAGACGTAATGGGAATTTCCTCTCATACATCATCAATTTATCTGCGCTTCCTTAAAAAATCAATCCCTCTACTGCAGAAGCCAAGGCCTTAATAACACATTATACCTCCTGTAGTGTAACAATGACCACTTAAATCCTGTGAATTTTACTTTACTTCATTTTATTAAAGTACCACTTTTTACAGCCCATATATCCAGCTTTTTTAAATCATTATATTTGTCAATGCAATTTTCAGATTAAATTATTTTGTATTCACTCAACATTATTCAAATAGGAAACAGCTGGCATTAGTTATAATATATAGAGATATATATATATATATATATATATATATATTATACATGTGTATATATCTAATATATAAAGCTGAGTGTACGTTAACAAGTGGCTCAAGAACTGGTGTAGGAAGGAGGGGTTCGGGTTCCTGGAGAACTCGGCCGACTTCTCTGTCGGCTACAGGCTCTATCGTAGGGACGGGCTGCACTTAATGGGGAAGGGGCAGCTGTGTTGGGGAGAAAGATGGCTAGAAGGTTGGAGGAGTGTTTAAACTAGGGACTGGGGGAGGGTAATTACATTATAGGAGGGGAAGTTAGTGCAGATAGAGACCAGGGGCGAGGTAGTGTGACTGGGGGAGGAATGGAAGGGGGGACTAGAACAGCTCAGAATGAAAGATGTAGGGTAAAAAATACACATAAACCTGTCAAATGTATGTATACTAATGCCAGAAGCCTGACTAACAAGACTGGTGAACTGGAATTAGTGATGTGTGAGGAGGACTATGTGGGAATAACTGAGACATGGCTGGATGATAGCTATGACTGGGCAGTTAATATAAAAGGTTACAATCTGCTTAGAAAGGATCGTCAAAACCGGAGAGGTGGAGTGGTCTGCCTCTATGTGAAGTCGTGTCTAAATCCCGTAATTCGAGAATACATCTCTGAGGGACATGAACATGTGGAGTCACTGTGGGTAGAAATACATGGAGCAAAAAACAATAATAAAATACTAATAGGAGTGTATTATAAACCACCTAATATACCAGAGTCCACAGAAAATCTATTACTAAACGAGACAGACGAGGCGGCAAATCATAGTGAAGTCGTTATCATGGGGGACTTCAACTACCCAGATATAGACTGGGAAACTGAAAGCTGTACATCCCAAAAAGGAAACAGGTTCTTGGCAATAGCCAAAGACAATTTCCTTTCCCAACTGGTTCAGGACCCCACTAGAGGGACGGCCATACTGGACTTAGTATAAACCAATAGACCTGATAGAACAACAGATGTGTAGGTTGGGGGACACCTTGGAAATAGTGACCATAAAGTTATAACCTTCCAATTATCCATTAAACGAGAGTTTCTAAAGGGAGGAACAAAAATACCAAACTTCAAAAAAGCAAAATTTAGCCAACTAAGCGAGGCCATAGGCCTAACTAACTGGGACAAAGTCCTCAAAAATAAAAATACAACCATAAAATGGGAGATTTTTAAAAGCATTGTAACATCTAGTTGTGAGAGGTACATACCTTATAGGAATAAAAGGCTAAGGAACAATAAGAAACCAATGTGGATAAATGGAACCGTAAAGAAAGCAATAAATGACAAAAAGAAAGCATATAAATCACTAAAACAGGAGGGGAGTCAGGAAGCATTGATAAACTATAAGGAAAAAAATAGAATATGTAAAAAACTAATAAAATTTGCCAAACTAGAGACCGAGAGATTAATTGCCAAAGAGAGTAAAACTAACCCTAAAATGTTCTTCAATTATATAAATAGTAAAAAATATAAATCTGAAGGAGTCGGCCCTCTACATAGCAATGAGGGGGGTGTTGCAGAGAGCGACGAGGATAAAGCAAAACTATTAAATATTTTTTCTCCACTATATTCACTGAGGAAAATAAACTGTCAGATGAAATGCAGAATGTAAAAGTAAATTCCCCATTAAAAGTGCCCTGTCTGACCCAGGAAGAAGTACAACAGCGACTTAAAAAGATTAAAATAGACAAATCGCCAGGACCGGATGGCATACACCCCCGTATCCTAAGGGAATTAAGTGATGTCATAGCCAGACCTTTTTTCTGATATTTACGGACTCTATACTGACAGGGAATGTTCCACAGGATTGGCGCATAGCAAATGTGGTGCCAATATTCAAAAAGGGTCCAAAAACAGAGCCTGGAAATTATAGGCCGGTAAGTTTAACATCTATTGTTGGTAAACTGTTTGAAGGGTTTCTAAGAGATGCTATTTTGGAGTATCTCAATGAAAATAAGCAAATAACGCCATATCAGCAAGGCTTCATGAGGGATCGGTCATCCCAAACGAATTTAATCAGTTTCTATGAGGAGGTAAGTTCTAGACTTGACAGCGGCGAATCAATGGATGTCATATATCTAGACTTCTCCAAAGCATTTGACACCGTACCTCATAAAAGGTTAGTATATAAAATGAGGATGCTCGGACTGGGAGAAAATGTCTGTATGTGGGTAAGTAACTGGCTAGGTGACAGAAAACAGAGGTTATTAACGGTACACACTCAGATTGGGTCACTGTCACTAGTGGGGTACCTCAGGGGTCAGTATTGGGCCCTATTCTCTTCAATATATTTATTAATGATCTTGTAGAAGGCCTGCACAGTAAAATATCTATTTTTGCAGATGACACTAAACTGTGTAAAGTAATTAACACTGAAGAGGACAGTTTTCTGCTACAGAGGGATCTGGATAGATTGGAGGCTTGGGCAGAAAAATGGCAGATGAGGTTTAACACTGACAAATGTAAAGTTATGCACATGGGAAGGAATAATGCAAGTCAAAAAAGACGACTGAGGGGAGATCTAATAACTATGTATAAATATATCAGGGGTCAGTACAGAGATCTGTCCCATCATCTATTTATCCCCAGGACTGTGACTGTGACAAGGGGACATCCTCTGCGTCTGGAGGAAAGAAGGTTTGTACACAAACATAGAAAAGGATTCTTCACTGTAAGAGCAGTGAGACTATGGAACTCTCTGCCTGAGGAGGTGGTGATGGTGAGTACAATAAAGGAATTCAAGAGGGGACTGGATGTATTTCTGGAGTGTAATAATATTACAGGCTATAGCTACTAGAGAGGGGTCGTTGATCCAGGGAGTTATTCTGATTGCCTGATTGGAGTCGGGAAGGAATTTTTTTCCCCTTAAGTGGGGAAAATTTGCTTCTGCCTCACAGGGTTTTTTTTGCCTTCCTCTGGATCAACTTATAGGAAACAGGCCGAACTGGAGGGACAAATGTCTTTTTTCGGTCTTATATACTATGTTACTATGTTACGTATGTATGTATGTCCACTAAAGGAATCCGCACCATCGCATTTACAATCATGAAATTTTGCACAGGTGCCTCCTGTGACTCAGGGAACGTCATAGATAGAGATGAGCGAATTTCTCAAAAATTCAATTCGGCTGGTTCGCCGAATTTTCCCCAAAAATTCGCTTAGATCCGAATTTATTCGCTGCGAAACGCTGCGAAAAACGGGCTGCAGAGAGCCTTTATAGGGGTGTAGAACACTGTGCCTTGCAGTAACATGCATAGGGAGTCTGCTGTGGTAGTGAAATAATACTGTGAGTCCGCATGACATGCAGATGACAGGCGTCGCTCTTAGAATCACTGCACACTTCACTTATTTGAGCAGTCACAGGGCCAAAACTGAACAAATAACTCAAGTGTGAACTCATTCTTACAGGTCTATGTTAGCGTCAAGAAGGCTACAGAGTGGCACAATGACAGAGTCTGGAGGTGGCAGCAGCATAAGGAGGCCACAGAGTGGCACAATGGCAGAGTTTGGATAAAAGACTGAGGGCACAGATTGTTGAGAAAGATACAGATGGAAAGTTATCTATAGAGTTGTACAACGGCAACCTGCAGATTGTCACTTCAATGTAAAATTTAAATTTTTCAATACATTTTTTTAAATATTAAATACCGAGGGCACAAATTGTTGAGAAATATGCAGAAGGAAAGTTGTCTGTAGAGCTGTACGATGGTAACCTGCAGATTAATGCAGCCCTCAAAAGCAAGTTGGGTTTGACGTTTCCAAAACCCAAATTAGATCGTGGGGCGGGTGATCAGTCTAAGACCTTGAAGCAGCAGCAGCAGCATGATACCAATGAATGGCATGGTGACATAGTGTGGATATGACAGCAGAAGCATGATACCACAGAGTGGCAAGGTGACATAGTGTGGAGATGGATGATCTAATCTGATGCATCAGCAGTAGTGGGTGGAAATCCTGGCTGATCCACGCCTGATTCATCTTGACAAAAGTAATTCTCTACACATTTTGGGTGGACAGGGGAGTTCTTCTTGGGGTAACTATGACCCCTGCCACACTAAACACCCGCTCTGATGCCACACTACTTTCCAGGCAGGACAGCTTTTCCAGCAAACTCAGCCAGTTGTGGCCACAAATCTAGTTTGGCTGCCAAGTAGTCCAGCGGATCTTCTATGACGGCTGGCATCGTGCTGTCAAAATATGCCACCACCTGCTGGTTCAGGTCCTGCTCCAGGACTACCTGCTGCTGCTGGTGAGTAGTTTCTTCACTATGTGGGTTAAGAAAGCTGCTTATTAGTGACGCTAGACTCAGGCTGCTGGTGCTGCTGTCACTTGCGACCAAGTCGAAGATCGAGTGAACCAATCAAGAACAGCTGGGTTGCTTGATAAGACATGACTGGTGCATTGTTGAGTCGCTTACCCCTTAACCTCCACCCTTCCCATCCAATAATGACAGATTCCGCAAGTGGATTTTATGGCCACAGCAGCCTTTTATTAATAACATAAATACAAATAAATACCATAAATAATAACTTAACCCTTGACCTTCCCACTTGAAGGCCCCACCCTAGAACCTTACCAAGAACCTATGAATGACAACACGGGGAGGGTCCTTGGAGCCCCGTAAATGACGGATAACTGCCCCGCCCTGAGTTAAATTACCTCTAGCCGTAAACGCCAGCTCAGAGGCAGGAACCGGTAACCAAGGGCAACCAACTTGGGACGCTACCCGCCATATCACACCTTAAACCATTACCTGGGGAGTCCAGAGCCTCCTTTGGCTCCCTCCCCACCACACCAGAGCCACCATAACCACCAACTCCAAGGACCCCCCACCGCCCTCGACTCAAGAAGGTGAACACCTCACCTCCTTGCGTCCCGCCACACCCGCAGCGCCAATTCAATCCCGTCCTGCAAACCCGAACACCAGAGATCAATCCCCACCCCATTCAGGTGCACCCCATCACTCCTCCAAAACGCTCCATCGCCAGACTCCAGCTCCCTATGTCGAACAACAATGCCCCATTCCGTGCCACAAATCTACCAACCGCCCTGTTCAACTTAATTCTCGCCTTATTTAGTCGCTCCACAGACCTCGCCTCTCTCCAATGCCGGCGTGGTACCATATCCGACCAAACCGTAACCAGCTGCGTATACTGCGCCCACAACCGTAGCAGATCAAACTTAATATCCCTCGCCAATTCTCGGGAGGGGCGCACCCCCAAATCATTCCCCCCTACATGTAGCACCAAAACCCCCGGAGGCCTATCCAAACGTGCAAACCTGTGAAACTCAGGAAGAACCCGACTCCACAGCATCCCTTGCATCCCAATCCAACGAATCACCGCCTCCTCTCTTGGGAATGACAACTATCTCCCATCCGGCCTGACCGCTGCGCGCAATGCTCCCCAGAACACATAGGAGTGCCCCAAAATCCAAACAAGAGAGAAAAAGAAACATCAACCAAACACCGCCCCCGACACCAGTCCCCTACCAAATACATTCCCAATTAAACCCATGCAGGCCTCACATATGATCGAAATCGAATAGACTCCCAACGGCCAATGCGCCAAATAACATCCTCACCCAACCCCCTCCTGGCAGCCTCCGTGGCCGCACCTTTCCGAAATGAATGTCCCCCATACAACGAGGGATCCCTACCCAACCTCGTCAGACACGATCGTAGGACCGCCAGAAACTGGAAACGAGAAAGATAAGACCCGTCTCCATGAACCAATAAAGGGCCCATGCCCCCCGTCCCACCATATCCCCAAAATTCCCTGAGACATAGAACCGGGCATGCGGCCGATCCCTCTACTTGGAACAACACCACTCGACAACCCTGCCCACGCTGATCCGTTTTCGACCTTCTAATGCAGAATTCCAATCGGTCGTCAAATAATTCCACATCCTGCCCACAAGGGCCCCCAGCCCGCCCCCTACTCGGACAAACCAACTCCCCGATCCGCAATGCTCCAAAAAAGGCGAGTGAAAAAGCCAGCTTGAACAGCCTGACCTCCCCAGTTGAAGTACAAATCCCCTCCAATTGACCCAACAAATCAACCAACAAACCAAACGAAATCGGATGGCGACTATCCACCGTGGATGCACGCCTACTCCAACCCCTTAAAGCCTGTGCAACCCAAAACGACTTAGTCACATCCACCACCCCCCGACACCGGCAACCAAAAGCCACACCCGCCATAAACTTAGTCAACCTGGTATACGACCACCCCTCCTCCCTACAGTGCCCCACCCAAAGCAACATCAACGCGCTGTCCTCCAACCCACAACCCTGTAAACGCCGCCTCCAAAGCTCCCATTGGGCCCACGCCCGGTCATATGCCGCCCATGTGCCCGCCGCCAAAGAACCCCTCACCAGGTCTTCAACCGACCGAATGGCAGATTTCACAGTTCCGGTGGAAAGCTGGTTCCTTACGTCTCCGCCTCCGGTGCCAACATCCGAAAACGGTCCCACTGGAAACGAGACAAAGCATCCGCAATTGAGTTACTAACCCCTGGGACATGAGACGCTACTACCCACGCGTTCAAAGATAAGCAACCCAATGTCAAATACTGAAGCAATCGCACAACCAGCGGCGACGAAGCGGAATTGCGATTAATGGCCTCAACCACCCCCATATTGTCGCAATGAAAACATACCTTCCGGTCACGAAAGAAGTCACCCCAAATGGACACCGCAACCACAATGGGGAAAAGCTCCAGTAACACCAGGTTCTTCACCAAGCCCTCCTCCTCCATGCTTCCGGCCATTCCCCACACACCAACGGCCCCCAGATACGCCCCAAAACCCCGACCCCCGCTGCATCTGTAAACAAATCTAACTCCGCCGCCGACACCCCCAGCCATCCACAAAGACCGCCCGTTATAGGTCTCCAAAAAGATGCCCACACCGTCAAGTCGTCCCGCAACTCACGGGTAACCCGAACAAAATGGTGGGGAGACCGCACCCCGCCGTCGCCCTTGCTAACTTCCTACAAAAAATCCGCCCCATGGGCATAATCCGACATGCAAAATTGAGTTTTCCCAATAGGGACTGCAACTCACGGAGCCGCATTTTTGCGTTTTCCGCAAGCCCCAGACACCTCCCGCCGCAAATCTGCAAGTTTGTCCCCAGGCAACCTGCATTCCATAGCCACCGTGTCAATGACTATCCCCAAAAACTCAACTGCGTAGTCGGGCCTTCCGTCTTCTCAGACGCCAAAGGAACCCCGAAAGGCGGGACATAGCTTCAAATAAATGCAGCATCACAGAGCAGCCATTAGAACATGGGGGCCCGATAAACAAAAATCATCCAAATAATCAATGACAGAACGCCAACCAGTACCACTCGCGTACAACCCACTCCAGAAAAGTACTGAACTTCTCAAAATAAGCACACGAAACCGAACACCCCATAGGCAAACACTGGTCAACAAAATAACCCCGTCCCAGAAACACCCCAACAAGTGCTGACACTCCGGATGAACAGGTAAAAGACGAAACGCCGCCTCAATGTCAACCTTGGCCAACAGCGCCCTTGCCCATACAACCGAACCCAACGAACCGCCTCATCAAAGGACGTATAAACAACCGAACACAAATCCGGCGCAATCCCATCATTAACCGAATTCCCTCACGGGAAAGAGAGGTGATGTATAAGGCGAAATTTATTCGGCTCCCGTTTTGGCACGACACCCAGCGGAGACACCCGCAAATCCTGCATCGGCAGCTCCCGAAAGGGCCCTGCCATGCGACCTAACTCCACCTCCTTCCGTAGTTTTTCGGTCACTACCCCAGGAAGTTCCGCTGCAGAATGTAAATTCTTTCCCCCTGAACCAACAACCCCCTCGACAAACGGTATCCGAAAACCCTCCCGAAAACCGGTTAACAAAAAATCCGCCGCCTCTATATCAGGGTAGTCATTTAGAAAACGCTCCATCTCGGCTACCCGAACTGGCGTCCGCCCCTTTTCCCGTCGCATCACCCCCACTCTTCCCTCTGCGCCCTTGAAGCACCGCTGCGCCCGTGGTTTCCACCGCAAGAGGAACATTCGTGCTTGAACTTGCACTTGTCCCCGTACTCTGCATCCTCCTTCGTTGAACAAAAACAGAGTCCCTTAACAGAAGCCGCCGAGCGCTCCGATTGCCCAGAATCCCGGCACCCCCGGAAAGGGCTGCCCAGCCCTGACCGGAGTCATAACCCGCATCCACAGGCCAATATCTTTATGGTCCCAGCGCATACTAGGCCGGACCGCTTTCCGCTGCCTAAACTGCTCATCGTACCGCAACCACCCGAAACCCCTATACACACGGTACGCCTCGCCAATTGCATCCAGATAACAAAAAGCGCCCGAACAATTGTCTGGCGCCTTCTCCCAATAACACTGGCCAAGATCACAAAAGCCTGCAACCAGTTCGAGAAAGTCCGCGGAATCAAACGATAACGCCGCTTATCCTCCTCCTCCTTCTTCCTATCATCCCTCCTATCCCTGTCCAAATTAAAACGTTCCAGAGGAAGCAGCGAAAATATATCCACATACTCCCCTTCCAAATTCTCTCCCGAACTTCCTGCTTCAAGTGCGCCCCAGCGGCCCCTCAAAGCACACATAAACTTCCCCTTTGCCGCGTCATCTAAACGCGGCTCTTCCACAGCCTTCTCTTTCGCCCCATCCCTCTCCTTTTCCCCGCCCGTATCCGCCACTACTTGCTGAGACGTGCTAACCACACCGCCAACCCTGGAACTGACTGCCCCTGCGCCCGCCCCACCAAGAGTCCCAGCCTCACTCGCAGCCTGCAACCCTGGTCGTTGTACACCCCATGCCGCCAGCGGCGACCCCGCCACTGACCCCGTCCCCACCAACCCCGTCACCAAATCCCGCAACCCCAACAACAACTCCCCTAACCCTCCTGCCACAGACACCCCAGAGCCTCCTGCAACCCCTGAAGCTCCCCCACTATTAGCAACCACTAAAGAGGAATCCCCGCTTGTCTCACCTGGCTGCGTGGACGCTGTGACTCCACCAGCCGGAACGTGAGGCACTAAAACTTGACTGGCGACGAACTCCCGTCCGGTTGTCCCACGATGGTCAGCGACTTCAGCTCTTCTCCTGGATGCTCCTGATTCTGCAGCCTGCAATTCCCCAGCTGCGCCACCAGATGTCACTATTACGGCACTTGCAGATCCCAAGGCCTGTAGTACCCCAGCCTCGCCACTAGATGTCGCCCTCGTCTCATTGGAAGCTCCAAAAGCCTGCAGTTCTGCAGCTCTGCCACCAGATGTCGCCCTTCCTTCTCCACAGAGAGCCGACAAAGAGCCAGCCCCGCGCTGCTCTGGTAAGGGAACAAGCACAGGGCCGCCCACATGACCCCGCTGGCCTGCTGATTCAGTCTGCAGAACTCTCCCACGCCGGGCAGGGAGACCAGGGCCTGATCCCCCTGCCGAACCAGGTCCAGATCCCACGCCGCCTGCATCAGAGGAGGGGAGGTCCCGCACCCTCCTCCTGGGGTCCCGCCTCACAACGGGATTCCTCCCAGCACGAGACTGCCTGGAAGCCCGGGTACTCACCGCAGCTCGTGCTGGAGGGTCCACAGAGGGGCTCCTTACCCGGCGCCGAACCCTCGGGGTCACTTCAGGACTTAGGCGCGCCGGAGGCCTAGTCCTCCGCGGCCGGCTGGAGGGGAGAGCTTGAGCAGCAGCCTCCCCAGACCCCAGGAGCAGGCCTTGAATAGTAGCCTGCAGCCAGTCAGATCCCCTGCTCTCCGCTGCCACACGGAGCTGTGCCAGGAGCGCCTCCACCTCGGACATCGTGGGACAGGAACACCAAAAGAGGTACCGCAGCAGCTCAAACACAGGCTGCTGCCACACTGCTGTCCTTAAAAAATGGCCCCTTTTCCCGCCCTTGCTAACCCTTTTATGCCCTTAGCCACTCCCCCATTCCTTCGTCACTATCCTTTCTCCTTAACCCTTAGTGAACCGAATCCTCTCCCTCCAAGCCCCAGTCATGCCAGGCCTTCATCCAGTCTTGCAGCCCTATTCCGGCCTGCACTCGACCGCTAGCTGACATGTGGACCTGAGGCTTTGGGAAGAACCCCCTGCTGTCACGCCCTCTTACTCTGCTGCGACCTGTGCCTGGGACAGAATCATTTACACCTCTGACACTCCCCTGTACATGGTCTGGCACTTCTCTGTCTGACATACTTTTAGCTGAACTAAATAAACTAAAAGCAAATTAAAATACCCCTAAAAGCTCTAAATATATATTTCTTTTTTTAATGAGAGAGGCAACTAAAGGATTTGAAATTGGCAACGAAACGATTTCAGCGTATAAAACAGCAAAAGTAAACTGCGTATATATTTCTCGTATTGGACTAAGATAGGCCACTAAACGATTTCTAAGTAAATAACAGAAAAAGTGAACTGCGAATATTTTTCTCTTTTTCTCTAGAAATATATGACAATAAACGCTCTCAGCGCAAATAACACCAATTGTGAACTGCGTCTATTTTTCTTGCATGGTAGTGAAATATGACAAGAAACGCTTACAGCGCAAATAACACCAAATGTGAACTGTGTCTATTTTTCTCGTATTATAGTGAAATATGGCAATAAACGCTTTCAGCCCAAAAAACACCAAATGTGAACTGCGTCTATTTTTCTCGTATTCTAGTGAAATATGGCAATAAATGCTTTTAGCGCAAATAACACCAAATGTGAACTGCGTCTATTTTTCTCGTATTGTACTCGAACATGACAAGAAAAGCTTTTAGTGCAAATAACAGCAAAAATTAAACTAGTCTATTTTTCTCTTTTTCTGTAGAAATATGGCAATAAATGCTTTTTGCGCAAATAACAGAAAATGTGACCTGCGTCTATTTTTCTCGTATTGTAGTGAAATGTGACAAGAAACGCTTTCAGCGCAAATAACACCAAATGTGAACTGTGTCTATTTTTCTCGTATTCTAGTGAAACATGGCAATAAATGCTTTTAGCGCAAATAACACCAAATGTGAACTGCGTCTATTTTTCTCATATTGAAGTGAAATATGGCAATAAATACTTTTAGCGCAAATAACACCAAATGTGAACTGCGTCTATTTTTCTCATATTGTTGTGAAATATGGCAATAAATATGTTTTTAGATCACAGAAAAAAAATGCACCATACGGATATGCCACTGACTATACTAGCTAGTCAAACAAGCAGATATTAAAAGTTGAGACTTTACTGTCAGGAACACATCGGAGCCCCTCATGCACCACGTCATGGTCGCTCAGCATGGCATGGGGTCCTACCACTACTCTAACTATGGTGTGAACTCAGTCTGAAGGTGATGGAATACTGTTCACAGCCAAGCTTCTACACAACCGCATAGCAGGACAACTAATGCAATGTGAATAAAGCAAGACTGCAAGCCACACCCATATCAGACCGTGTGATGGAGGCTACCAGGTGCAAAAGAATGTTAAATGCCAGGTGAAGGCACATTCAATACATATGGAACAAGATCACAGAAATATAGTGGCCAATATGGGGGAACTGCTCAGACCCCAAACACTGTAGCGTGTTTCTCATTGGGGGAGCAGGACTCCACAGATAAAAGCCACTAAAGAATTTTCAACATAGCACTTGTACCCCAATAACTAATTGCTGGAATGACAGAGCTGTATTATGAGACTATCTGGATCCCCAAGTAATGTTTCCCTACACTTGTAAATCACTTCTTTTCATAATGAGGATTTCCCTATGACTCTCCCTACCATCTGCACACGTCTCTCCCTGCCTGTGAAATGATTCCTCTCACTATACTTTACTAAAGAAAAGCAAAGACAGGTGCACTCTGCGATAATACTAAACCCTCACACTGATGTAAAATTAAGAGGTTAGTTCGACATATCCTACTATGAGGACATGTCTTAAGCTCGGGCACCGCGCCAAGGTCTCTCAAGTAGCCCGAGGCCCTATTACTCACCTACCTGTGCTGTTTGGGCAATACCAGGGGCCAGTGGCTGGATTACGGGAGCATAAGGCCTGACTCACAGACAGCTTACCAGTAACCTCCAGCATGTAGCCATGCCTGCAATGGGAGGTGGGAAGTGCCTGTGAGCCCCACCCAAGACTGGGCCTAAACAGGTACACCTGAATGTAGCCTGTAAATGAAAAACAGGCACATTTAAATAGGAGTTTATACACCTCCATACATAAGACTATACAAACCATAAGAAAACGTTATGTTAAACAGGCAGGATGGTTATTGTGGTACTTGTAGTCTGTTGCTGGCATCTTCCATTGTATGCATTTTTTTGCTGTTGATTGCCATAAGCAAGAGACTACAAGTGCAGGATATGCTCCCCTATATATATATGCACAACTGCATGTGGGTTTGAGCATATCCTGCCTTTTTAACACCACGTTTTCTAATAGTTTGTATACTCTCAATATCCTTTCCCTGCAGTAGTAAATCGCTTTCTTTTTTCTTTCTTTTTTTTTTAACAATTAGTGGTTCTTTCACTCTTGCTAGCACCTGCATACACGTCTGTCCCTGAATGATGGTACAGTGGTGAATAGCAGACTCTAAGATGGCCGCCGTATTTATAGGGCTGTGACATCACTGGGCTGGCTGCTAATTGGCTGCATGCATGGCATTATGGGTCATCCCGCCTTCCCAGAGTTCCTTGCCCCATGTCCTCACACATGTAGCCACCATTTTAGCCACCATTGTAGCCGGCTAGATACCATGTTAGGAAAAATAGTGATTCGTTACCACGAAACGCAATGAAATTCGCATTCGTTCAGAATCAAATTTTTCCTGACATTCTAAACGAATTCGACTTCGTCAGCTTCGATTCGCTCATCCCTAGTCATAGACTATGTTTTGAGGGGAAATTTCCCCCCCACGCTCTCCAATTATTTGCCAAAAAGTACGCTTAGTAACCTAATCGCCAAACTACAGGAGACGTTGGCAGTTGTGGCAGTTAACCTGGATAATTATCAGGTTGCATATAGCAACCAATCACAGCTCAGCTTCTATTTTGCTACAGGTCATTAATATGAGCTCTGATTGGTTGCTATGGGCAAAGGACATTCTTAGTATAAGACAGCTTTTGTGTAAGTTAATATGATTTAGATTGCGACTCTTAGCCAACATTGTTGTAGAGGCTGATGTAACTCACATGACCGTAAGTTTATACTAATTCTATGGGGTTTTAGATACTGTCAAATAAAGACAATAATGCCCAGCTGTGGAGGTCTTTGTTGGGGGGAGGGTGGGGTGTTGTGGAGGTCACTGTTAAAGAAGCGGGCTGCCGTGAAGGTCAAAGTTAAGGGGGTGGGCAGCTGTGGAGGTCACACTTTAAGGAGGCGGTGCACTGTAGGGGGGGTTAATGTTAAGGGGTGGGGTGCTGTAGAGGTCACTGTTATGGGGGATACTGCTGATATCTTTTAATGACACACACAAACATTAAATGAAATAGATGAAATATACCAGTGCGAAGTTGGTTCCTTCTGCTAATATATATATATATATATATATATATGTATATATGTTGCAGGAAGGCACAAGGGACCATTGTTGATGGTAGATATGTATGACCGAGGTTCCTGGCTTTGGTGAAGTATGAGCCAGTATTTCAGGTGTCAGCGGCAGTGGCTAGTTGACACTTTGTTATTTAGCATAGCTGTGAATAGCTGATCCAGGACTGCTCTTACTGGGAGTAGTCATAGTGCTGCGTAGGTGAATACTCCCCACGTTCCAGTTCTACAAAAAACAGCCAGCAGTGTGAGGTGGGGTGATTACCTCTCTCTGGCAGTGGAGCTCGGTGGAGAGCTGTGTTGGATCAGAGTTTGAGCCGGAGTTGCTGTGCCTGAAAGGCAGAGGACAAAGCGAGGTCCACATACACCCCATGGGGTTACCGTACTGAGAAAAACCATAGTTGTGTGATACTATAGATACAGGACTTTATTGTTTCTTTAACACAGGCTGGAGCAAGCTGGTCACTGCAGTTTCCTGCCTTATTTTTTTGGCAAGAATAAATGACAATTGTTGCTTTGCTTTCACCGCTAAAAGGGGGCTGCTGTGTTATTATCTGAAGGCTACCATATCCCTACAATATATATACTGCATATATATACGTATATGTGTCACTATGGTGTTTCACTCGTTGCCATTGTACCGTGAGAGCTAGCATTGGCTTGTGGAGTTGAATTGGTCCAATTGTGTTCAATGGCGGTTAATGTTGCCACTGCTCCGTATGTCCTGGTGTTGTTTACTTGTGTGAATTGTGCTTATGTGCTTGTATCTCCTCTCAGTCCTGTATTGTGAGAGTTAATGTTTATTGTATATACAGTGTATCTGTTTCACTAATGAGTTAGTTAAGTTTACTATGTATCTCCTTGAGTTCTGTGACCTGTCCTGGCTGTGCAACATTAATTCTGTTGGATTCTGTGATGGAGCTTCTGATCCATTTGTCTGTTTGCCGTGTTCTGATCTGTTTGTGGTCTGAAATCTGTTCTAGTTCTGATGGTCTTGAGTCTGTTCCATGGATTTTGCCTGTGCGTGTCTGAATTCTGTTAAGTTTCTGCACATGTATCTGCTATGTCTGAAATGTGTCCTGCTTGGATTTTGAATGTTTTCTGCCTGTTTGTCTGCAGTCTGGTTCTGTTCCATGTTTTTAGCTTGTCGTTCTGCCACTCAACCCTTGACTGGTTCTCTCTGTTCTGGTGTCTTGCACTGGTGGTTCTGACCCAGTGTGTCAGCTGCCAACTACATTGGGACTATTACAAGAGGTAGAGGGACCTGCTGGCTTCCCTGCAGTGAAGACCTGTTACAGAGAGTGAAACCAAAAGACTGGCATCAAAACAGTTAGTGAGCACAGTGTTTCCACAACCATTTTCCATAACATAGTATATATAGCTGTAAAAAATTGGCGCAGTATAAGAATGCTTTAAAAAATAGATGTGTTAACAGTTTATTTTTATCAATAAACAAATTGCAAAGTGAATTAACAAAAGAGAAATAAAAATCAATATTTGCCTTCAAAGCATCATCAGTTTTTCTAGGTATGCTTGCACATAGTTTTTGAAGGAACTCAGCAGGAGGTTGTTCCAAACATCTTAGATAACTAACCACAGATCTGCTGTAGATATAGGCTTGCTCAGATCCGTCAGTTTCTTCGTGTAATCCCAGACAGACTTGATGATGTTGAGATCAAGGCTTTCTTTATGCTGAAACTAGTTCTGAATGACATTGGTTGTATGTTTGTCCTGCTGCAGAATAAAATTCAATTTAAACTATCAACACTTCTTTTTTTAAAGCATTTTACTTTGCAGTATTTTTTCCACACCTGTGTGAAACGTCTGCACAGTACTGTATGTATACATTTTTGATATATATACTGTATATACCTATATATATGCATTTGATACTGTGCCATATAAAAGTTTAGTATATAAAATGAGAATGCTTGGACTGGGGGAAAATGTCTGTATGTGGGTAAGTAGCTGGCTCAGTGATAGAAAACAGAGGGTGGTTATTAACAGTACACACTCAGATTGGATCACTGTCACTAGTGGGGTACCTCAGGGGTCAGTACTGGGCCCTATTCTCTTCAATATATTTATTAATGATCTTGTAGAAGGCCTGCACAGTAAAATATCTATTTTTGCAGATGACACTAAACTGTGTAAAGTAATTAACACGGAAGAGGACAGTATACTGCTACAGAGGGATCTGGATAGATTGGAGGCTTGGGCAGAGAAGTGGCATATGAGGTTTAACACTGACAAATGTAAGGTTATGCACATGGGAAGGAAAAATGCAAGTCACCCATACATACTAAATGGTAAACCACTGGGTAACGATGACATGGAAAAGGACTTAGGAATTTTAGTGAACAACAGACTAAGCTGTAAAAAACAGTGTCAGGCAGCTGTTGCCAAGGCCAATAAGATAATGGGCTGCATCCAAAGGGGCATAGATGGACGTGATGAGAACATAGTCCTACCACTACTTTACAAATCGCTAGTCAGACCACACATGGAGTACTGTGTACAGTTCTGGGCTACTGTGAACAAGGCAGACATAACAGAGCTGGAGAGGGTTCAGAGGAGGGCAACTAAAGTAATAACTGGAATGGGTAGACTACAGTACCCTGAAAGGTTATCAAAATTAGGGTTATTTACTTTAGAAAAAAGACGACTGAAGGGAGATCTAATAACTATGTATAAATATATCAGGGGTCAGTACAGAGATCTCTCCTATCATCTATTTATCCCCAGGACTGTGACTGTGACGAGGGGAGATCCTCTGCGTCTGGAGGAAAGAAGGTTTGTACAAAAACATAGAAGAGGATTCTTTAGGGTAAAAGCAGTGAGACTATGGAACTCTCTGCCTGAGGAGGTGGTGATGGTGAGTACAATAAAGGAATTCAAGAGGGCACTGGATGTATTTCTGGAGTGTAATAATATTACAGGCTATAGCTACTAGAGATGGATTGTTTATCCAGGAAGTTATTCTGATTGCCTGATTGGAATAGTGAAGGAATTTTTCCCCTAAAATGAGGAAAATTGGCTTCTACCTCACAATTTTTTATTTTTGCCTTCCTCTGGCTCAACTTGCAGGATAACAGGCTGAACTGGATGGACAGATGTCTTTTTTCAGCCTTATATACTATGAATACCCATGCAACCTGATTGGGCTGAAGGTACTGCCTCATACTACCAGTGTGACAAGGACAGTAGCATAATCAATGCGAATCTAGTGAAGAATCAGTCATTAAAAGGGCTATTCTGGTTAACGGGGGCCACGTACCCGATGGAGCCCCTGAAAAGGATGAAGCGGCTGGTCAGAAATTTGCGACGCTGCTTTTTTAATTTCTATGAGCGCACCAGAGATAGTTATATAATTAGTTATTCTGGAATAACTACTTCCAGGAAGCCAGTTGAATGACCAGAGAAACGTTACATAGTTACATTGTTACATAGTTAATAAGGTTGAAAAAAGACATGTCCATCAAGTTCAACCGATGGATATATGGGGACGTGAATCTCAGAAAGGTAGTCTGAAAAAATTTTTAAAATATAGAAGTTCAGTTGCTTTGACTTGTTACTGCTAAAGTAGCTAGCTGTGCTGGGCTCATACATTGCTATGGGAGTTACAGAAACAGCGGAGCACAGCTGGCTAGAATATTTCGAAACTCCACCTACCTGCCTTACCCTGGTTATTTCCATCTCGGCCATGAAACTCAGAGATAGGAATACCCCTTTAAACCCTCAGACATCACACAGACGCTGTCCAGCTGTGCTGCTAAAAACTGAAGTTAATCACACAATGCGGTAATTGCTCCACTATTGTGAGTGAATATAATAAGGAATACAAAGACTTCATAACAGACAGAAAGAAATATTAATGTGTTCCCGATAAATATTAATAAGGAGGCTGTGAATGCCACACAGAACAATCAGAGTGCGTCCGCTAATATGAAGTGAAAAAAGAATTCAAATAGAATTTACATTTATCTTCCATTTCGTTAGACAGGTATCTCTGTCTATTGCTTAATTGGTTTTACATCTCAGTATCCTGCTGTGTACATAATACTCCCATTACACTCCAGCTAATAGCATTTATTGTATAGAGAAAGTAAATACTCGGCACTTACTAATGTATTGTTATTATCCATATTGCCTCCTGATTTATTTTTTCCATGGCATTACTGCGTTTTTTCCTATAATGTGCAAGCACGACCACCGCTGGTGGATTGCCGGGTGGTCATTACCATGGAAACGAGCAGTGTATAATGTAATGGAAAAAATGAATCCAGTCAGCGAAGCAGGCAATATGGACAATCACAATACATTAGTAAGAGCCTTATGTTAACTTTCTCTACATGATAAATGCCACTTGCTGAAGTGAGACAACCCCTTTAAGGCATGTTTAATGTCCAGGTGACACATACAGTTCCATCATTACTGTCTAGAATCACAACTCTTTGACTTAAAGGAAATCTGTCACCAGAGACCCCCCTATCCACCTGATTAAAATGCTCTTTTTCTTTTATTGATACAAAGCTCAGTTCCTAAATTATGATACTCTTTGTTAACAAAGTGTTTACTCCCGTTCCTTACCAATGGGCCTGTCTACCGTATTTTCTGTTTATGAGACTTTTGTTTCCCATTGTGGGAGCGCTCACTAGTATGCAGGAGGCGCAGGGAGTGGTGACTGCAGTGCTGTTAGCTCTTGCTGTATTCACCACTCTCTGGTCTTCCTCCGGGCACTGTGCTGCACTGTCCTGACTGTGTACAGCACAAGGATATAGTGCGCGCACTATGATCTGATGTTGTATGCAGTCAGGTCACAGTGCAGCGTGGGTCTGGAGAAGACCAGGGAATGGTGAGTGCAAGAGAGCTTACCAGATCTACAGAGTGGTGGCGGAGCAGGAGAGGAGAGTTCATTTATTTGCTTTACCTCTGATGGGGTATGATCTAATATGGGGGTCTGATCTGAGGTCTGACATGGGGGTCTAATCTGAGGTCTGACATGGGGGTCTGATCTGAGGTTTGATATGGGGATCTGTTGTGAAGTCTGATGAAAAATATCTTTTTTCTTCTTTTCCTCCTCTAAAAGCTAGGTGTATCTTATCATCGGGTGCATATTATAAAACAAAAATTACAGTAACTGCAAATGACTATTTAATTTCTGAGCGTGTGCATGGTATTTGATATCATGGGACTCCTTAGACCATCAACTGTTCGTCAACTCGAGTTCTCAGGGCCCACCTGCTGGTCATGTTTTCAGGATTTCCTTAGTATTGAGCAGGTGATATAATTAGTGTCAGTGCATCATTCTGTGGATATTCTCAAATCAAATCATATTCTCAAACCGGTAGGTGGGCCCTGAGGATTGGAGTATAGGAACACTGCCTTATTTCTTTCTTTTGTTCTATTAGATGACAATGATATAATATTTTTATAACAATTTTTTAATACTTAAGGAAAAACTGAGAAAATCATGAAAGCAATGCATTTTTTTATTTCTTTGTCCTTTTTACAAAATATTTAAAGACAAAATATTTCTAAAACCCTTACTGTATGTTTGTTCTGTGAAAGGGATGCTATTTGGGTAATTTATCTACTGGCTGGGCTCACGGCAAGACATCAAAGGTATGGAGAGCATTTTGGATAATGGTGGTGGCCTGTTTTTCTATGGCTGGTTCTATGGCACCATCCAAACAGTACAGATGTTGTACAGCACCAAAATATTACAAACTCCTTCAAAATGACTGATTTTTAAGTACTTTACTCACAAATTTCTTGTCGGAATTCGGCAAAGCAGCCGAATCAAATTCTTTTAAACTTTGCTCATCACCACTAGTAACTATAGTTATAACTTTTTTTTATTTTTTTACTATTTATTTATTTTCCTTTTTATTTTTTGCTCCATTTTCCGCTCCTAGGTCGGTCGATCTTGACAGATTCCCTTTAAATATATTAAATCCTTGCTTCTTTAAAGCTGGAGAATAAATGAGAATATAGTACAGGTTTCTTATGAACCCATTCCCTGTAACAGTATTCTTTTCAAAATTGCTCTATACAGCAGCAAGGATATCCTGTACCTTTTAGGCTAGGACTACACGGCAACATGTGTCACACGACAAAGGGGTACGACTACACAGCGATATGTGTCGAATGACATTCATATTGCATCAATGTCGCTGAACATTTTTTGTAATGATAGCTATAGTTAATGGTGTTGCACTGTGACATGTTGCGATGCCACAGAAATCTAACTTGGATGAATCTTTTGTGACTTTCATGTCACAGTCGCATCATGTCGCAGTGTGACACCATTGATTTTCATTATAAAAAAAAATTTTGCACGACTTTTCTGCGACACATGCCTTATAAACTGAAGGGCTGTAGGATATGCCAATTTCTTTAAGCAGTCTTCTAAATCTGTAGGTAGACTGCAGGCCCTTATATTTCTTCCGATATTATGTAATTGGACTTTGTTGCAGTCCACAGTCATCCAATCATCGGGCATTAACCACATCAGCCCCCCTAGCTTAAAGGGAATCTGTCACTAGCTTTTACCCTTGTCAGCTAAACATATGCTGACATTAAGGGTCTCTATAGCAGTCCTAATGTGTTTTTATTTTAGATATCCAAGGCTTTATTTTCTCAAAAAACAGGTTTTACCCACCTGTCAATCATCAGAATAAGGAGCCCAGGGGGAGGTCTGGCCATGCAGGGTGTTCGTCTGCACCCTCCCCCGTCAGTGCCGCACGCCGCCTCTCCAAACCTCTGCGCCGCCTCCTAAAGCGCACTGCCGCTTCTCCCTCTCCCTCCCTCCCCCTCCCTCCCTGTCAAGATCCCGCGCGTGCGCACAGGGCACAGCTCTTCGCGGGCTCTGAGAGGCTGGCGCCAGGGTGCGGTCATACCAGGGAGGGAGCGGAGTGCCGGCGCATGCGCGCTCGCTCCCTGAAGCCGGTTGCCGGAGTCCGCACGGGCGCATCGCGCAGTGCCCTGTGCGCACGCGCGGGATCTTGACGGGGAAGGAGGGGGAGGCAGAGGGAGAGGCGGCACTGCGCTTTGGAGAGGCGGCGTGCGGCACTGACGGGGGAGGGTGCGGACGAACACCCTGCATGGCCAGACCTCCCCCTGGGCTCCTTATTCTGATGATTGACAGGTGGGTAAAACCTGTTTTTTGAGAAAATAAAGCCTTGGATATCTAAAATAAAAACACATTAGGACTGCTATGGAGACCCTTAATGTCAGCATATGTTTAGCTGACAAGGGTAAAAGCTAGTGACAGATTCCCTTTAAACACCCTTAATGACCAGGCCACTTTTTACAATTCCGCACTACACTACTTTCACCGTTTATTGCTCCGTCATGCAACTTACCACCCAAATGAATTTTACCTCCTTTTCTTCTCACTAATAGAGCTTTCATTTGGTGGTATTTCATTGCTGCTGACATTTTTACTTTTTTTGCTATTAATCAAAAATGACCGAAATTTTTGCAAAAAAATGTCATTTTTCACTTTCTGTTGTAAATTTTTTTTAAAAAAACTACATTTCTATATAAATTTTTCTCTAAAAAAATTATAAAAAAAAAAAAATCTCAGACGGACTCACTATGCCCCTCAGTGAATACCTTGGGGTGTCTACTTTCCGAAATGGGGTCATTTGTGGGGTGTGTTTACTGTTCTGGCATTTTGGGCGGGGCTAAATTGTGAGCCGCCATGTAAAACCTAAAGGTACTCGTTGGAATTTGGGCCCCTTTGCGCACCCAGGCTGCAAAAAAGTGTCACTTATGTGGTATCGCCGTACTCAGGAGAAGTAGGGCAATGTGTTTTGGGGTGTATTTTTACATATACCCATGTTGGGTGAGAGAAATATCTCTGTAAATTGTCAACTTTGTATAAAAGATTTTAAAAGTTGTTGTTTACAGAGATATTTTTGCACACAAAGTATGGATATATATAAAAATACACCCCAAAACACATTGCCCTACTTCTCCTGAGTACGGCGATACTACGTGTGTGCCTCTTTTTTGCAGCCTGGGTGCGCAAAGGGGCCCTAAAACCAATGAGTACCTTTAAGATTTCACAGGGCATTTTTACGCATTTGGATTCCAGACTTCTTCTCACGCCTTAAGGGGCCCCTAAAATGAGCTATAAATACCCCACATGTGACCCCATTTTGGAAAGAAGACACCCCAAGGTATTCTGTGAGGGGTAATTTCCGCTGACTTGTGCCAAAAAATAAAAATTCTGTGGACTCACCATGCCCCTCACGGAATACCTTGGGGTGTCTTCTTTCCAAAATGGGGTCACATGTGGGGTATTTATACTGCCCTGGCATTTTAGGGGCCCTAAAGCATGAGAGAGAAAATGCGTAAAAATGCCCTCCTAAAAGGTACTCGTTGGAATTTGGGCCCCTTTGAGCATCTTGGCTGCAAAAAGTGTCACACATGTGGTATCGCCGTACTCAGGAGAAGTAGGGCGATGTGTTTTGGGGTGTATTTTTACATATACCCATGCTGGGTGAGAGAAATATCTCTGTAAATTGACAACTTTGAATAAAAAATGTAAAAAGTTGTCGTTTACAGCGATATTTCTCACACCCAGCATGAGTATATGTAAAAATACACCCCAAAACACATTGCCCTACTTCTCCTGAGTTCGGCGATACCACATAAGTGACACTTTTTTGCAGCCAAGATGCGCAAAGGCCCTAAAACCAATGAGTACCTTTAGGATTTCACAGGCCATTTTTACGCATTTGGATTCTCACGCTTTAGGACCCCTAAATTGCCAGGGCAGTATAAATACCCACAAGTGACCCCATTGTGGATAGAAGACACCCCAAGGTATTCTGTGAGGGGCATGGCGAGTTCACAGAAAAAAAAAAATTTGGCACAAGTTAGCGGAAATTTATTATTTTTTTTTCTTTTACAAAGTCTCATATTCCACTAACTTGTGACAAAAAATAAAATTTTGCATGAACTCACCATACCCCTCACGGAATACTTTGGGGTGTCTTCTTTCTAAAATGGGGTCACATGTGGGGTGTTTGTACTGCCCTGGCATTTGAGGGTCTCCGCAATCATTACACGTATGGCCAGCATTAGGAGTTTCTGCGATTCTCCGTATATTGAGCATACGGGTAATGAGATTTTTTTTTTTGTTCAGCCTCTGCGCTGAAAAAAAAAAAATTAACGGCACAGATTTTTTCATTT
Organism: Bufotes viridis; assembly: GCA_033119425.1. NCBI lineage: Eukaryota > Metazoa > Chordata > Amphibia > Anura > Bufonidae > Bufotes > Bufotes viridis. The sequence goes on from CM065589.1 coordinate 96,297,320, forward strand.
GCGTCGGTCAATGTGGATGAAAAAATCTCTGCCAAAATCAGTGACTGCGGTGCGGTGGGCTGGGCGCTAGCTACCTAACAAGTAGCTAGCTAACTGGCGGTGATAGGGGACCCTTATGCCCCATTCACACGTCCGAAATTCTGTTTGCGGAACGGAATTGCGGACCCATTTATTTCTATGGGGACAGACTTTGTCCCGCTCGGATCCGGAACTACGGATCCGCGCTTCCGGGTCTGCACTTCCGTTCCGCAAAAATATAGAACATGTCCTATTCTTGTCCGCAATTGCGGACAAGAAAAAGCATTTTCTATATTTCTGGCAATGTGCGGATCTGCAAAATGCGGAAAGCACATTGCCGGTGTCCGTGTTTTGAGGATCTGCGGATCGGATCCGCGGATCGAATCCGCGGATCGGATCCGCGGATCCGTGAATCCACGGATCCGCAAAACACATATGGACGTCTGAATGGAGCCTTACAAGGGGTGTGATCAATGACAGGGGGTGATCAGGGGTCTAGATGGGGTGATCAAGGGGTTAATAGGTGAGGGGGGGGGGGGTTAGTGTAGTGTTTGGTGCAACTTTACTGTGTTACCTGGTCCTCTGGTGGTCGATCCCAGCAAATGGGACCACCAGAGGACCAGGTAGCAGCTATATCAGACGCTGTTCATAAAACAGCGTCTGATATAGCTGTTTGATGCGATTTTATTCGGATCTACAGCCTGCCAGCGATGGATCATCGCTGGCAGGCTGTAGCCGAACTGCCGTGCCGCGCTTCTCTGTGAACACGCGCGCGCGTTCACAGGAATCTCGGCTCTCACGAGATGACGCGCCGACGCGTCAACTCAGAGCTACAGGACCGCCCGCAGGACGCATCCCTGCGTTAGGCGGTCCTGTAGTAGTTAAAGGGGTATTCCGACTTCATTAAGTTATCCCCTATCCATTTACCACTGAGACCCCCACCAATCAAAGGAACGGGCCCGCTGAAATGAATGGAGCGACCAGTCGGCAAGCGTGTGGCCGCTTAATTCATTTCTATAGGAGTTCTGGAGATCCAACTACTAGAGATTGTTCAGGCCCCCCAGAGAGTTTCGCTTGGGGGACACATGGGGGCAATGACACCTTAAATTTTTTGTATTTTGTGTATGGTTATTGTTCCCCCCCCCCCCCCCACACACACCTTTTTGTTTTTTCCCGCTCTTTTATTTCAGATTTACCTCAAGTGTTAAAGTTTCTGTCAGAATCGGCTGGTTTAATCCGGTCTCACCTGAGCCTTGGATGACAGAGAGGGACCTTCTCTGATTGGTGCAGCTGGTTGTGGGGGAGATTTCCAGACAGCTGATTGGTTTTGATGCTAACAGCGGGAAAGTATGGTCCTTAAAAATAGGGGTTCGGCGGCGCTTCTGGGCCAATGTTATCAAGACCTGATTGTCGCCCCCCTCCCCTCCCTCCCTATTCTTGTGCTTTATGCCGCTTTGTTTTATTAGAGGTGCTGTATCACTCAGCTATTGCTGAGTGGATTTTGGTAATTATTGGAGTTTTTAATGGTTATTTATTTAATGAAATTGAAGTTTTAATTATTTATTAATTTATTTACCCTTAATAAAGCATTGCGGGCATTTTTATTCTAACACTAGGTGTCATGTCGTTATTTTATTAGCTATTATAGTTCAGTTATTAAGTCTGTAAGGGCTCATTTGCCTCCATGGTTGGCATTACTCTTGAATGTGAATACTAGGAGAGACGTAGGAGATGCTTTTGGATCTGCACTGCCTCATGCAGGGAAATGGCTGGAAACCAAAAGATTTTTCAAATGATGAATACCTAGGGTATGTTCACATGTGGTGGATTTTCTGCAGAAATTTCTGTGACTGTCTCATTCAGCTGAATGGGGTTTGCTTGCAAATGCTGCAGAAACAACTCAATTTGGACAAGTAGAAAAGATTTTTATTTGTAGAATTTTTACTGCAGACCAACCTAATGAATTTGAAAATATATTTGTTTTAAGACTAAATATACCTTGCATTTGAAAATAATATATTAATATTAAAATTTCTGAAGACAACCAGTCTATATTCATAAATACTTCCCTATGATTCTAAGGGCCCTTTCACACTGGCATTTTTGTTTTCCGGCATAGAGATCCGTCGTCGGGTCTCTATGCCGGAAAAATCCTGATCAGGATCATCCCCATGCATTCTGAATGGAGAGAAATCCGTTCAGGATGCATAAGGATGACTTCAGTTCAGGACCGGAAAGTTTTTTGGACGCAGCAAATACCGCAGCATGCTGCGCTTTTTGTTCCGTCCAAAAATCCGGAACACTTGCCGCAAGGCCGGATCCGGAATTAATGCCCATTGAAAGGCATTAATCCGGATCCGGCCTTAAGCTAAACGTCGTTTCGGCGCATTGCCGGATCCGACATTTAGCTTTTTCTGACTGGTTACCATGGCAGCCAGGGCGCTAAAGTCCTGGTTACCATGGTAAAATGTAGCGAGGAGCGGGGAGCGGCATACTACATTCCGTGCGGCTCCCGGGACGCTCCAGGATGACGTCAGGGCGCCCCAGTGCATAGATCACGTGATCGCATGGATCACGTGATCCATGGGCATGGGGCGCTCTGGCGTCATTCTGAGCGCCCGAGCCGCACGGATGGTAAGTATACGCTAGTAGCGTCCTGGCTGCCATAGTAACCTGAAAGCAATTCGAAGACTGATCAGGATCCTGATCAGTCTTCTAATGCTTCAGGCGACTTGCGTTCTGACGGATCCGGCGGGACGGAAGTGCCTGCCGGATCCTCAGAACGCAAGTGTGAAAGGACCCTAAAGCATCTTTTCTGACAACTTTGTGTTGTGCCATTTCCCTGTTATTCCTCCTGACTATTTATGAATAAACTGACAACTGGAAGTTACCATTCCTCTTATTAAAAGGGTTGTATACACAGTGTTATCCTGTTAGCACTAATTGGACAGTGTTAGAAAGCATAGGGCCCCCCATACACACCAATTAGGAACACTTTTTTGTCAATTTATTCATACATGTATAGGAATAACAGAGGAATGGCACAATGTAGATGCCTAAGAAAAAATACACCAGAATTATTTCATGAAGAATTCAAGTATTTATTAATACAAACATACCATGAGAACTCGGAGCTACAGATACAACATGGTCAAATCACTAAAGATCAGAATTCAGACTGCAAAATAATAGCCAATATAATCTTTATCTAAATCGTAATTTATCAAGTGCTAGATACAGTGCAGTTTCTAGGTAAAATTCAAAACTGCTCGATGAAATCAAAGCAGTAGAGTACTTGCAACCGTCTCACCATATACATATATATATATATTTTTTTTTTAATGCTTAACACAAGATTTATTGAGAGCAAAATAAAATCATAAATTACTGCTTAAACTGCTAAAAGTGGCAGGCAGAGTGGTACAGGAGAACTGCAGTATAAAGGAAGGCAATGACCTTAGAAGAGTAGTCATGAAATACAATCATCATGTTAGCATAACAGTGTCACCCACAGATCCTCCAGGCTCCATAACTGTGCCATCAACAGATCCCCCATAATAGTGTGTCATCCACAGATCCCCCATAATAGTGTGTCATCCACAGATTCCCCATAATAGTGTGTCATCCACAGATCCCCCATAATAGTGTGTCATCCACAGATTCCCCATAATAGTGTGTCATCCACAGATCCCCCATAATAGTGTGTCCTCCACAGATCCTCCAGGCTCCATAACAGTGCCATCCACAGATCCCCGTAACAGTGCAGCATCCACAGATCCCCCGTAACAGTGCGTCATCCACAGATTCCCCATAATAGTGTGTCATCCACAGATCCCCCAAAACAGTGCGTCATCCACAGATCCCCCGTAACAGTGTCACCGACAGATCCCCCATAACAGAGCCATCAAGAGATGCCCATAACAGAGGATCTGATGATGGCACTGTTATGGGGGCATCCGATCCGTGGATGGTACTGTTATGGATTACCAAACTAATGGAGGTTATGGATTACCAACCTAAAAAGTGCTCACCAGGAGCAAAAAAAGGACACAACCAAAATGTACAAAAAATATATTATAAATGTATTGATAAATTATTAAAGAATCAAACATAATAACATACACAAAAACTGTGCAATTGAGGACAGCAAAAACAAAACCCAGATACCACCCACTGGCGCTAGAAAACAATCCCCACTCAGATGTAACAGATACTGACATATTAGTACACTAACAGTAGGGCTAGAGATCACAGTTAATCCCAATATTAATTATAGCCACATAGCACAAGATTCATAATTAAATGGAACATGTTATACTACAAGTAACATACCGTTAGCCATAATGAAAGTTGGACCAGCGCCAGTGAGGCAAACACACCTCGACGCGCGTTTCGCACTCCGCTTTGTCAGGAGGCACTGTTATGGAGCCTGGAGAATCTGTGGGTCAGCGGGTGACACTGTTATGGGGGCGATCTGTGGATGACACATATATAGCATTTTATGCTATGCTACTATGTGTCATCCCCAAATGTGCCTGTAGTGTGAATAACCCCCAAGCCCCAGGAAGGTCTGTATAATGACAGATAATGACAGGCTGCTTGAAAGATAATTTTTATTATGCCTACATTCAGGTTAGGCAAGATTAGACTATCTTGATGACTTGCCTAATGAGGGGTCCGGGCCCCGCCACTGGGCACAGACCAGTCCGGCACCAGAGACGTGCACAGAGAATTTGAAGTGCAGGGGCTTAAGTAAAAAAAAAAAGGGTCCCCCCCCCATAGCACATTTCTCCCCCTTAATGGGCCTGGAAGCGCAGCAGCCCCACATACCTCTTACATCCAGTGGTGACGTCTCCTTTGATGTAGATGTTCTCTGTCCTCGTCTTTTCCTTTCAGACCAGACCACCATTTTTCCGCCATTTTTCTTCTCTGCAGTTTGACAAAAAAAAATCGTAGTTTACTACTTTTCCATCAACCTCCCATCTTCTGGACAAATCATACTACTACCCCCAATACTGTGCCGCTGTGGTCCCCAATACTATACTGCAGAAACAGATAAACCCCCCGATAATACTAGTACCAGACAGAGCCCCCCATATAAAATACCCCTTCTGGCCTCAGTAGAAGCCCCCATAGTGCCCCCCAATCATGTGACAGTAACAAGTGCCCCCCAATCAGGGTGCCAGTAATTAGGGGCTCTCTCCTCTACCCCCCCCCCCATGTGCCAGTAAAGTGCCACTCTCCTCTCCCCCCCATGTGTCAGCAAAGTGCCTCTCTCCACTCCCCCCCCCCATGTGCCAGTAAAGTGCCACTCTCCTCTCCCCCCAAGTGCCAGTAAAGTGCCACTCTCCTCTCCCCCCATGTGCCAGTAAAGTGCCACTCTGCTCTCCCTACATGTGCTAGTAAAGTGCCACTCTCCTCTCCCCCCCCATGTGCCAGTAAAGTGCCCCTCTCCACTCTCCCCCCATGTGCCAGTAAAGTGCCTCTCTTCACTCCCTCCCCATGTGCCAGTAAAGTGCCACTCTCCTCTCCCCCCCATATGCCAGTAAAGTGCCTCTCCCCCCCGCCCCCCATGTGCCAGTAAAGTGCCTCTTATAAAAAATAATAAACCCTTATACTTACCTCCTTGGAAGCGATGCGATGCAGGCCTCTTCCGGCCTGTGTCCCGCGCCGCCTGCACCAACCTCTGATAGGCTGCCAGCACAAGGTCCGCAGCCTATGAGAGGAACAGTGAAGGGAACCACCTCTCCCTCCTCTGCCGCAAAACAATCACTATGTACACGAAAACTTTTTTTTGACATTTATGAACCAGCCGAAAAGACGATTGATGACTGGGAACATGCCATTTTATTAGCGACATTACTCATAAGATGGTTCCACAGACACCGGTCCTCATAATTGCGGTACAGACTCATATTTATACACTGGATGTCAAATATTTAAACGAAACTCATTTCCTCCAGTCTACAGAGCATTCATTACCACCTCAAGTGTGATATTCTAATGAATTAATGATAGTATTTTTACATTTTTTCTCTGATTTATTCATGATTAACAGTAGCTTCTAATGAATTAGTGCCAACGATAACGCTATTCTCAGACATTTCACAATAACTCAACATACTTTTTAGACAATCTCTCTTAACTACTGTTAGCTCCTAACTAAAATAATCAAAAAGAGAACTTGAAGAAGCTAAATGACTCCAATCAGACTTCATGACCTTCGAACATTTTTTTCTACAACCAGTTGGGAAAGGCCAAACCAAATGTAGACAAGATATTCTCAATACACAATAGACAATACATGTTTCATGAAATACTTGCCCATAATTATTTCAATACATTGTAAATATTCTGACCTGCATAAATAGACCGCATGTGAAATAGACCAGCATGAAACCCACATAAAATACAATGCTGTATAAAATTGATCTTCTCCTCCTAACATTAATTGCTGCAACGTTAAAAATCTGTTTCTGTTATGGGATTTTCAGGGAGTACAATATTGATGAACTATCCTCAGGATAAGTCATCAGTTTCTGATCGGTGGGGTTCTGACTCCCAGCTCTCATAACCATCAGCTATTTGAAGAGCTCACACTGCTTCGGCGACCTCTTTGGCCTCTTTCTAGGCCAGTGACATTACATTCATCGGTCACATGGTGTACGTGCAGTTCAGTCCCTTTCAATTGAATGAACATGGTCTACAATACCAAGCATTGCCGCTATCCAATGAACAGCACTGTGCTTGGCGGGAAGGCTGCAGCACTCACCAGAGTGTGGCAGCCTCTTGAAATAGCTATTCAATGGGAGTTCTGGGAGTCGCACCTCCATCAATCAGATATTGAAAATCTATCCTGAAAAAACTCATTAACATAGTAACATAGTATTTAAGACCGAAAAAAAGACATTTGTCCATCCAGTTCGGCCTGTTTCCTACAAGTTAATCCAGAGAAGGCAAAAAACCCCTGTGAGGCAGAAGCCAATTTTCCCCACTTAAGGGGAAAAAATTCCTTCCCGACTCCAATCAGGCAATCAGAATAACTCCCTGGATCAACGACCCGTCTCTAGTAGCTATATCCTGTAATATTATTACACTCCAGAAATACATCCAGTCCCCTCTTGAATTCCTTTATTGTACTCACCATCACCACCTCCTCAGGCAGAGAGTTCCATAGTCTCACTGCTCTTACAGTGAAGAATCCTTTTCTATGTTTGTGTACAAACCTTCTTTCCTCCAGACGCAGAGGATGTCCCCTCGTCACAGTCATAGTCCTGGGGATAAATAGATGATGGGACAGATCTCTGTACTGACCCCTGATATATTTATACATAGTTATTAGGTCTCCCCTCAGTCATCTTTTTTCTAAAGTGAATAACCCTAATTTTGATAACCTTTCAGAGTACTGTAGTTGCCCCATTCCAGTTATTACTTTAGTTGCCCTCCTCTGAACCCTCTCCAGCTCTGCTATGTCTGTCTTGTTCACAGGAGCCCAGAACTGTACACAGTACTCCATGTGTGGTCTGACTAGTGATTTGTAAAGTGGTAGGACTATGTTCTCATCACGGGCATCTATGTATGTCCCTTTTGATGCAACCCATTATCCTATTGGCCTTGGCAGTAGCTGCCTGACACTGGTTTTTGCAGCTTAATTTGCTGTTTATTAAAATTCCTAGATCCTTTTCCATGTCAGTGTTACCGAGTGTTTTACCATTTAATATGTACGGGTGACTTGCATTATTCCTTCCCATGTGTATAACTTTACATTTGTCAGTGTTTAAACCTCATCTGCCATTTCTCTGCCCAAGCCTCCAGTCTATCCAGATCCCTCTGTAGCAGAATATTGTCCTCTTCAGTGTTAATTACTCTACACAGTTTAGTGTCATCTGCAAAAATAGATATTTTACTATGCAAGCCTTCTACAAGATCATTAATAAATATATTGAAGAGAATAGGGCCCAATACTGAACCCTGAGGTACCACACTAGTTACAGTGACCCAATCTGAGTGTGTACCGTTAATAACCACCCTCTGTTTTCTGTCACTCAGCCAGTTACTTACCCACATACAGACATTTTCTCCCAGTCCGAGCATCCTCATTTTATATACTAACCTTTTATGAGGTACAGTGTCAAATGCTTTGGAGAAGTCCAGATATACGACATCCATTGATTCGCCGCTGTCAAGTCTAGAACTTACCTTTCATTCTGAGCTGTTCTAGTCCCCCCTTCCATTCCTCCCCCAGTCACACTACCCCACCCCTGGTCTCTATCTGCACTATCTTCCCATCCTTTAACATAATTACCTCCCCCCCAGTCCCTAGTTTAAACACTCCTCCAACCTTCTAGCCATCTTCTCCCCCAACACAGCTGCCCCTTTCCCATTGAGGTGCAGACCGTCCCTACGATAGAGCCTGTAGCCGACAGACAAGTCGGCCCAGTTCTCCAGGAACCTGAACCCCTCCTTCCTACACCAGTTCTTGAGCCACTTGTTAACCTCCCTAATCTCCCGCTGCCTTTCTTGTGTGGCTTGTGGTACAGGAATTAAGAGATCAAATTGTTCAGAACAACTGACAGCAAATTTCAGAGACTACTTGAAGGATTAATTGGTTTTCAGCCACATGGACATCTATAGTATTTAACCATCCATGGCATGCCCCCAGGTAGACATTGATGTGCACTGGATTAGAACAAATTTATTTTTGTTGCGGAGCTATGGGCTGAACAATTATAGGCTCAGTAGCTATGGAGGTGGGAAGGTGTCAAGTCTGGAAATATTTTTCAGTGTGTACAGCATTTTGCCTTTTCCTAAATTTGCTTAAACAGTAACGGTTTTACAGCTTCTCGCAAATTAACCATTTTTTGCTGGGGACATCCAGAAGATCCATCCCAGCCTCCTGCAGTGCTCCAGTTTGCTTATATTGACTTCTAGCTGCCTCAGTGTACTGCTCATGCAGTTCTCTTTAAGCCTGGGGTGGTGTCCTTATACAGGCAGTCTGCCAGTACTATACTGCTCTAGACTTCCTTTTCCATACTTCTAGGCCTTTCACCAGTGAGCCCTATCCTAATCCTTGTGCAACATCCTGCTCCAAAAGTTACAGTATACGGAAAACTGTAAAGAAAGTGAAACAAAATATTTCTGTGTAATGTTGGTAGGAGTGGGCTGGTCCTGCTTCCTGCCAGAAGGGGAAGCTCCTGCTCCAAGGGTCTTAGGGATCAGCTTTCGATCCAATTTTCCAAAGTAAAGGTGGCTCTGTGACTAGCACTGGTGCCTTGATGAGGTACAGTATACTCAGCATGGTGATTCAGTGGTTAGCACTGGTGCCTTGCAGCGCTCGGGTCCTAGGTTCGAATCCAACCAAGGATAACATCTGTATGGAATTTGTATGCTTGCATGGGTCTCCTCCGGGTACTCCAGTTTTCTCTCACACTCCAAAGACATACTGATAGGGAACTTAGATTGTGAGCACCATTGGGGACAGCTTGATGTTAAAACGATGTAGATCTTGATGCTTATGTCTGTAAAGCTCTGCCGAATATAGTAGCACTATATAAGTGCTTAAAGCGCTGCAGAACATATAAGTGCATAAAATAAATAAAAACTCTCCTGTGACACTATTCCAGAGAAACTGCAAGAATACCAAATCCAAGAATCATCTGCAGCACTTTTTTCAGTTCTAAAGCGTCAGATGTGTTTATTCAAAACAGTGCATCATAACAGAGCGGTGTTTCGATTCAACAAGTCGAAGGAGTGCTGCGGATCATTCTTGGATTTATCTCTGGGACCGTGAGCCAGGATTTTGACACTGCCTGCACCTGTAGGTTCCTTTGAGACCTCTCTCCTATTGGGTGGATACACCTATTTAGGTAACTAGTGCTGCTCCACTATGAGCAGTTTGTGCAAGAATACTAAAGACACATATACCTGAAAAGCTACAATGTTTATAGACAGCGGGGTGACCAATACTACAGCTTTATGGGCCCTGCTGCAGGTGAGGGACTATGGCTCAGACACCCATCACCCATCACCCATCACCTAGATTACATCCAGGTTAGACTAACTCAAAGCCTGCATTTTCACTGTAAACAACCCATAGCCAAGTGCTAGCACACAGCTGTTAGCCAGAAATTAAGGAGGGAGTCATTAGCAAGACAGCATCAGAGGTGCCATTACCTGCCACTTTTTGCACTTTGTCCAAACTACTGCTGGATGTACTACAACTCTAATTTTGCAAAGTAAAGAGAGACATTTATTTTTCTACCTCTTACTCTTGGCCTGATTCCTGAAACTACCTTTTCACTGATCCCCAGGGGCCTGAGGGACTATACCATGATACATTGTCTTGTATGGGCCACTACCACTCCCATCCTCTGTACAGGCTCCTCAGGGTTTTGCTGCACTAGTAAAATGTAGAATAAGAAAGACTACTTTAAAGCAACACCTTTTGGCCTATTATTTACCTGTGTAGCTATGAGTCCTGTAACATCTGAGTCTGTGATTTAAATACTTGTTTAGGTTCACCTAAAGTGATATTTGAGAAGTTGAGTGCATTTCAGGATTCCAATTTATCACAAAAAAATGAAATACAATATCACAACATGCTAGCAAAATGCTTAACCTGCTGCAATTCACATCTCAACCACTAAGTGGCCACACCTAGCTTTACATAGAATAGATATCTTGACATACAGCATCCCACAATCAATTTTTTTTTTTAAAAGCTGGCCATTTTGTGCCACACATTTCAGCGTATGTTGAGTCAAAATACTAGGAAGAATACACCTGACATCTGTATATACTGCAATATTATATGCGTTTGCAACAACTTACCCTTATTGTAAAATATTGGTATTATACAACCATGGGGAGCATGCACAGCAGTAGAGATTATATCTATGTAGTAAAGTTTATAGGTAAATTAATATTGGATTTTAAGACTGGACTATAACATGTATAGTCAGCATTGCTTACTAAATGCTGCTTTAGTAAATCTATGACCATGAATGATATAATAATATTTAGTGATAATAAAATGTATTTATTTAACAGCATATTTGTAGTTTATTGTCTCTGATAAAAAAAAATTGATTCCCTTTAGCAATCGTTATCAGATAATCAAGGAAGCAAAAACCTACTTGTAAATTCTGTGAAGCTTACCGGTCAATAAAATGCATTTTTCTCTTCAAATTCAGAGAGGGAATGATCTAACAGGACACAACTGCATACTAATAAGTGGTTGGCAAAGTGTGCATCCCTTTTAATAATCTATTCTATTAAAAAATGAGTCAGCAGTTTTATTACACAAAGCCATCTGGACTGCCTCCAGTTTCCTACTGTCTGTTCGGATTTCCTGCATAGTTTTTGTCATGTATTCAAGTGGCATTGCTAAAATGTTTAGATTCAGTCTGAGAGAATAGAACTGTGCTGCATCAGTGGTTAAAAGCCAATTTCTACCCCCAAAAAACAGATTTATTATTCACAAGACTTTCTTACAGGCTAGGGTTTCCTTCACCCAACATAAATTTTCAATGTTATTGTCTAGCCCTCAATCTAAATACCCTAGAAAACTCTGCCCAAAAGACAGGGCACATACCCCAAGGGTGTGCACAAGGGGGGGGGGGGCATGGGGGCGGTACGCTGTCACACCTTATACATAACAAAATCCGAAAAATCAATAGGCAACTCTGGCACACCAGTCTGACTAAAGAGCTGAGACGAGCCTCTAGGGTTGCAGAGCGGCGATGGAAGAAAACCCATTCTAAAGAGCACTTTGTCACATACAAACAATCCCTCATCAACCTCAAGTCCGCGCTCTCTGCTGCAAAAAAGGCCAACTTCACATCTCACATATCTTCCCTGTCTCATAACCCTATACAACTATTTAAAACTTTTAACTCTCTTCTCTTGTCCCTTGGTGCCCCCTCCCTCACCTCTCATCTTAGCCGAGGACAAACTTTATACAAAAGATTGACAATATAAGAGAAAGCTTTAGCCTAGAGTCTCCACAGCCGCTGTACACACCTATTCAGTCCTCTTCCCCAAAAACCAACTTCTCCACCATTACAGAAGAACTTTCCACTCTACTTTCCAGATCACGTCTCACCCCCTGTGCCCTTGACCCGATCCCATCCCACCTCATCCCCAACCTCACCACATTGTTTATCCGTGCCCTTACCCACCTCTTCAAACCTATCCCTAACCTCAGGTGTCTTCTCCTCCTGTTTTACACATGCTGCCATCACACCAATCCTCAAAAAGCCTTCCCTTGACCCATCTTCTTTGTCTAGCTATCACCTCATATCACTACTCCCATACACCTCAAAGTTACTTGAACAACATGTCCACTTTGAACTGTCCTCGCTCCTCTCCTCCTGTTCCCTATTTAACCGGCTACAATCTGGCTTCCGACCAAACTGCCATACTAATCCACCTCTGCCCCTGTTAATCTCCTGTCTCTTCTCTCTTTATCAATCTTTTCACTGTCTCCCCGTTGCCCAAAGAATCTAGTACAAAACACTTACTATTACATAGAAGGCCATCCACAACCAGTCCCCTCCATACACTGGTGACCAGATCTGTTGATACCTTCCTACACGCAATCTCCGATCCTCACAAGAACTCATTCTCTGCCCGTATCTCCTCTTCCCATAATCACCTCCAAGATTTCTCCTGTGCAGCCCCCTTTACTCTGGAACTCTATCCCAATTTATCAGACTCCTACCTAACCTGGAAATCTTCAAAATAAACCAGAAAACCCACCTCTTCAGACACACCTACAACCTACAGTTACTTCTCTGCCACTATACCGCCATGACTAGCGGTAGATTGTTAGCCCTTACGGGCTCTCCTTCTGTACCAGTTTGTAACTCGTCTTGTTCATGCTTATTGAACAGTTTTTTTTATTATGTATGTATACCCCTTATCATATGTACAGCACCATGGAATGAATGGCATATGGTCTGTATATGTCTTCTGTGTACATGTACCAAAGTGTGATATGTATGTGTGTGTGTATGTATGTATTTATGTACAATTCAAGTGTATATGCCTATATTCTGCATACACACCTGACATGCCTCTCTCATTCTTCTTCTATAGTCTTGTTTTCAGGAGTCTCCTTCACAATAGAAACTGCCTCAAAAAGGCTGCATTTGGATAATTCTGCTTATACTACGGAGAGATCAGATTTTGCCTGCCAATGCTCTATCAGAATCGATGTCAGTAACACAGTGCAGTAGTACAAGCATTTTTAATATTTGATACAAATAATGGAATCATTGGAATAAATGAAATAATAGAATTACTAATAATGGGATTTCCTGGTTTAATGGTTAAAGTGGCTCCATGGTAGAACTTATCCTTAGTCTAAGTTCAGACATGACTCAAAGGGCATCTGTCAGCAGATTTGTAGCTATGACACTGGCTGAGCTGTTACATGTGCGCTTGGCAGCTCAAGGTATTTGTGTTGGTCCCATGTTCATATGTGCCCGCATTGCTGAGAAAAATGCATTTTGATTGACAAGGTCAAGCGTGATGATGTTTACGTGGCCGTTGCAGAGAAGGCAGAGACTCTAGGTGTAACAGCAACACCCCAATTGCTCCTAGAGGCTCATTTGCATATATAAAACTTTGTTTTTCTCAGCAATGCGGACCCATATGAACATGGGACCAACACAGACGCCTTCAGCTGCCAAGTGCACGTGTAACAGGTCAGCCAGTGTCATAGGCACAAATCTGCTGACAGATGCCCCTTAACTGTTGCAAATTTGCAGCCTCTACACAACATAAATCAACTAGGCACAATACAATACCACACGATTATACTGTACATGTGGTGCATTGGTAGCAATTGTCTGCTGCGAATTTGCTGTAAAACTGGCCATAGAAAAGTCAATGTGTGAATGCAGCCTTATACAAAGATGTAAAAACCTATACGAAAATTCAGGTATTAGGCTAGGTCTACACGACGACATGTGTCGCGGAACAATAAGTCACGCGACACATAGGGTACAACTACACTGCAACATTTGTCGTGCGTCGCGCGGCAATTTTTATAATGATAGTCTATGGTGTCGCACTGCAACATGCGACATGCTGCGACGTGACATTAGCAGAAAAATCCATTTTGAAAGGATTTTTTGCAACTGTCATGTCGCAGTCGCAGCATGTCGCAGTGCGACACCATAGACTATCATTATAAAAATTGTTGCGCGACATTGGTGTGAGAAAATGTTGTCGTGTAGACCTAGCCTTAGTCATAGACAATACATACCCTGCTTTCGAGATAATACTATAACAAAAAGTATAAAAGAAGTAATTACAGTTTTCCATTGTAACTTCTGCAATGCTAATAACAACCACTCTAAATATATTCACAATGTCTGTCTTTTTGCTTTTCACATGAGTTTTTGATAGATAAGGGACTGTCATATCTCCTCGTGATTTAGATAAATGCTATGAACTCTTTAAAGAAAAACAAAATATTTATCTCCCAGCAAGAGTGAGCGGAACAAACAGTTCTGACGTGCAAAATGTCACATAAAAAGTGCTTAAAGGTCACCAGCAGAATTACAAACTGATTAACCAATTCATCACACCCAACGGTATAAACCAGTATGTGACTGCAAAGGTTATAGGATCACATAATAAAACTAACATGAAGTTATTAATCCCAACATGTCATATGATGGTGTAGGCTCCACTATAAAGTATTACATGCATTACATGTATTAAACACAAAACAATGATGTGCATAAACAGATGCGTAGCAATGTGCCATGGGGACCCTTTGCCCTTCTGTTTCATTAACTCTCCGTCCTTGGACCATTTTGGTCCCCAGGTGACATGACATTACGAACCACTGCATATAGAGGAACACCCTATAAGACCTGCCATTTTTGTAGATTCTCTGACATAGGTATCTAGTTATCACAATTTAGCCCATGTCATCTTAATGACCTGACTGTTCACAAGTTTCCTAATATAGACCACCCCTGACCAGGTGCCATTGTGACAAGATAATGAATGTCATTTAATGTTATGTCTGATTGTGTATGTATACACTACATAATGTGTCAGCGCAGAGTGTCATATATGTGCCACTACATAGTGTATTTCAGGCCAGCAGAGGAAGAGGCATTTCTTTGAAGTTTGGGTTGAGTCTAAATCTAAAGTTGGGGAAGAGAACAGCCCTCCAACCACTACATGTATATTTTAACTTAATTAGGCTCCTTATAAGTCACCTGAGAGAGCTCCTTAAAGGGGTTGTCCTGGATTGACATGCTTTTTAAATGCCACACCCACCCCAGGACCTGTGAAGTGAAGGATCCTTACTTGCTTCCTACTGCTTGTTTCCAGCTCTTTAGGTCCCCTGCTTCATTAACTACCCTGCGGTCCCCACATTTACGCTTCCAGCATGGACGGGGTCATGTGCACTGCTGCACCTAATCACTGGGCTCAGTGGTGATGTGTCTCTAAGTGGCATGTAACTACTGGATCACATGAAGCTTGGAACACATCACCGCTGAGGCCCATCATTATACAATGCAGGCTCTTTCACTTTTTTCACATTTTTCACCATGTGATAAAACCAAAAAGAATCAAGCTCCCCCCTCCCCCATCAATCTGCAGTCAATATCCCATAATAAAGTGAAAACAGAATTTTAGAAATGTTCGCTAATTTATTAAAAAAGGAAAAACTTAAATTTAGCATGGACATAAATATTCAGACCCTTTGTTATGGCACAAATTTAGCTTTGAGGGCCTCCTATTTCTCTTGATCATCTTTGATATGTTTCTACACCTGATTGGAGTCCACCTGTGGTAAATTCATTTGATTGGACATGATTTGGAATGATCCACCCCTGTGTATAGAAGCTCTCACAGCTGACAATGCATATCAGAGCAAACACTATGCCATGAGGAGGAAAGAACTGCCTGTAGAGCTCAAAGAGAGGATTCTGTGGATGTACAGATCTGGAAAAGGGAACAAAAAATTTCTTCTACACTGAAAGTTCCCAAGAGCATAGCGGCCTTCATATTTCTTGAATGGAAGATGTTTGGAGCAACAAGTAATCTACGTAGAGCTAGCTTTGCCATGAAACTAAGTAATCGAGGGACATGGGCATAGTAATAGTGATGACAAAGAACCCAATAGTCACTCTGGCTGAGCTCCAAAGACCCTGTATGCAGATGGGAGAAACTTCCAGAAGGTCAACCATTACTGTACCAGAATGGCCAGAAAAAAACCTCTCATCAGTAAAAGACACGTGAAAGTATGCAAAAGTAAAGCACCTAAATGACTCTCATGACTCTCAGAAACAAGATTGAGTGGTCTAAAGAAACCAAGACTGAACTTTTTTGCATCAATTGTAAGAGTCATGCTTGAAGGAAACCAGGCCTGCACAATACCAACACTACAGTGAAGCATGGTGGTGGCAGCATCATGCTGTGGGAGTATTTTTCAGCAGCTGGGGTGGTGGCACTAGTCAGAGTTGAGACAAAACTGAATGGAACAAACTACAGAGATATTCTTAATGAAAACCTGATCCAGAATGGCCTGGACCTGAGACTTGGAAGAAGTCCCCAACAGGGACAATGGGAGAATGACCTTAAGCACACAGCTAAGACAACACAGGAGTGGCTTAGGGACAACTCTGTGAATGTTCTTCAGTGGCTCAGCCAGAGCCCTGACTTGAACCCAATCGAACATAACTTATGGTAGCGGAATCCATAACAGAATTCTTAGATAACCAGAACCTGAACCTTGAAAACAAAAGTTCGCTCAACACTACTGTTATCCTTACAAAAACATACAATGTATATGGTTTCCATACAGCAGGTCCTGAGTGGTGGGGTGGCGGCAGGCTGAGTTACAGACTTTGCATTGGGGCACAGAAGCTTCAAGTATCTTTTTTGTAAATATCCACTGGATCGGAGCATGTGCAGGACACCCTGTATTACATAAAGCAATCTAGACAGCTGCTGCAGTGTCTGGTACATTATAGCGGGAGAACTTAATTTAATTTTCATTAAGTGCATTACAAATCTGCGCTCCGGTACACGTTATGAAGTTAGATGATTTAAAAGTAATCTCAGTTTGCAGCTGCCGGTGGGATTCAAGCTCTCAGAATCTATTGTTTCTTACTATCACATAATTTATGGATCTCATTCAGATGAGAGAAATCCAGACAGAGATAAGAACGAGAGCAAATCGGAGAGCAGAAATCAATTACAAGCAGCTTTTCCCTTTTGCATACTAGTGGTAAGACCGGTAATGAAACGGAAAGGCAAAGTTTACTTACTAGTGGGTTCTCCTACATGGAAATGCTGGAGATAACGATCATACATTTTCCATGTCAGAACTGGCACATTCCCTCAATTTGTCCTCACCTGCAAAGCTGATACACTATATATCCCCTGAGCACAGCGAGAGCCTATGCTAATGTCTGATATATGGCGTACTAAAATCACATGCACTGTAACGGTGTCTCTAGGATTTATAAATGTCTATTTCCTGCAGAATGTCTGCCAAATATATTTATGTCACCACTTCTTTTTTATTAAAAGTGAAATCCATTGTGTTGGTCGGTTTTGGAGATCTTAAATGTACAACATGATGAATCTTATACATAAATACATGCTATCTAGAACACGTTATACTCCTATAGGCAATATATCTAATTAATAGCAAACAAGCAATAGCAATAAAGTATGGGCCCCACTCCCAAGTACAGCAAAGATTAGTTACACAGTATAGCACATAGCCCACACATGCTTGATGTGGGGTGGAGCATATCTCCCAACTTTTGAAAAGAAGGAAGAGAGACACTATGTGCGGCGCGCATTCCAAACTTTTTCTGCAGCGGGCCACGCCTCTAACTGCGCCCAAAACATAACTATACAATAATCCCACCCTATCCCCTAAATGTCCCCACACAGTCATTATTACGCCTTTATGTAACCACACAGTAATTATGCCTAAATATGTTCCCCCCAGTAGTTATGCCCAGATATGCCAAAATATGTGCCTCTTTCACAGTATTGTGCCCAGATATGTGCCCCTCACAGTAGCGATTCCCTAATATGTGCCCCCTCACAGTAGTTATGCAAAGATAAGTGCCAAGTGACTATTAACTTGGATGCCACAAAATGTGCTGTGCTGAGGACCTAATAAAGCGCTATTTGGACTTTTAACCACTGGAGTCTGTTATTGCTGACCCTACCACAAGTGCACAATCCCTTACAATCTGTGTGTGTATGTCTGTGTATACTGTATGAGTACATATATATATATATCTTAGTGATGTAACATACTGTACTACTTAAAGGGAATCTGTCACTCAATAAAACTACCTGCAACGGCACATATTAACACAATTTCGATCATACCAGTAAGTCACCAGTATGTGGGGTGAATATGCTCTTTTTCTGGGTACTCACTACACACACTGGTGTCTTACAGGAACAGTATTAACATGTACTGCTGGCTATTGCAGGCAGTTCTATTAAAAGTGGGTGACTTATAGGGGTTGTGCAAGGTTGGGGTGGGGGGGGTTTCTACCCAGGAGGGGAGGTTTAATTTCTTACTTCATGGGACAAACTGCCCATAAAGTACTTGGTACAGTACAGGGACTTGCTTCATTTCATATAAATGCAGTTTGTAATAAGGTATTAAGGATGTTGTTGTCTCATTAAGTTGAATCATAACCATATATGCTATCAGGGGATATACCCTATAGGTCAGTGACAGCAAACCTTTTAGAGACCAAGTGCCCAAACAGCACCTCAAAACCCACTTATTTACCACAAAGTGCCAACATGGCAATTTAATCTGAATACCAATATAGTATATCTTCCATGTACTTTATCATTTAGCTTTAATAGCCTGCCTACATTCAGTGCACTGCCTGTGCTGTTCATAGTGTGCCCTGCGCTCATAAATGGCAGGAAAATTCTAAGGCATATTGGTACACAATTGCCCTTTTTCGCGGCATGGGTGCCCACAGAACGGGGTCTGAGTGTCACCTCTGGCACCCGTGCAATAAGTTGGCCACCACTGCTATAGGTACTCCCCTCTATAAGCCAAAACCAGAAGTGGAAGCTACAGAGAGAAGGTACAATGAAAAGAAGTATACATCCTCTGTGTCTTGGACCTACTCCTGTTTTTGCCTTACAAACACTGATAAAACACAATGATCAAATACTGACTTTGTGAATGTGGCCAAAGGCTGGGTTAATGTTTGTGTTTTTATGCAGTTTTGGAACCAAATTCAGGAATGGATTAAAAAAGAGGTGAAACTGTATCAATCCTTTATAGGTGTCCTACCTTTATGATCCACTCATGGTTTTGGCTTCAAAAACTGCACCAAAAAAATCTGTTCATACTCATACTCTGTTATTAGATCCACTAACGTATGTCAACTCCAATTATACAAATAACTGCTGTCATTCATCTTATTAATCGCAACATTGCTTTCAAAGTGTCACCACTCAGCATAATGGACGGGCCACAGGACAAATACTTTACTATTGTGTAAAGGTACAGAAAGAGCTATACTGAGGAACTAAAGAGAATCTACACAATGAAAAATACTAATCCAAATTCAGGGGCAAAAAATGACTCCAAACCTTACACCAAACTCTAAGGCTAGTTACATATTTGCCGGCTAGCGGGCGGATCTCTGATTGACCCCATTATAGTCAATGGGGCCGGCGGGCATTCCGGTAACGTCCGGCATCACCGGATACAGAGAGCTCTGGCAGACTGTTCTCTTTCAGAACAGACTGCCAGAACTCCTATCACAAATGTGGTGAAACTAACCTAAAGGTATGGCCAGGTGGTAAGGTTTCTGCATGCAGTTTTGGAAGCCAAAATCAAAAGTGGATCATAAGAGGAGACTTCTGGTTTTGGCTTCCAAAACTGCACTAGGAAACCTGACTGTGTGGCTGTAGCCTAACAATCATCAGCAGCAGAAAAAGAAAACAGTTCTTTTTTGTGCCCAACTCATCATGCACCAATTCTAGTATCTGGGATCATGTTAGACCGAGTTTACACTTCAGTTATTTGGTCAGTTATTTTCATCAGTTAGACTACATTCACACGAATGTATGATCGACTCTGCATCCGTTCCGCAATTTTGCAGAACGGGTGCGGACCCATTCGTTTTATGGGGCATCCGTTGCTCCGTGCCGCGGACCAGCAAAAAAAAATAGAACATGTCCTATTCTTGTCCGCACAATCTGGACAAGAATAGGCATTTTCTATGACAGCCGCGGCATGTTCGGTCCGCAAATTGTGGAACACACATGGGCCGGTGTCCGTGTTTTGCGGATCTGCAAAACAACACGTTCATGTTAATAAAGCCTTATACCAGGTGCGAGTCAAAAACACAGAACAAGAGGAAATCTTTCCACTATACCTTATATCTAAGTAGGCTTCACTACTGGTTTTGGCTCACAATAACTGATGAAATTAACTCAACAAATAACTGAAGTGCGAACTAGGCCTTATTCGTGTGTGAAGCTGAAGTACAGATGATCATTTTCCCTGCAGCATTGTTGAAAGGAAGAAGCAGCATTACTTTCATACAGGACAAGATACTTTTAAAAATGTATGAAAGGAGTCGACTCTCTAGGCATAAAATAGGAGATGTATGTGATAATAAGATCTTTACACATACACAATAAATGACAATATAGATAAGTTAAAATTAAAGAAACCAAATATGTGCAGTCAAGATGCAAGGATCAAACCATATAAGTATATATATGTATATATATATATATATACACACACAGTGCCTTGCAAAAGTATTCACCCCCTTGACTTTTTTCGTGTTTTGGTATCTCACAAACTGGAATTAACTTGGATTGTTTGAGGATTTGCATCATTTAATTTACAGAACATTCCCACAACTTTGAAGATGTTTTTTTTTTTTATTGTGAAGCAAACAACAAATAGGACAAAATACAGTAACAGAAAAAGTCAATGTGCATAACTATTCACCCCCCTAAAGTCAATACTTTGTAGAGCCACCTTTTACGGCACTCACAGCTCTAAGTTGCTTTGGATAAGTCTCTATGAGCTTGCCACATCTTACCACTTGGATTTTTGCACATTCCTCCTAACAAAACTGCCCCAGCTCCTTCAAGTTGGATGGTTTGCACTTGTGAATAGCAATCTTTAAGTCTGACCACAGATTTTCTGTTGGATTGAGATCTGGGCTTTGACTTGGCCATTCCAACACATTTACATGTTTCCCCTTAAACCACTGAAGTGTTGCTTTAGCAGTGTGTTTGGGTTCATTGTCCTGCTGGAAGGTGAACCTCCATGCTAGCCTCAAATCCCAAACAGAGTGGTACAGGTTTTTCTCAAGAATATCCCTGTATTTAGCGCCATCAATGTTTCCCTTAACTCTGACTATTTTGCCAGTCCCGGCTGCTAAAAAACATGGTGTTCTTTGGCTGATGTCATGTGTTGGGTTTGCGCCAGACATAGCGTTTTCTTTGATGGCCGAAAAGTTCAAGTTTAGTCTCATCAGACCAGAGCACCTTCCTCCATACATTTTGGGAGTCTCCCACATGCCTTTTCGCAAACTCACAACGTGCCTTTTTGTTTTTTGCTGAAAGTAATGGCTTTCTTCTGGCCACTGCCATAGATCCAACTCTTTGGTGCGTATGGCTTATTGTTGTCCTGTGTACAAATACTCCAGTCTCTGCTGTGGAACTCTGCAGCTCCTCCAGGGTAACCTTAGGTCTCTGTGCTGCCTCTCTGATTAATGCCCTCCTTGCCCAGTCCGTGAGTTTTGGTAGGCGGCCGTCTCTTGGCAGGATTTCCGTTGTGCCATGTTCTTTCCATTTGGTTATAATAGATTTGATGGTGCTCCTGGGGATCATCTAAGATTTGGATTTTTTTTATAACCTAACCCTGACTTGTACTTCTCAACAACATTGTCCCTTACTTGTGTGGAGAGTTCCTTGGTCTTCATGGCACTGTTTGGTTAGTGATGCCTCTAGCTTAGGTGTTGCAGCCTATGGGGCCTTTCAAAAAAGCTGTGTATATGTAATGACAGAGGATGTCACACTTAGATTGCCCACAGGTGGACATCATTTCACTAATTATGTGACTTCTGAAGGTAATTGGTTGCACCAGAGCTTTTTATGGGCTTCCTAACAAAGGGGGTGAATATATACGCACATGCCAATTTTCTGTTTTCTATTTCTGAACAATAGTTTTATTTATATATTTTTCTCATTTCACTTCCAATGAGGCAATCGCCTAAGGCAGCACCAGGTAGGTGCAAGAGAAGGGCAGCCGAAGGGCCATGGGCTGAAAGGAAGGGGTTAGGTTAAGAACTTTGCATTGGGAAGGGGTGGCGTCATTTCAGTTTTCGCCTCAGGCAGCAGAAAGGCTAGGTGCACCCCTGGCTTCTGGGCTGTACCTGGGTATAATAGCTTCCACATATGATGACTAGAAAGATGACAAAAAATCCATTTCACTACAAATCCAATGCTGTCACTAAAGCCTCATTAACACGTTCCACGAACGTGTGCTGTACGTGTTCTCCATGAACAGCACATGTACCCATTCATTTTAATGTTTATATTCACACATCCGTTTTTTACCATAGACTTACATTAGAGATTCAATCATACTCAATGGCAATGACGGAGCAGTTTTTCCAGACAAAAACAAGTTTCCAGACATAACAGCAGAGCTAAACCAGACATTCAAAAGGTTAGTCTGTGCGGTTTTGGTGGTAAACAACATCTGGCTTTTTCCCTCCAAAACATGCTCTTCTTTAAACCCTATGCCAGTTGTGGAAAATTACCAGCTTCTTATTCAAAGTCCCAAAAGTCTCTCAGCATTCATTAATCCTTTCCACAGAACCTAGAAAATACAGTCCAAATGAACAGGATTTATATCACAACATACATACAGTATAAAATGCAGTTACACAGTATTACACAGTGCAAGTTAACCCTTTCAAGTTTCAAAGTTTATAACTTTGCATAGGGGAAACTGGGGCAAATGTCAGCAAATGTCCAGACTTCACACTACCCCTGATCCAGGCCACAGCATATTTTGTCTGTGTTCACGGATCCATTACGCCCATTATAGTCTATGGGTCTGTAAAAACCACGGATGCAACATAGATGCCATCAGTGTTTAACGGATCATTAGCAAGAGATGCTTTGAAAATTATTTTCAGCTGTGGAGTGTCAGTGAAATACGGATGACACACGGACAGCAAAAAAGGGACACACGGCCCCAACATGGATCCATCACAGACAGCTTCACGGAGGCATCACTGACCACCTTTTCATGGATTAAAGCACAAACATGTGAATGAGGCTTACTTCATACAAGTATATTGATCACGATGGATTGGCAATATGGCATGGATATCTTTATATTGCTATACTGTGTGTATAATTGCTTTAATGCGATAAACTTTGATATCTTGTAATTGCACCAGATACTGTATTCATATGGTGTGAAAGTAATATTAACACACAAGGGGCCATATTAGCATATGCAGCACACCACATGGGAGGCACACTGAGAACGGTAGGAGTGGTGGTTGTGGCCCTGGGAAGGGTAGTAGTAAACCTCACTCAGTGGCAATCCCCATTCTAGTGCTCCCTAGGGCTGTGCAGTGACTGGACGGGTCACCCTGGTATTGTGGCTCTTGCCTGGTTGTATTTAGGGTTTCCTTGAGGGTGATCCGTTGGTAAGGTTCAGGGCATGAGGGCAGGTCTAGTGGCAGGAGGTTGTATTGTGCAGTTAATAAACAGGCCCCATTGGTGGCAACAAATAAAGTTGATGATGAGGGTTGCAGTACAGGTAGCAGCAATACTATAATTCACAGGTATTTCACAGGCAGTATTTTCCCCAATGGCTATATACAGGCCGTAACAATGTTTGCAGTTGTAGTACACTTTGCAATTACTCCAAACAACCATAGCCATGCTATCCCGTTCTTATTATTATTTCTGCAGTTATCGAGCTAAGAGGAGCAGATTTAAGATCCAGATCTGTACCAAAGTGTGGCAGGTGTTTGAGCAATATTCCCTCTCCACAGCAGCAAAGTCCCTTGCCATAAATGGGTTGTGTCTCAATGATGTTATCTCACACGGCTTTGATGTGGTGTTAGACCTTTCAAGATGGCTTGTCTCCTTCTCTCAGGGGTACTCTGGTGTTAAAGTAGTTTTCTTAGGAAGTTGAAGCTTCAGAAATAAAGGTTGCCTGAACTGGAGGCCTCATCTGTGGAGACTCTCTATATAAAATCCTTCCTGCAGCTCTCCTCAGACTAGACTCACTAGCCAGGGGGCTGATCGTGGTCCATCACTCTGGCAACCTAACCAGCAAACCAATGTTAACCATAACCGCCTATACATTTTCCATTGGGTTTACACAATGCATAGAAAAATAGCTGCTTTACTCATAAATCACAGTACAGGTATTTAACTTTTAACTATTTAACTCTTTCAGCAGTAATTGACCCTGTGCAGTGCCCCACTGTGGTACTGCACATAGTTGCCAACACTCCCAAATTTGCAGGGACTGTCCCTAATTTTCATAAACAGTACCTGCAAATGAGGGCTCTCCCATGCCTAAAATGGGTGGGGATTATGTATGCCCCACCCCTAAGGGAGTATCCCCTGTTGGTTTGGACTTTCCCAGGGTGAGACTTACAGTACATGTCTCAAATTTATCAACTACACTACAAGGTTGATAAGTATGTATTAGGTTACCACACAAACTCAACAGTCTGTATGATGATACATGATTTGCATTATATTGTATAGAAAGCACATGTTGGGACTCCTTGTTCCACATATGGGATGAAGGATGTGCAGCAGAGAAAAAGTAACAGGGCGGTGGTAGTGGACACCTTTATCGGCTGTAGTTTTTGCGTATTATGGTGCAAACATGCTGGCTGGGTTCTCTTCAACAATCACTAGAAGGGATTATGTAGTCACTAGTAGCAATTATTTAATCAGTGACTGCCCATTACTATATAATCATGATGTGCAACAGAAGATGTAGTTGCATTAGAAGTTCTGGCATCAATAGTAACAAAAAATGTAACATAAAAATGCAAAATAGCCATCTGTAGGTTTCCTGTGTAATTGCTATTAATAGATGATAGATCAGTTTCAGGAATCCTGTCCCTTTCCTCAGTACTATAAAAATTACGGTACATATATTCAGAATATTCTGAAAAGTTGTGACTTTTATGATTGATATACTTGTACTATCCACTATTTGGATTATTGACAGCCTTGGGTCTATTCCAGATCAGGATATTTTTTGTCATCATCTTCTTAGTCATCATCTACGTGGAAGTTATTTTACTGATATATATTTGATCCCGATATCTATACTATTTTTGGCTTATTTATTTTTAACTTATGTATATTGTCATTAATTGTGTATAAGTAAAGATCTTATTATCAGACACATCTCCTAACATTTTATGTTTTGAGAGCCGGCTACTTTAATAGTCTGCGTTATATATTCTCTTTCCTGAGGTTGCCAGGCCCTAGCCAGTGCACTCATGATAAATACCATATCTCTAGTGTAGCCTGAGCTGCTTTATTGAAAATATATTTTACACCATGCAGTCTAAAACAGTGCAGTTTTCAGGGCGCACATTGACTTTTGAGGCTGCAGGTGAATTTTGGAATAAACTGCACTAAAATTTGATGCATTTTAGTTGCAATTCGGCACTTGAGAAAGGGGCTCTGGCCTAAGATGCTATATTTTGCACCAAAATGAAGTCACAAAATTCTCTGGCAGTTTTACTGATCTTTTCTTTTAGTTTTTCTTTTAATGCACACAGTATTATCTATTTTTGCTCTGCAAAAAAACGGATCCTTGTAAAACGGAGTACTTCATTTGCATTCCATATTTTCCACACTCCCATAGAAAGAGCTATTCTCATCCACAAATATGGAAAAGAATAGGACCTGTAGTAAGATTCTTGTATTGGGCAAACGGAACCATAAAAAACTGATGCGTGCATAGTCCTGCTAACTTGTATGGGTCAATGCTTAAAAATTTATACCAAACAAAAGAAAAATATGGTAATGTTCATGAGGCCTTAGACAGCATAAACTTATGGGGTAATGTACCAATATGCAACTCTTTGCTCCCAGTTTTTATGTAGTCTCTGTCATGGGTTGCACTTATTTTTTGGCAGCAAATTTACAAACTGTTACACGCTGCTTGTTAAATTTGCCGAATGACTAAAGTCTAGTCATATTTATTACAGAGGTGCCTTCAGTTTGTACGCCACCAGGGGACTGGGATACACGTGAAAACTTTTTGTCAAAAAGTTGCAATGATTAACCTAGCTAAAAATTGTAGCTCCATGACCACTAAACATTTGATCGCCCCTTAATGAATGCAAACTCACAGGCATGGCTCAACCCACCATTAAATGGCACAAATACATCATAAATGTGGCACAAATTCCTACTCCGGTAACAAAAATTTACAATGCCACAAATAGACAATGTCTTTCCACCCCTCTGGCCAATGGAGGGTGCATCTCATTCTCTCAAAATGTTGGTTTTCCCTTAAAGGGAACCTGTCACCTCCAAAAACCATCCCAAACTGCCAGCAGTACCTTCAAGTAGCCGGCAGTGAGTTTCTAATGATGTATTTGTTACTGAATTCAGATGAGGCAGTAGTATGAAAAACGATCTTTTATCCTCCATCCGCGCTATTTTCCAGTCAGTCTTGAAGTCATGGGGGCAGCGGCCTCCTTGCTTCAAGTAACGGTAAGCACGCCCCCTTCCCTGCCCCTTCACTGTGACTGACAGTGAACACAACAAGTGGAACACTTAACTTCTGAGGATGATGGATGAACAGGACTTCAACAAGAACCACATTCCAGCTCTTCCAAAACCAAATTAAGCTATCCAGAGCAAGGAGTGATGGGTGAAGTCAGACTAAATAGGAAGAGGTGAAGATCATATGATCCACACCTGAACAGGATCATGTCCAGCAACACACAGACAAAGTGAAACCAAAATAGGCTGTCAGACCACTCATGTGTAATGAGTCTTTCAGACCCTCTAACACCAGTCACAGGAGTGACAGATGTCCCCTAGTCACAGTCACAGTCCTGGGGATAAATAGATGATGGGAGAGATCTCTGTACTCTGAATTTTAACATGTTAAATCCTTTGTTTTCAATGCAGTAAAGTCGCTACCAGTGGTGCCTGGGAGCAGCTTACTCCCCTCTAACTATTGAGAACCCAGGCGCACTGGGCCAAACCAAACGTTCAGGTATTTGAGGGAAATCGTCATGAGGATTAGCCATTGCAGGAAATGTGCAGCCAGCTTTACTTGTTCAGTACTGTAAGTGCATTCTAACATAGTGGTCACATGTTGGAGACATGAGATATAAGAGTTCACATAAGAAATACAAAAGCATCAGTCGGTCTGCACAGACTAACCACTCTACTTTTTCTTAATTTCATTTATAAAACTGGCCTGATTTTATTTGGAAGACCCATGACACCTTCACTGCGTCGAAGACAGATGCCAAATGTTCCATCGGATATGGCAGTGTTTGTCTTTAGAACTGTTACTTCCCATTTGCTGCTCATAATGTTACTATGTTCTCAAGAGTTTCCCCTTCCATTAAAAAAGTAGACCCATAAATGCCAAATTCAGAAAAACGCCTGCTTTCCATTATTGTACGTCTGCAATGCACTTGTTAAACACATAACAATGCCGACATCTTCATACACAGCCTGAGTATCCAGCTTGTATGTGGACATTTTTAGGTATAAAAAGTATCAGATGTTTGTAGACCTGCAAATATCAATTTCCGTATCATTTTGAACTAGCTCATTGTGCATTGTAAGAGTGCTGTCTGGTCATAATCTGGCAGGACATCACAACTAAAGCCTTGCATGTGAAGGCCTGTCTCAGAAGACCATGGCTGAGCACAAAAACTTTACAGCAAGTCCTCTAACTTGATTTATTGGTATTCCAGGAAAAAGGAGAAGGACGCAGCTCTTCATGGTAGGACTGGGGGCACAGTGGAGGAACAATATAGTAGAAGGTATCCTACTCACCTGAAGATGTTGTGTCAGACACAAAGGCTTTAGCAGAAGTGTACGGTTGTTAAAGACATGGGACCCTCAACTGCGGCCTGGGATTGTGACCAGCAGGACACCGGAGAAACGTAAAGTAGGTAAGGATGAACATGTAACCAAATAGTGGTGATGTCAGCAGGGGTTAAAGAACTGACAGCACCACTATAGGATTGTGTATTCTACTGTAGGATTTATTGGTAGGCCCATGAAGCCCCAGCTCAGCCTACTGGTAGTATTGTTAAAGGGTTACTGAGTGTTCAAATAAACTTTTCATGTCATAGAAGCACATCAAAAGTTTTGATCAGTGGGGGTCTGAGACCCCCATGATCCTTAAAACAAGGAAAGAGAAAAATTGCTGCAGGGGACGGGCTCAATGAAAGTCTATGGACTTGTCTCGATTCTGTACTCTGCACTAAGACGAGTGCACTATGCGAATGTGTCTCTCTTCTTGTATCCGTGTTTTGCGGATCCGCAATTTGGAGACCGCAAAACACTACATTAGTGACCCTTTAAGACAACAAAGTGACACTAATAACCGGTTCACCATCAGTCCTGTGGATTTATTACATTTTATGCAGAAAATCATACAGAAAGCACCAATAATCTACAGCTGCTCACGACACATGTATATCTCGTTTTCTATTGAGCTGATAGCTGAAAATTCATGTATCTCTTAATAAATTTGGCACATCTTACTCCTGTCAACTTTGGTTTAAGACCAGTGTATGATGTAATGTAATAAATCTCCCCCTTCGACTACGCAGTCTACAGACGCAAATTCATCAAAGTGGCGAATGCTGGATGATAAATTCGGTTCATCTTTATACACTTTAATCTAACTTTACAACATCTATTGGTTGGCTTACTTTGCTCCAAAATGTTTGTGCACTTTGATGCATCATAAGCCCATTTCCCACACCACTTTCTAAAGAAAGGTGCAACGAGTGTCTAGAACACATAGTAAATGTGAGAACACATAGTAAATGTGGTGCAAATCAGGTATACTTTTTTTTTTTTTTTGTCACAAATTAAGCTAGAATTCTGGCACATTTGGCTTAGTAAATATCTTGTACTATTTTACAGCTGTAACTTATTGTTACATCCTTAAATACATCCTACAATTGAAAAATAGTCACCCCCAGATATCCCCTTTAAATTTATAATTCAATATATTAAATGGTAGGGTGACATATACTTGGTAGTCTAATGAGTCATGGATTATATTTCTCTGGGGTACATTGAACTAATGGGTTGTAAATTTTCATTAGAGTATACAAAATCACTCGGTTATGATTTATCAGTTCACTTACTGTAATTTCAGTGCTTTTGAAATTACTGAGCATAGCTAAAAAGTATTAGATTGTTAAATGAGTTATCTGGTTTCAGGAGGAAATAAGAAAACTCAGGAGATTGACCCATAATGAAGAATAAATTATTACTGAGGCTCGGTTCACACATTAGTTATTTGATCAGTTATTTCCATAAGTTATTGTGAGCTAAAACCAGTGGTGAAGCCTACACAGAGATCTGGTGTAATGGAAAGATCTGCACCCGTTTTGTGTTTTTGACCTGCACCTAGTTTTGGCTCACAATAACTGATGGAAATAACTGATAAAATAACTGAAGTGTGAACTAGGCCTAATCTGACAGATCCCGATTTCTGCTCCAGACCTCCTGGCAGGGCTGTTTTCCCTGCTGCAGCGGTGACGTCATGTAGACAGTATGTGACCTGGCTACAAAAGTGTACTGCATAGAGCAGTGATTGACGGCAGTGATCATGTGTTGTCGATATGACGCCACAGCTGTAGTCGGGAGAACAAAGCCCTGTAGGGTGCACCAGATCGCGGTGTTGGATTTGTCAGGTAAGACTTCTTCCAGACCAGCGCTGGGTGTTTCGGCCAGCAGGTCCAGGAGACAATGCCAGGGATCGGCCAGACAAAAACCACTTTGTGCAGTGGTATTTGTCTGGCAGAATCATGTCATATTTGCCGGATAGCGGCCAGATCACCTCCAGACACCTTTATAGTTAATGGGACCAGCAGGCATTCCAGTACCGTCCAGCAATTCTGGACCCAGAGAGCTCCAGCAAGCTGTCCTCTGCCAGAAGGCCTGCCGGCAGTGTGACACTAGCCTAAGTGTAGATCTATTCTATATTACAGGCCGATCCCCTGAGTTGTCCTGTCTCCTCTTGAGTCTATTTTATTAGTTAATACTATATTTATAAATTTGATAATTAAAGAATCTGTAGTGTGATATCATATTTTATGCCCATTATTTTTCTAGCTTCTCGGACATGACAATACAATACACGGTCATTATTTTCTTTGTGTGTATCTTGTATATCTTGTTTTCTAAATGATTTCTCACTTTCTCGCTGTTTCCAAGAGCTGATAAGAAATGGGCTCCACAGACCCGAGGATTCACCACATGTACTTTAACCGCTTAACAATAGGCAATCCATCTTTACTTTGCCACATATGGTATACTTAATGATCTAGCCTGCTGGAAGATATAATTTAGCAAAATGACATACATTTTCAGCAATTCTAAAAAATGGTTACTCTTTTATGATGAAACAGGTGCTATTTACTGTGGAGGAATCCAGGAGTGAGGAAACATAATACAGGACCCATTATTAACACCAGGACGGCTGTGGAGCTCGCCATTTAGTACAAGTATAGCACAGTTTGGTATGGAATATGGAAGTCATTATCTTGGCAACTAAAAAACATGAACATACTTTTTTTTATATTATATTTATACACAAAATGGTAAATTTTCCTAACTCATGGTTAGATGAGGACAAGGTAAGAATTTTACTCCATAATGTTCTCTAAGTTGATAACACACAAAAAAACTATTTTACAATGGGAGCATTTGCACGGAATAGCATTTGGGGAAACTTTTGCCGTTAAACATGTTAAATGGAAGAAATAAAAGGCAATAAATACAAACAAGAATTAAAGAAACAGTCTTTTAAGAAGGGGTAAAGAGCAGTGCAGCTCTCGGGTCCTGGGTTTAAATCTGACCAAGGACAACATCTGCATGGAGTTTGTATGCTTATTTTGTGTTCATGTGGGTTTTCACTCCGAGAATATATTAAGGGGTAAATTAACCTCCTAAGCAGTTGACCCCAGTGGTTGTTGGTGAAGTCCCCTGTTCCATAACCATTTCTGTGCCCTTGAGTCTCTTGTGTAGGAAAAGTGCATTTTAAATGTTTGTTGTTGGGAAACACGTAAGAAGACATGAGAAGTATTGTTCTGTCGTCATACACGTTCTAACAGAATGCAGTCTGACATTCAGCATAAACCATTCCTGTCTTCCAAATAAGAGGACTGTTCTTTGTAGTCTAACTTGTTTATTGGTAAAACAGGATTGTTGATTGGTAAAACAGATATGCTTTTACAAGGATGGTGGTGTTTGGGAAGGAGATATGCAGAAGACAGCTTTGCTGTTGTGTCCTGGTGACTGGAGACTTCTCTTTCCCAGGATGTTTTTCACTCCCACAATGCAGTAAGTAGTCTTTGTAACAGAAAAAAAAAGTGTAATACAACTTAACACCGTTAGACGGTGCTATATCCACACTATAATCACTACAGAAACACCAAAACCCTGGTAGAATGAAATATAATCCTTTCTAACCCTGCTGGGCAGAACAACTATCAAAAAGCACAGGTAAGCTGGAAGCCTAGACTTTTTATTGGGCCCAAGAGCCTCCAGTTATGTCACTGAACTGAAGTATAGTGTAAACGACACCAGACAGATTATCATTGGAGGAACCTACCAGCTATCATGGGGGCCAGATAATGTGGAAATCAAGAATTGAGTTGATTATCCATGCTCAACTTTTTAGTGCCGTCATCTTCATCCAGAGTTGTATGGCAGCATCTTTCTCCTCTCCTGTAATTGAAAAAGCATGCATGCTTGACCGAACCAAGCATGTATGTTTATCAATTTGTTGAGAGGAATACTTGTCAGCCAAACAAGTGAGTTATTAAAGGTGTATGGGCACCTTTAGTAAAATGCATGAGCACAATGGTGTTAAAGTGACCCTCTAGGTCAAAGAAAAAAAAAGAACATTAACTGAGGAACAAACAGAGCACATACCCTGTGTACCCCTCCTTTTCATCATTTTAGCTACAGATCGGCTAAATCCTGGGTTGCTCTTCTGCCATCCAAGATGACAGCCAGGGGCGTTGTTATGCTAAAACATTCCGGGCCTGGGCCCCGGATGTTTTGTCCCAGGCCCCAAATGTACTGCATGCCAGCTAGATACAACTGTTTTGCCATCCTCAGGACCGCAATACAATTAAACCTAATGCACTGCAAGATCTGAAGGACCTGTGATGACATCACAGGTCATATGATCAGTGCAGAAGGCAGGGGTTGAGAAGGACCTGCAATGATGTCACCATTATGTGACCAGTGCAGGAGAGGATGGCAGTTAAGAGGAGAAGTCCTGGGGGAAGAAACTGTAGTGAGGTCTGCTACATGAGGAGAGGTAAGTGAAGGGAGAGGCAGAGCCATGCTGGGAGTTGTGGTTATTTAACTGGGACTGTATGTTAGGGCTGAAGGGAGGGATGTTATCATGGGACTAAATGCTCAGGAGTGATGTTATTTACATGAGGTTGCATTTTGGAGGCGGCTGTGGAAGGGGGTGATGTTATTTACATGGGACTGTATGTTGAAGGTGGCTGTGGAAGGGGGTAATGTTATTTACATGGGACTGTATATTGATGGTCGCTGGATTGATGTTATTTACATGGAACTGTATGTTTATGGTCGCTGTGGGAGGGAGTCATGTTATTTACATGGGACTCTATATTGATCGTGGCTGGGGGAGGGAGTGATGTTATTTACATGGGACTCTATATTGATGGTGGCTGTGGGAGGGAGTGATGTTATTTACACGGGACTGTATGTTGGAGGAGGATGGGGAGGAGGCGATGTTATTTACATGAGGCTGCATGTTGGAGGAGGCTGGAGAGGGGGTGATCTTATTTACATGGGACTGTATGTTAATGGAAGCTGTGGGAGTGATGTTATTTACATGAGACTCTATGTTGGATGGGGCTTGGGAGGGGGAAATGTTATTTACATGAGGCTATATGTTGGAGGAGGATGGGAATGTATGTTGATGGTGGCTGTGGGAGGGAGTGATGTTATTGACATGGGACTGTATGTTGATGGTGGCTGTGGGAGGGAGTGATGTTACGTGGGACTGAATGTTGAGGGGGTGATGTTGTTTACATGGGACTGCATGTTGGAGGTGGCTGAGGAGTGAGTGATAAAATTTACATCAGACTGTATGTTGAAGGTGGCTGGGAAGGGGGTGATGTTATTTATATGGGACTGTATATTGGAGGGGCTGAAGGGAGGGAAGTGATGCTAGTTACATGGGACTGTATATTAGAGGGGCTGTAGATAGAGAGGGATGTTATTTACATGGGACTGTATATTAGAGGGGGCTGTAGATAGAAAGGGATGTTATTTACATGGGACTGTAAATTGGAGGGGGCAGGAGATATGGTGTGATGTTATTCACATGGGACTCTATGGCGGAAGGAGGGAAATAGTGTTATTTACATGGGACAGTATGGTGGAGGGGCTAAGGAATTATAATTTGTGAGGAGGAATATAAATACTGGGGGCACTGTAGGGGTATTATAAATCCAGGGGACATTAGGCATTCTTATTACTACTGGGGGCTCTATAGGAGGGTCTTATAGATCTGCCTTATTTCTACTAAGAGCACTATGGGGGGCCTTATTACTACTGAGGGGTCTGTAAAGAGCTTTATTACCAATGGGGGAACAATAGGGGGGGCCTTATTTCTACTGGGGGCTCTATGAGGGCATTATTAATGAAGGAGGGCTCTTCTACTAATGGAGACACTATTGGGGAGCATTATCACTGTTGGGGGCACTGTAGGTGGCAGTATTGCTAATGAGGGCACTCTAGAAGGGAATTACTATTTGTTGGTACTTGGGGGAGCACTATTACTATGGGGGGGCTATCTATATGGCACTCATTTTTCTTCAGGATAGTATCTGGGGTATTGGGGGGCACAGCGAGCAGCAGGATAACACTGTTGGGACTCCAGGTTGGGGGATGATGATAGAAATGTGAGGAACCTAAGATGTCTGTGTGTCACACTATGCAGAGACGAGGCGCAACTGAAAGAAGTTGTCTGGACCGAGTGGAGAAGATGATGACAGAGAAGATCTACATCAGAGGAGACGTCACCTGGGAGGACCTGGATGTAAGAGGTACGTGCTGCTATATAGTAAACTTTACAGTAAAATTTCAGCGGGAGAACAGCCTGCCAGATTCGTGCTGCCGCTAGTGCACCATGCTGCCGGAAGTCCACTCTGGCCGCATTCACTATAATGGGGGCGGGCCGGAGGTCCGGGCACAG
The DNA here is from genome assembly GCA_033119425.1 of Bufotes viridis. NCBI lineage: Eukaryota > Metazoa > Chordata > Amphibia > Anura > Bufonidae > Bufotes > Bufotes viridis. The sequence continues at coordinate 96,331,878 of CM065589.1, forward strand.
CATAGCAAACATGCCAAGAGGTAGGCTAAAAAAACTACAGCATGCTGCAGTTTTATTCCAGCTGCCTCTCGGCATGTTTGCCGTGCTGCGGCCGGACCTCCAGCACGCCCTATTATAGTGAATGGGGCCAGAGCGGACTTCCGGCAGCATGGTGCACTAGCGGTAGCACAGATCCGACAGGCTGTTCCCCCACTGGAACAGCCTGCCGGAGAAGGCTACCGCTAGTGTGAAAGTAGCCTTAGAGAACTGGGCCATATTTATTGGGGCTTGGGCCCCGGATCCTTTGAGACCCTAGCAACGCCCCTAATGGAAGCATTGCTTCTCAGACTACCTAATGCACACTGTGAATTTGGTAACCCAAGACACTTTCTGCTTGTCCAGACCTGCTCTTGGATTGTCTAGCACTGTTCACATAAGCAATGCTGGCCAGTACAAGGACGGCAGGAAGTGTCTAGGACTACCAAATGCACAGTGTGCATCAGGCAGTCTGAGAAGAGGTGCAGCCACCTTGGATGGCATTAAGGAGCCAGGGAATTAGTGGATTTGCAGATAAAAGGATGAAACGACTGCCAGTGTTCAGTTTGTTCCCCAGTTACTGTACATTTTTACTCTTGAACGGGAGGACCACTTTAAATGACCTGCTAGATGATGATGTCATCACGCTACATGCTGTAGCAATATTGCACTGTAGAAGGCCCAGGGCCATTGCTGAATCTAACAGCAATTGTAGGTCATCTTGTAACTGTAGATTATGCTCCATCGGTACTCAATGTGAAAGAAATGTAACATGTGGATTTACAAACAACAGCTGTAGGGGCTTCTAGCAGTGTCACCCCAGCTACAATCAGGGTTCCTGTAACCTGACATGGGACTGCCCAAAGTAGACACCACTGTAACACTAAGGTATACAATGTTATACTGCGTTAACATTAAGAAACAGACCATAAAAACAGAAGCATGTTGTTCAAAATGAATATAAATGCTAAAAACTTTGTACTAGGTTTTACTTTCTAAGCAGAATCATTCTGAAGTCAAGCACACAATGATGTTTTGTTCCCAGGCAATTACCCATCAATTGTATTCATTATAGATGTCACCAAATTCAATGAAGAGTTATTCATAAACCAAGAATTGTAAAACAAATCATTATGGCTGGGATTATTGTACAGTAATAAGCTACTTTCTCGAATTTGTGCACTTTTACAATACCATCAATTGGAAATAAAAAACAATCTTCAGGCTTATAATATTAAAGACTTAGACTTTTCTTCCAACTGTAGGAATATATATTCATAAGTATAGAAGGTGAGAAGTAGAGCTGCATAATACATCCATCGATCATCCGAGGCAACACACAAACCAATGTGCCACAAATCAATAAAAAGCCACGTACTTCATTATGATGCAGCTCTGTGCCAAATATTGTTTTTACAATGTCAAGGACTTCGAACCATGGAAATAACAATTGTAACTAAGGTAAATTAAGTTGCAATAGAAGTAAAGCTCCAGTCACACTTCTGTTACTTCTTTTCCATCTCTATTTGTCCAGTAAAAAACCGATGGCTTAGATTTTGTAGTAAACACTATGCTTTCTGGAAGGTAGCATTTTCCCGGTATCTACAAAACCTAGATTTGTCCATCAGAATGCTAGACAGCGAAACGTTTCATCACTCCAGAGAACATGCATCTGCCTATCTGGAGGTATATGACACACCGAATTAACACCGGGTATCCATTTTTATCAAGGGGTTGGCCATAATTTACTCCTAAGTAACACCGAACCATTGAGCGCACAACACCATAAAGTACCAAAAAATGTAAGTTTATTCAATTAGAAAATAAACAAAAATAGTAAAATATACCATAGGACTGGTAATAGCACCAATATGACACAAACAAGGAAGAAAAATAGGAGAGGACCGCAGGGTCAGCACATGAAGGGTACATACACAAAGTGCATAATAACAAGCAAACAACAATCCAAGGCTTATAAAAAAGGGAGACTAGCCCAAGGACAAGGTCCTCTGTAAAGGCAGAAAAAAAGCTAAAGAGTGATGCAAAAATGGTATACCCTCCACAAATGTGTCGATCCTGCGGTCGCCTCCTTCCAACGTCGTTTCGCCTAGACTGGCTTCTTCTACACTAACGCCTCTGATAACTTCTAGCATAGAGGCAGGGCAGAGTGCTGGTTGCAGAGTGCTGTTGCATTTCTGTGTTTGCATTTACAGGTACCTGTTATTTCTTGGCTGTGATGGGAAAGAGATTATACGGTCTTACCCGTAGACGTTGTGAATTCACCTTCTTGTGTATTTTCTGCCGACTGCAATCTCGGCGTTTACTCTGAGCAGCCGCGGCAGCCGCGCACCCGCATCCACATTGTTCAGCAGTCCTGGATCAGCGCGTGGGTTGGGGCCAGCGTTCGCGGGAAAGGAGATGAAGGGAGATAACTGTAAGGTGTCTTCTATTTGTTTTGGAGCGCTCCAGAAATATTATTCGTAGTTTTCTCCGATCATTTGACTCCGATGCGGTATGGGGGTATGACTTAGTTCACCAAACGCATTTCGGGGATTGCTTTACCCTTCATCAGTGGCTACCCCCAACTTCTTTTCTGGGTTCTTATATACCTGTGGGTTCAGGGTAACCATAAAACCTGGGATGGAATGCTTTGTCTGGTATGGTCGGAGCGTGCGATACATATGCGATTTCTGTGCGGTTTTCTCTAGGAGTTTTGCGTCTTTTACATTAAATTGTGTGGAATACTTTATCAAATTCTTCTAATAAAGGAACAAAAAATCCAAAGTCGCTTGTCATCACAATATCATGTTTGTAGATCATATGCAAAAGTGTAAAAAATGCATATGCGATTTATGTGCGGTTTTCTCTAAAAGTTCTGCTTTTTTTTATTAAGTTATGTAAACTGATGTATCACTTTCTTCTGATGAAGGCAAAATGTATCCAAGCTTGCTTGTCATCACCATATAATATTCATATATCATATGAAAAAATATCAAAAATATAATAAAACGTGCATAAAAAACTAAAAATTTATAAAAAAGATGCGTGAAGTGGTGAAGCCGGGTCAGCATTGCCAGAATGCTATTCCTATTGAGTGCCTTTCTTTTTTCTGAATAAACAGGCCGAATGGTGAAAACATGAAAGCTAATAAAGGTATTGACTTGCTAGTAAACATCCAATCCAGTTCAGTAAAATCCAGACTCCTCCAAACACATACATATTCCTTTTGGCCACCCATGGATGTGTTGTCAATAAGGACAAAGCTCATTGCCAGACACCTAGAAGAAAAGGACTAGAAATATTCACTTTATCTGATCGTTCTCTCACCCAAAAAACATCTGTCGGTGGAGACTTGGAAACTCTCATGCACATCAGCAGTTCTTGGGGGGTTCAGACAACAATACACTAAGGTGTATGGGGGGCTTTAGAATTGTTACTAATTATCCGTTTGCATCCCTTTAGACTGAAGTAATGAGCAAGGACACTGATGTGACACACCTAACTACCTTAGTGCAGGATGAGGCAAGCAAGATTAATCACCACAGTAGATAACAATGTTCCCATCATTCTGCTACAGTAATGAAAACAGGAAAAAAAATATTCCTGAACACGCGCAAATCAGAAGAAGTCAATCGCAGCTTTTTCCAGGTGATCATTTGAATGGAATTAATCATTTTGTCAGAATACAAAAGCCATGTCTGCTAAGGAAATTATCTATAGGATACACAACCGATGCATTTGCATGAGACTGCTTGTTGTGCTCTGATTTTTTTTTCATGTAGCTGCAGCAGTATATTCATCATGCCATTTGGCATCTGTGGTTACACGGTGCAGTAATAATATAACTATTGCAGTATTGGTGCTCAATACCCAACCAAATGATCACACCTTTTCATTAAAGGGATTATCCAATCCCTATAAAGCCCCCCAAAATGCCCGGACCCCTCATTCTGGTCATACTTACCTCCCCGGCACCAGCGTCGCTTTTGATAGCTGCATGGCCCCACTGCTTTTCTCTGTCCCGCGGATCAAAACATCTGGCAACGGGGGGGATATGTACAGCCAATAGCAGGCCGCGACGGGAATGTATTTCCCACATTAGGTCCACCAGGTAATTTAGAGTTGTCCCTACTGTGGTTGTCAATGGGCAGTGGGAGCCAGCACAGGACATTGAGATCAGGGCCGGACTGGGTATGAAAACCAGCCCTGGAAAAACTTACATACCAGCCCCATAGCATTGCGTAATTATACCAGCACAACGTCATTTAAAGTTTTTAATAAACAGGTTCCCTACTCAACGGCGGACGCTCGGTGTCACAACACATATATATCCAACACACATACACATAAATACACCATATACATGTTACACATACATAAATACACTATATATACAGTCCCAAGGAATATGGCCCAGTTCTCTAAGTCACCTCCTCCCCCCGCATTTTGCTGTACTTGCTATACAGCAGCACATACAGTGGAGGAAATAATTATTTGACCCCTCACTGATTTTGTAAGTTTGTCCAATGACAAAGAAATGAAAAGTCTCAGAACAGTATCATTTCAATGGTAGGTTTATTGTAACAGTGGCAGATAGCACATCAAAAGGAAAATCGAAAAAATAACTTTAAATAAAAGATAGCAACTGATTTGCATTTCATTGAGTGAAATAAGTATTTGAACCCTCTAACAAAAAAAGACTTAATACTTGGTGGAAAAACCCTTGTTTGCAAGCACAGAGGTCAAACATTTCTTGTAATTGATGACCAAGTTTGCGCACATTTTAGGAGGAATGTTGGTCCACTCCTCTTTGCAGATCATCTCTAAATCCCTAAGGTTTCGAGGCTGTCTCTGTGCAACTCTGAGCTTGAGCTCCCTCCATAGGTTTTCGATTGGATTAAGGTCCGGAGACTGACTAGGCCACTCCATGACCTTAATGTGCTTCTTCTTGAGCCACTCCTTTGTTGCCTTTGCTGTATGTTTTGGGTCATTGTCGTGCTGGAACACCCATCCACGACCCATTTTCAGTTTCCTGGCAGAGGGAAGGAGGTTGTCGCTCAGGATTTCACGATACATGGCTCCGTCCATTTTCCCGTTAATGCGAATAAGTTGTCCTGTGCCCTTAGCAGAAAAACACCCCCAAAGCAAAATGTTTCCACCCCCATGCTTGACGGTGGGGACGGTGTTTTGGGGGTCATAGGCAGCATTTTTCTTCCTCCAAACACAGCGAGTTGAGTTAATGCCAAAGAGCTCTATTTTGGTCTCATCAGACCACAGCACCTTCTCCCAGTCACTCTCTGAATCATTCAGGTGTTCATTGGCAAACTTCAGACGGGCCTGCACATGTGCCTTCCTGAGCAGGGGGACCTTGCGAGCCCTGCAGGATTTTAATCCATTGCGGTGTAATGTGTTTCCAATGGTTTTCTTGGTGACTGTGGTCCCTGCTAATTTGAGGTCATTAACTAACTCCTCCCGTGTAGTTCTAGGATGCTTTTTCACCTTTCTCAGAACCATTGACACCCCACGAGGTGAGATCTTGCGTGGAGCCCCAGAGCGAGGTCGATTGATGGTCATTTTGTGCTCCTTCCATTTTCGAACAATCGCACCAACAGTTGTCACCTTCTCTCCCAGCTTCTTGCTAATGGTTTTGTAGCCCATTCCAGCCTTGTGCAGGTCTACAATTTTGTCTCTGACATCCTTGGACAGCTCTTTGGTCTTTCCCATGTTGGAGAGTTTGGAGTCTGCTTGATTGATTGATTCTGTGGACAGGTGTCTTTTATACAGGTGACTAGTTAAGACAGGTGTCCTTAATGAGGGTGACTAATTGAGTAGAAGTGTCTAACCACTCTGTGGGAGCCAGAACTCTTAATGGTTGGTAGGGGTTCAAATACTTATTTCACTCAATGAAATGCAAATCAGTTGCTATCTTTTATTTAAAGTTATTTTTTCGATTTTCCTTTTGATGTGCTATCTGCCACTGTTACAATAAACCTACCATTGAAATGATACTGTTCTGAGACTTTTCATTTCTTTGTCATTGGACAAACTTACAAAATCAGTGAGGGGTCAAATAATTATTTCCTCCACTGTACCTCTCACATCCAGGGCCTCCAGGTGACGTCTCCTCCGATGTGGATCTTCTCATCATCTTCTCCATTTCGTCCAGTCACTTCTTTCAGCCGCTCCTCGTCTCTGTACAGTTTGACACACGGACATCTTAGGTTCTTCACTTTTCTATCATCATCCCCCAACCTGGAGCCCCCACAGTGTTATCCTGCTGCTCACTATGCTCCCCAATACCCCCAAATACTACCCTGAAGAAATAATAGTGCCCCCCATAGTAATAGTGCTCCTCATAGTCCCACCAATAGTAATGTCCTTCTAGAATGCCCACATTAGTAATACTGCCCCACATTAAGTTTTTGCCCCCTCACTGCCTCACATTAAGTAATTTGCCCCCACACTGCCCCACATTATGTAATTTGCCCCCACACTGCCCCACATTATGTTGTTTGCCCCCACACTGCCCTCCATTATATAATTTGCCCACCACACTGCCCCCCCACTAAGTAATTTGCCCCCACAAGTTAATTTTGCCCCCACACAAGTTAATTTAGCCCCCAGACATCCCTCCATTATGTAGTTTGCCCCCACACTAAGTAATTTTGCCCGCCACACTGCCCCCACTGACTAATTTGCCCCCCACAAGTTAATTTTGCCCCCACACAAGTTAATTTTCCCCTAGACAGCCCTCCATTATGTAATTTGCCCCCACTAAGTAATTTTACCACCACACGGCCCTCCATGTAGTTTGACTGCCAAGCTGCCCCCGAGTTAATTTTGCCTCCAGGGCCCAGACAGAGACAGCCCTCCATTATTGTCCCCCCACCCCCAAGTTAATTTTGCCCCTAGACAGAGACAGCCCTCCATTATTGTCCCCCACCCCCAAGTTAATTTTGCCCCAGGGCCCAGACAGAGACAGCCCTCCATTATTGTTCCCCATCCCCAAGTTAATTTTGCCCCTAGACAGAGACAGCCCTCCATTATTGTGTCCCCACCCCCAAGTTAATTTTGCCCCCAGACAGAGACAGCCCTTCATTATTGTCCCCCCACCCCCAAGTTAATTTTGCCCCAGACAGAGACAGCCCTCCATTATTGTCCCCCACCCCCAAGTTAATTTTGCCCCCAGGGCCCAGACAGAGACAGCTCTCCATTATTGTCCCCCCAAGTTAATTTTGCCCCAGGGCCCAGACAGAGACAGCCCTCCATTATTGTCCCCCGTACTTGTGTCGCTGATCCTGTACACTGCCAGCTCGCTCCCCGGCACCATCAGGCTTTCCACTGCACGTCCTGTGCAGCCTCAGCCTGCGCTCGGCAATCTCCCTTGTTCACTGCAGCAGTGACAGAGGGAGATCGCCGAGAGCAGGCTGAGAGGTTGCGCTGCACAGGACGTGCAGTGGAAAGCCTTCCTGAATCCTGACAGTGCCACACAGATCAGCTGAGTGGCCAGGCGGCCGCAGCCCGCAGGGCACATGTTAAAGCGGCCCCAGCCGCCCCAGGGTCGGCGGCCTACCGGGAAATTTCCCGGGATCCCGGTAGGCCAGTCCGGCCCTGATTGAGATAGTAATATAGTGTAGCTGATAGGTTCCAGTGCAGGGTGTTAGGTAGGGTGAGAGGTTCTGCTCTCCATACATACATGCTACATACATAGTGCTGTGATATCACAAGTTCACAACAATACTTAGTGCACCAATCACTAATATGTATTCAGACCTGCTAAAATGTGAAGTTGCCCATATTGAGCAAAAATATACAGGTCAGGTTCAGTTACTATCGTCCGTCTCCTAGATCTGTTCACCATCATCCATCGGTTTCTGTCATATATTAGTGAGTTTACATCTTCTGAGTGCACTTGTTGTCTGCCAGTGCTAGCAGATACTTCATAATATGTGTCTTGCCAAATGTCCAGTTATTATCCAACTCCACCCAATTTTAAGTCCAGGGGACACCTTAGTACCAGGTGACTGCTATAGCTGAAGTTCAGTTCTGCAGTCTTGGGAACAATCAGCATTATTAAAATGCACTCATTATTGAGATGGTGCTTAGTGCACATTTTTTTTATACTTGTGTAGAGGTTTTCAACCCTCATTGTGTTTTATTGACAAGGTTTTGTGGTCTTCCTCACATTGACAAAAGTATGTTTACCTAGGCATTGTTGCAAACTGCACAAAAGTTTGCAGCATTTTTGGTACAATTAGTTTTAGAAAAATCCACTGCGCCTACTGTAGCTCACCAAGAGGCGCTTGGCTCCAAAGGAAAAGGGGTTTGGTTTAGTGGGAAAGGGGGGCGTTCTATGATGCAGCGTTTTGAGGCAAAATTGCACCACGATTCTGGAGTAAAATTCTGTCACAAAGTAAACAAACAAATATGTGGAATAAAGTTAGACAAAAATGTCCATCCATGCAGGAAATTTATCATGCAGCCTGAGCCACCATCATGAATTTGGTGCATGTCTAGACAGTCATCTACGTGGCGTAAACTTCATTTTAGAGTAGAACTTCCTTTGTGCGCACATTGGCTTAAATGTCACCAGCGATCTCCCTATCAAACTGTTTGCACAGACACATAGTTGTGGTTGAACTGATTAAAACTCTGTTTATCTTTTGTTGATCTGAGGCTCCGTTCCCTAGTTCTAATACTTTTTTTTAATAAGCAGATTAGGTATTTGATGCAACAAGGGTGTCACCATTGCTCTTGTCGCATCCAGGCTCCACTCTATTCTGTGTAGCCAGGGAGGGGCTGGTCACAGAAAGGAGTGGAGCTTGGGTGCGACAAGAGCAATGGTGACACCCTCATTGCACCAAAGGCCTAACTTCTATATTAAGAAAAAATGCCATAACTCTGAAATGGAGCCTCAATTTAAAAGGTAGGTTGCCGTTGATAGATTCCTTTAACATGTAGTGCACATAATATTTTCCTCAAAATATGGGCTGGAAAATCTCGCCCCGTTACTAAATGACTTTCACAGAAAGTAAAAGTTTCTATGTAGATGCCAAGTAATATAGAAAAATGATTCATTAAATTTATTGGCTTGTTATATCTGATGTACTGTAAAGCAGTAGAATAAACAGCCATCTAGTGTATTAGCAATTACAAAGAGGACAATAACACAAATCATCTCATATTACAGTGTGAACATTAAAATAAAACATAGGGTCGTAACTAATTCCGTTTATTCTAATTAAGTAAATGCAAATTTTAATTATATTTAATAGTGCAAAACAAAAAAATAATACCAGTATAATAGTTTCTAGTTTAATAATGGTTTGTATTAAATTAAGTTTAACTCCAGCAAATCATTCTAATAACTGCTGGGACTCAGAACATCAGACGTACAAGATGTTATTAAAGATGCAATCACCAGCCTTCGGTATAAAATCACTAGTCCCAAACGGAAATTCAGGCCTCATGCAGATGGAGCATTACAGTTGTCTCTGCAACTCAAACTACGACACTATAGGCACTCAGTCTGCCCCAGTATGGTGCTCGGCAGTAATGCTTCTAGACAGCAGCTCCATTATATGACATCTGGTGAGGCATAGTATTTTCTTTTGGATTCATACAAAATCTAGCAAAAAAAATAATAATAATCTATACACCTTAATATACACCTTAATATGCAATGGGAGGCATATGGAGGTACAGTAACACCCCATATACAGATGTAGCCGAGCTAAAATTGACTCTGATAACACATGGCACAGTGTAATCTAGGTTATCTCGTGACAAAACCCATTGAAATCCATTAAAAAGTTAGTCATCTTTTTTCTTGCCATTCTTTACTTAACGCATTAGCAATCAAGTTTAGCTCGGCTGCATCTGTAAATCTGTTCTATGGCTCTGTATAACTTGAAGAGCCATAAGAGAGTCATGTGCATTATCCTCAAAAGTGTTACGGACAGTGGGTGTGGACCTACTGTACCACTGGTGTGGCTTACGGCTAACTATAAGGGTGTTATCCTGGCACTCCCCTGTACAGGAATCTGGACCTTGCTACAGGGAAGCTACCAGGCCACTACCTCCTGAAATAGTCCCAGGGTGTTTGGCGGCTGACCTACGAGGGTCAGAGACACTGGTGCGAAGCACCAAATGGTCAGGCAATATACGTAGTCAGGAGGAAGGCTGAGGTCAGGGCAGGCTGTGTACAACGTGTCTGAGAAACAGGTCCTAGGTCGGAGCACGCAGCAGTAGAGCAATACAGGTAGCAGGCAGAGGACAGGACAGGTGGCAGGCAGAGGACAGGACAGGTGGCTAGTAGTCAGGGTCAGTTGTCAGGCATAAGTATGGTACACCGGTATTCAGGCAGGAATTCACACCTTCGCTGGTATAAAGACTAGGAACCTAAAGCTCAGGCACCCTCCCATTGGGAAAGGTGCCTTAAGTATCCAATGACTGCCAGCCATAGCCTACGGAAGGAATTGAATGTGCGCCCTGGCCTTTTAAGAGGACAGGAATGTGCATCCTAGAGAGAAAGCTAGCCTGGCGGGGAGGCCTACCACAAGATGCAGGCTGCATTGCATTGTTGTCACTTTATGAAAAAAAAAAAAATGTAAAAAATAAATGTTGTACCAAAGACCAAAAATTACAAATTTTATAATAAAGTTCATATTCTGGCAATGAAAGTCGTTACAACTGTAACCCGAGTTCCAACACCAGCACTGAAACATTAAATCCGTATTCATTCCTTTAAAATATTATAAACAAATAGTTTTTGAGACGGGTTCCCAAATAAATCAGCTTACAAGCAGCTGCGCGTACTATAAACTTTTTTTTAGCTACAGTGCATCTGCCCTGGAGGTCTATCTACATCACCAGTTGTTGCTGTCGTCCAGCACCTGCTGCAGGTCAGGGTCAGTCATGGTGATTCCTTATTTGCTACATTTTGTAGCCCTTCATGGTGACAGATGAAACGCAAGAGATTTTTGCTGACAGATTCACAGACCGCCAAATGGGCTTACAGCAAGCAGTGACTGTGCATATCAAAAACGTTCTAATATACTTTGGTAGGAATGTAATGATCCTTATGCCAATCTTAATCAGAAATGCACTGGCACCAAAATTATTCTTTCAATGTCCATGTGCCAGAGAATGAAATCTCCAGGAGTAGAATACTGATTATTGGTGTGGAAAAGTGCGGAGCATTGGGAAAAAGGGAAAAATCGCAAAATGAGACCTGCAATAAAAATGTGCAACCTTTCTATACCAGTCATGTCCATTAATAAAATCTATCTGAGAATACGCTAAAAGTATGATGTTATTATGACATTATTTTTGAGCATCTCCGTACTAGTCCTTTCTAAGTGCCTTTCCGCTCTTGACCTCCATGGAGAGGACGGCTTTCGTTCTGGAGGATTTTTGGTAGCCATTTATCACATTTCTGCAGGAAATACAGACGTGTGTGCAGGCAATAACAGCTGATCATCAAACGGAACCTTTAACTTAATGGGGGTCATTTATGAACATTTTTCTGCCAGTTTTTGGCATATAAATGTCACACAACCCTGTTTTTACAACTTTTTGAATGCATGTGCAATGATATTTTTGTGCCTGATTCGACACAGGAGTGTTGAAGGTCTGGCGGGCGCTTGTTGGGGGCCGAGCTGGAGCCAAACATCAGCACCAACAAAGTTATCAATGTTTACGCATGGAAATAGGGGCCGGTCTATGTTACACGGACCGCTGAAGGTACACCTATTTTATGCCTCGTCAAAAATGAGGCACATCTTCTACCAGCAAACCCAGCACAAAAAGGGAATAGAAAATCTGCATAAAAAGCAGTCTTTTTAAATGACTCCCAATGTCAGGAGGCAGACATATATATATATGACAATAGCACCTTTATTTCCATGCAATCCGTATTCAATTTGCATGAGACTTTAAATCCCATACTTAGTAGAGAACCATTTGCATTTAGTCATTAGTTCTAGTTTTACCTATCAAATTAAGAGGGCGACAAGGAGAAAATTTCCATCTGGTTGCTGTCCCACAAAAATTATCCAGCAACTGGATCTTAATAATTTTGTAACTTCATGTAATAAAACATTTAATATGGCTACTGAGTTAATCCATAAAAGCGATCTGTAAAGCGCCACCTGCTGCTTTTGCTTTTCCTCATTTCTCTGTCCACTTTGCTGAGATGGACGCACATGCTCATGTAATGGGTCGTGGTGTGGACCCACTGTACCAACTAACCGGTTTGACTTTGGGCTAGTCCTTAGGCCGCTATCAAGGTGGTTCCTTGGTTGTCAATCTTCAACCCCTAGGAACCTAAGCTTAGGCAAGGAGTGAGCGGACATGGACAGTACAGGATTTATAGCAGAAGCTGATAAACAATTAGAAGCAGCTGAGCATTGAGAGGAGGGGAGTGGTGGTACAGGCAAAATAGGAGTAGTAGTAGTTCAATGAATTAGCATAAGTAGCATAATAGTGAAGGATATGGGCTGCCAATGTAGCAGTTTCTAATAGAAGTAGTGGAGCAGCGACAGACATGGGCTGCCATGTAACCGCTCAGTTCCATCCTTCAACTGCCACCAGCCATATCTTCTGTTAGAAACTGTGACAATTACAGGGGGGATAGCGGCGTGATGATGCGCAAGTTTGTGCGCGAAATGGCCGTCCCGCTCTAACCACCTGCATTGGCGTCCGCCCGCAGCCCTCATTGTTTGCAAATTTATGCTGTAACTTCAGCGAAATAAAGCAAGATTGAAGAGTTCCATGGTGAGTGCCGCCTTCTTTTATTATTTTCTTCGCATGACGAATCGCATTGATCTATATATCATGGGCAGAGCACCACTAGATTGGTAACAACACACTGGACATTTGCGCATGTGGCGAATATTTTGGTTAAAAAGCGTGCAGAACATCGCAGTGCCGCTGACCCCCTCTCATATATAACAATTACAGGGGGGGAGCTGCAGCAGAAAGGACACACCCCAGAGAAAGGACATATCCCCTGAGCTGCCAGTTAAAATAAATCTAGCAGAGAAATTGAAGCAATGAATAGGGAGATTTCTAGAACTATGGGAAGTACAGGGCTGGTTCTAACTTTCTTAGAAAAAGATTATCATGCACTATATCATGTCTGATTTTCATTTTTACATCAATCATGGCATAACCCCTTTAAGTACAATGAACTCTCTCCAAAAGAACACCTTGTGAAAAGACCCCTGATCTAGACCAGATTTTGCAATGACAGATTTTCTCTGATTGCCAATATATAATAACCGTCCCCAAGAATATCATTCTCTACTGCTATTTTTCATGGTCATCAAAAAGAGATTTTACTGTATTTCTCACAAGTTGCCAAGGAAGAAAGAGCTGCCCTTAAAACGTACATACACAGAGGTTTTCTATTACTTATTTGAGACCTGAGACAACATACAGTATATCATGTAGCAGCAACGCCTATGGACAAGCATTAAGTGGATGACAATGTCCTCTGACGTGTAGATTACAGCCAACAGGACCATTCATGTATTGATTGAAGTCTGTGATGGTGAGATGGACTTTCACTCACATACAGATTTCCAATAATTGGAGGGAAAAAAACAATATATACCATACAGAATATAATACACTTCGTATATATTGTAGTTCATATAATCAATCATCTAAATGTAACTTCAGAAAACCGAGCTCAGTGTAAAAATGATCATATCTCTTGTCAATCACTACATTGCTTCTGAATGGGACATGTTGCACTTACATGACATTTATGTCTATTTCGGGACAAATGAGGCATCCGAATGCTAATGTAACTATATCAAATGACACGAGCTTCCCGTCACATATAAAACCACAGCCACTTGTGACAGGCTCAGCAGTAACAGCTACTCATTGCTGAAATAATGGGGGCAGCATCTATATATTAGATAGATAGATAGATAGATAGATAGATAGATAGATAGATAATAGATAGATATGAGATAGATAGATAGATAGATAGATAGATAGATAATAGATCGATAGATAGATAGATAGATATGAGATAGATAGATAAATAGATAGATAGATAATAGATAGATAGATAGATAGATAGATAGATAATAGATAGATATGAGATAGATAGATAGATAATAGATAGATAGATAATAGATAGATATGAGATAGATAGATAGATAGATAGATAATAGATCGATAGATAGATAGATAGATAGATAGATATGAGATAGATAGATAATAGATAGATAGATAATAGATAGATATGAGATAGATAGATAGATAGATAAATAGATAGATAGATAGATAATAGATCGATAGATAGATAGATAGATATGAGATAGATAGATAGATAGATAATATTAGATAGATAGATATTAGATAGATAGATAGATAGATAGATACATATGAGATAGATAGATATTAGATAGATAGATATTAGATAGATAGATAGATATTAGATAGATAGATATTAGATAGATAGATAGATAGATAGATAGATATTAGATAGATAGATATAAAGATATTGATATAGATAGGTGGCATGGTATAAAGAAGTGTTCATGCATAAAGGGAAAGAACTTTGCAGTTCGATGACTCGATCTATTCCCTGTGGCCGCTCTGGGCGATTATACAAGGATCTCTCCACACATTATACAACAACAGAAACAATCCCCTTACCCTGACAAGTAAAGAAGGCCTGCGCCCCGGGGTAGCTTCCGGAACGATTGCTGGGGTGCTGTTCCTCTGGAAAGCTGCCATGTACAGTAAGTGCCTGGGACCAGATCAGTCAGGACTGTCAGACCGAGCAGCGATGTTCAGTGCACACACAGAGGTGTGGTCCTAATCTAAATGGCATTTCCATGTGGACAGCACTTTCCTTAACTCATAAGAAGGGTCAGGATAAGTGTGCCTGTCCACTACAGTCTAGTCACGTCCTGTATTAGGAGCACATTGTCCATCATTTAGCACAGTGCTGACTATAGGAAAAACTACTAGTCAGGTCTTTGTCGCACCTGATTCAGCCGGGGATGTTACTTATTTCTCAGCTTTTTCTTTTGTTGTAAAAAAAACACCATGATGGTGATTTATCATGAGGGAAATTCTTTAAAAAAGTATTCCGTGAGTAAAATATTGATGATCTATCCTCAGGACAGGCAATCAATATTTGATTGGTGGGGGTCCAACTCCCGGCACCCTGCAGATCAGATGCTTGAAGAGGCTGCGATGAGCACAGACCAGTGACATCACCTTCATCAGTCACATGGAATATGTGCAGCTCAGTCCTATTCAAGTGAACAGACTGCAATACCAGTCAGGTAGGTATGCTCACCACCCAGGTCTGGCCATGCTGGGGGGGGTTCTGAAATAAAAGACACCAAAGGTGAACAACCCCTAAGTCTAACATTTGTGTTGTGAGGTGTTACTCCCCATTCTATGCCACCCCTTAACCAACTTGTGTGCTTTAAAAAAGTCTCAGGGGAGATATATGTAAATTTAGTTTTTAGGCTGGCGCTACTATGCACACCTGCACCAAATTTATTGAAATGGCGCCCAATAATGATGATTTTGGAGCAAGTCTGTTGAGGTTGCGTCTATTTCAGTAAAATTACGCCAGGGGGATGCCGGCTGTGGAGTTGCAACTTTTTTTGCAACTTCATAAATATGACAGAACGTGATCTATTCAGAAATTTTGACCACATTTTCACTCCAAGTCCATAGGTGTTGCGTTCGAAGGCACAGTGCTCAAAAAGTCGCAAAAAGTTTGCACAAAAAGTAACCCCCAAAATGTTGTAAAAGCCCCTATTTGGGACTTTTTGAAGCCAAAATTCTAGTGTACAGGGCATGATAAATTCTCCCCTTAGTTAATAAATCTGACTTTAATCAGCCCAACAGGCCAACCAATAATTTTTCTACTCCCTTTTTCAAACTGGAGTGAATGGTGTAAAAATGCAAACTGTAGCAACATTTTTGCACATATAAACCCCAAAAGTCACAAAGCCCCATTTGTCGACTTTTGGAAGCCAAAATTCTGGAGAGCAGGGCTTCATAAACATTCTAAGGCTACTTTCACACTTGCGTTTGGTGCGGATCGAACTGATCCGTTTGTATTATCTGTAACACAGCCAAAACAGAATATGTAATAGAAAACGGATCCATCTCCATTGACTTACATTGTGTGTCAGAACAGATCAGTTTGGCTCAGTTTCGTCAGACGGACACCAAAGTCCGCCTCCAAAGCAGAATGGAGACGGAACAGAGGAAAACTGGTGCATTCTGAGAGGATCCTTTTCCATTCAGAATGCATTAGGGCAAAACTGATCCAATTTGGACCGCTTGCGAGAGCCCTGAACGGATCTCACAAAAGGAAAGCCAAAACGCCAGTGTGAAAGTAGCCTAACATCTTATTTCTTGTTAATGGGTGGTTTTAATCAGCCCTATGGAGAAGCCTTTGTGGAAAAGTTTCCACAAAATAAACACTATGCCTAGAGCTGGCTGAATTAAAAAAAAAAAAAAGTCAAACATAAAAAAAAAAAAAGCAAATAAAAAAAAAATTTTTTTTTACTTTCATATAACATCTGGCAATATTTTTTGTGTAAAACAAAGCACAGAAAAACATAGTTTCCACAAAAACAATAAAGCCGTGGTTTCCAACTGTCTTCCCCGTCATATGTATTTTGCCTGATAATGGCTAAATAAAGTCTTTAATATGTGAAATAAAACACGAAATAAAAGGACCACATTTATCATTTGAATAGGGCTGCCGCGCCTAATTTATGGCGAGGGATATATCTTGTCATAAATCAGACGTAGCATCCAGCAGTGCATGTGGTTATCATAACCGGTGTATGCCTCGTCATAAATCAGGGGCAGTATCTCAGTGTACGGATCCCCAAAGATAAATGTGCTCCAAAGACTTTATGGCACACAACTAGCCAGTTAGGGGGAGATTTATCAAGAAACGTGCCTTCTGTACTGGACCTGATATCCCCTGCACTGCCGGAGGATGCACCATATTTATGAAGAGGAGCAGGCCTGATCATAAATTAGGCGCATCCTCCAGCAGTCCGTGCGCCTAGCTGCTGTAGATTTCTGGCTTCATTTGCACCAGAAACCTGGTGTAAATGAAGACAAATTTGTCTTGGCTGTTGGCCATGCCCCTTTTTCCACCCTTACCACGTCCCCTTTTGGAAAAGTGGCGAGGGCGGCGTAAAAAGAGGCACTTACTCAACCTTAAATGTGAAATGTGTTGGGTGAAGTATTGT
Source organism: Bufotes viridis (assembly GCA_033119425.1). Taxonomy (NCBI): domain Eukaryota; kingdom Metazoa; phylum Chordata; class Amphibia; order Anura; family Bufonidae; genus Bufotes; species Bufotes viridis. Next base: position 96,349,157 of record CM065589.1, read on the forward strand.
CAGAGTGAACAGTTTCAGTAACTCCTTCCAACATATAGAAAAACGTGTTCCATCAGTAATCTGATAAATTCATTTTAGAATATCTGGATTTCATCCAGATCTACTCAAAGGGCTTTTCTAAACATCAACTTCAGAGAAAACTTTGAAATGAAAATAAAATAATCATTTGCTTTATAGCACAGGTTAAAGGGTTTCTGTTACCAGATTTAACCCTATTAAGCTAGCTGACATTAGCGATGTGCTAATCTCAGCTAAACCTAACTAGCCTATTCCTACAGTACTTTTATTAGTGCTCCAGTTACGCCAAAAATCTAACTTTTATAATATGCTAATGAGGCTCTAGGAGCAGGGGGGGCGTTGCTCCTTGGTCTCCTCCCTCCAAGTCCTGATTGACAGGGCCAGGCAGCGCTTGCGTCCGTCTGCCAGCCCTGTGCTCTGATGAAATCTCGCGCCGCTCTGAATTCAGCGCAGGTGCGGTGAGGAAGCTAGCAGCCAACGAGCGTCTTTCCCTCACCACGAATGCGCTGAATTCAGAACAGAGTGAGATTTCATCAGAGCACAGGGCTGGCAGAAGGATACGAGCGTTGCCTGGCCCTGTCAATCAGGACATGAAGGGAGGCGACAAAGGTGGGAGAACGGAGCCTCTAGGAGCAGGAACAACGCCCCCCCCCCTGCTCCTAGAGGCTAATTAGCATATTATAATAGTTAGATTTTTAGCGTAACGGGGGCACTGAAACAAATGAGAATAGGCTAGTTAGGTTTAGCTGACATTGTAGCTTAATAGGGTTAAGGGCTCTTTCACACTAGCGTTTTTGTTTTCCGGCATAGAGATCCGTTGTCGGGTCTCTATGCCGGAAAAATCCTGATCAGGATCATCCCCATGCATTCTGAATGGAGAGAAATCCGTTCAGGATGCATCAGGATGTCTTCAGTTCAGGACCGGAACGTTGTTTGGCCTGAGAAAATAACGCAGCATGCTGCGCTTTTTGCTCCGGCCAAAAATCCTGAACACTTGCCGCAAAAGCATTAATCTGGATCCGGCCTTAAGCTAAACGTCGTTTAGGCGCATCGCCGGATCTGACGCTAAAGTCCTGGTTGCCATGGTAAAGTGTAGTGGGGAGCGGGGGAGCAGTATACTTACCATCCGTGCGGCTCCCGGGGCGCTCCAGAGTGACGTCAGGGCGCCCTACACGCATGGATCACGTGATCACATGGATTACGTGATCCATGCGCATGGGGCGCTCTGACGTCATTCTGGAGCGCCCCGGGAGCCGCACCGACTGTAAGTATACCGCTCCCCCGCTACTACTATGGCAACCAGGACTTTAATAGCGTCCTGGCTGCCATAGTAACCTCAAAGTATTTCGAAGACTGATCAGGATCCTGATCAGTCTTCAAATGCTTTCAGGCGACTTGCGTTCTGACGGATCCGGCGGGACGGAAGTGCCTGCCGGATCCTCAAAACGCAAGTGTGAAAGAGGCCTAAATCTGGTGACAGAAACCCTTTAACTGACTGTAAGGTAATTTCAGCATAAAGACCTAAGGCTTTGTACCAACTTCAGAGTTATGGGGTTTAAACTACAGTTGTGTTCAAAATTATTCAACCCCCAATGCTGTAAAGGGTTTTAGGGAATTTAGTGTACATTTGTAATTGTGTTCAGAATGAAATCTTACAAGGACTTTTTAAAGAACCAAATGCAACTAAAATGACATCAATGGTTTTTGTAATACAGTATTAAATGTTTTTTTTGTGATTTCTTTATTGACACAATTATTCAACCCCTTAAAGACTGCCACTCTTAAGAACAGAGGTTCATTCAAGTGTTTTCGATCAGGTATTGAAAACCCCTGTGGATGTCAAGGAGCAGCAATCAAGCATAATAAGCACCAATTAGGCAGATTTAAAATGACTGTGATACTCAGCTCCTTCTAGACATTTACTGGTGTGTTTACAGACACGGTGAAGTCAAGAGAATGGTCCAGGAAGACAAGAGAAGAGGTGATTTCTCTTCACAGGAAGGGCAATGGCTATAAGAAGATTGCAAAGATGTTAAACATACCAAGAGACACCATAGGAAGCATCATTCGCAAATTCAAGGCAAAGGGCACTGTTGAAACGCTACCTGGTCGTGGCAGAAAGAAGATGCTGACTTCAACTGCTGTGCGCTACCTGAAGCGCAAAGTGAAGAAAAGTCCCCGTGTGACTGCTGAGGAACTGAAAAAAGATTTGTCAGATGCGGGTAATGAAGTTTCAGCTTAGACAATAAGGCGCACACTGCGTAATGAAGGCCTCCATGCCAGAACTCCCAGGCGCGCCCCCTTGCTGTCTCCAAAGAATAAGAAGAGTCGACTGCAGTATGCCAAAAGTCATGTGGACAAACCACAAAAGTGTTCTGTGGACTGATGAAACAAAATTAGAACTGTTTGGGCCCATGGATCAACGCTATGTTTGGAGGAGGAAGAACAAGGCCTATGAAGAAAAGAACACCTTGCCTACTGTGAAGCATGGCGGGGAGTCAATCATGCTTTGGGGCTGTTTTGCTTCTACAGGTACAGGGAAGCTTCAGCGTGTGCAAGGTACTATGAATTCTCTTCAGTACCAGGAGATATTGGATGAAAATGTGATGCAGTCCGTCACAAACCTGAGGCTTGGGAGACGTTGGACCTTTCAACAGGACAATGATCCCAAGCATACCTACAAGTCCACTAGAGCATGGTTGCAGATTAAAGGCTGGAACATTTTGAAGTGGCCATCGCAGTCACCAGACTTAAATCCGATTGAGAACCTCTGGTGGGACTTAAAGAAAGCAGTTGCAGCGCACAAGCCTAAGAATGTGACTGAACTGGAGGCTTTTGCCCATGAAGAATGGGTGAAGATATCCGTAGATCGCTGCAAGACACTTGTGTCAAGCTATGCTTCACGTTTAAAAGCTGTTATAACTGGAAAAGGATGTTGTACTAAGTACTAAGATTGAATGTCACTTGGGGGTTGAATAAAACTGATAATGATGTGAGCACAGAAAAGACATTTGTGGTTATTTCATTATAAATGTTATGTTATATTTGTCTGACTTACAAGTGCCTCTTTGATTTAATTGTAAGCAAGATGAATGAAATGATCAAAATCAATGTCAAACTGGCCAAAACACTCAATTTCAGTGGGGGTTGAATAATTTTGAACACAACTGTATGTCAAGTAAATGTATAAAAAAACAGTAGCCTGTATGTCTACAAAATGACCTCATCTGGCTCAAGAGATGGTGGTTGTGTCTGGTTGAGGCAACTAGAAGCCTCTTCTGTCCCAGCAATGTATTTTTTCTTCCGTCATAGCCCTGCTGGGCCTGGCCATGGCTCCTATCCTCAATGTGGCCATTTGTTTCAGGTTGTTGCAGGCTGTTTTATATGTGTCTTTAAAGATGGCACCCACTACGGATCAAAGTGTGCGCATTAGCTGCGGGATACTTGCTGTCTGACACTGCAGACACCTGGACTAAATGTATACGATCAGTGATAATGTCGATCACAGACATTTAACCCCTGAGATGCTGTGGTCAGTTGGTACCCTGGCATCGGGCAGGCTTTTCCTCAGGAGTGCCCAGAACCCAAATGGCTCCCCCATGCTTTGATAGGAGAAGCAATTTATTCACTGTGGTATCCTTGGTCCCTCTGAAGGATCCAGTGCTATCACAGCAATAGTACCTATAGGGCCCTGCAATATCCAGGGCTCCATAGGTACATAGCAAATTTCCCATAGACTGCAATGCCGTCTACGAGAGGAGAGGTCAGAGGATCAAATGTTAAAGTCTCCTAAAGCGACTTGCAAAGAGTTTATTTGGAAAAAAGCACCGGATAGGGAATGCCATAAAAATAAATACTGTGGTGGAATGGTGTTGTTGTTTTTTTTTTTTTTTATTCCACCCTATTTCGAATTTTTTCCACTTTTACACTACATTGTATGCAACATTTATTGGTGTCATTAGAAAGTACAACTTGTCCTGCAAAAAACACCTGTGAAGGGCAAAATAAAAAAGTTATGGCTCCAGAAAGGCAGAGAGCAAGAAACAAAAACTGAAAATCACAGTTTCAGGAAAGGGCTAAAAGGTGGTGATGGTGAATAACGCATAAGAAAAAACACATAAATTTGGTATTGCTTTAATCGTACAGTAACATTTGTTTCAGTGCATAGTTAACACAATGGTTCAATGGTGGATATGGTAAATTAAATTGTGCCTATAAAAATATTTGTCCCATAAAAAAGGTTATGTGAACAGAAAAGTAAAAGTTATGGTTTATGGGAGACCCAGAGGAAAACACAAGTGTGAGTTAAAGGGGAATCTTTTCCTGCAGATTAAGGTATATTTGTTGCTATTTTGGCTCTGTTCGTGACCTGACCCCTTTTCATTATGCACCTGTCTTGCCCTTTGCATTTGTCCCTTGGTATCTGAGGTCCCATTCCTGGAGTTAACTCGTAGACTGCCTTCAGAATGGAAAGATTCCTTAGACTCCACATCCCAGTCCAGCCAGTGCCAAAGCAATTGCGATTTAGAGCATTCAGTTTTCTGGGGAGAATCATAAAAGCATGCAACCAAAGTAATATATGGAATGTTGGACTACAGTATCCAGAAAGATTATCAATATTAGCACTATTCAGGTTAATAGCTGAGATCCAATAACTATGTGTAAATATATCAAATATAAATACAGAAACTACTGCCATTGTGACAAGTAGACATCCTCTACGTCTGGAGGAAAGAAGGTTTATACACCAACATAGAAGAGGATTCTTTACGGTAAGAGCAGTGAGACTATAGAACTCTCTGCCTGAGGAGGTGGTGATGGCGAGTTCACTAAAAGAGTTCACCCCCACCCCAACCTTATTTAACATATGCTTTCTATAACTGGGAGTCGTTTGAGTCTTTATGTAAATTTTACATATTTTCATGGCACAGATAGGGCATTTTATTGTATGAAATTGGAGCCAGTGGGAGAAATTTATCAAAAAGGATGCAGAAAAAATACGAAGGAGTTGCCTATAGCAATAAGATTACTGCTCTTAGTTCTTATAGGCTCGATGAAGAATAAAAGCTGACACTTGATGGTCTGTATTAGTTACCACTATGCTTTTCATTTGGACCTTTATCCTTTTATTTTTCATAACATATGTAGGGAAAAATAGCCAGCATTCAGATAATAACATTTTTGCTTCATTTTCTGTTTTATGTTGAAACAGAATGTAATATAATTGGTTTAACTGAAACTGAATTAGCCAACGGTTCTGTGTATTAGCAGTGCCAAAAAAGTGTACTTTATTTAACATCTGGCATCTCCAGAAAGCCTGAGAACAAGGATACCCAGTTTACTTTCAACTGTGTCTCCCTCCCGTGGAATATTATACTACTTATGCCATCTGTCCATGGGTTCAAAGCAGAAAATACAAAAATACAAGTATGTGCAAGAGCAAACGGGGCTGGGGAAGGGCAGACAAAATTTGAAGCAAGGAATATTTTTTGTGTGTGTATTCTACTTTCTGCTAACTGCTCTCATGTTACCCATTATTTGCTGAAGATATTTTAATTATTACAATTTTTTTTTTATAACTAGTATTAGTTGTTGTTTTTGTTTGTTTTGTGATAAAACCAAAAAGAGAAAATAGAGGGCACTCCAATATCTGGCTGCTATTAAAAAGGATTTATTTACGTATATGAAAATTTAAAAGTAGATAAAATAGTTGATTATTATTATTCATGAATAAAATCAATTCATCTCCATGTCTCATCCATATTATAACATCAGGGTATCAATGAGTCCAAACAGTTCCGCAATTCAGCCCAAGTACAAATGTTAAAAAAATAAGGATTTTTTAAAGAAGGTGCATATAGGACATCCAATAACCAAGGATATGCAATATGTTATTATTGTTGATTCCACATGGGAGGGTTCCCGAAAGACAAGTGATCTCCAATGTCAGTTATTGTCCATCCACTATATTTGTATTATGCTTTGGAAAAATTCTGTCTTATAGTATGGGTCTTTATAGTATATAGAACAATATAGACAGTCTTATGTAAATTAAATTGCCGTTTACTTTACCAGTAGGTATAGCAGAGGTTCCAGGAGAGGCTTCCTTAGTTGATTCAGTGTCTATGCACGCGGGTATCTTCTTCGGCGTCTCTCTCCGCTCTGACAATGCACGTTGTTTGTTTTGTATGGCTGTGATTATTTCTGTTCCTTGTCACAGAAATCCCCTTTGGTTAAGGCCTCTTGCACACAGCCATTTACGGTCCCAATTTGCGGTCCCCAAGGCACGGACCCCATCTGTGCGGCAGATAGGACAGATCCAGACCCATTGAATTTAAATGGGTCCGCAATCCGTCTGCACTATAACAAAAATAAAACAAGTTCTATTTTTTTGCGGCGCAGAGGCATGGGCAAAAACGCTACGGAAGCACTTCGTAGTGATTCCGTGGGGTGCCGTGCCTCCGTTCCGCACCGCAGCCCCAGATTACGGGCCATTCAAGTGAATGCAGGCAGCAATACGGGCCACGGCCGACAACGGCCGTGTGCATGAGGCCTAAGGCCTCTTTCACACGAGCGTGTCCGGATTAGGTCCGGATGCGTTCAGTGAAAACTGTGCGATTTCACAGGCAAAGCCATTCAGTTTTGCCTGCAATTGCGTTCAGTTGTTCAGTTTTTTTCGCGCGGGTGCAATGCGTTTTGATGCGTTTTTCACGCGCGTGATAAAAAACTGAAGGTTTACAAACAACATCTCCTAGCAACCATCAGTGAAAAACGCAACGCACCCGCACTTGCTTGCGGATGCAATGCGTTTTTCATGCAGCCCCATTCACTTCTATGGGGCTAGGGATGCGTGAAAAACGCAGAATATAGAACATGCTGCGATTTTCATGCAACGCACAAGTGATGCGTGAAAAAAAACGCTCATGTACACAGCCCCATTGAAATGAATGGGTCAGGATTCAGTGCGGATGCTATGCGTTCACGTCACGCATTGCACCCGCGCAGAAAACTCGCTCGTGTGCATGAGGCCTAAAGGAGCTTCCTGGGTTTCACTGATGACCTATCCTAAGAATAGGCTATTAATATCAGATGAGCAGGTGCCCAACTCTCTGCATCCTTGTCCATGAGCTGTTTGAATGTGCGTTGTCGTTTTAGTGCTGCAACCTCTTGATTGTTTAGCTGCACACCGACTACTTCAGGGACCAGAAAGCTTCAGCACTCCAGCTGCTGTGAAACTATAACTCACATCATGCACACTTACTCTGCTGTCCGTGTAACTCCCATAGAAGTAAAAGGAGGATTCTGGGAGTTGTAGTTTTAGAACAGCTAATGATCCCTGGTCTACTTAGTAGATGCTTCGTCAAGTGAATAGGATGAAGATGCAATACTACTGCAAGTGGAGGAGACTAAAGCCTATTCAAACATCAGTGTTCCACGGACATGTGCTGTACACGTTCTCAACGGACAGCACACGTCTCCATTCATATTAATGTGTGTATCCACACATCAGTGTTTTGGCATGGTCCGAGGGTCCGTTTTTTTTCAGCACGGATGAATGCTCTGTTTTTTCCATGTTCACGGATCCATCACTCCCATTATAGTCTATGGGTCAGTGAAAGCCACGGATGCCATCCGTCTTGAATCTGTGTTTCACTGATCATTAGGAAGAGATGCTTTAAAAATTATTTTTCAGTTGTGCAGGGTCAGTGAAACACGGATGACATGCGGACAGCAAAAAATTGACATATACACACGGATCCTTCACAGATAGCTTCAAAGATGCATTACGGACCACCTTTTCACAAATTTTAGCACTGACACGTACGTGTGAATGAGGCTTAAGGGAGTATTCAACATGAGCCAAATGCATGTACAGATTAAAGGCCTCTTGCACACTACCGTTCCATCCCTCCTGTTTCACCCTCCTATCTCCTGTTGCTGCCCTGCAGAGACCTCCTGCCCCTACTTCTTATATGAATCCCCCTCAGAGCCTCTTCCACCTAGTTGCTGTGTGCCCTCCTGTCCATCCAGGGCCTCGGTCACCTGTCTTACCCCTCTGCCTTTCATTATGGTGGTGTGTAAACCTCATGCACCATAAGGACCTTTTAACGATACAGAGTCACGTGACTGTGCCCCCCACCCTGTACTGTGCCCCCTTATACCCTGCATTGTGCCCATTTATCATACCCTGTACAGTGCCCTCTTATATCAGTATCATATCTTGTATCCAGTCACTGTATGTTGGTGCTATCTAGTTACTGCATAGCAGTATTATCCAGTTACTGTATGGCGGTTCTATCCGGTTACTGTATGGAAGTATCCAGTCCCTGTATGGTGGTGTTATCCAATAACTGTATGGCAATAACTGTATCCACTTCCCTGCCCACACCACCTTTATTAGACCTGGCATGAGTGTGGAAAGGTTGCAGATTGCGGCGCAATCTTTGTCAGAAATACGCCTAATATAGGCGTGATGTGATGTGAACCTACTGTGGGGCCCAGTCAGTTCTAGCTAGTGAGGGCCTCTTACACAGTATAATGACCTCAGTGCCCCCCATTTAGTATAATGATCACCAATGACCCTCCTTTCATTATAATGGCCCCCCGTGACCCCATACAGCATAATCCCCCCCAGAGACCCCATACAGTATAATGACCTCCAGTGCCCCCTCCATACAGTATATGGGGGCAACTGGAGGTCATTATTCTGAATCAGGGGCGACTGAGAGTCATTATAATGTGTGGGGGGCCACTGGGGGTCATTATACTGTGTGGGGGCTACTGGGGTTCATTATACTGTGGTTGGGGCCATGGGGGGTTCATTATGCTGTGTGAAGGGCCACTAGTGGTCATTATACTGTTTTGGGGCCACTGGGGCTTTTATACAGTGTGGGATCCAGAGGGGTACATATAAATGTAAAAAAATGGCACAAGGGGGCCCACTGGGATTTATCGCCCAAGGGCCCACATGAACCTGGAGCCGGCCCTGCATGCAGGGGATGCTTCTCAGGATCTAGTATTGCTATAATAAGTGTGGGACGCCTGCCCAATCCTTGAGAGAACCCAGATGGTTTCTAGCTGAGACTCAAGACAGCTGAAACTCACGAAGTAACCTGAAGTGCACTGTGCAGGAACTATCAAAGTCACAATTATTACATGTCAGAAATATCCTTGCCTAATGGTACATGACGGGGGCAGTATGTCATCAAAAGCTGTGTGTTCACTACCTACATAAGCATATGTACAGAAGATTTCAAATAGTGATGCTCCAGGTTAGCTAAATCTCCTCCCTGAGAATAAGCAGAGTTTTAGAGGACTTGACACTTTTCTGTGGTTTTTCACACATTGCAGGATCTCTGTCTTTTTAACAAAATTTGAAATTTATTGTAAAGGTTATTTTTTTCCCCACATAGAGTAGTGTGTCTACCTGATTAAAGATACTTGATCAGCAGCCCACCACCTCTCCCTAATCATTCACAACAGACGAGATTTTGTTCATACTTTCATTAGTCCTTTCTATCAGGTACCACTGCAGTTAAAAGTAGCATGCTGTGCTAACCAAACCAGAAAAAAAAACTGACAGCCCTATTAAAAGTCAGCGAAATTTGTTATGACACCTATCATAAAAGATCCGTCATCAGTCGTGGCTCAGGTAAAAATAGAAATCGTAAGACTAATGCGAGCAGAGTCTTACATCATTTCCTTGTGTGCTTGATAAGGGCTCATGCACAAGGCCGTTGCCGGGCCGTGGCCGTATTGCGGCCCGCATACAGCGGGTCTGCAATGCACGGGCACCGGCTGTGTGCACCTCGCATTACGGAGGCGGACCCATTCACATGTTCTATTTTTTTACGGTGCGGACTGATCACGGACCCATGCAAGTTAAATGGGTCTCGATCCGTCCTGGCCGCCGCACGGATGTCGTCTGTGCATTGGGGACAGAAAATTGCAGTCCTCGATGCACGGAACGGCCGCACAACGGGCGTGTGCATGAGCCCTAAACCACATTCACATTGCAGGTATTTTTTTGTATTTTTCCTACAGAGGAAAGATTCTCTACTTGGACCTACTCCTGGTTTTGGCTTATAAATACTAATGAAAAATCTGGATCAGGGAGGGGAGGGAACGTTTTTCTGGTATTGTAAAAGAAAAAGAAAATTTTGTATCACCTTTGTACTGATTCTGTAACCTTTGTACAGGTGAAATTAGAAAAATTAGAATATCATGCAAAGTTAATTTATTTCAGTAATGCAACTTAAAAGGTGAAACTAATATAGGAGATAGACTCATTACATGCAAAGTGAGATATTTCAAGCCTTTATTTGTTATAATTTGGATGATTATGGCTTACAGTTTATGAAACCCCAAAGTCACAATCTCAGGTACCCTTTGCTTAGGGGGTATGGATTAATTAGCTGACTAGAGTGTGACACCTTGAGCCTAGAACATTAAACCTTTTTACAAAATTCTAATTTTAAGCTGCATTAATGCAATTCCTTAATTTGCTTTACTGAAATAAATGGACTTTTGCACAATATTCTAATTTTTCGAGTTTCACCTGTAGGTGCTGGTTAAACAAATAAAATAAATATTAAAAATAAATAAATAAATCTGGATCAAATACTGACTGTGTGTAAGTGGCAAGTGCAGCTTCTCTAGTTATTGCGCACACTGCAATAGAACATAAGATAACTCTGAAGATACTAAACAAATATATATTATACATTAGCTATCTTATACATTTTTGGCTAAGGGTCCTTTCACACTTGCGTTCTGAGGATCCGGCAGGCACTTCCGTCCCGCCGGATCCGTCAGAACGCAAGTCGCCTGAAGCATTAGAAGACTGATCAGGATCCTGATCAGTCTTCGAATTGCTTTCAGGTTACTATGGCAGCCAGGACGCTACTAGCGTCCTGGTTGCCATAGTAGGAGCACGGAGCGGGGGAGCGGTATACTTACCATCCGTACGGCTCCCGGGGCGCTCCAGAATGACGTCAGAGCGCCCCATGCACATGGATCACGTGATCCATGCGATCACGTGATCTATGCACTGGGGCGCCCTGACGTCATCCTGGAGCGTCCCGGGAGCTGCACGGAATGTAAGTATGCCGCTCCCCGCTCCTCGCTCCATTTTACCATGGTAACCAGGACTTTAGCGTCCTGGCTGCCATGGTAACCAGTCAGAAAAAGCTAAATGTAGGATCCGGCAATGCGCCGAAACGACGTTTAGCTTAAGGCCGGATCCGGATTAATGCCTTTCAATGGGCATTAATTCCGGATCCGGCCTTGCGGCAAGTGTTCCGGATTTTTGGACGGAACAAAAAGCGCAGCATGCTGCGGTATTTGCTGCGTCCAAAAAACTTTCCGGTCCTGAACTGAAGTCATCCTGATGCATCCTGAACGGATTTCTCTCCATTCAGAATGCATGGGGATGATCCTGATCAGGATTTTTCCGGCATAGAGACCCGACGACGGATCTCTATGCCGGAAAACAAAAACGCCAGTGTGAAAGGGCCCTTAGGGTATTTTTCTTGTGTTTTTATGAATAAGGGTACTTTCACACTAGCGTTGTGAGGATCCAGCAGGCAGTTCCATTGCCAGAACTGCCTGCCGGATCCAGAAATCCGTATGGAAATGAATATCATTTGTTTCCGGATCCGTCTCACAAATGCAATGAAATGCCGGATCTGTCTCTCTGGTGTCATCTGGAAAAGCGTATGCGGTATTTTTTTTTTCTTCACATTTTTAAAGGTCTGCGCATGAGCAGACTGGAAAACCGGATCTGTCAATGCGGCAATTTCCAGGAACACTTGGTACCGGATCTGGCATTAATACATTTTAATGGAAATTAATGCCGGATCCAGCAATCGGGCAAGTGTTTCAGAATTTGGGCCAGAGAAAATACCGCAGCACCGTAAAAGGGACGGAACGGAAGACATCCTGATGCATACTGAACAGATTGCTTTCCATTCGGAATGCATTAGGAAAAAACGAATGCGTTTTTTTCTGGTATTGAGCCCTAGGACGGAACTCAATACTGGAAAAAAATAACGCTAGTGTGAAAGTACCCTAACACATGCTGCCCCATTTCCCTTCCCACTGTAAAGTATTCTCATAAGCCACCAGTTGTGCTTTATAGATAGCGATTGTCACTGTAGCATGCAATAAATCCTATTATTTTAAGAGACAAGTAAGCCCCCTTGTGGCTATTTCTCGTATACACTTTGTGGATCCATATCTAGGAAAAGGAGTGTAGAAAACAGAACACAAACCTGCCTTGAAGGGTTTTTCCAGTTTTAGGTTAGTTTAGTCACTGCACACAAGAAAGCTCTACAACTTTTCTAATATTTCTTGTTTTATTTCAAAACCATTTCAAGATATTTGTTTGCTGTCAGTGAATGAGAACCTTGTGGCTTACATTCATAGGCTTGACCTAGTTCTGCTCTCAGAAGAGAAGTGGATACAATTGTATACGGCAGTGTTTCTGTTCCTTAACAGCAAATAAATAACTTGAAAATGGCGAGAAATCAAAAAAAAAACAAAAAAAAAAAAACGTATACAGTGATGAACCTTTATTTACACAAAATCAGAAATAATGTTTAGTGGGTTTTTTGACCATATTGTGGCCATTACCATAAGTTCTGGTGATACCAAACTATTACTGACTAAAATAGACAGACATTTGCTGGGTAGCAACAAATGCCAAGTACTGGAGACCGGCATCTTCCTCCAGCAGGAACAGAGAAAAATTATTACTCGGGACCTAATGAATAAGATCTGGCTAAAAAATTAGGGAATTATGGCAATTCACCAATTTGTAAGAACTTTTGGTTAAAGGGACTTGGCACTGGTTGACAGTACAATCTGGCAGAGAAATGGGATTAAACGGTTGGGTCAAATATTCTCACATAACAATATTTTCAGCCTTGAAGAATTGAAGGGTCAATATAATTGTCGGGACCAGGTCTTATTGGCTTATTATCTGTTATCTCACGCTATTAGAAAAGAAACGTTTAAAAAATGGTTTAATAGAAGTGCTGGATTCACTGACTAGGATTATGATAAAACAAAAACAAAAACTAAAAAAGCCCCCATAAATTTCAAAAGAAATGAGCTGGAGTAGTTGGATCTACGACTGAAACGCAATGGGAGGAAATAATGCGTAATATTAAAAGGGTAACTCTAAACCCAGCACATAGGATGACCCAGTTCTTTGTGACGCATAGGTTATATTATACTCCCGCAAAGTTGAAAAAGTTCTATAGAGGCAAAGGACCAGATTTATCATTACACTTCCATCTTACTCCAATTTCACATAAATCCAAAGTCACTTTTGGCTCAGTCAGATTTATTAATGGTCCTTTAATACTGTGATAAATGTGGTTTGATGGCAGCAGTTCATCCTTCAGTAAACGGCTTTACAAAGGTCGCACACATTTACAAAAAAGTCGCATGTTCTATTAAAAAGTCGCATAAGATAAGCATGGTCCTCACTGGAGTGAAGTTGGGACTTTTTTGCGACTTTTTAAAAAAGTCCCAATGATAAATCTGGAGTGAAACTCATTAACATGGCTAACCACGCCCATTTTTACAAAACTGGAGTGAGTGGTGTACACATGTAAAAAAGTCGCAAAATTATGCGCAAATGAGTGTGAAAAGTCGCAAATGCCCTATTTTGGGACTTTTTGATGCCAGAATTCTGGAGTGAAGGTACGATAAATCATGGCCAAAGAGTTTAAATGTTTAAAATGTGGGGAGGAAAGTGTGATGTGCATATGATTTGGGACTGCTTAGGGTACTTTCACACTTGCGGCAGGATGGATCCGACACGCTGTTCACCCTGTCGGATCTGTCCTGCCGCTATTTCGCAGTGCCGCCGGACTGCCGCTCCGTCCCCACTGACTATAATGGGGGTGGGGACGGAGCTACGGCACGGCAGTGCCCGGCAGAGGCCGCCGGACTAAAAAGTCGGACATGCAGTACTTTTAGCGGTTCTGAAACGGAGTTCTACCCCAGAGTGCCAATCTGTATGCGATGGAGATCCCATTTAGTTTTGTCTAATGTGTTCTGGGGGATGTCGATCTCATACAGAAGCCTAAGACACAAAGTGGTGGAAAGACTTTAGTTTTGTGGCGAGAAGCTGTATCACGAAGAACTGGATCAGGGAGACAGTCCCAAAAAAGAAGTGGATAAGAAGGTACATTGTTATCGTGTGAAAAGATGGCACCTATGTCAAGGAAAAAAATATACAATTTATACCACAATGGAGGTTGTAGGGAAAAGAGAAGATGAGCTAGGAACAGATTCAGGATGAGGGGCAGGGACTGGGCTTGGGGGGAAGGGGGTGGTGGACAGAGAGGGCTAATATGTTTTTTTTTTTTTTTTTTTACTGAACAGGATGGAATGGAAGTAGAGGGGGGGGGGGGTGTTATGACTGGCGTATATCCTTTAGGAAGCTGAAGACATGATTATGTGGTAACGTTAGGGTTTGAATCTTATATGGATTAGGAATTGAATAAAAAATCATGTTTAGGGCTCATGAATACGAAAGTATTTTCATTCCACGTCAGTTACGTTTTTTTTGCAGACTGTATACGGAACCATTCATTTCAATGAGTCCGCAAAAAAAACAGAAGTTACTCCGTGTGCATTCCATTTCTGTATGTCCGTATTTTCGTTCTGCAAAAAAAATGTCCTATTATTGTCCGCATTACGGGCAAGGATAGTACTGTTCTATGAAGGGCCAGCTGTTCCGTTTCACAAAATACGAAATGCACACGGATGTCATCCGTATTTTTTGTGGATCCTTTTTTTGCGGACCGCAAAATACATACAGTAATGTGCATGAGCCCTTACAGTGTTGAATTCATAGTTTGTAAGAAAACTAGCAGAGGGACCCGGCTTCGCCCGGGTATATTTAATCTATTTCACTTAATGTTTGTGTGTGTCGTTAAAAGATATCAACAGTATCCACTATACCAGTGACCTCTACAGCAGCTGCCCCTTTAATTGTGGCCCCTGCCAACTTAAAAGTGTCCTCCAAAGCGCCCTGCCCCTTTAATAGTGGCCCCTGCCCCCTTAACAGTGACCTCCACAGCGCCCTGCCCCTTTAAGGCTAGAGCTACACGACGGCATGTGTCGCACGACATTTTATCATACCAATGCCGCACAACAATTTTATAATAATAGGCTATGGTGCTGCACTGCGACATTCTGCGACTGCGACACGACAGTCGCAAAAAATCCATCCAAGATGGATGCATGTTGCAGTGTAGTTGTGCCCATGTAGCAGTGTTCCCTAGCCTAAAGCTGACCTACAGCAGTGAAGTAAAATGGCTGGGTTGTTATGGAAACCTGTGTGTATGTGGAGACTAAGGGCCTGCAAGCTTCTATTGGCTGATAAGGGACATGTGTGTATGGCAGCTGGGATATGAGTGAAAGACTTGCAGGCTGGGATATGAGTGAAAGACTTGCAGGCTTGTATTGGCTAATGCAGGTCATATTTTGGGAATTTCTCAGGAACTGTACGTCCTTGAGAGCTGAGACCCCCACAAAATTTCTTTCCAGGTAACAAGGGATGTGTATACAGAGTTTCGTTGAAATTGATGGTTAAAATAAAGGTTATTAACAAAGACATAGAAAAAAATAAGAAAAAAACTTTTCTGTAGCTTATTGATAACCAGTGTCAGACTCTGGTTCCTGGGGTCCACCAGAGCCCAACTCCCATATCATCAATAAAGTTTAATGGGCTTTGAATCACAGAAATAGACCCTAGTAGCTAGTGATTGGCTCAGAGGCAGTCAAATCTTTTTTTTTTTCTCCTGGATATTTGGGGCCCATTATGGTATTAGAGCCAAGGCCCACCGGAGGATCCTCTGGTGCTTTGGTGGGCCAGTCCGACGCTGTCAATAACCCTCAGCTTACTGCCAAAACAAAACATTAGTCAACCCTTTAATGTTAGGCCTCATGCACACTTGCGTTTTTCCCCGGTGTGCTGTCCGCATTTTCCATGGACAGCACACGTACCCACTGATTCAACCCTTTAGTGACCACCTATACGCCTTATTTACGGCGGCCCAGTCTAAGCGCAGCATAGGTCCCCTGTGCAGCTGGGAGCAGGGACACATGAGAGCCGCAGCCCCGCTCTAACAGTCCGGACCGGCAGGAGTGCCAATCCTGGTTGTTTAACACTTTACATGCTGCGGGCAATGGCTGACAGAGGGAGTGGACTGTGTGTGAAGGCTGGTAGGGGTCTGATGTAGACCCCAGACCAGCCTTCAGTAATTTAGAATAACATTGCTATTAAAATGCAATACACTATATGGTTAATGCATTGCATTTAAAAAGCAATCAAAATACTGTCTGTTATAGTCCCCTTGTGGGACTATTAAGTGGTAAAAAAATGAAAAAAAAAAACATTAAATGAAAAAATTCCATTAAAAAAAAATTACACTTTTTTTCCCTTTGAAAATATACTTATCAATAAAAAAATAGCAAAAAAAAAAAATCTCCCCCATATGTTTGGTATTACCGCATCCGTAACGACCCGGACTACATAAATATTTAAAAAAAAGACAGAATTGCTAATTTTTTCTTAGTTGCCACCAAAAAAACATAATAACAACCGATCAAAAAGCGCCATTTACTCCAAAATGATACTAATAAAAAATACAAGTCGTTCTGCAAAAATCAAGCCCTCACACAACTCCATTTTTCGGGTCAGTTCTTCAAGCTACATGGCGGCAGCCAGCCCGTCACGAACAAATGGAGGCAGTAAGTATGATTTAATTTTCTTTTTTTACTCTCAGACAGCTCGATCATGTATAAACACAGCATCTGAGGGGTACAATGATGGGGAGCGGCGCTGTCGCAACCCTCTGTCATTGCAACCGCTACTTACAAACAAATGCACTTCGTGATGAAGTAATTCGCCACGAAGAGCATTTTTTTGTAAAATTTGGCAAAGCAGCCAAATCGAATTTTCCAAATCTTCGCGTCACAGAAACAGTATTTCATACAAAAACTTGATTATTGTAGCATGTAGATAACACTGAGCGTGCCTGACTGACTTGCCATATCATTGATCAGCACTCAGTTTTCATTGTATTTTATCATTTTATGAATTGGAATTTGGAAGCAACTGTTACTTATTTGTAACTTTGAGTAACTAGGGTGAACTAGTACAATAGTAGAAAATCAGTACCTTTACATGTGCTGCAAAAACCCTGAAAAACTATACAGTATAGTACCGTGTCCGAATAAACTGCACACAACTTGCCTTGAGAACCTCATTCATGATTGCAGGGATGTGAATAGAATATCAAATAATTCATTACTCCGTAATATCACATCTGGTCACTAAAGGAAGTTACAACAGCAGCCAAAACAGGTCGGACAAAACATGAGAAAATACCAGAAAGGGGCACTTCCTTCAATATTTATAAAAAAAAAAAAAGTTTCACATTTTTGTCTGTTTTCGTTTTTTATTTTGGCAGTGCTATACCATTGAAAATTGCATACAAAATATTGCCCTGCTGAAGCCATCAGCACATTGTCAATTTACTGCTGCTGTAGAGAGAAGATATTATCTGCAAGGTAACCCTCATGATAACAATAGGTGTAGAATTAGGATAATGGCGTTACTGATCTATAGTTCTCTTGATAGGCTTAGATGAAGATGCCCACAGAAGAGCATTGTACTTAGTGCAGCGTTTCTCAAATAGTGGGGCGCGCCCCCCATGGGGGCGCGAGGCTCCGTAAAGGGGGGCTCCAGGTGACAGGAGATGAACGCTTCCACTGTGGAAGCGTTCATCTCCATAGTGATCTGTATCGCCGTCCTCTGGACAGCGATACAGATCGCTGTGCGGCAGGGGAGGGAGAGGCGCCTCCCTCCCTGCTCTCTGATAGGCTGCGGGCCTTGTGCCAGCAGCCTATCAGAGCGGTTCAGGCGGCGCCATGACGTCATCAAGCCGCCTGAGCAGAGTGCAGAGCGGGACACAGGCCGGAAGAGGCCTGCAACCAGCGCTTTCAGGGAGGTAAGTATTGTGTGGGTGGACCCTGGACCCTATTGGGGGAGAGAGAGCCTGCACATGATTTGGGGGGAGGGGGAAGCCTGGACCCTGCACATGATTTGGGGGGAGGGGGTTAATGGAGCCTGCACATGATTTGGGGGGAGGGGGTTAATGGACCCTGCACATGATTTGGGGGGAGGGGGTTAATGGAGCCTGCACATGATTTGGGGGGGGGGGTTAATGGAGCCTGCACATGATTTGGGGGAGGGGGTTAATGGAGCCTGCACATGATTTGGGGGGGGGGGTGTGTGTGTGTTAATGGCCCTCACCTGTGGGGAGATTGGTGTACTTATAACAATTTTATAGACAAATGATACTATTTACAGTCGCGCGGGGGGCGCGAAATGTTTTCTTCTTCCTAGGGGGGGCATGACAGAAAATAATTGAGAAGCACTGACTTCGTTGAAATTGATGGTTAAAATAAAGGTTATTAACAAAGACATAGAAAAAAATAAGAAAAAAACTTTTCTGTAGCTTATTGATAACCAGTGTCAGACTCTGGTTCCTGGGGTCCACCAGAGCCCAACTCCTATATCATCAATAAAGTTTAATTGGCTTTGAATCACAGAAATAGACCCTAGTAGCTAGTGATTGGCTCAGAGGCAGTCAAATCTTTTTTTTTTTCTCCTGGATATTTGGGGCCCATTATGGTATTAGAGCCAAGGCCCACCGGAGGATCCTCTGGTGCTTTGGCCAGATCCGTTGGCCAGAGCATGCGCAGTAGCTACATCAATGCCATAACCACAGTGGGCATTGTAGTGCGCATGCCCCAGCCAAGCAGAACGCAGGCGCAGGTTTTCACAGGGAGAGGAGGAGGACGCAAGGGAAAGGAGAGGGCGGGGATCTCAAGCAGAGCAGCCTGGGCTCCGAAGATGTAAACTCCGCCCCTGGGCACTTGCGAGCCGCATTTGCATATATATAAAAGTTCGTTTTTGCTGCAGGAGAGCGATACTAGTGACTAACAAAGGTACCATTTAAATCATCTTAAGTTAAGCCAGAACCCTGTGTACTCGGTCTATAATGACCAAATGTGGTGACAGACTCCCTTTAAAGAGGTTCTCCGGGCTTTTACTATTGGTGACCTATCCTCAGGATGAGGAGAAGGCCGCTCCCTGTGCACGTGCCGTCTCCCGTCTCTCTTCCTGCTGTGGCTGTTATGTCTATCGCAAAGCAGCGAGCAGGAAGAGAGACGGGAGACGGTATGTGCACAGGGCGCGGCCTTCTCCTGATACAGCTGCTTGGCGGGGGTGCTGGGTGTCGGACCCCTGTCGATCTGATATTGATGACCTATCCTGAGGATAGGCCATACAATATTAAGAGCCCGGAGAACCTATTTAAGAGAGCAGTGCTAAGGGATACTTCTGGGCACGTTTTCTAGTATAAATGGGGACATTATTACCTTGTGGGGGTGAAAAAGGAGAATAAGGCACTTTTACTATCTGGTGCACTATAACCATCTAGGACTCTAAATGGATGACTGTGTATCTGGCACTATTATATTTTAGGTCTTATGCACACAAACGTATTTTGTTTCTGTGTCCGTTCCATTTTTTTTGCCGATGCGGACCCATTAATTTCAATGGGTCTGCAAAAAATGTGGACAGCACACCGCGTGCTGTCCGCATCCATATATCCATTCCGTAGCCCCGCAAAAAAGATAGAACATGTCCTATTCTTGTCCGTTTTGTGGACAAGGATAGGCATTGTTACAATGGAAAAAAAATGGATGCAATACGGATGCCAAAAGGACATCATCCGTATTTTTGCGGATTCGTGTTTTGTGGACCGCAAAACACATACGGTAGTGTGAATGTAGCCGTAGGGTAACCAGGTGGTTGACCCCTGTGTAACCCATGTGTCAGTCCTGTGTAATGCATCCATGGCCTAACTAAAACATGGCATCACATCGTGGGTGGCACTGGTGCCTTGTAGTGCTGAGGTCCTGAGTTCAAATCCAATCAGGGACAACATCTGCATGGTGTTTGGGTGGGTTTCCTCCCACACTCCAAAAATATATAAATAGGTAAATTGGCTTCCTATGAAATTGAGCCTAGTGTGTGCTGGGATTGGGCGCCTATATGGCAGCCACTGACTTCCCAGGAAGTTGACCCAGACACACAACTATCCCCGCACTTTGAGTCCCTGTGAGAAAAGCACATTACAAATGTTTGTCACTGTCAATGTATAATCCCTGACATTCAATAGGCAACAGTGTTACATGATATATTTGCTGGGTCAGTCCTTGGGCACTTGCATGGGATAACCACATGGGACTAATGGACAATTGTGGCTATTACAGCTACTTCACTGTATGTGTGTTTACATGGCTGCCTGTTTCCAGATAATTTGTAAAATGGCTGTCGGTCTCTAGGGGATGTTGTCATGTTGTTAATAAAGTTAACTGTAAAAATAAATTACAAAAACAACACAGACAGGGAGAACAATGTAATATGTGCTTCTATATGACCCTGACAGACATGATGAGACACTGCTGCAGGCAATAATATATACTATATACACTCACTAAACTGCTCCCCACCTGTTAGATATCTGGACAATTAACTTAATGCCAGGGGTCACATGACCAGATTGAAAGTCACATGACTGACGCCAACTTTAGTCCTAGTCAGATCTCCTGTGGATGCATTTTACTGAAATAAAACAGGCCATAGTATTTTTTCCTCTTCTTTAAAGAGGACCTGTCCCCACTCCCGATATGCCTGTTTTAATAGCTTCATGCACTCCCCATGTAATAACACTGCCGTAACATCTATTCTTATGGCTCTGTGTTGTTCCATTCTTTTATTATTTCTACTAGAAGTTATGGATGAATTCCTATTAGCCTTGAGTAAGAGTACACAGGGGTGGCAACAAGTTCGGTGTGTGTCCCTGCACAGTCTGAAAATGGCAGCACTGATTGGATAGAGTGAGTCTGTGCAGGTAACCCCCCCCCCCACCGACTGGTTACCACCCCTCTGTACCCTTACTGCAGACTGCTAGCAATTCATTCATATCTTTTAGCAGGAATAATAAAGGAATGGCACAACATAGAGCCATAAAAATAGATGCTCCAGAATTGTTATTACATGGGAAATGCATGAAGCTATTAAAACAGGCATGTCAGGAGTGGTGACAACATACACATTTTGCTATAGATGTTAGTCTATATTTTTGAAACATAGGTTATATTTTACCAGGTTTCAATGTGCACTGCCTGGTTTTCGGTTCTATTGCTCTTGTTTTTTAAGTTTCAAACACCCTGTCTGAGCAGATCGGTACTTTACTGTTAGAGATTTGAAGTCCACATATACTTGAAGGAGATAATCCGATCCGTATATACTCGAGTATAAGCCGATCCGAGTATAAGCCGACCCCCCTAATTTTACCCTATAAAACTGGGAAAACTTAGTGACTCGATTATAGGCCGAGGTGGAAAATGCAGCAGCCACTGGTAAATTGTATGTATACCACTAAACATACCACATTATCCCATAGTATTCAATGGCAATTTTAATAAAGTGAATAAAGCATTTAAGACAGTAAAGCATTGCAAATAAATGGTTAAAAATCCTGAATCCTTATACTCCAAAACCCCTGATTATAAGGATTCAGGATTTATAAACATTTATTTACAAGACTTTACTGCCTTAAATGGGTTTTTCACTGTAATTAAATGTGCCACTGTTCTCCTATTGCCGCCTACCTCTTCAGCTCAGCTCAGCCGCGACTTGTGGACTGAGCTGAAGCACCGCCCCCTCCAGCAGACGGCAGAAGACGTCGTGCGCGCATCGCGGGTGCACCCGTGCGCGCGCACCGACTCAAATAACCCGTATGACTCAAGTATAAGCCGAGTTCGGGTTTTTCGGCACAAATTTTGTGCCGAAAAACTCGGCTTATACTCGAGTATATACTGTATATTATAAGCATATTTTATACCTAATGGCTGGGCGCAGGTCCCTTCCAGGCGTGGGAGTGTTTTTAAACACGTGTCTCACTTACTATACGTAAGGCCAGTTTCCATGTCCAAAACACGTCACCATTATTTGGCTGTCTGCAACTGCACCTCAGACATTTATATGTACCTGAATACGTCTCTAAAAGATTTTGCCGTATGCTGGGCCACCCTATTTTTCTGTCAGCAGAACTTCTATTACGTTTGTATGAAGAAAGAGCTGTCCATGAGCAGGTGGGGCAGGATTCACAGGCTTCCTCTCTGTATTTGTATGCTACCTACATACAGTCACCATTCAACCATCTTAAGTAATCTCCTGAGCGTCTTGTCTCTCCCTATAAAACAGAGCTCTGATTCCTGTATATCCTGTAAAGATATATTAGGAAAGTAATTAGCACAGAATGAATAATAACTTGTTTATTCGCCTACTGGTCCGGCACCACTGACTGACCGGGCATACCACTGAGGTCAGTGATGGGCTACAGATGTCACGTAAGTATGTAGTCATGTCAACTCTCATTCCCCCCTTTTGCCCAACTCAGACAACCATATTAACCCCTTCCTGACAGAGTAATTTTCCGTTTTGCATTTTAATTTTTTACTCTCTGCCTTCCCAGAGCCATAACTTTTTAATTTTTTCATTCACATAGCCATATGGGGACTTGTTTTTTGCAGGACAAGTTGTACTTTCTAACAACACCATTTATTATTGCATAGGATGTAGTGGTAAGCTGGAAAAAAAATGTCAAATATAGTGAAATTGGAAAAAAATGTGCCACAGTTTTATGGGTTTTTGTTTTTACGGTGTTCGCTATATGGTAAACTGAACTGTTCTATTCATTCAATGGGTCAGTATGATTACGATACCATATTTGTATAGTTTTTCTTGTATTTTCATACTAAAAAAAAGGAAAACTTTGGAAAAAATTATTTTTTTAATCGACATTTTCTGAACTCCATAATTTTTCTATGTAGCTTTTCTATGGAGCTGTGTGAAGGCTCATTTTGTGTAGGACAACCCCATTTTAGGGTTTGTATGACTTTCTGGTCACTTTTTCTTCAATTTTTTGAGTAGGTGAAGTAATGAAAAAACAGCAAATCGGCCATATTGATTTTTTTCTCCATTACACCATTCATGGTATGAGATACATTTTTTTGCATTTTATTAGTATGGGCATTTTCGGATACAGGGATGCCTATAATTAGAGATGAGCGAATTTCATATTTAGAAATTTGTTCACACTTCGTTTGTTGGTAAAAGGTGAATTGCGTTACGGATTCCGTTACCACGGACCATAACACAATTCTATGATGGAATGCCTTTAGAGACATTCTGTAATTCATTCCATCATAACAGAAGTCTATGGGCTGCAAAATGGATCAGTCCCGTTTCCGGTTTATCAAAAAGGCTCTCATAAAGTAACTCATTGATCAGCTTCTCCAGGTATTGAAGGATTCCGCAGAGAAACCTATGCTACTTATTGATTTAGTGAAAGTAATAAATTCTATAGTAAAAGGGTTGTCTCATTAAGACAATGGATTTTTAAATAGAAACCAGGTTGTCAATCAGCTGACGGCTATAGGTCTGGTACCATGTCTTTAATTCCTGGAAAATAAGTTTTATTGCCTGGTGAAACCACATAGGGCACTGCAGGCAAAATGTAGCATTACATAGCTCCCATTCAAAAAAATGGTCAACCATGTAATGCACAGATGGGCAGTGCTTGCAATAGCGGGAGTCGCTGTTAATAACTCTTGCAGAGACTCGTGGGGAGGTCTGCGGGGAGAGGAGTGAGTGGTAGTAGAACTCACGGTGGTGGCTGTCCCAGCGCCATACACAGTGAAGAGTGGGTGCACCTGATGTTATTTCCCCAAGGCCACATCCTGGTTGGGGTCTCCTGCCTGACAGAAGGTGGGGTGCCCTTGGTGTCCCTGGTGGTAAGGTGCCAAGACAGGAGACTTGTTCAAAAGGATTGGAAAACAGTTTAAGGCCTTATTCACACGTCAGTAATTTTTCTTTCCAGAATCACGGTCTGTTTTTTTGCGGATCCGTGTTTCCGCAAAATTCTTCTGTTTTTGTTTTTTAGTGTCTCCGTATACCTTCCGTGTTTCCGTATTTCCGCAAAAATCTGGAAGAACAAAAAAGGTGTTTCCAGGGTAACTTTTCATTTCCTGTGGATCCGTAATTACGCATCCGCAAATACGGATGACATGCAGATGACTTTTGTAACCTTTCCGCATGTCATCAGGATTTATGCAGATCCATTCACTTCAATGGGGCTACGGTCCGCAATTTGCAGACAAAAGTAGGACATGCTCTACTTTATTTACGGTTCCGCATGAAAGGATTTGCGGATGCGGAGAGCATACGGAATGCTCTCCGCATCTTTTGCGGACCCATTGAAATGAATGGGTCTGCATATCTTCCGCATTTTTGCGGAAATAATGCAGAAAAAAAAAACGGACGTGTGAATTAGGCCTAATAGTGCAAATCTCTTCTACATGTAAATGGGGGTATAGTTCTTAAAAAGTTACAGCAGGTGTTGAGGCTGAGTTATGGGTTAACCCCAGGAGCTTGTGCAGAGATGAGCTTTCATATATAACAAAACTTAAGATCTCAATTCAGCCAAGAGGGGCACTTCCTCACAAAATGTCTACAACTGCGGGGTGCAGACCCCTCGAAAACAGCAAGTTTAATGACTTATGCTATGGATAGGGGATACATTGCCTTAATAGGACATCTATACTACTCTATATATCATGCTCATGAGACATGATTAAGAAATATCTTCATATTCCATTAAGAATTTTGCAATATGTCTTAGTCTGCATTAACAATACATTGCTCCTAGCCATTTCATGCTGAAGTTGTTCCTTGGACCCTAAAAACAACAGTCATATTTTATATATTTTATTGCCACTAATGTTGTTTTTGTAGCATTAATAAAAGGATATGTTTTCCATATTCTAATCAAAGTATAAATGAATGGCCTGCCATAAGCTTCTAACAATCTCCATTATTCAGGCAATCAATCCTGCTGTCTTCCTAAATAACTGATCATTTTAACCACTTAAGCCCCCCTAGCTTAAACACCCTTAATGACCAGGCCACTTTTTACAATTCTGCACTACACTACTTTCACCGTTTATTGCTCGGCCATACAACTTACCACCCAAATGAATTTTACCTCCTTTTCTTCTCACTAATAGAGCTTTCATTTGGTGCTATTTCATTCTTGCTGACATTTTTACTTTTTTTGCTATTAATCAAAAATTACCAAAATTTTTGCAAAAAAATGACATTTTTCACTTTCTGTTTGAAAATTTGTCAAATAAAACTACATTTCTATATAAATTTTTCTCAAAATTTATTGTTCTACATGTCTTTGATAAAAAAAATGCAATAAGTGTATATTTATTGGTTTGGGTAAAGTTATAGCGTTTACAAACTATGGTGCAAAAGTGAATTTCCGCACTTTGACTTTCTGAGCACCTGTCCTGTTTCCTGATCGTATTACAATGCCCAGACAGTAGAAATACCCCATAAATGACCCTATTTCCGAGTAGACACCTAAGGTATTCACTGAGGGGCATAGTGAGTTCATGGAAGTTTTATTTTTGTCACAAGTTAGCGGAAATGTTTTTTTTTTTTTCAAAAATTTCATTTTCCGCAAACTTGTGACAAAAATAAAAACTTCCATGAACTCACTATGCCCATCAGCGAATACCTTAGGTGTCTACTTTCGAAATGGGGTCACTTGTGGGGTATTTTTACTGCCCTGGCATTTTAGGGGCCCCTAAAGCGTGAGAATCCAAATGCGTAAAAATGCCTCAGAAATCTCTAAAGGTACTCTTTGGAATTAGGGCCTTTGCGCATCTTGGCTGCAAAAGTGGCACACATGTGGTAGTCGTTACTAGGAGAAGTAGGGCAATGTGTTTTGGGGTGTATTTTTACATATACCCATGCTGGGTGAGAGAAATATCACTGTAAATTGACAACTTTGTATAAATTTTTTAAAAGTTGTCGTTTACAGCGGTATTTATCACACAAAGTATGGGTATATATAAAATACACCCCAAAAGTCATTGCCCTACTTCTCCTGAGTACTGAGATACCACATGAGTGACACTTTTGCAGCCAAGATGCGCAAAGGGGCCCTAAAACCAATGAGTACCTTTAGGATTTCACTGGGCAATTTTACGCATTTGGATTCCAAACCCCTTCTCACGCTTTAGGGGCCCCTAAAATGCCGGGACAATAAAATACCCCACAAGTGACCCCATTCTGGAAAGTAGACACCCTAAGGTATTCGCTGATGGGCATAGTGAATTCATGGAAGTTTTTATTTTTGTCACAAGTTAGCGGAAATGTTTTTTTTTTTTTTTTTCTTTTTCTTACAAAGTCTCATATTCCACTAACTTGTGACAAAAATAAAATTTTACATGGACTCACTATGCCCCTCACAGAACACCTTGGGGTGTCTACTTTCTAAAATGGGGTCACTTGTGGGGTATTTTACTGCCCTGGCATTTTAGGGCCCCTAAAGCATGAGAAGCGGTTTGGAATCCAAATGAGCAGAAATGCCCAGAAATCCTACAGGTACTCATTGGATTTAGGGCCTCTGCGCATTTGGCTGCAAAGTGCCACATGTGGTATCGCCGTACCGGTAGAGCAGGCAGTTTGGGGTGTATTTTACATATACCATACTGGTGTGAAAATATCTCTGTAAATGACAACTTTTTCCATTTTTTTATACAAAGTTGTCAATTTACAGAGATATTTCTCTCACCTAGCATGGGTATATGTAAAAATACACCCCAAAACACATTGCCCTACTTCTCCTGAGTACGGCGATACCACATGTGTGCCACTTTTGCAGCCAAGACGTGCAAAGGGGCCCTAAATCCAATGAGTACCTTTAGGATTTCACAGGGCATTTTTGCGCATTTGAATTCCAAACTCCTTCTCACGCTTTAGGGGCCCCTAAAATGCCGGGACAATAAAAATACCCCACAAGTGACCCCATTCTGGAAAGTAGACACCCTAAGGTATTCGCTGATGGGCATAGTGAATTCATGGAAGTTTTTATTTTTGTCACAAGTTAGCGGAAATGTTTTTTTTTTTTTTCTTTTTTTTTACAAAGTCTCATATTCCACTAACTTGTGACAAAAATAAAATTTTACATGGACTCACTATGCCCCTCACAGAACACCTTGGGGTGTCTACTTTCTAAAATGGGGTCACTTGTGGGGTATTTTTACTGCCCTGGCATTTTAGGGGCCCCTAAAGCGTGAGAAGCGGTTTGGAATCCAAATGAGTAGAAATGTCCCGTGAAATCTTAAAGGTACTCATTGATTTAGGGTCTTTGCTATTTGGCTGCAAAGTGCCACTCATGTGGTATCGCCGCACTGGCAGAGTAGGCAATGTGTTTGGGGTGTATTTACATATACCAATACTGGTGTGAAAATATCTCTGTAAATGACAACTTTTCCATTTTTTATACAAAGTTGTCAATTTACAGAGATATTTCTCTCACCCAGCATGGGTATATGTAAAAATACACCCCAAAACACATTGCCCTACTTCTCCTGAGTATGGCGATACCACATGTGTGGCACTTTTTTGCAGCCAAGATGCACAAAGGGACCCTAATTCCAATGAGTACCTTTCAGGAGGGCATTTTTACGCATTTTCTTCTCACGCTTTAGGGCCCCTAAAATGCCAGGGCAGTATAAATACCCCACATGTGACCCCATTTTAGAAAGAAGACACCCCAAGGTATTCTGTGAGGGGCATGGTGAGTTCATACAAGATTTTTTTTTTTGGCACAAGTTAGCGGAATTTGATTTTTTTGTTTTTTCACACAAAGTCTCCCTTTCCGCTAACTTGTGACAAAAATTCAATCTTTCATGGACTCAATATGCCCTCAGCGAATACCTTGGGGTGTCTTCTTTCCAAAATGGGGTCACATGTGAGGTTTTTGTACTGCCCTGGCATTTGAGGGTCTCCACAATCATTACATGTATGGCCAGCATTAGGAGTTTCTGCTATTCTCCTTATATGAAGCATACGGGTAATGAGATTTTTTTCCGTTCAGCCTCTGGGCTGAAAGAAAAATGAACGGCACAGATTTCCTCATTCGCATCGATCGATGTGGATAAAAAAATCTCTGCCAAAAAATATGCAAAAATAGAGGGGCCTGGCGATTGCCAGGACATAGGGGCTCCGCCCAAACATCCATACCCACTTCAGCTTCCTATGTCCTGGCAAACGTGATTTCTCCATTCACATCGATCAATCGATCGGTGTGGAGGAAGACATCTTTGCCAGATTTTTGATACAAAGTGTTTGCCAAAGCATATGAACTCCAACACCTCTCCTCAGCTCACATGCCAGGGCAAACGTACCTGTCCTGCAGAGGAGAAATCTCGCCTTGCAGCGCCGCATACACCGACTTCACGTGTCTTCTGACAGCAGCGCAATGCTTCTCTCAGAATTCACATCAGTGCTGCGGCGTTTTCATCGGTTGGTCCGTTGATCTACCTGGAAAATAAAGGGTGGTTAGGGTGGAAAAAAAAAAAAAGAAAAACAGGCAACAGGCACATGACTTGAACGTTGCAAACTTTATAAAACATGAATAAAACCTGAACATGAAAAAAATGAACTTTTAAAACCTGAACTAACTCAAGATTTTTTTTTCTTGCTACCTGTTTCATTTTTTTTTCTTTTTTAACCATTTCACGCTTTATTTTCCTAGCAGAAACCTCTCCTTTCCCATGGGACAATGTGTAAAGTGTAAATCACACAGAGATGGTGAGAAGTACACTATACACGTTATCCCAAGTGAAAGGAGAGGTTTCTACCGTTTCACACTTCTGCAGCAGCACAGCAGCACCGTCCCTACGTGTTAGGGTCTCTCAAAACCTAGTATCCTGAGAGACCCTTGAGCCTGATTGTAAAACTACCTGTGTCCTGCAATCCCTAGGTCCCTAAGTGTACCTGAGTGTGGTACTTCCGGAAACACTCCCTAGGCATAGGGCAGGGTGGTCAGGACAGTCAGGACAGAAATAACGGGTGTCACGCCTTATTCCACTCCTGCTACAGACACGACATCTTTTTCGGGGTGGCGGTTGGGTTGAGGTACCAGGCACAACGCTAGGGAAGTGCCGCTCGTGTAGACGGCTAACTACACTGGTGGATGGGGCCACGGAACCTCCTGGATACAGGAGTTCCGAAATGATCTCTTCCTGAAATTTGAGGAAGGATCCTGTTCTCCCAGCCTTACTGTAGAGAACGTAACTATTATAGGCAGCCAATTGAAATAAATATACAGACACCTTCTTATACCAGCGTCTGGTGCGTCGGGAAATTAAATACGGGCCAACATCTGGTCGTTGAAGTCCACCCTCCCATGTGGAGGTTATAGTCGTGGACCGAGAGGGGCTTTTCAACGACACTGGTTGCCCGCTCAATTTGGACTGTCGTGGTCTGCGTGAATGGAGGAGAGCATGTAAACGCCACGCTTGTCTCTCCATTTCACCGCGAGCAGTTCGTCGTTACACAGTGCAGCCCTCTGCCCCCTTGCAAGTCGGGTGGTAAGAAGTCGTTAGGGTAGCCCCGGCGACTAGGTCGCGCGGTGCCGCAGCAGCCAATCTGTTCTAGGAACAAATGCTTGAAGAGGGCCACACTTGTGTAAAAGTTGTCCACGTAAAGATGGTACCCCTTGCCGAATAAGGGTGACACCAAGTCCCAGACTATCTTCCCACTGCTCCCCAGGTAGTCAGGGCAACCGACCGGCTCCAGGGTCTGATCTTTTCCCTCATAGATCCGAAATTTGTGCGTATAGCCTGTGGCCCTTTCACAGAGCTTATACAATTTGACCCCATACCGGGCGCGCTTGCTTGGGATGTACTGCTTGAAGCCAAGGCGCCCGGTAAAATGTATTAGGGACTCGTCTCACGCAGATGTTTTGTGCAGGGGTATACAAATCTGCAAATTTCAGGTTGAAATGGTCTATGAGGGGCCGAATTTTGTGGAGCCGGTCAAAAGCTGGGTGGCCTCTGGGACGGGAGGTGGTGTTGTCACCAAAGTGCAGGAAACGCAGGATGGTCTCAAACGTGTCCTGGACATGGCAGCAGAGTACATGGGCATGTGATGAATTGGGTTCGTGGACCAATATGACCGCAATTCATGTTTTTTTGTAATGCCCATGTTGAGGAGAAGGCCCAGAAAAGTTCTAAATTCGAAACTTGGACTGGTTTCCACCGGAAAGGCTGGGCATAGAAGCTTCCCGGGTTGTCGGCGATAAATTGAGTGGCATACCGATTTGTTTCTGCCACGACTAAGTCATAGAGCTCCGCAGTGAAAAACAGCTCAAAAACCCCAGCGCCGATCCTATCTGAGCTGTTTCCACCCGAACTCCTGACTGGGCGGTGAAAGGGGGAACTACTGGTGCGGCTGAAGTTGGGGGCTGCCAATCAGGATTTGCCAGCACCTCAGGGACTCTAGGGGCTCTACGGGCCTGTCTTTGCGGTGGCTGCGACGGGGAAACTACTGCACGTGCCACCGTACCAGCTTCAACTGCCCTTCTGGTGCTCGCCACTTCACCATGTTCTCACGGCAGTGCTGGTACTAGGTCCAGGACGGGCTGCGCTGCTGGTGTATGCCTCACCACGTAACCCGGCAGCGCCAGCCCCACTCTGCTGCCCTTGAAGCGGATCCTGCGCAACCTGCGGTCTAGCAACACGGGGCCGGGTACGCCTGGTTCTATCAGGGACCTCCACCTCCTCGTCAGAACTTTGAGTCAGAGAGCCACTGCTTTCTACAGGTTCATATTCTGACCCACTAGATTCGTCAGATGAGGGTTCCCATTCCTCATCCGACTGGGTCAGAATCCTGTAGGCCTCTTCAGAGGAATACCCCTTGTTTGACATTTGGCCGTCTAAATTTAGGGGTATTCCCTGAGACTACCCAAGAAAAAAGCAAGCCTGTCTTACAAATGGGAGTGTAGCGAGTACAGAAGCCGCTGCGATTGATAAAAAGATCAAAACTGATTTTTTTATTAGCCGCAGCGCTTATGAAGTGATTGTGCAGTGATACAAAAAAATTTTTTTGTCACTGCGGCGGGCGGAGTGGGTGAACGCAGGTGGGGCGACCGATCAGGTCTGATCGGGCAAACACTGCGCTTGGGGTGGAGGGCGAACTAAAGTGACAGTAATACTATTATAGATCTGACCGTGATCAGTTCTGATCACTTACAGATACTATAAAGTACAAACGCTGATTAGCGCCACGCTAATCAGCGAATCAGTGACTGCGGTGCGGTGGGCTGGGCGCTAACGCTAACTACCTACCAAAGGGACCTAAACTAACCTAAACCTAACAGTCAATACTGGTGAAAAAAAAGTGACAGTTCACAAAAGTGACACTGATCACTTTTTTCCCTTTCACTATGTATTGACAGGTGATCAAGGGGTTAATTATAGGTGATCAGGGGGTGATCAGGGCCTGATATGTAGTGATTGGTGCACTTATTGGGATCTGTGCTCTGTGCTGGGTCCAACCGATGAAAAGGACCCAGCACATGGCACAGATCCCTTATAAAAGCCATATGTTTGTAAATATGTCTTATATCGCCTATTTCCATAGGCGTATTTTAAATCACCAGCCTGCCAGCGCTGATCATTGGCTGGCAGGCTGGTGACGAACTTGTCCTGAGCTCCGGCGGTGCGCTCCACTCTGCGCCCACCGGGCTCAGGAGCGCGTCATCTCGCGCTCGCGAGATGACGCGCGGGCGCGTCAAGGAGGAATGAACCGACCGCCCGCAGGACGCAATCCTGCGTGAGGCGGTCGGAAAGAGGTTAATGCACAGTAACGGAGGCAATGTATAAAAGGGCTCCCGCCATAAACAAACTTACAAGGTCAGGCTTCCCAGACATATTGCAGTTCTAAATCATTCTGAAACGTGAGACTGCTTTCAGGCAGAAAATTAATACAGGGCTTGAGAAGTAAACTAGTAAAACAACAACATAAAAGTACTTTCATAAACCATGTCACCTGATCAGATCATTTCCAGGAACCCATAACTTGTTTTCTGATTACTGTTTACCGACCATGGAAATGGGACTTGTAGGCATTTTTGCCAAAGCTGGATTTTTATTTCCCATTGCTTACTGAAGTTTTCATGGCAAGACTGAAGAAATACTTTAAGGCTCCTTTCACACGGGCGAGTTTTCCGCGCGGGTGCAATGCGTGAATCCGGACCCATTCATTTCACCCGCACTGAATCCGGACCCATTCATTTCTATGGGGCTGTGCACATGAGCGGTGATTTTCACGCATCACTTCTGCGTTGCGTGAAAATCGCAGCATGTTCTATATTCTGCGTTTTTCACGCAACGCAGGCCCCATAGAAGTGAATGGGGCTGCGGGAAAATCGCAAGCATCCGCAACCAAGTGCGGATGCGTTGCGATTTTCCCGCATTGTTGCTTAGCAACGGGACCCAATCTCTATTATTTCCCCTTATAACATGGTTATAAGGGGAAATAATAGCATTCTTAATAAAGAATGCATTGTTAAATGATGAGGAAGGGGTTAAAAATAATAAAAGTTAACTTACCTTAGCCACTTGATCGCGTAGTCGCGATCTGTCCTCTCTTTACCTGCAGCATCGATGATCTAAAGGACCTGTGATGACGTCACATCACATGGCCCAATCACATGCTCCATCACTATGGTGATGGAGCAGGTGATTGGGCCATGTGATGCTGTGACATCATTATAGGTCCTTTACATCTTTCAAGCTAATGGAGAGGATGCCGGGCTTCGCGATCAAATGGACCAGGTAAATTATGATTAGTTTATTATTTTTAACCCATTCAGCACCGGGTTCAACATTAGGAAGATGGCCAAGGGTATTATTTCACATTATAACTATGTTATAATGTGAAATAATACCAGCGGGACAATTTCTGACCCAAACATGCACTTCTGTGAAGAAGTGCAGGTTCGGGTCTGGGTACCAAAAGTGCCGATTTTTCTCCCGCGCGTGCAAAACGCATGACAGCGCTTTGCACTCGCAGGGAAAAATCGCGGCGATTCCCGCAACGCACCCGCACTGTTTGACGGAGTGCACCCGCAACGCCCGTCTGAAAGAGGCCTAAGGAGTTGATAGCGTTTGTTATATGGCTCTAGCCAACAACCCTTACTACTTCCCTGCAGCTTTCCCATCACGGATTTGTAATGGGGCTATGTGTGTCAGGCTAAGTATTTTTAGGCTTTGGACGTCTCCTCTGGAATATTTATTACAATTCGTTTTTTTTCTTCTTCTTTCTTTCCCCCCTTCTCCAACTCCTTCCTCTCCCGATTTTTCCTTGTCGCTCTCTCCCCGTTGTTTTGTCAGTGTCGTTCCCCTTGTCTCTTTGTTAGGCCTCATGCACACGACCGTTTTTTTATGCTGTCCGCAAAAAGGGGTTCCGTTGTTCAGTGATCCGTGTCCGTTTTTGCCTTCCGTTGTGTTTCCGTGTGTCTTCCGTTTTTTTTAGCGGACATGACCCAAAAGATTTTACCAAAAGACAGGCTGACAATTTTTCCCAAGTGCCTGCCAAGGGATCCCCAAAAAAAAAAACGGACACGGAACGCGGATGACACACGGATGGCCATCCGCATTTTTTCACGGACCCATTGACTTGAATGGGTCCGTGAACCGTTTTTAACGGACAAGAATAGGACAGATTATATTTTTTTTACGGACTGGAATCATGGACCACGGACGCGGAGGACAAACGGTGCATTTGCCGAGGTTTCCACGGACCCATTGAAAACCAATGGGTCTGCAGAAAATCACGAAAAACGGAGCAACGGACACGGAATCAAACAACGGTCGTGTGCATGAGGCCTTAGTCTGTTCCCCTTGTGCCCAGCCAGTATACTCTTTTTGACTGTTCTACTGTTCTAATTGGATTTTGGTTTATGCTTTAATCTGAGTATGTAATTTGCGTTTCTCTGGTTATACTTCCGATGTAGCAGATCTGCTCTTTTGGCATATTTTTAAAAATTTTTTTTTTTTTTTTTCATGTTCCATTGGGTTTGTCTTATCAGACTCATTTTGCGGGTCTTACTATTCAGGAATCCTGTATGTACCCCTTGTGTACAGTTGCTTGTCTTCTTTTTGCAATTTTTCTTTATAAATAAATAATAAAATAAAAAAAAGTATTTTTAGGCTAGGTTTAAAAGATGCAGATCTGAAGATGGCGAATCTACTGTGAATTTTGAAAATAATCCGCAGAATAAATTGGAGCACGAACTTGGATCTCTGATGTGCATTGGGATGAAGATCTACAGTCTGATTAAAGTGTGATCACATCGGCATGGATTCTGCTAAGAAAGCTGGACAAAATATGCATCATTCTGCACTATTTTGCCTGATAAAATGACAGACACCACGACAGAAACCTAATAGACCCCACTGTAGTGACTGGGTTGTGTCATGCACCTTTGCTGTCTGTCATCTGAAGGATCTAACACTTTAGTCATTTTCTTTGCTCTGCTCCTATGATGGAGCAGAAGAACTGAGATGATTCACAGCGGTAGCAGTGACGTGAACAGGCCATTATTTTGATTGTAATATCATGGATCTTATCCACAGCTTTTAAGCTCGGAATCCATGCCAGAATTAGTGACGTGGATTTTAAAATCTGTGGCGCGTTCATTATTTCATGTGCTGGAGAATATGAATTGGATATAAAATAACCCATTCACATGCATTTCGGTGGAAAGTGTCAAGGTTCAGCAGAGGAGTCTATGCCTTAGGCCTCATGCACACGACCGTTGTTTGTTTTCGCGTCCGTTCCGTTTTTTTTCACAAATGGGATGCTTTCCTATTCATTTCAATGGGTCCGTCAAAAAATGCGGATGGTCAGCCGTTTTTGTTCCGCATCCGTGATCCGTGTTTTCATTCCGTCAATAAAATAGTGCATGTCCTATTTTTTTCACGTTTGCGGACAAGGATAGGCATTTTTACAATGGATCTGCCATAGAAATCGGATCCGACAAAAAATGGTCCGTCAGCCGTTTTTTTGGACGGACGCAAAATTTGCAGGAGGAGCGGACGCGGAGGCAGGCAACGGTCGTGTGCATGTAGCCTAAATCCTGACAGACTCCTCAGCATGAGAACATGATCTCAAAAGTAGCAAGACATAAACCTGGACTTTCCATATAAGTAAGCAAAGCAACTAAATTATTATTATTATTTCATCCAGACTTTGCACACTTCTGAGAATGGTAATACAGTTGCTGGTATCAGGATTTGTATTGTTTTCAATTTCAGAACTGAGAGTTCATCTTCATGATGTTTAGCTCTGTGTGCACAGAGAATATGCAAGACAAGTAATTGCTCTTATCTGTATTAGTGATGCTCATTTCACTCTCATGTCCTCACAAAACATCAGCCTATGCTAAACTGCTCTCATCCATACTAAATGGCACTTGAGAGAGGACTTGAATTAACTGGCAAAATTACAAGACAAACATAAAAAAATTTAAAATATAGTAAAAAAAATCAATTATAACCCATCATATTATTAGTATAATAATAACAAAGTGACTAAGCAGTAGACTCATAAGAAAAATATAATAAACACAAACATAAAATAATTACTACAGAACTCAGGGGATATGCAAAATTAACTGCTGTGACTCAAGCACAGATGTACAGGTATAACCTTAAAGTGGTTGTCTAGCCTTTACGAAGTGATGGCCTATTCTCAGGATAGACCATCACAAGCTCATTGGTGGGGGTCTGACTCTCCACACCCCTGTCGATCAGCTATTTAGGTGTAGCTCTGTTTCTGGAGGTCACATCCTGTTAAGAATGAATGGGAGCAGGGGTGTAGTAACAAGCTCCCTCCACTATAAGGATGATGGTGCTGAGAAGTTCCTGTGCTGACTTCCAGGGACACAGCTACCCCCGAACAGATTTTCAGTGGGTATTTGGGGTATCAGAACCCCGCCATTCAGCTATTAATGGCCTATCCTGAGGATAGGCCATCGTTTAGTAATGGCTGGACTATGCCTTTAAAGGGATTATTCAGGATTTTACTCATGATGGCTCTTTCCGCAGGACAGGCCATACATATCTGATCAGCCTGGGTTCAACACCCCAATAACCTGTAAATCAGTTATTTTAAAGTGGATGGTAGTGGGTTACTGCAGCACTTCTTCCATTCACTTCAACCAGCTTAGTCCACTGCACAGTCGACACAGCTCCATAGTTCTGGCAACAGGGTTAGTGCAGAACAGCTGATCATTGGGGGTGCGGAGTGCCAGACCCCTGCTGATCAGAGAGTGATGGCCTATCCTGAGGATACACAATCAGTTATAAAGGGTTGGACAACCCCTTTAGCATTGTCTGTTTTCAGGAAGAAATTGGACAATACATGGGATCCTTCTTCGACAAAGGACTGAGAATTACTTACCTCACAGGTCCCACGCTGCTGGTCTGTTTCTCCTGGCCGGGCTCTGTTTACCAAGCTGCAGCGGTAACATCATATCGCCATCACTATGGCCAGTGTTTGGCTGCAGCAGTTAAATGTCTGTATTGACTACATTGCTGGAGCAAGAAGAGAAGAGACTGGCAGGGGTGCCTTGGAGTTCGAATAGGAGCAACGGGGGATTGTGGGGTGACCATTACTCTTTGAATAACATTCTAAGCATTTTAAAGAATTAATTTCAAAAAGTGTTGGATGACAGAATGCACACTAAAACACTGTTTTCTCCTAAGGAGTTTTCCCATCAAGACAATCTCTAACTGCAGATAGCCACTGAAAAAAACGGTAATCAGCTGAAGCTTTGGGTGGCCACATAATTTCCCTACAGAACAAAAAGATACATAGATTAAAAAATCCATTCACCTAATCTCCGCTGTTTTATTCCAGTGCAGAGGATCCAGTCCCCGCACCTTTCGGTCCCAAAGATGTAACCTTCTGGATGGTCATGCACTGCTGCAGCCATTCACTGGTTTCAGTGATGATGTGTCCCTAAGCGGCATGTGACCCAGTGGTGATGTGCCACTTGGGGAAGCATCACTGCTGGGGCCAGTAAATGGCTGCAGGGGTACACATGACGGAGTCATGATTAAGAGCAGGTGTGCTCGAAACGCGTAGACTATCCTCTGCAGACCCACGTTAGGAGGTTTGGATTTTCTTGTTGCACAAATGATTTTTTTTTACCGTACTCAATAAAGGAACCAAGGAAAAATCTTTTTAACCCAAAAGTGCTGGACGTGTTTATTGTCTTGTACACATGACCCTGTCTGAAGTTTATTAGCTGGGGACTGGGAGGAGCAGGGATTGGATCCTCCGCACTGCAACAATGGGGCCGGGAATAGGTGAGGGCATTTTTAATTTTATGCTCAACAGTCTTCAGGATTTAATAGGGTAAAATGGGGTTTGGGGTTAAACACCTTTAGGGTTCCTTATCTCGCAGTACATAAGCAGCATGAGGTCGTTCACATAAGCATGCATCTCACATAGAAAACCAAATCCTGCTTTATGCTTAAGTTTCCCTATATTAACTCAAAATTCCCTAATAGGTCCTTTGGAATTGGGGTTACTAAATTAAACAACCCGTATAATACCCAAATAGCTCAATAAACCAGCTGCCTGAAACAACAAAGGCAATAACTTATTAACGGTAAGTCAAAATTATTACAGGTATTCATAAATGAAAAACGACTAGAATTCCTCTTCACTGGATGTAACTATTCTGTTTTTCATTACATATTGCTTTTGTCTGTCTAGAACAGCCAGAAAGCCAGAATCGGGCATACAAGTGTTTCTATTGTATTGTGACACTTAACATTTTAATATACAGCTGTATTTAGTATACAGTACTTCATGTTTTTTTGAGTCTACAGTTTCAGGAATTCTGCGCTATGAGATAAAAAGTCATTTGTGTAAAAGAATAAAAAGATTTGTGTTTTTTACAGAAGAACATGCATCACAATAAGCCTCTGAGTGTCCATGAGAGAAGAAAACGTTCATTGATTTATTTTCCATTATCATTTAATGGTGTCCTTGGTGGGGAAAAAAAAAAAAGGAAAAAAATGGCTAATGCTAGCTTTTTACAATCCATCCCTAACTGAAGGGCAATTTACTGCCAGGGAAATACGTACAAAGGGGGATTTATTATCACTGTGTTAAAATTAGTCCAGACAGGCAAAAGATATGCCAGATTCATCAAAGTGGCTCATGCTGTGTGATAGATTTGGTGAATCTTGTTTGACCAAAATGTTATAGAAGTTTTAAGACTCCATAACCACTTTTCTAGACACTTTTCAAAACTGTGTGGTGAGGCACAAAAAGTGTCTAAAACACTAAATAAATCCAACAAAAGGGATGAAAAAAAAACAGCCCAAGTTCAAAACTATTTCCCCAGTGCAAGTAGAATTCACATTCAGAGCTTCCATAAGAAATATTTTGGCCCCATATGGGCAAATGGTCAGGGTCCTTCTTATATATATCAACAGAATTTATCATCTTTCCCCCATCTCACACAGTCCCCAACAGACTTATCTATTAAGGATAAGCGAAACGAGTTCGGATGAAACATCCGAAGTCGATTCGC
The DNA here is from genome assembly GCA_033119425.1 of Bufotes viridis. NCBI lineage: Eukaryota > Metazoa > Chordata > Amphibia > Anura > Bufonidae > Bufotes > Bufotes viridis. The sequence goes on from CM065589.1 coordinate 96,387,823, forward strand.
ATAAAACTTTGTTCTAATACTGTGTGGAGCAGGAGTCATGTACAGTATTAGAATGTATTGGCTCCGATGAGCCGAAGTTATTGCTTCGTGAAGTCTTCAAAGTTATTGCTTCTGAACCCGAGTTCAGAAAATGACTTCGGCTCATCGGAGCCAATACATTCTAATACTGTACGGAGCTCCTATTCCGTACAGTATTAAAACGAAGTTCTATGCAAATTAACTTCGAAAGTTTCACCAGAAGTCGTTTCGCTCATCCCTACTATCGATCATAATCAGTGGCTGAACACTCTCCCTGGTCCTACATGTCTGCTTCCTTGGGGTAACCTAACCTGTGATTTAGCCCTGTCTTTGAAACCTCAGAACCAAGCCCTTTCCAACACGTGCTTCCTCCAACTCAAAAACATCTTTTGGATCTGCACATTCCTCAACCAGGAGTCTGTAACTCTGCTGCCTGACTAATCCACCTCTCCACCGTTACTCCTCTATCTCTTCTCTCCAAGAGAATCCAGTAGAAAACACTAACTACAGTATGACATACAAGACCGTGCACAACCTGTCCCCTCCGTACATCTGTGACCTGATCTCCCGGTACCTTTCTACATGTAATCTCTGATCCTCATAAAACCTCCTTTTTTTAATCTGCTCTTTCCACAATCACCTCCAAGATTTCTCCCAAACATTCCCCATACTCTGGAACTCTCTACCCCAACTTATCACACTCTCACCTACTATGGAAACCTTCAAGAGGAACCTGAAAACCAACATTTTCAGACAAGCCTACAACCCACAGTAACCTTGCTGCTGCTGTACTTCCATATGACCGGCCTTACCCTCACCAACTATATCCTTCCCCCATCTCTTGTAGATTGTAAACCCTCGTGGGCAGGCTCCTCTCTCCTTCTGTACCAGTCTGTAACTTGTCTTGTTCAGGCTTATTGCAATTGTTTTATGTTATGTATGCACACCACTTTTCATATGTACAGTGCCATGGAATTAATGACACTTTCATAATAAATAATCACCACCACCACCTGGCACCCTATTGAGCATATTTATTGGGCATCAGATCAGAAGAGGCAAAGAGTAAGTTAGCACAACCCATACTGCCACACACTTTTATCCATGTAGTGTACATCACGTTATTTTAAATGGGTTCCCAATCCCTCTAATGACCCCCAGAATGCCCGGGCCCCTCCTCTAGAGCATACTTACCTACTCCCTGGCACCTGCCTTACTCTGCTTCCCTGCATCTCCCCGTTGCGCAAATCAAAACAGGTGATGCTAGGGAGGCTGGTCACCATCACAGCCTGCTATTGGCGGCTTCCCCCGTCGCCAGATGTTTTGATCCGCGCAGTGGGGAGATGCAGTGGTGCCATGCAGGGATGCGGAGGGATTACCTGCTCCCCGGCACCCGCCTCATTCTGCTTCCCTGCATCTTCCCTTTGTGCAAATCAAAACAGGTGATGCTAGTCACCATCGCAGCCTGCTATTGGCGGCTTCCCCCGTCGCCAGATGTTTTGATCCGCGCGATTGGGAGATGCAGCGGCGCCATGCAGGGATGCGAAGGGATGTGGGTGCTGGGGACCAGATAAGTACCACCTAAAGGAGGGGCCCGGGCATTCTGGGGGTCATTATAGGGAATTATAACCCCTTAAAGCACAGGTTGATGGAGTTGATAAATAGTTGACACAGACGGCAAGAAGCTTTCTTTTTAAAGCAGGGTGATGAATGGTACTGCATAATATTGTCAAGCTGCAGAAGTAAATCCCATTAGTGGCTTATTTAACAATATGAATAAAGGGAAATGTCCTCAACCAAATATATTACAGCAAGCACTGCTGAAGTTTTAAAAAGCAATCAAATTTGTTTGTAAAAGCAAAATAGTCAGCCAGCTGTTATCAGTCAATTGGAGGGGGGAGGATTTGGATTCATGGATACAAAAGATTAAATACCTCTGACAAAGAACACTGACATGATAAGCACAGAGCAGAGAGATGAGATGAACTGAAGGATGAACGATTCATCTCAATTAAGGCGGGTTACAATTTTTGATGTTTTTTTTCAAATGTACTGGCAGAAATGTCAAATAATTGGTATAGGGAGTAATTAACAATATTGCAGCCTGAGGCTTCATGCATACAACCATATTACGGATCCATGATGTACAGATCCATAGTAATTTGTCAATAGTTTGATGTAGGATCGTTCTGCTTCTGGCATGTTTCATCAGAATTGTTCATCACATTGCAGAGGTATTCTGATGAGACAACAGTGAACTATGGAAGTTCACTGGTCAGCAGCATACATCATGCAAGATGGCCGTAATACGTACTCGAACCGTTATGCTGCCCTATGAGGTCCGTCCACCAAGCTTTACCATGTATATGAGCTCTTGTACTTTATATCCAACCTTGAACATTTGCAGCATGTCCTGAACATTTTAGGAATGAAATGTAGATTTTGCTGTGGGTTTTTAGAATATTTGGGAACTGAATGACAATCTAATGTACACATATATGGATAAGAGAAAAGTGGGATGTAGTAGCAGCACTGCTGTAGTCAACTCTTGGGAAGGTTCAAGGCAAGCTTTATTGGTGACAACGCGTTTCAGGATTGTAGTGATCACTTCATCAGGTCAGATAAACCTGATGTAGGAATTTTTCCACTCAATGAAAGCTGAACCAGACTCTGGAGATCTACTGAAGCAATGTCCATTTGCTTCATTCCCACTACACATTTGTCCAGTATCACATTACTGACCAAATAGTGCTCCAGTACAGCGCTCAACGCTAGGTGGTCTAGGGGGATTGTACGGAAGTACCTGATGACTACCAGTGTAGACCAGGTGACTGTGCATGGGCCTAAACTATCTCCAGATGTGCACTATGTGCACTGTTACTAAGGGGTAATAATAATGATTCCAAAATTACAATTATCTTTGCAAAAACACCCCCAGGAGCAGTGTCGAAGATTTTTTAGCCTTAGTTTTTCTAGTCTCATTTCCACAGCCATCTAGCATAGTACTTCTTAAACTGTATAGGAAAAAGTGCCGGCCGATTTGGTGGCAGAGACCGTGGGAGCACACATAGGCTGGTGCTTTTTCCTACAGTTTGCAAGCACGACCACCACTGATGGATTGCAGGGTGGTCGCCACCATGGAAACGAGCAGTGTATAATGTGATGGAAAAATGAATCCTGCCGGCAAAGAAAGCAATATGGAGAATCGCAAAAGATTAGTAATAGTCTTGTATTAACTTTCGCTACATAATAAATGGCATTTGCCTCCCTTCTCTAGTTCAGATAGAAAAAAAAATTGATTTTCCAAGAAAAAAATGAATCCGAAATGTTTGTGATTCCTTACAGAAGAACCGAAGAGTATGGGGGGAGCTAGAGAAAGAGAGACTTTTCCAGACAATAGGAACACTTTCGATTTGGGTGCAATTTATTTGGACACAAATTAAATTTTAAGAAATTCAATCAACTTTATCAGCTGATATTTTTACAAGAAGAAAACCTCTTGGAAATGAAAACTATACGAATGTCTACATAGATAATGGCGAGTCATAATGCATCACAGTGGATAAGTCTAATGTAATGGCTGAACACAACATATCATGGGGATATTCAATTATCTAATGGGAATGCCCTGAGGATCTCTGCAAGACCTATGTGTGTGACTAGACCAGATAATGAGAAGCTGCATCACCATCACTTAAGCAGAAGCTCTCGGTACTGTATATGTTTGTTTGCCAAAGGCAAATCTAGAGTCTCAGCTGATGTTTTCCTGGCAGACGAAGGCATACTTCACCTGCCTATAGCAGCTGGGTGAGTCATTATTCTGACTTCTCGATCTGTTTGTATTAACTGCGATAAAAATATAGAAGAATCAGTCATGACTTTGTGCTAAAGCTTCTGTCCCTCATTCATCAAGTCAGGAACCAACAGGCTTCAACACCCCCATTTATACTGTGTATTGCGTTTTCCATCTGGAATTAGTTTTACAGTTGGGCAAGATGACATACCAATCAGATTTTCTGTGACTCACCGTAAAGTAAAACAATACCGTATTCCATAGACATAGCTAAATTAATTTGTTCCAGCCTGTTCAAGGCTTTACGTAATGAGCAGATTTTATGTTCTTGAGCTGTAGCTCGCCGCACTGTATGCACAGCTCAGATCATCTGGTCTCATATATTCCTGAGACCCTTTCATTACTCATAATCAGATGGAGGAGAGAACCATCCATGAGATTAACAACGTAAACAACCATATTGCAGGAGTTTATTTGTAATTCATTCATCATGTAAAAGGGTTGTTTTCTTTAGGACTCATGCACACGACCGTAACCCAAACTGCATTGCATGTTACGGAACGGAGCTTTCAGCCGTAACAGAACAGTCCTATACTTGTCCGTAATACAGACAGGAAAAGGAAATGTTTTATTTTTTGGCGTTTACCAAGGAATGGATATACAAATGCAGACAGAGAATGAGTCCGCATTCAACCAGCAAAAAATGCGGATCGCATGCAGACAAAAAATACGCTCACGCCCTTTTAACTCTTAGAAGACCCTGCAATTTACCACTTTTGAATTTTCATTTTTCCCTCCCCAGCTTCCCAGAGCAATAACTTTTTTTTACTTTAGTTCACATTGGCCCTAGGGCTTTTTTGTGGGACAAGTTGAACTTTCTAATGGCACCATTTAATATTGTATATGATGTAGTGGGGACCTGGAAGAAAATTCCAAATGGGATGGAACTGGAAAAAAATGCAACGCCACAGTGCTATGTTTTTTATTTTATTTTTTCGGCATTCCCTATGCAGTAAAATTTACCTGCTACCTTCATTATCCAGGTCAGTATGATTACCACACTTGTATAGTTTTTTTTGTGTTTTACTGGAAAAAAAATAAAAACCTTGAAAAAAATTAAGAATGTGTGACTTTTTGATCACTTTTTATTTTATTTGTTTTGGGAGGTGAAGTGCCAAAAAATGATGAATTGGCCATTTTGAATTTTTTTCCGTTACGTCAACCGCTGTATGGGATAAATATTATATTTTAATTATATGGGCGTTTTTGGATGCGGAGATGCTTATACTCTTTAATTTCTAATTGTTTATTTATTTTTATTTAGGGTACAGAGAGGTGATTTGAAGTTTTACATTTTTTATTATATCTTTACAAACATTTTTAACTTTTTTTTAAAAAGATTTGTCACCCTAGGTGACTATAACTAGCAATCATTAGATTGCCAATTGTGTTCTGTGATGGGTATACATCACAGAACAAACGATTCCCTGTATTCAAATACCGTGCTGCCACCTGCAGGCCTCTATTGGAATATTCCAGTGATGGGTGTCGGAGCCTTCATGAGGCTCCAAGCCACCTAGACGGGAAACACTGTTACGTCTGATCAAGGCATCTGAGGGGTTAAATATATGTGATCGACCTTATGGCGGATCTCATACAATCGCCCCGGGCCTCTGCTCTTTAAGACTGCAGAAACACGGCGGCCATGGCGCCCGCTGCAGTGACACTGACACATATAGCTATGGTTAAATGCATGTTTGATGGTGTTAACAAACAGTGCGTTTAAAAACACACTGCCCCATAGAATTTGTCATGCCTTTTAAAATTAAAAAACGTTCCAAAAGTTTCCCCATAATGGGGTTGTTTTTATATTGCATACGAGAAATTGATATTGATGGCCTATCCTCAAGTGAATGGGGTTGATCTGCAATGTCAAGCACAGCCACTATACAATACGCATTCCAAAACTTTTTTTCATTCTTTGTCTTTTTCTTTTATAAATAATTTGTTAACTTTATTCTATGAATTAACCTCTCCTGACATGTCTGTTTTAGCAACTATTTGCATCCCCATGTAATAATTCTTATGACACAATGCAATGAGGGCCCAGCTGGGTGTTACCAGTTGGTGGGGGGGGGGGGGGGAGTTGTCTATGCACAGTCAGACACTATTTAATCAGTGCTGCCAGTAGCAGACTCTGCTGGGATGCAGTCTCAACTGATAACCCAGCTAGACCTTTATTGAATTGAGGGTTCTATATACTTGAGTGGCTCACTCTGGATGTCTATGAAATGGGTGCTACAAATCTAAAAGATAAATTTAAAAGATAATTTAAAAAAATACAGACCAAAAAATAAAATGTTTTGGGAAATTACCCAAAAAATTTTTCTTCAGGGAATTTTCTTCAAACTTAGGAGGCCCACCCTTGATTTATGATATGGATTCTCTAGCACACAAGTCTTCTGGTGGGCCTCCTAAGTTTGAAGAAAATTCCCTGGTAAGTTCCAAAATTTTTTATTTTTTGGTCTGTATTTTTTAAATTATCTTTAAAAATTTTTAGAAAAAAACTCCTGAAAAACTCTGGAAAGCTAAAATGGTTTGCATTTCCTTTTATTACAGTAACCTATACTGCTACAATATTTATATTTATCCCACGAATATATTATACCTATCTATTTATTAGCAATTTACAGATGGAATTCTCATTAATATGATTATAATTTTTTATTACTATATAATATTTACGGTATTTTTATATTGAATTATATTTGTATGTTTTTTTTCATAAGAATACATCTTTATATATGCTTTATATTGTCTGTATGCTGATCAAAAGTATAGGAATATACAAAAAGAGCCCTAATACTAAAATATAACAAATTCCCCCTGAGAAACATACCGGACTCAATCCATGCCAGATTTTGGATTACACCAATGGAACACTAACGGAGACTATATAACCCAGGAAGACATGCGGGGTGGTCTTCACCACTGAGGAAGGGACGCCCAGTCCCGAAACGCGTTTGGTGCCTTGAGACCCCCGCAGCACATTTTCCAGGAGCGCTCCCAAGTCCGGCTGGCAGACCGGTAACAGCAATACGTGTCATTGTGAAAGATTGCACAGAAGCGCCGGAGGAGGTAAGGCAAGACCGCGCAGCACACCACGTGGGACGCCAGTGGTAGCCGCGGCTTGCACCCTTGGATTTACAGACGGGTACCCGAGTAAGAACTAATTGGCAATATTGGAGAGACGCAGATTACACTAACCTTGACCCTATATAATCTGTTGTGATAAAGGAGGATATTTACAATAAGGAAACCATGAACTATTAATGATCCATATATGCACAGTGCACTTTATATGAAGGAACGTGGGACAGAGACTATCGATATCCATAAGGGGGTGAACAGGATGATGGACTTTTGATGTACGGTCGTCACCCATATATACCCACCTATACATACCCACCAATGAAACTTAAGAGAGAATTACTACCATTAACTAATATATAGTGCACTTTGCTAATAAGAAAGAAGGAACAGCTTCATATATATCTCTCCCAACTCTTATATCACTCAATAGATATCTCTCCTACGGTTATCTTTCCTTATTATTATTTTTTCCAATTTTTTATCTTTTTTTTTTTTTTTTCCCCAACTTTATTTTTTCCAATTGATAACGGCTTTTAACTGCTATTTTTTCCAATTGATAACGGCTTTTAACTGCTAATACATGGCAAATAAGGAGATGATGGACTAGTGATACATGATTGCCATCCTACCTCACAAAGGGGACTAATATCAAATTCACTGACCATAATTAACGAACCAGAGTCTGTAATATAAATTGAATAGAGCATATACAGTATTTTAATTATATGTTTCATTGTATTTTATGTAATAAATAGTATTTTTATAAAAAGGAAGTTGATTCAAAACTCCAAAAATTGCATATAAAACTCTATCCATTTGGGATCCATATGAGGTGTGCTCGTCCTAAATAGAGTACTTTTGAACAAATCTTTATTGAATTGAGTCATAAAAATAGATACCAAAAGAGACTGTTATGGGCAGTGGGCATGTACCCATTGTGCCAACTAACTGGTTAGGCTTTGGGCTAAACCTAAGGCATTGTCCTGGTGGTCCACTGGTATTCACCCTCTATCCAGGTAACCAACCAGGCCTCTTTCTCTTGGAATAGTTCTGGCATAGCTGACACATGACCCACGGGGCTCAGATACAATGATGAGAAGCACAGAAGGAGCAAGTAATATTGGTATTCATGAACCAGGCTGAGAACAGGGCAGGCAGAGTTCATACATATCCGTAAAACAAGTTTGAGGTCAGTGCAGGGAGCAGAGAATCAGAGTCGGTAAACAGGCATTCGTACATGGGCACACCTTCACTAGGACTAACAAACACTAGAATACCTAAAGCTCAGGCAAAGAGGTGGAACAAACAGCCCAGCATAAATAGGAGGCCGTATAAGCACCTTAGTCGGCAGCTGGACAGAGAGAAAGAGTGAAATATTAACTCTAGCAGTACTGTAGAGTAGTTCACTGAGTACTAGCCCCAATACACACAGAACGAGTGGAGCGACACCAACCCATGATAGCGGGGCAGTGGCAGACACAGACCTTCAGTGTAACACAGACCGTCAGGAGAGGTTTCAGGACCTCTTTCAAGGGAATCTGTCACCAGTTTCATGCTACCTTATCTGAGGGCAGCACAAATTTGTGAGAGACCCTGACTGAAATTCTGACTCACTTACTATTTTCGAGCCAGTCATTTTAAAATCTCTAATAATCAGCTCCAGGAGTCTACTTAACGCAGTGCAGGTATGTCCATTTGCAGGAAGAAGTTAATAGACTGGACAATTAACTCTCATCCCAGAGCTACACTGACTGCAAATCAGCACATGTCTCTTAAAATTCATTATTGTTAGTAAGTAGAGCATTGCCTTTGCTGGAGGAGATAAAATCTCTTTTCTTCTTTTGGAGATGCATTCATTTTTGGCTGGATCTAATGTGATTAAAAATATATGACAATATAGTGTAATTTTTTTTCAATCCAACACCATCTTGATCTCAATAAAAATCGGATCATGATGGATCCTGTAATTATGACTGATAAAAATATAACTAAAGAAATAAATAGTATACATTGATGGCTCAGAACTACATAGAACTACAGAAGTAAATCGTAAACGTTGATGGACCATTTAAGAGCCTATAACCAAGTCTTAGGCTCTGTTCACATTGGCATCATACACTGGCATCATGGCTTCCATTTTTAGATATAGGTTAGATGATATCGACAGACGAGACATGATCTTTTATGATCTGTTTGGGTCCAATTTTTTTTACCTCTCACTGAGTTATAATAGGCCTATCAGGATTTAATAGGTATACACTGACAAGCAAAAGGGTAACAATGTCACCATCCACTACAGCTTCGAACATGAGACTACCACAATTTTATAGACAATCATCTTGGCTATCTCATACATAAACTGGACTTGCAACTATTTAGAATAGGATTAGTTTAGCAGATTCTTGTCATGTAACTGCATGGTTACTATTTTGCTCTTGGTGGTGGAACAATCTTTCTCTTCTTGTCTACTGCAAATTACAACCTGTTCTCACATTCCCCAATAGCTCAGTGTGTTATTAGGTTGATTCCCAAGCGAAAGGTCACTGGTTCAAATCGAGGAGCAGCCATGAAGAAGATTTCCCAAGAAAAGAGAAACAGCATCATCCAGCTCATGGATAGCAGTATCTTGGCCAAGAAAATTGCCAAAATGCGAGTGCCATGACAGTTGGAAGAATACAAATTGAAGTCTGTCCTTCCATTCCAAAGTCAAGAGGTGGACGTCCAGGCAAAATATTAGAGTCAACAAGTCAGCCCATCACAAGGTCTATCAGTTCTGGCACGACAAACACAGCGGTGAATGAGGCTCATATGCTTCGTAATAGTGAGATCACAGACATCCATGCAAGCACTGTGCAACACACATTACACAAATCTGGAATGGTGGCCCAAAAAAAGGGGGAGAATCCTCGACTTCAGTATCATCATAAGAGGCGTCGGCTCGAGTTTGCAAAAAAGTACGAAAAATGTACAGTAGAAGATTGAAAACAGGTGATTTGGAGCAATGAGACGAAAGTCAATAGACTGGGCTCTGATGGGCAAATGGGTCTGGAAGAAACAAGGCAAAGGGGAACTGTCAAGTTCGGTGGAGGAAGCCTGATGTTATGGGGTTGTTTTACAGCCAAAAGCGTTGAATACTTGACTAGGATTGATGGTTGTCTCAATGCTGAGCTATATGTGAGTAACCTACAAGACGAGTTACTTTGTACACCCGGAGTATGAAAAAGACTATATAGCGTTCCAGCAGGCCAACGACACGAGGCATAGGCCGAGATTGGCGAATAGATGGTCCAATGACAATGAAGCGGAGGGGCTGGATTTGCAACCACAGTCCCCAGATCTAAACCCAATCGAACACTTGTGGGTAGAGTTGAAGAAAAAGCTGTATTGCTACCCAAGTGAGTTGACCAGTATGCACCAGAAAAGAACTGGGAACAGATTTTGGTTGAGACATGCTTGAATCTGATCGAGAGTATGCCCAGAAGGACTTCAGTGTTAAAAGCGAAAGTTGGATTTACAAAATATTAACAAAATAATAAAAATTTTGAATTTGTGGAGCAAAACAGTAACAATGCAGTTATAATCTGCATCATATGCTAAATAGTTGTGAGTCCAATTTATGTATGAGATCATGATGATGTTGCTTGTCAGTGTAAGTCTTTTAGCTGCATAAAAAACAGCAACTCCAACACCATATCTTCTCGTTTGTAATACTTTTAATCATTTTACTTATATAATGCAAGTAAGAGTCTTATAAAGCTAAATCTAGAAATGGGTCACTAGGATAAAGCATAACAAAATGACAGTTTAGAGGTAAAATTGCATTTCCTTGTTTAGAAGACTTATACCCGCTCATTTGGAACCTAGCTAGAGCCTACAAAGTTTGTCTCTGGAAAACCCAACCTGTCCATGCATTACAGGGAAAGCCAATTGTTGCAATGTAAGGCTTCATGTTCATTGCAGTGGCACTGCAGAGGAATTAATCACTTGCTGCCAGGATCCCACCTGCTTGGCTTATCTTCAGAAAACCCATCAATCCAAAGAGGACAAGCCCTTTAAAAATACACTAAAAACAAAATTCAAGGTAACAAAACCTAGCATAATGTTCTTATTTTCTAGTTCTTGTTTTGTTCGATATAACAAACGCAGACAATGAAAAGTAAAATGGAAAACCAGTGTATTTTTCTCTTAAATTGCAGTCATGTCATATGCTAGTGCACATGAGCCAGGAAGTTTAGCAGAACAGAGCTGGATTTTAGGCTGCATATATTTTGTCTACACAGTGAGCGTAGCCACTTTGTTGAAAGGAATTTTCTAGCTAGCAATCTTACAAAATAGATTTGGTAACAGTGCCAGCCATAGTGTCAATAGTATCAGCTGTAGTATACAGAAAGAACCAGCCACAGTACCAGCAGTAATACATACATAATACCAGACATAGTATAGAGAGCTGAATAGCTTATTTGCCTAGTTATACAGTGAAGAGGGTGTGCAAATGAGCTGTTAGCAAGCTCTGGCTCTAATGCCACCACATTATAAGTCAACGTTCGACCTTGAGACATGACTCGGATAATAAATAAGCCAGCACCTCATCTGCAGATAGCTGTTTCGGGGTGACTGCCCCTCATCAGAGCAGAGCAGAGAATACTGGCTTTACTCAGTCATAATTACACCTTTCACTGCAGAACTCTACAGATCTGCGTATCTCCAGCTTTGGAAAGCTTGGTAGCATGTACAGGTATGCTGGAGACCAAACTACATATACCATAGTGAGCTAAAGCTGAAAAGTAAGAATGCTTTCAAAAACAGAAATATTAATAGTTTATGTTTATCAATTAACCAAATGCAAAGTGAATGAACAAAGAAATCTAAATCAAATCAATATTTGGTGTGACCACCCTTTGTCTTCAAAACAGCACTGGTTCTTCTAGGCAGAGTGCACACAGTTTCTGAAAGAACTCGGCAGGGAGGTGGTTCCATCTTGAAGAACTAACCACAGATGTTCTGTGGATGTAGATCTCTTCATGTAATCCCAGACAGACTCGATGATGTTAATATCAGGGCACTGCGGAGGCCATATCATCAGTTCCAGGACTCCTTGTCCTTCTTTACGCTGAATATAGTTATTAATCACACTAGCTGTATGTTTGGCGTCCTTGTTCTGCTGTAGAATACATTTAAATTTAATCTATTAATACTTCTATTTTTTAAAGAATTCTTACTTACTGCAGCATTTCGTTCCACATCTTCCTAAAACTTTTGCACAGTGCTGTATACTGTAGTATATAGTCACGGCTGTCTTGATATTTATGGATGTACTGTATACAGAATTTATGTGCCAAGTGTAGCCTCCATTACATTCCTTCAGACGTTGTTACTCAGCTTTCCCAGATGCTGAATTCCAACTTGTCGTTCAGGGTCGTGGAAAAGCTGGGTGACAACATTGTGCAGCTGCATTGGTGGCAACAGATTATATTGCTCTGGTTCCATATGATAGATTCACACAGCATATCAGGACAGCATTGTGTGTATCTGATAACAAATATGCCCCCATCACTACTCCACAGAGATTCCCAGCTTTCTGCAAATTGCCAGATCAACGTATTGGTGAATAGGTAAATCCCCAGTATTATAGAATACCTAGCTGGATTTGCTAGCCTGGAGAAAGCTGAGTAAGAATCTCAGGTGCAAATCCACTATTCTGTAGCATAAATAGACAGATTTGTAATTCAGGGTCCAAGGAAATCTGATTAACAAATTATTTGGAGCTGTAACAGGGACTGCTAAAAAATAAATCTACCTAAATAAATCCTTCTCCTCAATCCCAAATAGTGACATAGCTAGGCATATTTGCCTTTCAGGGTTCTGGGAAAGGTGGGTTAGACAAATGGAGCTGTAATAAAGACTGCAGAATACTAAATCTACCAAGAAAACCCCCTTCTCATTACTAAACAGTGCTATAGCTAGGCATATTTGCCTCCAATGGGTCATATGATGCAAGAAGGATGCGTTATGTTGCGGTCGTCAAAGGAGTGACTGGCAAAGACTTGCTCATCAGGTGATGCAAACTTCTAAATCATCATTTAAAACCAGGACCTCCAGTCTAGAAACAATAAACCTTCTGGCATCCAGCGGATAGGTCATCAGCATCAAAAAGCTGGACAACCACTTTAATAGGTAGCATTAGAAAATGCAATATCAAATATGCTATATATAAAAAGGGACATGATGTGTCACTGCTTTCAAGAGAATAGTCGTGGGCCCACAACTGAGTCAGAATTCTGATTTTATTCTTATTCAATGCCACGTCAGAGGAAGAATTCCCAGCGTCCATTAACTATTTAAGGGACTAGAAATGTGATAAATCTATTCCCTTTCCCACAAGTCTACACACAATGCATGAAGGAATTGAATTAAATCTTAGTACTTTGTGACTGCTTGGAGCCATATATTAGAGTAATGTATGCAGAAGCGCCACCTCAATAATTACACTAAGATGAAAAGATGGAGCTGAAGACACAATTAAACAAAAGTCCATTAACAAAGCAATACCATTACAATAAGGCTCAGGATGATGGGATAGATTCGACTGACCGGCAGGGATGGTTTATATTTAGCTTTTTAACCTCATTTAGAACCTTGACTTATTTAAAGCGGCTCTGTCACCAGATCACCCCTATTAAACCAGGCACATAGCCTGGTAGGGGTGATCCTGCAGTTTAAAATATTGCCTTTCTCCTCACTGTTGGCACCACGGTTGGTGATAAAAACGTACTTTTATTCTATTGCTTGATTGACAGCGCTAGAGTACGACTTCGACTTGGTCTAGCGCTGTCAATCAAGAGGAGGGGGGGTGTTTAGACTTCGGTAGGCGTCGCATATTGGTGCTCGAAATTGCCTGCCAGCAAACTAATAAAAGTATGATTTTATCAACAACCGTGGCACCAACAGTGAGGAGATAAGTATTTTTTTAAACTGCAGGATCACTCCTACCAGGCTATGTGCCTTGTTTAATAGGGGTCATCTGGTGACAGAGCCGCTTTAACAGTTCCAGATCAATAATACTCAGCTTTTTTTGTTTTGTTTAGCTTTTTACATCTTTAAAGGTGGATTTACATGAGCCGATTATCTGGCAGATTATCTGGAATGACCGTTCCGACAATATGCCTGTGTAAATGTGCCACCAATTACCTGATGAACGAGCGAAATGCTCATTCATTGGGTGATACTGTCTTTCATGCAGGCACCACCAATCATCATTTGTGGGCAGTAGATCGTGTGGTCTAAACAGTGATCTGCCACCCAGAAACAATGATCCTCATACTGTGAAGGTGATCACTGCATGTAAATGTAGGGGTCTCCTTCACTGAATGAGCAGCCGACTGTCGAGAAGGAACGCTTCCTTCCTGACAATCGGCTGCTACAGTCTAAACCCTCCTTTAGACCAAGGCTACACTACAATTTCGATTGTGCATTCTAAGCCAGTTTCCTACAGAAGGAACTGTTTGAAATGACATTTACATACCTCCCAACAGTACACTTGACCAAAGTCCCGTTGTCCCTCTTGCTCTTTATGTCCTTCTATTTTGGAAATAGACATGCACTAATTGGATAATTGGATAAAACTGCCCTGGACAAAAATGATGAAACCCATAGAAAAGACTGAAAATAATTTGACCATAGGGACATGTTAAACTACGATGTGTCCTGTTATCAGCACAGGTGTCTTCAAACTTGCATTCAGTTAGTCTGCCTAAAGGGTGAACAGTAGTCACTGTGATTGCGTATCATGGCGTGTACCACACTAAACATGGACCAAAGAAAGCTAAGGAGAGAGTTGTCTCAGGAGAGTAGAAAGAATATTATAGACAAACATGATTAAGGTAAAAGTTTTAAGACCATCTCCAAACAGCCTGATATTGCTTAGTACAGTTGCATATATTATTCAGAAGTTCAAAGTCTACAGGACTGTAGCTAAGCTCCCTGAACGTGGCTGCAGAAGAAAAATCGATGACAAATTGAAGAGATAGATAATACAAATGGCATCCAAAAAAGCCAAGAACAACTTCCAAAGAGATCAGAGGTGAACTCCAAGGTCAAAGTACATCAGTGTCAGATCGCACCATCCATCACTGTCTTAACTAATGTGGACTTAAAGGAAGACAATCGAGGAAGAAACCACTGTTGACAACAAATCATAAAAAAAGCAAAACTGGAATTTGCCAAAATGCATATTTACAAGCCACAAAGCTTCTTAGAGAATGTCCTTTAGACAGATGAGACAAAACTGGAGCTTTTGGCAAGTCACATCGGCAATATGTTCACAGACACAAAAATGAAGCATATAAAGAAAAGAACATTGTACCTACTGTGAAACATGGAGGAGGCTTGGTTATTTTTTGGGGCTGCTTTGCTGCATCTGGCACAGGGTGTCTTGAATCTGTGCTAGGTACTATGAAATCTCAATACTACCAAGGCATTCTGGAGTGAAATGTGCTGCCCTGTGTCAAAAAGCTTGTTCTCAGCCACAGGTCATGGGTCCTCCAACAGGATTATTACGCAAAACACACAGCTAAAAACATCCAAGAATGGCTAATAGCCAAGCATTGGACAATTCTGAAGTGGCCTTCTATAAGCCCCGATATAAGTCCTATTTAACATCTGTGGAAGGAGCTAAAAATATGCAATCTGGAGAAGGCACCCTTCAAACCTGAGACAACTGGAGCAATTTGCTCACAAGGAGCTGGCCAAAATACCCGTGGACAGGTGAGAAGTCTCACTGAGAGCTACAGAAATCACTTGATTGCAGTGATTGTCTCAAAAGGTTCTGCAAAAAAAATCACATTAAAAGCAATGTGTGATTTCCATTAGCTGATTTCCAGTAAATTTATTTACTATTCCAGTATTTATTATTACTTTTTGTCAGTTTCAAGTTATTTCACTGACCATTGTGGGTTTTGGTTTCTCTAACAGAAGAGTACCAACAGTTTTGTCCACGTGTGTACTATTTCAACTTTTGGTAAAACTCAAACCCTAAAATGGTTTTGGTTTAAACTTTGTGATCGTGTTTGTTCTAATATTGAAATAATAATAAAAAAATATTCAAGTGTAAGGATGTGGCTGAAAGATGCCTATACACACCATGTACAAACTGATGGTTTGGAACGTGTTAAGCAATGGTCTATTTTCATGTGCAGGCAGAATATAAAATGTACTGAAGTCACACACAGATTCCTCTTCTATTCTTTTATTCTACTATGGTATATCACCCTCCATTACCAGCCCTTGTACATCATTATAATAGATAATGGACACACACAGTATGACATATTTCCATGGTGTCCTATTTGCACTTTCCATATAGCATACTTCATCATTGCATTCCAGATGGAACACTTGATTATTCTCCAGGGATCTGAAGAAAATTGAATCCACAATACATCAGGCAAAAATCAATGTCTTGTTTATGTTTAGGTCTTTTGATATGAAAATCCTTAGGTATGACTTGCAGTGCCATAAATTAGCCAATGGTTCACATTACTTCCAATTATGTCGGGCTCATGAGCCCAGGTCAAGAAGAGTCTTTAACTCACTAGTGACCATCCTTCCTCTTTCTACAGCATTCACTAAGGGGCCTCAAGCTGGACTACCGGCAGTCCAATCTAAGCCCTGCACAGGTCTCCCATGCAGCGGAGAGAGGGGGCTCACCCCTTACATGAGTGCCGCGCTCCTGCTCTAACAGCCCTGACTGGCAGGAGAGCCGATCCTGGACGTTTAACCCTATACATGCTGCGGGCAATGGCACCCACCACATGTAAGCAGTTACAGAGAGAACGGACTCCCTCTGTCACCCATAGGCACCCTGCAAATAAGATCACAAGGTGCCGTTACCAGAACAGGCAGGCCGGGACCTAGTGTAGGCCCCAAGCCATCAGTGTTTCAAAAATCCATAAAAAACTCCAACAAAATATGCACTCATTGAGATTGAAATTGCAACACAAAGAAGGAAAAGCCATAAGGTTATGAAAATCAAGGAACTAGCAGGTATCACTAAGGCTGAGTTCACATATGCACTTTGAAATCCGGCAGTCTGTTCCAGCGGTGTGAACCCGGCCTAACATTTGCACAAGATTACATTTTGAAGCACCTAGTTCAAATGTGTGGCAATGACACCAAGAGGGGCAGAACCATTGATAGCAAGTGTGCAGCTCTGTGTGCGGCGCTCCTTCTTGCAATTTCAATGTTGAGGAGTGTATGTTAAAAAAAAGACTACCAGATCTTCTTGGAAGGAAATAGGGCATCTAGTAGGCGGAGGATTACAGGTAGCAGAAGTCTCTGCAGCATACCAACCTGGGCACAGAGGGTGGCTGGCGGAAGCCCTTGGGTGCAATTGGTTTTCTGCTACTGTGTTACAATTTCAAGGCATTATGAAGAATAACAAGATAAAGTGAAGGCTCTTTGATTATATGAAGAGGAATCAGATTTTGTTAGTTACGCGGGTGGTGTTCAAAAGCCTAACCGAAATGCAAGAACAAACAGCAAGTATCTGTGACTCTAATAATTAATCTCCTTCTGTCTTTTTGGCCGTCAGCCTACAATCCTGTCACTTGCATTTCTGTGGCTCCAGGAATCAGAGCTTTGATGTTTTTACATGAGAAATTTTAACTGTAGCTCATATGGCTTAACCGTCAGATTCCTGATATCTGGTTCTGTATGGAATATATGGAGCTGAACATTGTAATTCCTGTTCAATATGGATCAAACCCCAGCAATTAAGAAACGTTTTGTATTTTCAAGGAGTAAACCACATCTCCTCTGGTAAATGAGTCAACAGATCAATCAACCTCCTTAACAAGCTCTTGTTTAGCATCTCCATACATATAGAAAAAGTATAAAGTACAGTATATGGATATAGAGACAAATGTCATAGGGGTATTGTACGTAGTGCTCAAGGGAAGTAGTGTCCAGCTCAGGCTAGCTATGTCCCCCATTTCATACAGGATCTAGGATCCTCCTAAGGAATTCCCTTTCCTATTTATTGGTGAACTGCTAAGGAACCACAAGGTATATGCCACCCTTGTTTAACACAAGGGATAGGAAAGGAGTGGGTAGGAAGGTGGTGAAACTATCTGACCAGAAAAGAGCTGGTATTAAGTTACGCTATGGCCCATGCTATTGATCTATGTATGAAGCTATATAAAGACATATAGTAAACTTAACATCACCCTAGGGCTTTGTCCCTTTATTTGACATTCATTCTCAAATATGATGTACAGCATCTACATGAGGACTTCAATGATGTCAGTGCAGAGACCTATAGTATACTTCAGAAATAAGAAATCTCTGACCAACAGTACTTAGCGCTAGCAGGTTTGCAGATACAGTGACTGGTGGCCGATCTGCAGGCCCACTGTCTCAAAAGGATGGTGGACAATAACTTCATGTTAGGAAATTTGGAAAAAGAAGAAGTATGCAGCATGAACTGTTTAGTTTTGAAGTAAAAGTGCTGATGCATGGCAGTATACTTGATAATCGTAGGTTTGTGTGTGGCCAAGATCAAGGGCCAAGGGCCAAGGGCTCAGAAGACTGATGAAGCTGATATTGTGTGAAATCATGTCTTATCAGTTGCTAAATTTTGAACCAGGGGTGCACAACCTTTTCTGATAGGGGGCCACATCGTCAGACTGAAGGAATCCCATGGGCCGAGAATGAAGGTTAAAGGGGTATTACTGTACCAACTGAAATACTTCATTTATGGCATATTGTACATATACAGTATATACTATAAATGTCTGGTTAAACCTCCGTCTCCATTTAATGGGAGAATACATGAAAAATGCATGTGAGCAGCCACAAGACAGACATATGGTAAATGTTTGTCACCAGATGGTTGGGGGGCCACACAAAATGATATGTAGCCTCTGGGTTGCAAGTTGTGCACCCCTGTTCTAAAGTGTCTCAGAAGCAAGATGAGTACAAGAACTACTCAAGGAAATGCACATATTGGTATGAATGTCCAAGCAGCCACACACAAACCTACGATTATCAAGTATACTGCCATGCATGGGCACTTTTGCTTTAAAACTCAACAATTCATGCTGCATACCTCTCATTTTTCTGAATTTTCTAACGTGAAGTTATTGTCTGCCATTCTTTTGACACAGTGGGCCTGCAGATCAGCCACCGGTCCCTCTTTCTACAAACCTGCTAGCTCTAAGAAGTGTTGCCCCCCCCTCCTTCAGACACTCAATGCTGTTAATACACTCCTGCCTGTTGGTTACATCAGTGCCAGTATTGCTTTAACAGCCAAGTTCCCGCTTTAGGCACAAGCAGTTTGAAATGGAGTCTCCAACTTTCAAGTCTAGAAACTTGAATTTATACACCAAAAGGGATATCAAAAGAGGATTTTAAGTGAATCGCTAGAGGAACACATTAAGGCTGGGTGTACATATATCAGTTGAGTCTAGTTCTGCAGAGCTGGACACAACTGATAGATATGTATGTACACTTTAGTGCACAGGTCCAGCATCTTTAGAATCATAGCGTCTGACAGAAGAAAACATAGCGTGCAGGGTTCTTCTGTCTTGTACTATTTGACATCTGGCATCATGAGTGATAAACCAGATGAATATGAACGATCCCATAGAAAACTATGGGATCACTTCTAGCTTCAGTTTCCCTTCAAGGTTTTCTGAACCATGGCGTAGGGAAACGTAACAGGATTGCCATATATATGTGAAGGGGGCCTAGGTCACCTGGAGTCTGTTAGTTGATTTAGGAGACCTTGCATATAACTTGATACCTTCGAAAGGCTCCATACTTTATAGATAGCAAATCTTTATGTGACATCAATACTAGATACCAACACCAGCATCCAAAAGTATGTTTCTAATAGTAGGCAACCTGTAGTAATAAATAATGCATCGGGGTGTGTAACAGGCCTGCAACTATCATGTAATATTCCAGGTGTATTAGCCGGAAAATCTGAAAATTATGAACAACTGCACAAACGTCAGCAACAACTGGCAACTTATCAATACCATTCTCCAATATTTGTATGTCAGGGTACTTTCACACTTGCGTTGTTTGATTCTGGCAGGCAGTTCCGTTGCCTGAACTGCCTGATCAGGCAAACTTTATGCAAACGCATGTCATTTTTTCTGACTGATCAGGCATGAAAAATGCCTGATCAGTCAGAAAAATGCATTGCAATACCGGATCCGTTTTTCCAGTGTCATTTATTTTTTTCACATTTTTAAAGGTCTGCGCATGCGCAGACCGGAATGCCAGATCTGTCAATGTGGTAATTTTAATGACACTAATACATTTCAATGGAAATGAATGCCGGATCTGGCATTCCGGCATGTCCTCCGGAATTTTGGACTGAGATAATACCACAGCATGCTGCGGTATTGTCCCGGCCAAAACACCGTCCAGTGACTGAACTGAAGACATCCTGATGCATACTAAACAGATTTCTCTCCATTCAGAATGCATTAGGATAAAACTGATCAGTTTTTTTCCGGTATTGAGCCCCGAGGACGGAACTCAATGCCAGAAAAGAATAACACTAGTGTGAAAGTACCCTAAGCGAGACACAAAGTTTACATTTCAATACACATGTAGACATATTGCCTGTGCTTCATGAATGGTGACCTTACAGGGGCCAATTCCTCCCGCCATGTAGTCATTGCTGGAGGAAGGCTGCTACTACAGAAGGCATCACACCAGGTATGTCCTGCACTGACTGCAGATGGGGGACAATGCGCACTTTCCCAGCCCCCTCTGGGGGAAGCAGTGGAGCAGAGCTCATTCACATCCCCCTCCACCAACCAGCCCATAAACTTTCCAAACTAATCTGTGCTGTCTCCATATCATTGGCTGCAGGCATGGTGCAGACACTGCAATACTACACATCTAGCAGAGCTGAGCTTGTCATGGAGCAGTGGGACTGCACACAGCACACAGTAATAACACAAAGCCCTGTGCTTGTACCACCTACCTAAATGACAAACTTGCCCCAACTGAAAGTGGATTTACATAGAGGATCATCACTTACTGGCCTCTGCCTGCCTGGGTCGCTGTCCGTGTGCCGGAGCCATACAGGAGGTTCTCTAGACACGCTGTCTCGGGCAAAGAGGAGCTCTTCTGGTGGGACAACTGGTGTACTCTTGCTGGTGTGGTACCAGACTGACCAGGTCTTAGAGATTGTGGGAAGTTGCCATCTCTTTCTTTGACTGGTCCTTGTGTCCTATTGGACGGCAAGAAGTGATCCCTCAATCGGAGCAAAGTGGACCCAGGTTTTGGGGTGTTTGCAATGCTGCTGGGGCTACTGCAGGGGGTGCTAGAGGGTAAGGACTCTACACTGGGGCAGCAGAGATTGGGCTGAGAAGATGAAAACACCCGGTCCAGGGCCTGTTTCTTCGTCTTCAGACCAGTCCAATGGATGATCCCCGGGACCACCTCCTCCATATAGTTCTCCTGATTTCCCCTCCGGGCCGCAGGTGGTGACGGGCCGGGCATTCCTGCACTGCGGCGCTCTGCTCCAGGTTTTGCACTGCTCTGCTGGTTGCTCACTGAGCTTTTTTTGGATCTCCCGATCTGCAAGTTCCTAAAGAGTCGGGCCTGAAAGAAGGATATTTGAGTCTCTGAACCCGGCACTTGTTCCATTACCCTCCTTGGCACTGACCCGTTAGAGCGGCACTTGGAGGGGAAGCAACAGGAGTGGAGGCACCTTAGTGGCTTCACAGCAGCCCAGAAAGAGCTGCAGCTAGGGGGTGTGAGGGGGGGAGGTAGCCCAGAGCCGGGTCCTGGGGGCAGACAGGACTGGGGATGTCTTCGGTATCTGCACCTTCAGCAGAGTATGTGTGATGGCACTGGCTGATGGCTCTGGTCCTATCATTATGCAATGGGTAGAGGTTAAAAGGGGGGTACACGCACCTGGGATTCACCCTGGGTACAACAATAATTCCCATGCATTGTTCACCCTGCAGATTGATGGGCACTCCACTTCCTCGCCGGTCAGGTACAAGCATCTACTGGAGAAGCTGGCAGTGGTCCATCAGGGGGAACACGTGGAGTAGGAGGGTCCTGCTGCTCATCCACACATATCCTTATAGAGAGTCAGTCCCTGCTATCTGCTGCCTAGATCCGGCCAGGACTATCCCCACTACTGCTTCATCATCGCCTCCTCTCCAGCTTCCATCTGCCAGCAAGAATGCAAGACGTTGATGAAGAGGTTAATCCACTGCCTGGCCCCTCCCAGCCGGTGACGTCATGTGCGCACACTGGATGGAGGAACTTCCCTTATCTGCCTTCTTCACTGCACTAGCGCTGGGTTTATCATGTGGCACAACTTATTGCAATATATAAATGTGTAATTGGTGGATTTACAGAAGAGTTACTGAGTCTGTCCAGGTAATTTTTCATTGGGTGCTCCTTAGATTGGATAGCGAATCATTTTGCCGGTGCTATGCTTGTCAGTGCTCAAACAGATGAATTTCTCTGCCTTGCGACAATGACCAGAGCCAGAAGGGTGACTGCTGGATCTGTAGGCTCTTGTGGGGAGATGGCAGCATCGGCGGCACAATGGAGGGTTAAGCACTAAGCAGACTATCCTCCCTCCACGGGTCAGCACACATCAAGATTTTTAAGCAAACCCGGAGAACCCCTTTAATACCAGATACCTGCACAAGTCAATAACGTCAACATCCAGGCTCAAGCTGGCCCACAGGGGTAGAAGGGAATCCTCCCGGTGGGCTCCTGAGCAGGGTGGGCCCCTAATCTCGCACCACCTGCACAAGTGGCACATAACAGGTTAGATTTACTGCACTACATACATATACTCAATGTACAGAACCTCAACCGGCAGATGTTCATATAAAAAACTTGTTAGATTATTTATTATACTTGAATGTATCCGTATGGTGGGCCCCCAAAATAAATGTTACTGGTGGGCAGTCCGACACTGTCAACATCCATAAGTATGTTTCCAATAGTAGGCAACCTGTAGTAATAACTATGGCATCGGGCTGTGTAACAGGCGGAAACAATCACCTAATATTCCAGGTGCATTACCTGGAAAATCAGAGCAACTGCACAAACGTCAGCAACAACTGGCAACTTACCAATACCATTCTCCAATATTGTATGGAAGCGAGACACCATGCTCACATCTCAATACACATGTAGACATATTGCCTGTGCTTCATGAATGGTGACCTTACAGGGGCCAATTCCTCCCGCCATGTAGTCATTGCTGGAGGAGGGCTGCTACTACAGAAGGCATCACACCAGGTATGTCCTGCACTGACTGCAGATGGGGGGCAATGCGCACTTTCCCAGCCCCCTCTGGGGGAAGCAGTGGAGCAGAGCTCATTCACATCCCCCTCCACCAACCAGCCCATAAACTTTCCAAACTAATCTGTGCTGTCTCCATATCATTGGCTGCAGGCATGGTGCAGACACTGCAATACTACACATCTAGCAGAGCTGAGCTTGTCATGGAGCAGAGGGACTGCACACAGCACACAGTAATAGCACAAAGCCAAAATGACAACCCCAGCCCTGCCGCATCTACCAGTGGATTCCATAGAGGATCGTCACTTACTGGCCTCTGCCTGCCGGGGTCGCTGTCCGTGGTGCCGGAGCCATGCAGGAGGTTCTCCGTACACGCCGTCCCGGGCAACGAGGAGCTCTTCTGGTGGGACAGCTGGTGTCCTCTGGCCGGGGGGCTTGGAGCACCAGACTCGCCATCTCTTTCTTTGATTGGTCCCTGGGTTCTATTATATGGCAGGAGGTGATCCCTCAAGCGGCGCAAAGTGGACCCAGGTTCTGGGGTGTTTGCAATGCTGCTGGGGCTACTGCAGGGGGTGCTAGAGGGTAAGGACTCTACCCCGGAGCAGCAGAGATTGGGCTGAGAGGATGAAAAGACCCGGTCCAGCGCCTGCTTCCTCCTCTTCAGCCCGGTCCAATGGATGATGCCCGGGACCACCTCCTCCTTACAGTTCTCCTGGTCTGCCCTCCGGGCCGCAGGTGGTGACGGGCAGGGCATTCCTGCACTGCGGCGCTCTGCTCCAGGTTTTGCACTGCTCTGCTGGTTGCTCCCTGTGCTTTTTCTGGATCTCCCAAGTTGCAAGTTCCTGAAGAGTCGGGCCTGAAAGGAGGACGTTTGAGTCTCTGAACTTGGCACTGGCTCCATCTCGGGTTTGCGGCTCTTGGAGGGGAAGCAACAGGAGTGGAGGCGCCTTAGAGGCTTCACAGCAGCCCAGAAAGAGCTTCAGCTAGGGGGTGTGAGGGGGGGAGGTAGCCCAGAGCCGGGTCCTGGGGACAGACAGGACTGGGGATGTCTTCGGTATCTGCACCTTCAGCAGAGTATGTGTGATGGCACTGGCTGATGGCTCTGGTCCTATCATTATGCAATGGGTAGAGGTTAAAAGGGGGGTACACGCACCTGGGATTCACCCTGGGAGCAGCAGGAATTCCCATGCATCGTTCACCCTGCAGATTGAGGGGCACTACCTCCTCACCGGTCAGGTACAAGCATCTACTGGAGAAGCTGGCAGTGGTCCATCAGGGGGAACACGTGGAGTAGGAGGGTCCTGCTGCTCATCCACACATATCCTTATAGAGAGTCAGTCCCTGCTATCTGCTGCCTGGATCCGGCCAGGACTATCCCCACTACTGCTTCATCATCGCCTCCTCTCCAGCTTCCATCTGCCAGCAAGAATGCAAGACGTTGATGAAGAGGT
This sequence comes from Bufotes viridis, assembly GCA_033119425.1. Taxonomy (NCBI): domain Eukaryota; kingdom Metazoa; phylum Chordata; class Amphibia; order Anura; family Bufonidae; genus Bufotes; species Bufotes viridis. Next base: position 96,412,534 of record CM065589.1, read on the forward strand.
TAATCCACTGCCTGGCCCCTCCCAGCCGGTGACGTCATGTGCGCACACTGGATGGAGGAACTTCCCTTATCTGCCTTCTTCACTGCACTAGCGCTGGGTTTGTCATGTGGCACAACTTATTGCAATATATAAATGTGTAATTGGTGGATTTACAGAAGAGTTACTGAGTCTGTCCAGGTAATTTTTCATTCGGATAGGGAATCATTTTGCCGGTGCTATGCTTGTCAGTGCTCAAACAGATGGATTCTCTGCCTTGTGACAACGACCAGAGCCAGAAGGGTGACTGCTGGATCTGTAGGCTCTTGTGGGGGTCACCAGTCATAGTGGCGCTGCTGGTATGTATCACACTTCAGCTACAGGCAGGGCTGGCGTGTCCTATAAGCGGACTAGGCAGCCGCGTAGAGCGCCCTGTGGGAAGGGGCGCTGCTAGGATCGCTGGCCCCGCCTCATGCTGCAGCCGCCCGAGCGCCAGGGCCGGACTGGGGATAAAAACCAGCCCTGGAAAAAGTTGCATACCAGCCCCGGAAAAAGTTGCATACCAGCCCCAAACACACACGCCGCGAGCGTGTGTATGTATGTGTGTATATATATATATGTATATATATATATATAATTATATACACACACACAGGCCGGGCCTTACCCTAGCGTTGCCGTGACCCTCTGCGCAGTGGCAACTCTAGGAACAATATATGGGAGGCACATAAGATACCACAGTCAAAATGGGGGCACTAATAATTTTCCCCACTTAAATTCATACAACTGAAAAAAAACGAAATAAGTATATATAAATTCAAAATACAGAGTATTGCGGTATGCAGGGATACATTTATAATAAAATAATTTACTTACAAAAGAACCTATTCCATCTTCTGCTGTGCTGTCCTCTGCTTGCTTCCACGGATCTTCCCTCTTTTCAATCTGTCCTCAGTGCGCAGGGCAGGCACACTGCTATGGGGATCTGTGGATGACACACTGTTATGGGGGATCTGTGGATGACACACTGTTATGGGGGATCTGTGGATGATACACTGCTATGGGGATCTGTGGATGACACACTTTTATGGGGGATCTGTGGATGACACACTGTTGTGGGGATCTGTGGATGACACACTTTTATGGGGGATCTGTGGATGACACACTTTTATGGGGATCTGTGGATGACACACTGTTATGGGGATCTGTGGATGACACTGTTATGGGGATCTGTGGATGACACACTGTTATGGGGATCTGTGGATGACACACTTATGGGGATCTGTGGATGACACACTTATGGGGATCTGTGGATGACACACTTATGGGGATCTGTGGATGACACTGTTATGGCGGAATCTATGGATGACACTGTTATGGGGAATCTGTGGATGACATACTGTTATGGGGGTACTTACACCTGCGGCATGGCTATCCGACCTATCGGGCTGTTCACTCTCCTGATCCGCCATGCCGCAAGTACCCGTGCACTGCCGTGCTGCTGCTCTGTCCCCATTGACTATAATAGTGGCAGGGGCGGAGCTATGGTGCAGCATGGCAGAGATCGCCGGACTAAAAAGTCGGACATGCAGTACTTTTTAGTCCGGCGATCTCTGCCGTGCTGCGCCATAGCTCCGTCACCTGCCCCTATTATAGTCAATGGGGACAGAGCAGCAGCACGGCAGTGCACGGGTACTTGCGGCATGGCGGATCAGGAGGGTGAACAGCCCGGATAGGTCGGATAGCCATGCCGCAGGTGTGAAAGTACCCCCATAACAGTATGTCATCCACAGATCCCCCATAACAGTGACATCCACAGCGCCCCATAACAGTGACATCCACAGCGCCCCATAACAGTGACATCCACAGATTCCCCATAACAGTGTCATCCACAGATTCCCCATAACAGTGTCATCCATAGATTCTGCCATAACAGTGTCATCCACAGATCCCCCCATAACAGTGACATCCACAGTGCCCCCATAACAGTGTGCCAGTAGCCGTCCCCTTTAGTGCCAGTAGCCCCTTTATGTGCCAGTAGCCCCTTTAGTACCAGTAGCCGTCCCTTTATGTGCCAGTAGCCGCCCCTTTATGTGCCAGTAGCCGCCCCTTTATGTGCCAGTAGCCGTCCCCTTTAGTGCCAGTAGCCCCCTTTATGTGCCAGTAGCTCCCTTTATGTGCCAGTAGCCGTCCCTTTATGTGCCAGTAGCCAGTCCCTTTAGTGCCAGTAGCCCCTTTAGTGCCAGTAGCCCCTTTTAGTGCCAGTAGCCATCCCTTTATGTGCCAGTAGCCCCCTTTATGTGCCAGTAGCCCCTTTAGTGCCAGTAGCCCCTTTAGTGCCAGTAGCCCCTTTATGTGCCAGTAGCCCCCTTTAAGTGGCAGTAGCTCCCTTTAAGTGGCAGTAGCCCCTTTAAGTGGCAGTAGCCCCTTTAAGTGGCAGTAGCCCCTTTAGTGGCAGTAGCCCCTTTATCTGCCAGTAGCCCCTTTATCTGCCAGTAGCCCCTTTATCTGCCAGTAGCCCCCTTTAGTGCTGCCAGTAGCCCCTTTAGTGCTGCCAGTAGCCCCCTTTAGTGCTGCCAGTAGCCCCCTTTAGTGCTGCCAGTAGCCCCTTTATCTGCCAGTAGCCCCTTTATCTGCCAGTAGCCCCTTTAGTGCTGCCAGTAGCCCCCTTTAGTGCTGCCAGTAGCCCCTTTAGTGCTGCCAGTAGCCCCTTTAGGTTGATCTGCCAGTAGCCCCCTTTAGTGCTGCCAGTAGCCCCCTTTAGTGCTGCCAGTAGCCCCTTTAGTGCTGCCAGTAGCCCCTTTAGTGCTGCCAGTAGCCCCTTTAGTGCTGCCAGTAGCCCCTTTAGTGCTGCCAGTAGCCCCAAGAAAAAAAAAAAAAAAGAACACTTATACTTACCTCCAGCGATGCGATGCAGGCCTCTTCCGGCCTGTGTCTCGAAGCTGTACGGCTCCGGCGGCGGGATGATGTCATCGCGCCGCGGAGCCGGCTCTGATAGGCTGCCAGCCTAGTGCTGGCAGCCTATCAGAGGAACAGGGAGAGGTCACGCCTCTCACTCCTCTGCTGCTGCTCCGCACGGAGATGAGCGCAATGCAAGCGCTCATCTCCGTCGCCACTGGAGCCCAGTGTGCCTGCGGCCGCCGGCCGGCCGTGCGGCAGTCAGGGCTACCGGCCTACCGGGAATTTTCCCGGTATCCCGGTAGGCCAGTCCGGCCCTGCCGAGCGCTCTGTATAGAGCCTCTGGCGGCTGCAGCACTGCCCGGGCTGGCGCGTCCATGAGGGCGCACCGCCCGGGTGCAGCAAGAGGAGAGGAGCTGACAGGAGGGAAGCGCTCAGCGTTCCCTCCTGTCAGTCCCACATTGTAGCGTGGCCGAGCCCTGTATGGAGACAGATGGAGACAGATGCTCCTGTACCTGGCTGGACTGACATGAAGTGCACACACAGTGTGCGCCTCCTGTCAGTCCGCCCGGGTACAGGAAACTAAAGCTCCTGTACCCGTGGACCATACAGAGCTCAGCCACGCTACACTAGACGTAGGGGGGGATTGGGAAAGAGAAAGACATTTGGAGTGTCGGGCGGGGGGCCGAATGACAAGAGGGGGGGGAAGAGAATGACATATGGGGGGGGGGGTGAAGAGAATGACATGGGGGGAAGAGAGAACTGGAATTAGTTAAAGGGGTTCTGCAGTTTATTTAAACTGATCGGCGGGGTCAAACACCCGGGACCCTCGCCGATCAGCTGTTTGAGAAGGCAGTGGCGCTGGCAGTAGCGCCTTGGCCTTCTTGCTGTTTACCGCAGGCGCAGTGACGTCATGACTAGTATCACTGGCCTTGGCGGGGTTAAGCTCTGTTCACTTGAATGAAGCTTAGCCCCACCCAGGCCAATGATACTAATCGTGACGTCACTGCGAGAAGGCTGAGGCGCTACTGCCAGTGCCGCTGCCTTCTCAAACAGCTAATTGGCAGAACCCCTTTAATATGGCAGATCATATGGGTGGGGCATTGTGATGTCCTGCCCTGGCTACAGGCTATAGAAAAATAGAGCCCTAAGTCCATGGGCTCAATACAGCAGATGGGGAAAATGGTACCCATCCCCATGTCCTCACAAAAAGGAAAGGCCGCCCACCTCCTCCTAAAAATACAAACCTTGGCTGCTGTAGAACCTCATAATACACACCTCAGCGGCTGCAGATCATAATACACACCTCAGCTGCTGCTGGATCTCATAATACACACCTCAGCTGCTGCAGAACATCATAATACACACCTCAGCTGCTGCTGGATCTCATAATACACACCTCAGCTGCTGCAGAACCTCATAATACACACCTTAGCTGCTGCTGGATCTCATAATACACACCTCAGCTGCTGCAGAACCTCATAATACATACCTCAGCTGCCGGTGGATCTCATACGACACACTTCAGCTGCTGCAAAACATCATAATACACACTTCAGCTGCTGCTAGAGAACATTAAAATACACACCTCAGCTGCTGCAGAACATCATAATACACACCATAGCTGCTCTTGGATCTCATAATACACACCTCAGCTGCTGCAGAGCATCATAATACACACCTCAGCTGCTGCAGAACATCATAATACACACTTGAACTGCTGCAGAACCTAATACATACCTCAACTGCAACAGAACCTCATATTACACACCTCAGCTGCTGCAGAACCTCATAATACACACCTCGGCTGCTGCAGAACCTCATAATACACACCTCAACTGCAACAGAACCTTATCATACATACTTCAGCCATTGCAGAAGATCATAATACACACTCAGCTGCTGCAGAACCTCATAATATACACCTAACCTGCTGCAGAACCTCATAATACACATCCTTAGCTGTGGCTGGATCTCATAATAGACACCTCAGCTGCTGCAGAACCTCATAATACATGCCATAATACACAAGTGTCAGCCATGAATTTCCTCCACGGTTTTTATACTGACGTGAACATATCCTAACATAATCTAATGTTACAGTACTGTACAGAAAAGACATATGAAATGTATCTCCTACTGATTTTAAAGGACTTTTATGTTAGGGAAAAAAAATTGTGGTGAAGGCGCTATGTAAACCTAAAATAGCAGCACTCACCTCACAGATCCCCTTCCGCTCCTGTACCATACTGCCCAGTCCCCCAGCGCTCTCCGCCACCTGTTTCATTCAATTACGATCCACCACAGGGACACATGACCACTGCAGCCAGCGACTGGACCAGGATTAGACCAAGAAGCAGAGAGAACAGAGGACCAGGCTGCATCGATGCAGGAGCGGCAGGGGATCCGTGACGGGAGTACTGCTATTTTAAGTTTAGAAAGTATTTTTACCACTGTAGAGCAAAATCGTTCTTTCTAATTGAAGCTAAAATTAATAAGAATTTATCTATCACCTATCTATCTAGTCTGTCTATTATCTATCCATCTACAGTATATATCTATTATCTATCTATCTCTTGGTATATAGTATATATTGTCTAAGGTTTTATCTATGTCATATCCATCTATCATAAACAGAAGAGATAGATGGAAAGACAGATATTAGATAATAGACAGATAGAGCGATAGATAATAGATAGATAGATAGATATTAGATAGATAGACAGTAAATGAATATATAACCTACCTCACCATTTGTAGATGCTGGTACCTGATCAGGAAGCATGGCCCCTTTGCAGGAGGGCAGTGGAGGGGGAGGGGAGCTCAGTGAAGGACACACAGGAGGAGAAGGACAGGCAGTGATCTTTCTCTTGCTAAACTGCAAGGACCACTGGCGTACATAGTTGCGGCCGGGCCCGGCACTCCAGGGGTCCCGGCTGCCTGTGGACCCCTGCAGTGGCGCACCGATAGGGGGGGTTTTAGGGGTCTGCCCCCCCCCCCCCCCAGAACTATTCATATTATTATTTTTTTTATCCCTCAGGGCCACACCGCCGATTGCCACAGGCGGCGTGGCCCTGGTTCTACTTACGGGTGGCGGTGGGGAGGCAGTAGGAGATGAGCGCTTCCATTGTGGAAGAATTCATCTCCATCTTCATCAGTATCGCCGTCCTCAGGAAAGCGATACAGATCAATGTGCTGCGGCAGGGCACGGGAGGGAGAGGCGTCTCCCTTCGCTGTTCTTCTGATAGGCTGCGGGCACTAGTGCCCGCAGCCTATCAGAGGCCGGCTCAGGTGGCACGATGACGTCATTATCATCAAGCCGCCTGAGCCAGGCAGGACACAGGCTGGAAGAGGTCTGCATTGCATTGCTGCTAGCCTCATAAAGGTAAGTATTAGTGTTTTTTTTTTTTTTTTTATAGATGGCACATTTTAGAGGGAACCTGGTGACACTATTTCTTACTGGCCCTTTTTTTTGGGGGGGGGGCACTATGGCAGCATTTCTCACTGGCCCATTTTGGGTGGGGTGCACTATGGGGGAATCGGGGAATTTTTTTACTGCCCCATTTGGGGGGGACACGATGGGGCATCTGGTGGCACTATAGGGGCATTATTTGGGGGCACTGTGGGGGAGCGACGCATTATGAGGGCATTTATTTCTAGCCCATTTTGGAGGAGCACTATGGGGGAATCTGGGGAATTTTTTTTACTGCCCATTTTTGGTGGGGGGCACTATAGGGCATTATTTGGGGACACTGGGGGAGTGGAGCACTATAGGGGCTCTAAAGGGGCTTTTTTTATTGGCATATTATGGGGGCACTATGGCATCTGGTGGCACTAAGGGGGCATTTTTTACTGGCACATTATGGGAGGCACTGTAGGAGAGAGCGGCACTATGAGGCATCTGGTGGCACTATAGGGGCATTATTTGGAGACACTATGGCATTTTTTTTTACTGGCACAATATAGGCATTTGGCTTATTTTATAGATGTGGGTCCCACCTATATCAGTAACGAAGCCCCGCAAGGTGGTGGCTGGAGGACTCCGGTCTGGCCACCACCAAGCGGTCTCCCCCTAGAAGTGAATGAGAGCGCACTGCTCATGACCGGCCACTGCTCAGATTCACTTCTATGGGCCTGACGGAAATAGCTGAGACCAGCGCACGGCTATTTGTGGTGGCCCCATAGAATATAAATGGAGGGCTGCTGCGTATGCGCAGCACACCCTCCACCACTTTCAGGGCTCCGTTCTCAATGTATGTGCAGGTCCCATCGGTGTAACCTGCACCTATAAGACAATGTGGGCAAATCCTAGCAATATGCCCCCATTGTCTGAGATGAGACAATCCCTTTAATAGAAATAAAAAAAAAAATTGACATATTAGACATTGCTGCATCTGTAACAACCTACTCTATAAAAATGTCCGCACATAAAAATTATGATTTACTGGAAGTAGATTGTGCTGTGTAATCACGATCTGCTGCTGGCAAACAACTAGTCAGTATGGGGAAGAACACTTACAGTAGTGATCACTGCGCCCCATACAATGGAGATCACTGCATGTAAATACAGCCTTCTCCGCTAAAGAGCAGACAATTGTCGGGAAGGAACGCTTCCTTCCCAGCAATCTCCTGCTCTGTCGCCCTGTGTAAAGGGACCTTAACAGATTACCGTGTTTTTCGGCCCATAAGACACACTTTTTTCCTCCCAGCACAGCGATGTATCAGCGGGGAGGGAGAAGGCGCTGGACATGGGCATAGGAAGCGGGGGGGATGAATCCCCCCCAGGAAATAATGCGGGGGGGGGACAGGTCTGGTGAAATCCCCCCCAGCGGCAACAAGGCAATGTGTGCGGCGGCGGGGCACTGAGATGAGCGCTTATGGAAACGCTCGGCTCATCTTGATCTGTTTGTATCGCCGTCCTCAGGACAGCGATACAAACAGAAGGCTGTGCAGAGAAGCAGGGGAGAGGTGTGTCCCTTTCCTGTTCTTCTGATAGGCTGCCTGCACTGTCCAGGCCGGCGTAGGCGGCGCGATGACATCATCGTGCCGCCTGAGCCGTACAGCGCGGGACACAGGCCAGAAGAGGCCTGCATCGCATCGCTTGGCAGAGGTAAGTATAAGGGTTTATTTTTTTTTTAATACAATACTTAGTTTTACTGGAACATGATTGGGGGGCCGGGCCCTGTTATTACTGGCACATAATGGGGGGGGGGGCTGTTATTACTGGCACATAATGGGGGGAGGGCCTGTTATTACTGGCACATGATTGGGGGGGCTGGTATTACTGGCACATGATTGGGGGCCGGGCCCTGTTATTACTGGCACATAATGGAGGCCCCATTATTACTGGCACATAATGGGGGGCCTGTTATTACTGGCACATGATTAGGGGGCCCTGTTATTACTGGCACATGATTGGGGGCCCTGTTATTACTGGCACATAATGGGGGCCTGTTATTACTGGCATATGATTGGGAGGCTGTTATTACTGGCACATGAATGGGGGGCTGTTATTACTGGCACATGATTGGGGGGGCCCTGTTATTACTGGCACATGATTGGGGGGGGGCCCTGTTATTACTGGCACATAGTGGGGGGGGGGCCTGTTATTACCGGCACATAATGGGGGGGGGCCTGTTATTACTGGCACATGATTGGGGGGGCTGTTTTTGCTGGCACATGATTGGGGGGGCTGTTATTACTGGCTGATGAGAGGCACTGGGGGGCTGATGAGAGGCACTGGGGGCTGCCGGAGAGGCACTTGGGGGGGGGGGCTGCTATGAGGCATGGGTCTCTTATCTGAGGTCTGATTGGGGGTCATTCATATTGGGGTCTGAGCTGAGGTGTGATCTGGGGTCTTATTAACATTGGGGATCTTATTGGGGCTGTTAGCTAAGGTCTGATTAACATTGGGGGTCTGATTGGTGGTCTGACCTGAGGTGTAATAAAAAATATTTTTTTCTTATTGTGCCCACTTCCAGCCCGGAGCCCAGCTGCCCAGAGCACTGATCCGGACAGCTTGGAGAAAAATGCCTCAGAGTCTTCCACACTCCTTCTGCCCGGCCAAGCCAGCCAGCACCAGTCTTCAGAACTGTAAGTAAATTATATATAAGAGATTTTTCACACACACACACTTAAAATTTAACGATATAAACAACTCGCAGTTTACTGAATAAGAATATACCGGGCGAGCAAAAATGCTGTCCCCCCAGATTTTTTTGGGTTCCTACACCCATGGGGCTGGAGGCCGGTAACTCGCAGCAGGGACTGGTGCAGTCACTGTACTTTTATACCGGGCCCCGCCACTCACAGCAGTATACATATCTAAACAGTAATCCTTAACCTCCAGTAACTTTAACTTCAAAGCAGCGTTATCCTGTTTACTACCTTACAATCAAGCTCCGGTAACAGGCAGAGCGGGCAGCGGCGTAATGTCACTCACTCAAGTCACGCGCCTGCTCCTCCCACTTTATGAATGAAGCAGGCTAGGTTGCCTATAAGACGCCCCTACTCGATTAACGCGCATTACATTGCTGATTTTTCGCATAAGAAGAAATAAATTAAATAATGAAGAAGATTCTAATTCACTAGATATTGCAGCCTTTTCACATTGGCCCACAAGCAATAAGCAGGCAGGTAATGGGTTCAGATGAAAAAAATTGATGAATATTCATTTTTACGAACATATATATAATTATATTCGAAATATTTGCATATTCTCAAAGTTGTGATATTTACGATTAAAATTCGCTATTTGAATATTCGCGCTCAACACTACTCAGGACTAGCCTCCCTGGCACTTTTCCCTCTACCCTTTCTTCCTACATTAACCCAACTGCTGACCTGATAGTCCTGATCTTGCCCTCCTCCTCCCACCTCCATTTCACTGACCCCAGTCAGTGCCTACACAGTGAGGTCTAAGCCTCTCTCCAGTTTTGCAATGACCCTAAGTATTTCAAGCTGATTATTTAGATCCAAGATCTGGGCTTCAAAATATGCAACGTAATTGCATCTAGTGCAAATGTATTCACCCTCGAATGGCTCTTCAAGGCATGCATACATTGCACAGTACACACACTTAGTAGCATTGTCCATTCAGGCCTCAGTTCTGACCTCCAGTGATTCTAAGATCCTCATTCAGACCCCCAGTGTTTCTAAGACCTCCAATCAGACCTCATATCAGACCCCCATGCGTCATTCCATGTCAAGTGGACCAATCTAGAAATCCGACTGCCACGAACCAGCGAGTGTGAACCCACTGTGTCACGTGTCCTACCTCCTCTAAGGGCGTTGTCTAAGTGAACCCCTCGACCTTCACAGTACCCCTGATGGTGGGGATAGACTTTCCAGAGGGAAACACCAGGTCATTACCTCTTGAGGAGGATTGGCACACGAGGCAGCTGGTCCAGGAGGACCAGGAAGTACCAGAGCAAGGTACCAGAGGTACAGGTGTTGTCAGCAGGTCGAGTCATACCCAGGAGCAACAGTGCAGGACCAAAGGGTGAGGAAGAGGCGAAGTTAAAAAGGCAATAGGTCAGGGCAGGCGGCATAGGTAGTTGATACAGGGCCATAAGGATCCATCTTTTTCTGCACAAAGAAGAACCCGGCACCAGCTGGTGATGTAGATTTCCAGATAAACACCCTCTCAAGATTCTCCTTTATCTAATCAGACATCGCTTGGGTCTCAGGAAGTGAGAATGAGTAGACTCGACCACGAGGAGGAGTGGCACCAGGCAGAAGGTCAATCGGGCAATCATAAGGACCATGAGGAGGCAGGGTCTTGGCCTCTTTCTTACTGAAGACATCTGCAAAACTGGCATACTGCTGCGGAAGTCCAGGCAGGTCTACAGGTACAGTAGGTGCGGAAGCAGTTTGGCCCTCTGATAAGCAGATGGACTGGAGTGTGCTGACGCAGCCAGGGAAGACCAAAGACAACTGGATTCACGGAGGCGGGCAGCACATAGAAAGAGATCTTCTCTGAATGCAGAACCCCTATTTGCAATTTAAAGGGCATAGTAGCAGAAAGCACAGGTTCAGGGAGTGGTAGTCCATTTACGGAAGCCACTGACAAAGGCCTTTCTAGACGGATGGTAGGAAGCCGGTACTGATGGACCAGAGCTTGCTGAATAAAGTTACCGGCTGACCCAAGAATGCAGGCACAGACAGTGTGACTCCGTTGTGAGAGAGAGTCACCGGAACTGAAAGTTTCGGAGAGGACTCCTTGTCTAGGACCACCTCTCCAACTGATCCTAGACATTGGCGTTTCCCGGCTTCTGTGGACAATTACGCACAAAGTGGGCCTTGCTTTCACAATACAGACACAGTTTCTCTGCTTTGCGGCTTAAAAATTCCTGGTCAGACAATCAAAGACGCTCTATTTGTGCTGCTTAGGGAACATGGCCGCGCTAAGAGCGGCGCGCTCATGTTCTGTGATAGCACAGTCATAGGTATATCGGCATAGTTAGGTGCCGATACCGATAACTGCAAATCATAAATATCGGCCAAACCGATAGTCGGTCAACCCCTAGTACTGACCCACAGATGAGGGACCCTGTCATAGACACAGCAGAGCTGATGCAGCGGAGTACATGTGGCCAGGCTCTTCAAAGACCAGCCAGAACGTACCCAGGAAAGACTGCAGATTAGTGGTCTCTGGAACTCCATGTTCCCAAATAGGATTTGCCCAAGCAAGGGCCTCATCAGACAGTGAAGGCAACCTTGGACAGCTCAGTGGGAAACTCCTGCCCATGCAACTCAAAGTGGATCAGACACTGGTTCAGGAATCCACAACAGGTTTTTGGATCTCCACCATAGTGTGATGACAGAGGGAGCTGCACACTAGTGGCACACAAATCCGGATTCACTGGTGTGGGAATTGCAGGAGTAGCAGCGACTGGCGACCCTGCAGTAGCTGGAGAAGAGATGGCATCCAGACGAGCAGCAACATTTTGCATGAACTGCATCATGATATCCTGACATTCGCGCTGACGCCTCACTCCATGTAACACTTCCTGAACGACAGGCTTGGGGTGACCAGTGGGTCCATGGCCTCAGCGTACTGTCACGAACTAGCGGGTGTGAACCCACTGTGCCATATGTCCTACCTCCTCTAAGGGCGTTGTCTAAGTCAACCCCTCGATCTTTATAGTACCCCTGATGGTTGAGATAGACTTTCCCGAGGGGCACACCAAGTCGCTACCTCTTGAGGAAGATAGCCACATGAGGCAGCTGGTCCAGGCGGACCAGGAGGTACCTGAGCAAGGTACCAGAGGTACAGAGGTTGTCAGCAGGCCGAGTTGTAACCAGGACCGAAGGGATAGGCAGACAATTAAATTAGACATGTAATTGTTCTGATGGATTTTTGCCAAAAACTACTCCTTTGTTGTCCAGGATGCAGTGCAGGGGTTTCACTGCGAAAATAGCCAGGCAACACTTCATCCTTTCGTTGTTTACTGTTGCAACCCCGGCTTCCGATGCTTCAGGATTTTCATAATCAGTGACTGCTTGCGTCATGACACAATAGCTGTCCTTGCATTTTTGAAAAAGCTGATTGGAAATCTGAAGGACGCACTAGCCATTTTAAAGCATATTCACTATTTTAGTGATGGATCTGCTGCACAGTACAACAACTTCAAAAATTTGATTAATCTATGCAGTCATAATAATGACTTTTGTATCACCGCTGAGTGGAACTTTTTTTGGCACAAGCCATGGAAAATCACCTTGTGATGGAATTGGATGAACTGCAAAATGTTTGGCTGCTAGGGCTAGTTTACAGTGTCCAGTCATTAACCAAATTTTGACACCAAAAGATCTGTATGACTTCTGCAGCAAATATTTTCCTGGTATTACATTTTTCTTTGTCCCAAAGGAAGATGTTGATGCAAACAGACTTATTCAAGAAGAAAGGTTTAGCAAGGGTCATACTGTTGCTGGGACAAGGGAGCACCATCAGTTCAAACCCATTGATACAACTAATATTTGTGTTAGCAGAATCCTGTCTTCAACCTGGTCAGTATGTAGCTTGCACCTATGATAACTCCTGGTGAATTGGTAATACAGTATGTGTGAAGTTTTAACTGAGGCGCATGATGATGATCAATTTCTTGCGTCCCCATGGTCCTGCAAGGTCATTTTACTGGCCTTCCCACAGAGACACTTGCTGGGTCTCAGAAGAGCATGTCATTGCTCTGCTTCGTGCACCCACAACATCATCTGGCAGGCAATAGGTCTTCTCACAATATGTTTTGGTAAACATTGACAGGAAATTAAAAACTTTATGCAATTTGAGAAAGATTGGAAGAGAAGTCTTGTGAAATCTGTATTTTTAGCAATTTTAGTATGCATGTTGTGTTTTTACTTTCTTGTTTTTCTTAAATAAAACTTGGACACCCATGGCTGGTATCTTCTCTGGTTGTTGGAAATTGCTTCTCTGGCAATGGCAATAATTCTGTTGAACTGGCAATAGCTGTGTCGTCCAATGCAAGATTGATAATACATGTGCCAATTTAAAATGGCAACCCACAATTAATTATGTAGCAGCACTACATAATCTTATATGTCTGGCTCACCAGCCTGTCAGACAGGAGGCCACCAAAAATGTCTCCTTGTAGTGAAGTTCATGCGCATGCAAAATAGGTACATCCATGTGAGCTTAGTTAAGATAAAACAGGGTGACTTTTGTGGCAAAAAAGCATGCTCTTTCTAGATGAGATTAATAAAAAAAGATTAACAATTACACAACTGAGATATTTCCACCCCAATAGTAGCAAAAATTGGCAAAAATATGAAATGTAATTTCTTTGTCTAATCATATCTTGTCTTCAAGTTGGTTAGAATGCTTGTGTATGTGACCTTAAGATATATTGCATGGGCCATAACTCCTGGCAAAATTACAGTCTGATCAGACATGCATGTCAGTAGCAGCGAGCAGTCAAAGTAGGCTCTTAACAGTCATTCGTCAATTTTTTGGCGTATTTTGATGGCATGTAAAAATTGAGTCAAGCCTTCTTAAGACACCAAACTTTGCAAGGAGACTTAGACTAAGTAGTTTTACTAAACTCAGCCTCCGAGCTTAACTACTTAAGATACTGTGCATTGACAAAGTTGTCACTTTGGGTTACGCAGCAAGCAGTGCATTACAGCTGGTCCATCATGAGCTGCCTGAAACTGGAACCAACAGAGTCCCAGATAAAAAATTTTGAATGATTTAATTTAGGACCCTAAGGATTGGAACATCTGTGCAAAATTGTATTCAATTTGGAGAGGGTCAGATTTGTAGGTTGGTCATCTTGACATGGAATGACACCCATGTTAATCAGACCTCAGATCAGATAAAAAAAAATATCTACTTAAATCTTCTGCTGCCACTGCTGCTGCTCCTGAAATCTAGCTTCTGCTCTTGCTGATGTGTTGTGCTGTGACCCGATGTCACACAACTTGAAGTCACAGAGCGCATCAAAGTCCTCATGCTGTGCGCAGGTCACAGCACAGCATGCGAAGCTCCGCAGGAAAAGACGAGGGAGCGGTGAGTACAAAGCCTGGGTAGCACTGTATTTGCCGCTCCCTGGTCACTTTTAGGTCTTGTAGGGCAAAAAATACAGTGTGCGTGTGTTGTAGAGAAGGAACACAAGGGACCATTGTGAAGTAGGAGCCAGTATTTCAAGTGGCAGTGGCAGTAGGTTGTTGACACTGTTATTTAGTATAGCTGTTAATAGCTGATCTGGGACGGCTCTCACTGGGAGTAGTCATAGTGCTGGGTGGGTGACTACTCCCGATTTTCCAGGCTGGGTCTTGACTGGCCTACAAAACAGCCAGCAGTGTCAGGTGGTGGTGATTTACCTCTCTCTGACAGTGGTGCTCGGTGGAGTGCTGTGTTGGATTAAAGTCTGAGCTGGAGTTGCAGTGCCTGAAAGATTGAGGACAAAGCGAGGTCCACATACGCCCCGTGGGGTTATGGTACTGTGAAAAACAATACCTGTGTTGTGCTATAGATACGGGACTTTATTGTTTCTTTAAGGCCAACTGGAGCACGCCGGTCACTGCTGTTTACTGCCTTATTTTTTTGTCAAGAATAAAAGACAACCGTTGCTTTGCTTTCACCGCTACTGCTGTGTTCTTGTCTAAAGGCTACCATTGGGGCAGATTCCTACAATTGGCGAAGAGCAACAGCAATCTAAAGGTCCGGAAGCCGAATTGTTTGTGTTGGAGATGCCATAGCCCGGGACAAATGGCGGCCCGGTGACCCCTCAGCTTGTACCAAATGGATTGTTCCATGGGGAGACCGAGCTCCGTATTTGCATGTAGCACTGTTCCAAACTCTGGGGAGGGACTTCCATTCTGTTCAATCAGCGTTAATGACCCCCAAAACTGGACTTCTGGACTCAGGGAGCCTGGTCACGCTTCTAAGGGCCATATTCCTCATAGGTTGGAGGTCACTTGCATTCATGGTAATACCAAGGTTTACCCAGTGATGCAGGTTACCTTAAAGACAGAGGAGGGTACGGTGTCCCACCAGGTAGGTGTTGTGCAGGGGCTTATTCACGAGATGATCATTGGCCGGGATTGTCCTTTGTTCTGGGATCTTTGGGCCAGGGCGGTACCGTAACAATGCCCTGCGTGCAAAGACAGCCCTGTGCTTATTGACCCTGAGGTGATAATGGTAGGTGATAATGAGGAGGAGTCTACCCTTGAGGAAAGGGTACCTGACTTAAAAGTATCTCAGGGAAACTTTGGGACAGCCCAACTTTAAAATGAGACTTTATGAGATGAGACTTTAAAAGGGGCCTTAAATAATGTGGGGGTAGTCAATGGGGCACCTCAAGAGCCAGGTGCAGATGAATGGAAACTTGTTGTACAGAGTGACTAAAATTTGTGAAGAATTAGTAGAACAGCTCATGGTTCCCATGCCATATAGATGCATGGTAATAGACACACTGGCACACAGCCATGTCTTATGGGGACACTTGAAAGGGTTTTACAAAGGTTTTATTGGCCAGGGTGTTACCAAGATATTAGGGATCATTGCCAGTCCTGCCCTATGTGCCAAGTTACCTCCCCAGTAGCAAACTTCCACAGCCCTCTAATACCATTACCCATTATCGAGGTCCCCTTGGAGAGAACAGCAATGGATTTGGTAGGGCCCTTGGGTGAAGTCTGCTAGGGGGCACCAATATATATAAGTTGTAATGGATTATGCCACTCGGTACCCTGAGACAGTGCCCTTGAGAAAGGCATCCTCCAAGGCTATCGACAGAGAGCTGTTTCTGATTTTTTCTTAGAACAGGGCTGCTCAAGGAGATGCTGACCGACCAGGGACCCCGTTCATGTCAAGGTTAATGCAGGATCTCTGTACAGTACTGTAAGTTACCCAGTTACGCACCTCAGTTTACCACCCACAGACAGATGGCTTGGTAGAACGTTTTAACACCTTGAAGACCATGTTGTAGAAAGTAGTTAAAAAGAATGGCTGGGATTGGCATTACCTGTTGCCTTAAATACTCTTCTCAATCAGAGAGGTGCCTCAAGTGCCAACAAGGTTCTCGCCTTTTGAGTTGTTATATAGCAGGCATTCCCGAGGGCTGTTAGATATAGCTAAGGAGACCTGGGAGAGCGAGGTCACTCCTTACAGAAGCGTGATTGAACATATAGCCAAACTGCAAGAGCGGATAGCTCAGGTAATGCCTATTGTGAAGGAGCATCTTCTCCAGGCTCAAGATGCACAAGCTAAAATATATAACAGGTCAGCCTGTCTCAGACCATTTAGTCCAGGGGACCGGGTTCTAGTCCTAGTTCCCACAGTGGAGAGCAAATTCCTGGCAAAATGGCAAGGTCCCTATGAGATAGTTGAGAGGGTGAGTGAAGTTAACTGGTATCAGGTACATCAGCCAGGTAGGAGAAAGCCCTATCAGATTTACTGTATCAACTTGCTCAAGCCATGAAAAGATGGGGATCCCCTGAGGCACCTTGTCTGATGACCCAACCAGATGCCACCATAGAGAATGAGTGGCGATTCTGTTACGACTACCGCAAACTAAACGAAGTGTTCAAGGTAGATGCATACCCCATGCCCCGAGTGGATGAGCTTATTGAGAGACTAGGGCCAGCTCGCTATATAACTACTCTAGATCTTACCAAGGGGTATTGGCAAATTCTTATATTGAAATAAGCTAGAGAAAAGACAGCGTTTTTCCACACCAGAGGGGTCCTTCCAGTACACCAGGATGCCATTTGGATTGCAAGGGACCCCCGCCACTTTTCAGAGGGCTATGGACCAGATCTTACACCCACACAGGTAATATGTGGCAGCTTACTTGGGTGACATAGTGATCTTCAGCTGTGGTTGGGAAAGTCACCTCAGTAAAATTCAAGCCGTCCTGGATGCGCTAAGAAAGGGTAATTCACTATAAATCAAAGTAAGTGTGCCATGGGGATGGAAGAGGCCAGGTACTTGGGATACATTGTGGGAAGATGGGTAATAAAACCCCAAGTAAATAAGGTGGAAGCTATCCAAGAATGGCCCTGTCCACTTGCTAAAAAACAGGTTAAGGCATTTCTCGGTATTGTGGGATATTATAGGCAATTTGTCCCCAGGTTCGCGGAAATAGCAGTACCTTTGACCGACCTTACAAATGGTCTGCCATGATCAAGTCATCCTCCGAGGCTGAAGAGGCCTTCCAGAAGCTTAAGTCGGCCCTCTGTAGACAGCCAGTCTTGGTAGATACGGAACTTTATTGTTTCTTTAAGGCTGGCTGGAGCAATCCGGTCACTGCTGTTTACTGCCTTATTGTTTTGACAACTGTTCTTACCTGAAGGCTACCATTGGGGCAGATCCTACTACATATATATATATATATATATATACACATAAAAAAAATAAATATATATATATATATATACACACATAAAAAAAATATATATATATATATACATAAAGAGAAGAGGGCAGCACTCTAAAAAAGAAAAGAAGTCCTTTATTCACCCATGTGGTAAAAGCAATTTTGCAGTTCAACAATAGAGTCTTTCTCAAGCTCTATTGTTGAGCTGAAACATTGCTGAATAAAGGACTTTCCTTTTCCTTTTTAGAAGTGCTGTCAGTGGGCACGGAGGCGAATGCTGAAGTCACCACCATGGTGACATTGAGCATATAATGGCATTGGGTGGTTGTTTTGTCTCTCCCCCCTCTTACCTGAGGTAAAAAGAAAGATGCTTGGGGATTGGATTCTGGTTACTGCCCGGTTGCTGGGTCATGGAATTCTACCTACTGCTGATTGGCTGAGCTGGTCTTGGAGGTGGGAATTGACTGTATTTAATCAGCTGTTCGCAGGTCCGGTCTCTTGTCTGTCCGGAGCTGCTGAAGAAAGAAGACATCGCGGAAGCCCCAGCAGATCGTCGGCACGGCGGCAAAAGAGCTTATTGCTGTGCCGGCATTCCTGGGCAGAAGCAGAGTGGCGCTGAAGCGGAGCTGAAGTTTGACTTGAAGCGGCGTTGAAGGCCAAATTCTTCACAGGCGTCTGTTACAAATTTTAAGAAGGGAATTTGCTTTGCTTACAATGAAGCTGCGTGTAAATGGTTAGCTAATTGTACAGCAACGGTTCAGGCAGCACTACTCACAGTTCCTTAACAGATGATCATTCAGTGGTGGTGCCTGTAATTTCAGGTCCCGGCCCATGGTTCCTCAGTCCATACAGTGTAACGCAAAAAAGATTACGGCACTCTTGTTCTGTCGGTTTCTTTCCTTTATTTCACCAAAAGTGTAGCAACGTTTCAACCATAAGGTCTTTATCAAGCTCATACAACCATTTACATAGTGCCTATAAATACCCCAGGGTTCCTTCTCATTGGTCACAGTGTGTATTACATCAAACATGATTAAAACAAGCCCTTTTCCCATGTTTTTCACCATGTACCTTTACCTCATCCATATCGGATTCATACTGTAGTCGATCCAACAATGTCCCATCCGAATTCATTTCTAATATTGTAAAAATCCACACTCGGCATCACTCTGTATCTATTGCGCATGCTCCCGCTACCTACGTCATAGCGCGCCTCCAATCAATTCGTCTGGCACTTACATTCAATGTGCACTCACTGTTCCGGTCACGTGTGCGCTCCACTGACGTCATTCTTATCTGCCGGCCTCCAACATTGTGCATTAGCGTAGGCGGAGCCACAGCATCACATGACCGCTCACATGACCTTACTACTAAACAGAGCGCTTTACTTCACATTACTAGCATAGAGTTTAAGGTATAACAACGCAGAATTTAAGCGGCTGACAGGTATCTGGAAAGGGAGGGGCACGGACAGTAATCAAGAGCATTCAATTATAGGTTAACATCTAAATATTAACCTAAGGAGTACCACGTACCTGTAAAGACATACATTCAACCATCGGACCCCTCTATAGGACCCATATATGCACGTATCATTAATATCGCCATACGTCCATCCCACTCAGTTGCTTCATGGAACGGACCATACACTGGCTCATTTTCCTTTTACTTGGGTGTTTTATGTAGCCCCAGTACATCCATACATCCATATGGGTGACCAGAAGCCGCACAAATCACCTCTACCGTGTTTCAAGGTTCCATAGGATCCCCAACAATCAACCTAATACGTGATCCTCCTTAGTAGACCAACAACGTAGAAAACTACGGCTACTTATACACACTGTCTGTGTCCTTACCACCAGCACCTGTTGTCCTCCCAAAGCTGTTCAAACTCGTGGATATTCACATCAGTCCATGGATGGAAAAGGGATCGACACAGAATTCATCCTAGGATAAAGTAGAAAAGGACAAATAGTTAAAACCAACATGGCTAATAGCCGGGCAACCTTACTTTAGGGTACTCTTTATTGCACAATAACCCAGGAACACATCAGATCAATATAGGGAGCCTACCTTAAATTCCCTGTTTAACCCTCTTTGTTCCAATGTATCTAATTCAAAAATCCACTTTAACTCCTTTCTTTTTAACAGTTTCTCCCTATTACCTCCCCTTCTTAAAGGTGGAACTCAGTCAATAATCCGGAACCTCATTTGTGAGACATTATGACAATGTTTCACAAAATGTTCCGGAACTGGTAATTCTGTCTCCTCCTTCCTCTCTGTTTCTGTTTTCATCATCAATTTACGTACCGTATAACGATGCTGATTAATCCTGTTCTTGCAAGGTTGTGTGGTCTCCCCCACATACAAGAGCCCACAAGGGCATTGGATAACATAAATTACAAACTCAGATGAACAGGTGTAAACGTCCTCAATCTCATATCTCTTCCCTGTTCTCGGATGATTGAAGGAGCTACCCCTGATTAGGCCCCTGCAATTGCAGCAGCCCAAGCAGGGGTAGCACCCCCTCTTTTTGGGACGCTGTCTCGGCTTCTTGGTGTCCGTCCTGACCAATTCATCCCCCAGACACCTAGGTCGACTATATGACATCAGGGGTGGAGACTGAAACTCCTCCACCTCTGGAAACGATCTGGCCAAAATTTGCCAATTGTGCCTTAAGATATTAGAGATGTTCCTACTGACATTCGTGTATTTAGACACAAACGGTACTCTTTTCATCTGGGGTTTACCTTCACTCTTCCCCCTTAATAATTGCTGTCTGTCCTTCATTCTTACCTCACTCAACTGTTTATCAATCAATTTTTTGGGGTATTGCCTATCTCTAAACTTATTGGCCATTACTTCCAATCTTCTCCCTAGGTTTCCTTCTTCTGACACAATTCTCTTTGCCCGCAAAAACTGGCAATATGGGAGAGATTCCATTGTCCTTTTTGGATGTGCACTCTGGAAGTGCAACAGGTTGTTATGGTCTGTAGGTTTAATAAACAGATCCGTTTCCAACCTGCTGCCTCTTACATACACCAACGTATCCAAGAACTGTAATAAACTTCAGCAATGGACCATAGTGAACTTTAACTCTGTGTGGATCTGGTTAATAAAATCATGAAAGGCCTGTAACTCACTGTCTGTACCCATCCATACCAGGAAAATGTTGTCTATGTACCTCATCCACCCTCTCACTAACTGGAAGAGGGCGGATGGGTACACGTGACACTCCTCTATGGCGGACATATATACAGGGCCATATTCGACCCCATGGCCGTGCCTCTGCACTGCACATAGAAGGTATCTTCAAAAAGAAAGTAGTTATTAGTTAATATAATTTCTAGAAGGGATAAGAAAAATTCTTTCTTACCGGGGTCTTGCTCAGTTTTATCTAGAGCCCATCTTACTGCCTCCAAACCCAGTTCTTGGTCTATACTGGTGTACAGGCTGGTGACATCAAATTACACCAGCCTGTCACCTGCACTAAACTCAACTACCTCTAGCTTCTTCAAAAAGTCAGTGGTGTCCTGTACATAGGACTCTGTCCCTCTAGCCAAGGGCCTGAGCATCCTATCCAGGTATATGGCGGCATTGAAGAACACTGAATCCGTACTGGCCACTATTGGATGCCCCGGCGGATCCACAAGACTCTTGTGAATCTTTGGCAGGACGTACAATAGTGGGGTAATAGAATTACTTGGTATAAGGTAGTAGTGGAGCTTTTCATCAATTAGATCAATCGCAAAAGCATTATTAACCAATAATTTGATCTTCCTAAGTATGTTCATTGTGGGATCCTTGTCTAAAGGCTTATATACATTTATATCCTGCACTTGTCTCAATATTTCAGCTTTATATTTAGTGGTATCCATCACCACGATGGCTCCACCTTTATCTGCTTTTTTAATTATAAGCTCTTCTGTCTTTTTAAGGTTCGACAATGCCTGTCTTTCAGACTTGCTTAGGTTCCAATGCTCTCTGTCAGTCTCTATTCTTTTCCTCAAACTCTCTATTTCTTTTTTAGCTAATTGTAGATATCGTCATGAATGCTCAGTTTGTTCTGGTGCCCATCCTAGTTTTCGCTGTTTCAAAAAAGCTAATCAATCCTCTTTACAAGGGCATTCCAGTAGAGATTTTCAAAAAAGCACAGACGCCGGTGAAGTTGGAAGAAATGCGCCCCTGGCTAGAATTGTTTCCAGACTGGTTGAAGGCGGAAATAATTCTTAACGGTTTTCCTTTGGGTTTTTATGTCCCTAAATTTACTGGTAAAGGTGGGTTCGGTTGGACAATTTACCATCAGTGAAAAGGAACATGTTGATTATTGAACAAAAGATAAAGAAAGAGATTAAAGAAGGGAGGGTGGCTGGTCCTTTTGCCCCCCCCTTTCTTGACTTCAGGTTATCCCCATTAGGTTTAGTTCCAAAGAAAGACCCTAATGAGTTCAGACTAATTCATCACTTGTCTTATCCAGAGAAGTCATCCCTGAATGATTCCCTGGATAAAGATGTGGCATCTGTTTCTTATGCATCTT
Organism: Bufotes viridis; assembly: GCA_033119425.1. Lineage (NCBI taxonomy): Eukaryota > Metazoa > Chordata > Amphibia > Anura > Bufonidae > Bufotes > Bufotes viridis. The sequence continues at coordinate 96,434,782 of CM065589.1, forward strand.
TTGACGATGCGGTTTTAATATTAAATTCGATGGGTGATAATTGTTTCCTGGCTAAAGAAGACATTAAGTCAGCCTTTCGTTTACTTCCAGTCCACCCGGAGGGTTTTAATTCATTAGGTTTTCAGTTCAATGGTGAATTTTTCTTTGACAAGTGCCTTCCCATGGGCTTGTCGTGGTCCTGTTTTTATTTTGAAACTTTTTCTTTTTTTTGCATTGGGTAGTTTCAGAGTCAGTTGGTCAGTCAAGTATGTTGCATTATCTAGATGATTTTTTGTTTATGGGTTTATTTAGTCAGTGTTTGAAGTTGTTAGGTTTTAGGCAAATTTGTAGTCAGTTTGGTGTGCCGTTAGCTAAGGAGAAGACCGTTTGGCCTTGTAAGAAGATTGAGTTTTTAGGAATCGTTATTGATTCGGTCAATAGGGAGTTTAGGTTGCCCATTGAGAAGATTAATAAAACTTTGTTAGCCATTAAGAGGGTTATGTCATTGAAGAAAGTTCAGTTACGCGAGTTACAGTTTGTTAGGATTGTTGGCATTTGCGTCCAGGGTTATCCCAGTTGGTTGAGTTTTTTCAAGACGGTTATATATGGCGACTAAAGGTCTGAAATCCCCTTATGCACATATTCAGGTCACTAAGGCCCTGAAAGACGACTTAGCTGCTTGGGAGGAATTTTTGATCAGGGCCAGTTCTAGGTGAAATGGGGCCAGGGGGCGAAAAACAATAAAGGGCCCCCCCTCCATGTCACGTCATTACCGTCTCTTTTTTACGTCACCGCCTTCGCGTCACATTATTCCCCCCCCCCCTCCCCTCCATGGCAGCATACAGAAATAGAGCGGCCCATACCTCTTACATTCAGTGACATCTCCTTTGATGTAGATGTTCTTTGACCCCGTCTTCTCCTTTCAGACCAGATCTTCATTTTGTTGCTATTTTCCATCTCTGCAGTTTGACAAAAAAAATCTTAGTTTACTACTTTTCCATCATCCTCCCATCTTCTGGACAAATCATCCTGCTACCCCCAATAGTGTGCCGCTATGCTCCCCAATACTATACTGCAGAAACAGATAATACCCCTGATAATACTAATACCACACAGAGCCCCCCATATAAAATACCCCTTCTTTGTGGCCTCAGTAGAAGCCCCCATAGGGTTCCTCTCCCCCTTCCCCCATATAAAATACCCCTTCTTTGTGGCCTCAGTAGATGCCCCCCATAGTGCCCCTGAATAATGTGCCAGTAAGAAGTGCCCATAGATGCCCCCGAATAATGTGCCAGTAAGAAGTGCCCCCATAGATGCCCCCAATAATGTGCCAGTAAGAGGTCCCCGTATAGTGCCCCACAATAATGTGCCAGTAAGAAGTGCCTCCATAGATGCCCCACCCCCCCCACCCCCCGAATGGCACATCTCTCCCCCTGTATGGGCCAGTGGCAGCAGCTCATTTCTCCTTCCCCCATGGCACATTTCTCCACCAGCACAGTGCACATCCCCCAAACCCCCCCCCCCCCCCCATGGCTCATTTCTCCACCAGCACAATGCACATCCCCCCCCCCCATGGCTCATTTCTCCTCCAGCACAATGCACATTCCCTCCCCCTCCCATGGCTCATTTCTCCTCCAGCACAATGCACACACACCCCCTCCTCCCATTGCCCATTTCTCCTCCAGCACAATGCCCATAGCCCTCCCATGGCTCATTTCTCCTCCAGCACAATGCACATCTCCCCCTCCCATGGCTCATTTCTCCTCCAGCACAATGCACATCTACCCACCTCCCATGGCTCATTTCTCCTCCAGCACAATGCACACCCCCCTCCCATGGCTCATTTCTCCTCCAGCACAATGCACACCCCTCCCTCCCATGGCTCATTTCTCCTCCAGCACAATACATATCCCCCGCCCCCCCTGGCTCATTTCTCCTCCAGCACAATGCACATCCCCCCTCCCATGGCTCATTTCTCCCCCACACAATCCCCCCCCCCTCCCAAAATGGTTCATTTCTCCAGGACAGTCAGGACTCAGAGACAAGCACAGTCGCATGATCCCCTTGTTTCTTGCCTGAATGCCTGTGTCTGGTGAGGACAGGTCACTGGTATGGGCAGAGAGAGGCGCAGAAGTGAATTCAGGACTCAGAAGTCAGCAGCAGGAGGGAGGAGGCGGCAGCCACGGTGGGTGAGGGAGGGCAGTGCACACTGCTACACTCGCTTGCTTCTTTTGGTTCTGGGGGGCGGGGCTCTGGCAAGACCGCGAAGACGTGCCTGTGCGGCGGCACACTCTGGGCCCCAGCAGGCATTGCTCTCTTAAAGAGGCAGAGAGGGGCCCAGAGCGGCCTGGGTTTATCCATCCTATATATCTCCTGTTAGTTGCGGGCCGTTGCTGGCGCTGCTTGGGGGCCCCTAAGAGCTCGGGGGCCCAGGAGCAATTGCCCCCGTTGCCTATATGGAAGCGCTGGCCCTGTTTTTGATTCATTTTAATGGTCACAGAACTTGGCAGGAGGAGTTTAAAGAGGCAGGTTCTTTGGGATTATTCACTGATGCTGCTGGTGCTTGGGGTTATGGGGCCTTTTTCAATGGTCAGTGGTCAGCTGAGCCGTGGCCGCAATGGTTGAGAGATTCAGGTTTAGTAAAAAATTTGGTCCTTTTAGAATTATTTCCTATTGTAGTTTCTTTAGTGATATGGGGTAATTTGTTTAGGAATAGAAGAGTTTTGATATTCTCAGACAATAAAGGTGTTTTGTTCGCCATTAATTGTTTATCCTCTCATTGCAAAGTGGTAGTGAAACTGTTATGTCAGTTCGTTCACATTTGTATGGAGCTTAATTTGTGGATTAAAGCGAAATATATTCCTAGCAAAGATAATTCTATAGCTGATTCCCTTTCCCGTGCTCAGTGGGAAAGGTTTTTCTCTCTAGTACCGGGAGCAGAAAAGGAAGGGATTCCTTGTCCGGAGCGGGTCTGGAATCTTATCCGGAATTGATCGCCAGCTATATTCAGAGGTCATTAGCATCGCGGACGTGGTATGGCTATTCTTTGTCATGGAGGAGATGGTGGCAGTAGCAGTAATAATTTGTTTTGTTTTAACGCTGAGAGAGTTAGTTTCAGCGGATACGAGAAGGCCCATTTCTTTTAAGCTTTTAGAGAAGATTGTTTCAGTTTTGAGGATGTGCACTGACCAGTGGTTTGTAAAGTGGCAGGACTATGTTCTCATCTCGGGCGTCTATGCCCCTTTTGATGCACAAATCAGCTGTTAGAATAGGCTGTTAGAAGAGGCTATAGTGCTCCATTAAGACAAAATATATGTCTGCTCTCCCCAGCTCTTGCCCAGTGTTGTCAACAGTTTAGCATTGTGAAAGCTGCTGAGAAATTAAACATTGATGAATACTGTATTTCCAGCAAATCCTTTGCTGTCCAAATTACCTCAAAGGTCCCGCAATAACTTGTCCAGGAAGTTTTAAGATGAATGTCCAGTGACCTGCTGGACTGTTTAGCCTTACAAGGTGGTAATATTTAGGAATTTACAATAAGAAAGATTCAGGGCCATATAGAGTTCAGAAGATTGGAACAAAACATAAATCATTGCTAACCAATGCAAGAACATCTGATAATCTTCCTTTACCGTTTGTAATGATGACATCATCTTCTATAGACTGATGAGTTAGAGGTGGAATTTGTGAAAAACAAAGGAAATATAAGGATTATTTGGGTTGTAAAGGAAGATAATAAAATCAGCAAAAGATATCTGCATATTTAATAAAGTTGAAAAAAATTAAATAGGTCCAACAAATCCAACCTATAATCCTATTGCATTGATACAACATGGCAGAGGTGGTATTGCAAGCAATGATCCAAATACAGGAGGAGATTTATCAAAACTGGTGTAAAGGAAAACTTTCATTTTCCAATGGAGCTCTGAAAAATAAAAGGTGGAATCTGATTGGTTGTAATGGACGGACTCCCCATAAGAGGCCCATAAGAGGGGGGCGCCAGGGGGTCCCTTAAAGTGAGAGAGTTTTTGTCGTGACGCCAGTTGCATTATCAGCAACGAGGGACAGAGCCCCCTAAGTAGATGGTGATGGTGGGACCCAGGTGTAGTTTCTATACAAAGGTGATCATACTGCCCAATTAGACAAAAACATCCGAGAATGAGCGGACTAGCACAGTCTTTTTAGATGCAACCAAACATTGGAAAATCCAACAGGGATGGCCTTTTCCAAAACAATCCTTCTGTGGAAATTAGAGGGTTGTGCACATAGTGACATACCACCAGATATAAGATCATGAAAGTATTTATTATACTCACAATGGAAGTATGATTATAAGCATTGAATAAAACATCCATACACGTAGATTTGCCCGACCTAGGTTTCGCCTGTTTGCTTCTTCAGGGGCGAGTGTCCCACCCTCAGAGGGGCGTACAATTCATATTGTGGTAAGGTGAACAGTGTAAATGCTGGGAATCTCTTAGTCCACACCTCTGGTCCATTACAAACCTGTCCTGTACCTGAGGAAATCCCAGGTGAGGCCAGCAGGGTTAATCAGGGAGGGATAAATTAACCCTCTCTGTGTTCATCAGGGGTAGAGAGTTTGAAGCAGAGCCCTGGGATGGCTCTGTGACTGTGGTCTCAGCTGGGCAAGGCTGAGGGGCCACAAGGCTTAGTTATAGCCTGGACTTGGGGGACGAAGCTACACCTGGGAGTGGGTTGCTGGGTCCTAGTCAGTCAAACTAGTGAGCCCAAATCCCCAAGAGACATTGGAACTGAGAGTGTGTGTGAACGGTGCTCTGAACAGCTAGGAGGCTGGTGGACATTGGAGCTGGGAAAGCCAGATTGGTTCACAGGGTGTGAACTGTGCCCACTAGGTGAGTCAGGGATACGTTATGTATTAGTTAGTGCCTGGACGGGCAAGTGTTTATTGTTTTAATGTACTGTTTTGCTGGTGTGCCACAATAAATGCACTGTTTGGACCTTAAAACGTGGTGTCTGACGAAGATAATATTGAGACTGACCCCCAAAGTCAAGCGATCCCTTACAATATGGTTAAGAGTTGAAAACTCCTCCCATCATTACCTCTGATTACAATCATGTTTATCAAAGGACCATCTGTATTACAAAGGACCCAGGTGACTTTGCTCCAATTTCGCTCGTCTTGTAGAGCGCTTGTTACCTCGATGTTCCTTGCGCTAGCGAGGTAACAAGCGCTCTACAAGACAAGCGAGCAAGGTAACCAGCGCTCTACAAGACGAGCGAAATCGGAGCAAAGTCACGTATGTATGAGCCACTATTGAAAGCAGCGGCAGGTCTGGTAAACAATTGACATCACAGTTAGTTCAATCAGTATATACAGAAACTGCACTGTCTGCCAGACATATTAAACAGTGACTGCAAATTTACTTGATTACCATCGCGTGTCCTAAGGAACTGTCTCAATAAGTAGCATATTGAAAACTTTATAACTGCCACATTAGGATACATATATGGCCCTATCGATCTCATGGCAAATTGATTAAAAACAGCACTACAGGAAAGTCTACATTGAATAAGACATTTTAGTAATTTCTCCTAACAATGCTGTGGAAGGTAATTAATTAGCAGAGGTGCGTTAGCTGTATTTTATTTTACACACATTTTTTTCATGTACATTTATATAGTGTTCATATATAGTTTGTGGTATTTTATGTATATTTTATAGATCTCTAGCAAGTAATAAATGTGGATATATTATCAACTAAGAGACGGCCATTGATTATCAATTTCATTCGGCAGCTAAGTGGTATAGCAGGCCGTGCTATATTTCAGTGAGCTCCCTATCCTGTGATTTATTGTTAGTTCTTCAAGATGTTTGGGAAAACTGATTTCCTTAAAAAAAACTACGTGCAAGTGTACTTAGAAGAACTGATGCTGTTTTGAAGGTACAGAGTGGTCACACCAAATATTCATTTGATTTATATTTCTCTTTTGTTCATTCACATTGCATTTTGATAAATGCTAAAAATAAACTATTAAGGCTCCATTCACACGACCGTATGTTGTCTTTTTGCGGATTAGATGCTGTCCCATTCACTTCTATGGGGCCCTTTTCTTCCATTGCACAGCTCAGCAAAAAAAATGAAACACGTCCTATACATGTCAGTGAAAATCAGGACATGACCCTATTGTAGTCTATGGATCAGCAAAAAAACGGAATGCAGAACATGCTGAACTGTCCGCAAAAAAATGGATCCGTTTTTTTGCGGACAACATACGGTTGTGTGAATGGAGCCTAACACTTCTATTTTGAAGGCATTATTACTTTGCAGTATTTTACCACACCTTCCTAAAATGTTTCCGAAGTACTGTAAGCAAGTTGAGTAGATTTTTGTGATTATTGAAACGCCGTTAAAAACTATATTATACTGGCTACACTGGGTTAAATTCAGAGATTGAACTATTTGCATTTGAATGAAGGAGAAAAGCAGGCTGAAACATCACAGTATGATGAGAGAGAACTAAGGGTTAAAAATGGGAGTGGAGGAGAACCCTATATAAGGAACACTATTAGAGCCAGTCTACATACCTGAAGGATAACGATTATCCGAAACGCGTTGGAGCTTTTTGACACTCCTAGATAGCCGTAACTCAGTGTAGTGACGTCACAAAGCGCTCTGGTTTAAATGCGAGTTAGAGAGTTTAACGTGGAGCAGTTCCACCGGCCGGGGCAAGCTCATCTTTATAAGATTATATAGGGCTCCCTAATCCACAAAATACTAAGAATGAGGTTGCATGTAACTACACCTCATAGAAACCTTCCAAGAATCCAGTAAATTATACCAATCCGGCAAAACGGAAATGAGGGAGATAAAACTTAACTTTTAATATTCAAGATAAAAAAGTGCTCTGGGTGTAATAACAAGCATTAATGAACAATCCACATACACAAAACACAAAATATGGCCAGGGAAGGCCAATAAATATCACCGGGTTGACCGCCAAGCCCCACACACTGGATCAAAAAACAGGGCAGTGATGGCACACTGAATACAATCCATATGAATAAATGGAACAAGCTCACCAAGTGATGGTCTCAGGGCTCCAGTCGTGTACAGATGTATGGATCGTGCAGATGCAGTCATCTGGTTACAGTAATACGCCCATTCTTCTTCGTGCATCAATCAAACCGTAATCAGTTGCGGTGCAGTTCCCGGTCATATTGTAGTGTACGGGAGTTGTAATGCCCGTCATTACAGAAGGGTCACTTGAGTGCTGTCGTTCCTCTCATCTATGGGGAGGCTGGTATATGTCCTATTCATAAAATGCAATGTAATGTAATGCTATGTACTTCCCTGTTACTGTGAAATGTGCCATGTGCAGGCCGGCTAGGGATTTCTTTCCAGCTCTAGTCACTAGAGGGAGCTAGGGAGCCCTAGTCTATATAAGGCCCAGTCAGGGAAGGAGAGAGGAAATTAGGCTGTGTCTGAGTTAAGCACAGGCCATGAGCCTGTGAGGGCAGAGCAGGCCTGGAGCCTGCAGACTAGGAGAGGGCATTGCAGTCCCTGTAACCGGGTTCCAGATCCAAGGAGAAGGTTCCCCTCCTACGTCCATATCTGCAGAAGCAAGAGCCAAGCTGAGGTAATCCCTAGAGCAAGAGGTACTGTAATGTCAGAGGAGGTACACTGTAAACTGGAGATTCAAGGATATAAGCCAGAAGTAGGGCATTGGGGCCTTGAAGAATAATTGCCAGTCAGGACAAGTCAGGAAGAAAGTAAGGTTCACCTGCAATTCAAAGTCCTGTTATTTAACCCTCTGTTTCACCTTGCTGGATATAAGCCTGCGGTAACTGAGACTGTACCAAAGCCAATTGTCTGCAACAAGAACTGTTTTAAGAGAGTGCCTTCTGTGTTACCACTGTTTCAGTAAAGTTGGAATTCTGTTTCAAGCTACAAGTCTGCACCTCTATTATTCCTATTATAAATACGGTGTGCCACCGTTTACTGGCACTGGCGTCACGAAACATCAGGGACTTAGCCATAGGCACGTTAAACTACAACACCAAGGGCACCTCACATTGCACCTGGCTGTGTCCCTTCAGAACCCAGAGAGTGCCCCAGAGGAACAGCGTGCCGGCCTCTCCATCACTGGCATTCCCCAGGTTAGTCCCACACATTGCTCTGACTTGGGGATGCTACATTTTGGCGTCACGAACAGGATACGCACGTTTTACGGACTGTGAGCAAAACGTGAACTTTGTGCCTTAACCAGTTTGCCAAGTGACAAAACGCCTGTTTATTTGAAGGGAACTTTGTGGACTGAAAAACATACAAAAGTGTCCCTAAAACCTCCAGAAAGCGCTGTGCAGTGTTGCGCTATCAAGAGGAAGAAAATCGCCACTTCCAAGTGTGTTTTTGTGGACTTTTTACAATCCTGCTTGCTGTCAGTGAATAGCTGCATCATGGCGCCCAAGATGGCCGCCGGCGCCATTGGACTTCTTCTTGCGCCATCACTGTCTACAGTGGCGCGAAAATTTGGCGCCAAAACCCTCCAAGAGGGAGGAGAAGACTGCCTGGAGGTACCGCCTCCCTTTGAGGATTATAATATGGACACCGCCTACCCTATACTGAAATACCTAGGGGGCGTGCAAGAAACGACGGGGTGGAGCCTGCAAGAACAGTGGCTCACCCTGCTACGGGGTTCCCTACCTGAATCAGAGGGATTCGGATCCTTAGGAGCAGCGATGGAGGCGACCCCAAGAGCAACTAGTGAGTGCCATGCAACTCCTGTTTCTGCCCCAAGTAAAGTGGCCCAGACCTGCCCATGGCCACAGGCCGAACCTTACCCTTGCCCACAGCCGCGGAATGGAGCATGGAACTACCGCCAGCATTTCTTACAAGAAAGGCCTGAGGCCTACCTGGCAAGCCACCGTCGCATAGCTGCACAGCAAGGTCTGGGAGCGAAGCGTCAGCATACTGCACCTATTCAAGCTGCAAGCTCTGAGGACTACTGCGACTCTGCACCAGCCTCAGCGATCCAGGATCCAGAACCTGCCACCTTGATGACGGCACCTGATCCAGCCAACGCGACCGTTGCCTGTCTTCTGGCACCACCACGAATCTACATACCGCGGAGGTGCCTACGTCTTGCCCCTTGTCTAATAGGGGAACATGATGACCTCCTTGTGGAAGCATGGGCAGAACGTGTCTCACGTCGCAACCCCTGCTGCATCGTGGAAGATCAAGTGGTGCCTGTTAGGAATATTCATTTCTTCCCCTCTTATTGGTAGTTGGTACCCCTGGTACTAGACTTCGGTATTCAGCTTGATTTGATTCTTTTCTAGCGCTAGGAGAGCAGCATTGACACACGATACGATTCTGGTATACAATGCCACTCTGACGTTTATTGGGTATATGAAACATATATAGTCGTAGTCCAATGACATGATGTTAAAGTTTATCCAATGATAGAGAGACACGAGTCTTAGCTACACATTTGTTATCTTATCTGAAGAGTCAAAGCTATATGTCAGCAAAACAGTTCCTGGAGAACCCTCTCACCTCCATGTTCCTGATATATTAATGTATATAGACCTTGGACTGCCATGTAAGCATTTACTGCTACACTACAGTCCAAAGTTCATTCCACACAAGCAGCAATGCCCTGTTCATATTTAAAGTATAGATGAAAACTCAAAAAGCCCATATAAAAATAGCTCAGTAATAGAACCCTTCAATCCCCTCTTAAAAACCATCTACATATTTCATTTTTGGTTTTTTCATTTTGTTCCTTTCAAAATATTTCTGTAAGTATTGTTGGTACTCCTCTGGAGACCCAGGGTTTCTTGAGGTACCTGAATGTATGCAGCTTGTGGTGTATCTGAGACTCGCCTACATCTCATAAATGTATTAACTAATGAGGGTATACATTGGATACAGTAACAACACATGTTTGTGTAAGGTCTCGTGGACTCTGTAAATCTTTAATCTAGGGCATTTAGGGCCTTCACTATCCTGATTATACTATTCTGTTCAGAATATGAGGGGCCAGGAACAACTGGATCTTGCTCCTGAGCTCCTTTAGAGACTGTGTGATTATTTGGTGCACCACATAATAAACTCATCTCCTCTGGATGATAAATACAAGTGGTAATGAGTCCGATTGGCAAGAAAACACAAAGATTAATAATCAGCAGCAGACACAAATCTCCCAGAATATTGTGGGGTCTTCATCTTCAGCCTGTGGCAAGGCTTCTTCTGAGCTCCGCTCTTTGTCTTTGTTGGACACCGGAGAAGAAACCTCAGGGATCCTTTTCACTCTGCTAGCATGAATCCAGATCGGAGCCTCCTCTGTGAGAATCGCCGTTCTAGTGACTGCTACCACCGTGGTAGGGGTCCGAATGCCAGCTCCTTTGGATCTTTTCCTTTACGTAGTACCCTGACCACCACCGTGTCTCCAGCTCGGAACGAGTGCGTCGGTTCCTGTGGAAGAGAGGAAACTTACAAGCAACTTTTTCTTCAGTTTTGTGACATATTCTTCCCTATTCTGGTCTATGTCGCCTTCCTGTACCACTAGGGGTGATTTGCCCAAGGAGTTGGAAAGGGCCTACCTATGAGGATTTCAACGGGTGACAGTCCTAACCTCTTATTAGAAGTCATTCTTATTTCTGTCAATATAATAGGTAGGGTTTGTTTCCATTTCTCAAAAGTACCTGCTGTTTGTCTTTAACTGTTCGATTCATGCATTCTACAAGAAATTTTTGATGCTGTTGTGCTCTACTCCGTAAAAATGTGCTATGAAAAGTGCAGCGCTGTGCTGGGGTATACATGGTTTCCCTCTTTGCAGACCAATCCAGTGTGTGGATTTTTCTGCAAAACAGGATAAACCCAGTCTTTTCCTCGAGTATGTGCTTTGCAATGTATAACAGCTATTTGTGAGGGAAGCTGGAGGGCAGCCAACAGATCATCTATAAGCTGGGAATGAGATATTTTCTTACCGTCAGCTGTGGTGAAACCCCTGCGTTGCCAGATTACCCCATGGTCCCACACTACCCCGTGTGCATATCTGCTGTCTGTGTATATTGTGACAGGTTTGTTTTTGTGTATTTGACATGCCCTTGTAAGTGCTATTAATTCTGCAGCTTGGGCTGATTGCACATGAACGGGTCGTGACTCAAGGATAATATCTGGCAGCATCACTACTGCATATGCTGCACAGTAGACGGTGTCGAGTGGACGTGAACATGAACCGTCTACAAACACTTCTGGTGCGTCCGGTATGGGGGTGGCTGACAAGTCTAGTCTGGGGAGGTTTCAGTATTCGAGTACCTTGAGACAGTCATGTTTGTCTGGTAAAAAGTCTTCTGTCCCTTTTAGTCCTAGTAATGCATTCAGTATAGGTGCTGGTCCTGCCGTATGTGAGGCATATTTAATCTGTAATGATGGATCACTGAGTAAAAGGACTTCATATCCTGACAATCTTTGTGCTGACATGTTCTGCGTATAAATACCTCTGAGTAGTCCCACTACGTCATGGATAGTATGCAAGACAGTGTGGTGTCCCAGTGTAAAGGTGTGGCCAATTCCACCATCATCGCACAGGCCGCAAGAGTACATAGACATGCCGGCATCCCTTGTACAGGGACAGGCATTACCTTTGAGAAAAAGGCACAAGGACGCAACTTTCCCCCGTGTTCTTGAGTGCGTACCCCGCCATGGTTTTACAGTTTTGTTGTGCAGACATGTGGAATGGTAGGTTATAATCAGGAGGCCCAATCCTGGGCTACACATCAATGAACATTTCAGAGTATCGAAAGCATTCAACATTCCTTTTGACCATCTTATTAGCTCTGGGGATTCTTCCAGAGTGGCTTGCCTCAAAATATTGTCTGTAATAAGAACAGTCGGGGATCCATTGTCTACAGTAGTTTATCATACCAAGAAAGGACAGCATTTCCTTTTTGGTGTGGGGTGACCAGACCCACAATAGACTGGATTCTCCGGGACTGATTCTTCTTTCCCCTGTGTGAGGACAAAGCCCAAGTATTCAACCTGCTTTTGCACCACTGCAGTTTCTTTAACGACACTTTATGACCACATTCTGACAATCATTTCAACAAGGATATACCATCATTTACACTTGCCTCCACTGACATGCTGCACAACAGTAGATTATCAACATACTGCATCAGGATGGAACCTTGGGAGTGCCAGGGTTTCAAAGTGGCTTGGAGGACAATGCTGTACACAACTGGTGAATCAGCATACCCCTGTGGCATTCTACCCCAGGTCAGTTGACGTCCCTCAAAGGAAAAATCAAAATGGTACTCTTATTAAACAGACGGCTTCCGCGGGGATGGAAGAAAGGAGAGTTGTGACATCAGGAACCACTGAGGCTATGGGCACAATGAGATTGTTGATTGCCCTCAAATCCTGGACAAAGCGGGTAGTACCATCTGCCTTTGTCACAGGATTGATAGGGGTAGAGTAAGGTGAAATCACCTCCTCGAGGATTTCTTCTCAGAAATTCTTCTATCATTGGCCGTAGACCCTCAATCTTTTCCTTGGACAGTGGGTATTGCTTTTGATACACTGGTGTGGCACCGGGTTTAAGATTGGCTTGATAAGGTGAGCAATCAATCAGGCCCGTGTCATAGTCGCCCTGTGACCATAGTGAAGGGTTTATGTCTCCTAGCTCAGGGTGGTCCTGTAAACTAACAAAAGTACATATAGCCGGGTCACTATGGGCATGGTGGCTGAGTGAATACTTAGTCCGTCATTTTTACTGTCACTCCCAAGTCCAACTTCACAAACAAGTCCCTTCCTAATAAACTTACAGGGCAATCTGGTATGATGCTGAAAGTATGGTCGGTGATGTATTCACCGTCCACTGTCTCTATTGGGAGGACACTCGTTTTATATGTTTTAGTTAATACCCCGTTGATTCCCATAGAGGGGTCAGACTTTCTTAAAGGTCACTTGTACATGTCTTTGTTTAAACACACTGGAGGTGGCGCCGCTGTCTACCATGAATCCTACCTTCCTTCCCGCAACTTTAAGCAAAATAATAAGTGTATCTTTCCAGTGGGTGGTGACCTGTGTGAAGCTGGGGTGACTCCTCCGGGCCCCGTCAGTAGGGTTGTTGATGATTCCAATCAATGGGAACCTGGGCTGAGTCTGCGTACCCTGTCTATCTGTATTCTGTCCCCTTTGTGTCATGGGCTGTTGTTGGCTGTGTGCTCCTGATTCTGCGTGTCTCTCCTGGGTGTTGTGCACTGTCTAGCCCAATGTCCCTCCTGTCCACAGTTATAACAGCAGTTATTCATGGTTTGGAAGTCTTGGCTTCTATCATTTGATCTATGAAAGTTTCCTGCTGTCTTTCGCATATTTCTCCCTTTACAGGCTTTCTTTAAATAAGCCACTGTGCCAGACGGAGCCACAGTAGGCTTGGGGCAGTGTTTAATAATTTTATTAAGGTCATCTATGTCCAAAGCCTTTTTCATCAGTTGATTACCAACCGTCAAAAAAGGCATGGATGTCTCAGGTCCCCTTATCTCACTATCCTTTCCTCTTAACCCTTGTTCCTTAAATTATATCTCGATACAATTGGGGTGGGGTTGTTTATTAACTGCGTGTCCTGCTATTATGTGACTGGCTGCTATTAAATCCTGAGCGCTAAACAGTTAATTTTATGTACATATGAAGGTGGGGGATACATCTGATGTTTTTTATCATTTTCCTTCTTAGTCTGTATCTCATGTAGTTTTCTATCGTCTTTTGATCTTTTTAAACCTTTTGCACATGTTGGGGTCATACCAGTGAGGAGCTATCTCTAGCCATTGTTCTCCTCCTTTCTGCATATAATCCATATCCCATGAAGGGTCAGGTTCAAAATACGGCCAGGCGGCAGTGTCGCCTAAGCATAGACCCTTGACCATGTCCATGTGATATATGCTATTATCTCCTTCCCTGGGAAAGGGGTCTACCGCTTCCATTGCCTCTGTCCATCCTGCCAAATTATCTACCCATGGATTAACAAGGTAATAATTTGTAGGACTGACTCAGGCAACATATTATTTACATGTTTCTCCTGGTTCTGGTTTAGGGTATTCTGTCTTAGATTTTTTACTACTCATTATCAAAACTTATTTTCTTACAAACAGAATTCAAAACAGCAATAGCAAAACAGAATGTTAGTCTTGGGATGACAGCTGTACACTTACCACCCAGCCTGTCACTTCCCCTTATATAACTATGTTAGACATAACAACTTATCATGCAAAACTTCTACAATTATCAAACAACTTATCATTCAAAACTTCTATAATTATCTTATTAAGAATCAAATCAAGCTGTGAAACCTTCTGTGAAGTCAAGCCCTCTGAAGTACGCTTTCCTTGTTACTGGACTTCCCTAAATTCCTAACTTGACAGTTCCCTGAACTGTGTACAACTCCCTGAGTTGTATCGTATGTGTCCCTGACACAATACTGGGTACTCCTGAGTACCTAATCTGACAGTTCCCTGAACTGTTTACAACTCCCTGAGTTGTATCGTATGTGTCCCTGACACAATACTGGGTACTCCTGAGTACCTAATCTGACAGTTCCCTGAACTGTTTACAACTCCCTGAGTTGTATCGTATGTGTCCCTGACACAATACTGGGTACTCCTGAGTACCTACTGACAGTTCCTGAACTGTATACAACTCCCTGAGTTGTATCGTATGTGTCCCTGACACAATACTGGGTACTCCCTGAGTACCTATCTATGTATCCCGGATACAAAAACTCTGTACTTACTCCGAGACGTGGCCAGTGCCCTCGGATCGGCCAGAAGGACAAAATTGGTGTCTCTTCTCACCAGACCCGAGGATGACCTTCTCGATCCCGGACAGAGCCCCCAGATTGTTAGGAATATTCATTTCTTCCCCTCTTATTGGTAGTTGGTACCCTGGTACTAGACTTCGGTATTCAGCTTGATTTGATTCTTTTCTAGCGCTAGGAGAGCAGCATTGACACACGATACGATTCTGGTATACAATGCCACTCTGACGTTTATTGGGTATATGAAACATATATAGTCGTAGTCCAATGACATGATGTTTAAGTTTATCCAATGATAGAGAGACACGAGTCTTAGCTACACATTTGTTATCTTATCTGAAGAGTCAAAGCTATATGTCAGCAAAACAGTTCCTGGAGAACCCTCTCACCTCCATGTTCCTGATATATTAATGTATATAGACCTTGGACTGCCATGTAAGCATTTACTGCTACACTACAGTCCAAAGTTCATTCCACACAAGCAGCAATGCCCTGTTCATATTTAAAGTATAGATGAAAACTCAAAAAGCCCATATAAAAATAGCTCAGTAATAGAACCCTTCAGTGCCTGATGCAACAGGAGCATCTAAAGAAGATGATCCACAGGACACTAACCTGTGAGTAGGCCTGCTAGGCCATTTTGCTCATCCTCACAGGGTCATCATCTTTGTTGCAGGAACTGCCCCTTTAAGTTTGTCAGGCTGGTAGAGCTGCTGCCAGTTCCCCACGGCCGGTGGCATGTTTGACAAATAAGTTGCCACTGTGAACCACTGCTCCCAGCCTGCCTCTTTCTGTTCCGGGGACATCCTGCCTGCTGCTACATTTTGACGTCAAGTACTTTAATAAATCCAAGTTGTGCTTTTATTTGCACTTTTTCCCATTTTAACCCCCATTTCAGGTTGAAAGGGTTCTTTTATGTCAGCACTTTAAATATACGCAGGACTTGCCAGGAAGGTGTTTCCCTGGTATTGTCAGAGTCCTGTATTGTCATTTTATGTATGTGCTGCTGACCGTATTTATTGCTCAAAATTTTTTATCTAAGTCTATGTGCCCAGAGATGGACTTCCTATGTGTGAGCCTCTGAGATGTTGCTCTTATTATGGACCTATCGTTTTATTCAGTCATGGACTATCCTGGTATTCCCTAACATCCGCTGTGCCAGGTCAGCGCCCCAGTTCCACTCATTATCCTGAAGGAAGAGAACGACGCCCCTTGTCACCGCACTTCTCCGTTACCAGCTGGACCTGATAATAATTGTCAATGCAGATGGAATTTATTACTGATGTGTATGTATGCCTGCATGTCCTTTTTTCTCTTTCAGGTGAAAATTCCAGACGGGCGGTGCCCTGTTAGAGTACGAGGTCGTACTCAGCTTAAAGCAGCGGGGTATGTAGTGTACGGGAGTTGTAATGCCCGTCACTACAGAAGGGTCACTTGAGTGCTGTCGTTCCTCTCATCTATGGGGAGGCTGGTATATGTCCTATTCATAAAATGCAATGTAATGTAATGCTATGTACTTCCCTGTTACTGTGAAATGTGCCATGTGCAGGCCGGCTAGGGATTTCTTTCCAGCTCTAGTCACTAGAGGGAGCTAGGAGCCCTAGTCTATATAAGGCCCAGTCAGGGAAGGAGAGAGGAGATTAGGCTGTGTCTGAGTTAAGCACAGGCCATGAGCCTGTGAGGGCAGAGCAGGCCTGGAGCCTGCAGACTAGGAGAGGGCATTGCAGTCCCTGTAACCGGGTTCCAGATCCAAGGAGAAGGTTCCCCTCCTACGTCCATATCTGCAGAAGCAAGAGCCAAGCTGAGGCAATCCCTAGAGCAAGAGGTACTGTAATGTCAGAGGAGGTACACTGTAAACTGGAGATTCAAGGATATAAGCCAGAAGTAGGGCATTGGGGCCTTGAAGAATAATTGCCAGTCAGGACAAGCCAGGAAGAAAGTAAGGTTCACCTGCAATTCAAAAGTCCTGTGATTTAACCCTCTGTTTCACCTTGCTGGATATAAGCCTGCGGTAACTGAGACTGTACCAAAGCCTATTGTCTGCAACAAGAACTGTTTTAAGAGAGTGCCTTCTGTGTTACCACTGTTTCAGTAAAGTTGGAATTCTGTTTCAAGCTACAAGTCTGCACCTCTATTATTCCTACTATAAATACGGTGTGCCACCGTTTACTGGCACTGGCGTCACGAAACATCAGGGACTTAGCCATAGGCACGTTAAACTACAACACCAAGGGCACCTCACATTGCACCTGGCTGTGTCCCTTCAGAACCCAGAGAGTGCCCCAGAGGAACAGTGTGCCGGCCTCTCCATCACTGGCATTCCCCAGGTCAGTCCCACACATTGCTCTGACTTGGGGATGCTACAATATGACGCCAAGCAGTAGTGACGTCACAAAGCGTTTTGAGCGCGAGTTAGAGAGTTTAACGTGGAGCAGTGCCACTGGCCGGGGCAAGCTCATCTTTATTAGATTATATAGAGCTCCCTAATCCACCCTGAATACAAGTACCACAATACAAAGGAGGATTGGCACGCACAGAAAAGTGGCAGAAAGGGTTAAATAGGGTACATATATACATATTTGGATCCAGGGGTGTAGCTAAAGGCTCATGGACCCTGTTGCAATAGTTAAGCTTGGGCCCCCCTTCCTTCAGTGCTTTGTGTGTCTTCTTATGCGGCACAAGTGTCTTTGGGCCCCTTCAGTCTCCTGGGCCCGGTAGCGACTGCTACCCCTGCACCCCCTATAGTTAACCCCTGTTTGGATCAATGCTGTGAATGCAGGTTTATCTCTGCTTATGGTAGCCTGGGACGCGATATAGAGGGCCCTGGAGGGAGGCATCCTATTGCACACATACCTTTTCTGAAGATGGCCAGATATCTTCCATGAAGACAGTAAGAATTTTAGTCTGCTGGCTTACCCCAGGAATTAGGGTAGCCATGGGGGTATACAGTGAGACCCTGGGGATCCGGAGCAGATGATGGGAGTGGTAGTGGCCCTGATGATGATGTGTCAAGGTGTACTCCCTCAAGCTGTTGCTCCCTGGGGTTGGTGCAGTGATGAACGTAACAAAAATCATTCTTTACTGTGCACCAAATAGGAGTTGTAGTACATCCAGCAATTATCTTCAGACAGTGCAAATTCCATCCAGATGTCAAAGAATTAGCTAAGTAGTAGCAAGTAGTTGGAAACAATGGCCCTCTGATTACTCTTTCTCTGGTTACAATCTCTAATACTGGGATCTTTGGCTAGCAACCAAAATCTGGCACAATGTCCACAATTTGCACAATGGTGTGCAGTTCCATTAATATGACTAGCCAAAATTGTAACTGAAGCCTGCAGGGTGTTTTAACTCGCTATCCCACCACTGCAGCAGGACCTGAGAATTTTGTACACTAATCACCTTGCTGACTACAATTAAGCCCTTGAATCCACTAATCTGCAGCAAAGTCTGTAATGCTCTATGATGGTCACCTTGCTGACGCTCACTCTGTAGCCATGACAATTCTCCAAAATCTTCTCTCTTTCTCTCTCTCTCTCTCTCATCGTAGTGGAGGACACATGTGGATCTGTTAGTCTCCATTAGCATTGAAGCTGAATACCTGAGAAGAGGAGCACACACTGTTTACTCCCTGACTCCTTCAGGCCCTCCTCACACTCCCTACTCCTAGAACAACTAGAATGTTCTGGAACTACAGGGAGGGGCCAGCCCACACCCTAAACTCCAGAGGAGCTTGGCCAGAATAGTTAACTCTGGCCATACCTGTCTCATGCTTAAAGCTTACCAAAGTTTTCAAAAGAAGTTTGTATAATGGCTGTTCAGGGCTGCTCTACAGGTGACCTGGGACTGATTGGTCTCAGTTCTAATCAGAGTAAGAGGCTGTTTTCCCTAGTGAAAGTGAAGTGGACGGCCCAAGGCCCTGTATTTACTGTCCCATGCCTGTACCCCGATTCCTCGAGGATTCTTTAAGCGCATCCACGCTCTGATAGCGGCCTTCGTTTGGGGTAAATCCAGAAGGAAGCTCTCGCTCTTGGTCCTGCAGAGATCAAAGCTACAGGGTGGGGCGGCTCTCCCTGATTTCTTTTTATATTTCATAGCGGGCCAGCTGAGATTTTTGAGATCCTGGGTCACTGAGACTCCTCAGCCTAATGCAGAATTCCACCTACATAAATATCTGCAAGTATCTACGCTGTGGCTGTTTTGGAAGGCTCTGGGCATTTACAAAAACGCACCCTACTAATCCACAAGCTAGCCCACCAGATATGGCAGGCGTCCAAATTGAACTCCTACAAGGATCTACCTAGTGAGATCCCCATATGGGATAATTGTATGTTCCCTCATTTGTCACGGCTAGACGGGGCTGCAGAGTGGTTGAGACTCGGAGTTAGAGTATTGGGGGACATCTATGAGGGGAATCAGTTGATCAGCTTCTCACATGTCCAGGAAAGGTTTCTAACGCCACGCACCCTCTTTTATCGGTACCTTCAATTGCGCCATGCACTACAGGCTCAATTCAGAGGTGGGAACACAAGCATTTCCAAATATCCTATTATTGGAGTTCTACGTTCTCAGGGTCCCAGGGGGATTGTGTCTGCCCTCTATACACATCTGCTTAACAACCGTATGCTGGGAACTCCCTTGGCTGTTGAGGGTAGATGGAAGCTGTTTATACCATCCCTTACTTCTGAAGAGTGGAATGATGCCTTGATAGCCCCAACCAGAGTGTCCCCCTCCATAAATAATAAAATGACCCAGCTTTTTATATTGCATTATAGCTATTTGACCCCTGTTAGACTTCAAAAGATGGGTAGGATTGATCACTCAAGGTGTCATAGATGCAGCGCGGAGGGTGCTGACTTTTGGCATATGATCTGGGGCTGCCCGGATATCCGACAGTACTGGAGCTCGGTGCTGGAAGTCCTCAGAACCTTGGTCCCTCCGACGCTGCAGCTGTGCCCCAAGATGTGCATTCTGGGGATAGTGGATGAGGAGTCTTGGACTCACTATCAAAGAATCTTCCTAGAGGAAACACTGTTTCTGGCCAGAAAGGCGATAGCACTGCGATGGATGGGCGACATCCCCCCCCACAAAGAGTCAGTGGCTCGCTCTTGTGAACAATACGGTGTCCATGGAAAATATTGTGTATAAGCACAGGGGCTGTCCACAGAAGTTTGACAGGGTATGGGGTGATTGGTGTTCATCCCCACTCACGTTGCGTGCCACATACTTGCTCTCGACTGCGGATGATGCTTAGGGCTCTCTTACCACATACGATGCTTCATGACTGACTTACCAATACCCATGGTTTAAGAAACATCTATATACGCGTGTAATGTATCTGCAATGTCTCATTGTATAATCCTGACACTTGTGTATAACCCCAGTAAATTTTTCATGTATGATCCTCACAGTATGTAATCACAGCCTTCTATGTGTAATAGCAGTGTTTATGATAGGCCCCTGCGTGGGCTACTACGATGTCATGTTTGTGCCATGCTTGCTTTATTATTTCTTAATAAAACGAGTTTAAAAAAAAAAAGAAAGTGAAGTGGACGGGGCACAATCAGAAGTAAGTGGGGGTTGTGTTACATTCTAGCTATGCTAGGTCTGGAGGAGGAGACAGAAGAGGAAGAGTCCATATATGCAGACAGCAGAGCATTAAGACAAAGTTTCTCTTCCAGTTTTGGACTGGCCCAGCGGAGTACCAGAGGTTTCTCCAGTGGTCCAGATTTTAATACCATAATGGGCCTAAAAGATCCAGAAGAAAAAAACCATTTGGTTACCAATCACTTGCCACTAGGATCAATTTCTTTGATTAAAACATGTAAAACTTTACTGATGGCATAAGAATTAGGCCTTGGAAATAATTTCCTCTGGTGGGCCCAAGAAGCCCCAGTCCAACACTGTTCTCCTCTTGGGTGCTGGCTGGAGGTTTAGGGCATTTTGCTTGTAATCTGGGGTACAGGCCTTGGATCTAAATTCCTAGCAACGTCTCTGCATTGCAAAGTGTTAAATCTGAGGTGGAAATCCAGTAAAAATATTTTGCTCGGGATTTAACATCTGCAGCACAGGCCAGTTTGCACTCTGGATATTTCTTCAGGTTGTGGATAATATTTCATACTGGTACTGTAAATTGCTGATGATTTGCTGCATGCAACTCCACGGAGGCAAATCCCACCTGGACATTTCCGTGCGCAACTGTGTGTTATGAAAACGGAAACCTGCAGTGCGATTGTTTGCTAAAGGAGACAAAATAGATTTCATAAATCTCCCCCAATATTTGGACCTATCATAATTTGCCATATGTCAGAGGCAAGAGGCTGTTCTGACAAGGCCATAGATCATCATCACATCAGTGGTTCTGAGAAAGATTGTGAACTAACTTGCAAGCGTCCATCAAACTCTGTACAATGCCAGAAAACTCATGTTATTTTTTTTATACACTTGCATGTCAAGCAATTTCCTTGCTAAATGGATTCTACTGGACCCTGCATGTACAGGACCTTGTCTTCAACTGTGTAATATAATAAAATATGAAAGGTGCAAGGTCATTGTATAATCTCCAAGAGATTTTCTTGTCACACCTTTTACATCTCATTTCATCTTTTAAATCATTTAAAGAAGTGATAAAAAATTCACTGAAGGTTTGAGATCAAAGGTGAAAATACAATTACAGGGAAATATAGTGCTGAGACATGAGGCATATAAGGACATATAGGGCACAATTAGATGAGGGCAAAGTGTTCAGAGAGCTGAGTTATTTCAATACCTAAGTTAAATTCCCAATTATAGATACAGTGACATGGAAAAGTTACCATGAACCGTGAGCAAGTTGAAGATGAAATGATCTCCATGTAAAAGTCTTCCAGTTCTGTGAGATTCCTGGGCCGGCTAGCATACACTACTCTTTTGAGGTCTGTTCATGAATTTTCAATAATGTTTAGATCGATGGACTATAAAGACCATGGTAAAGCCTTCAGCTTGCGCCTTTTGAAGTAGTTTCAGGTTGCCATTTCCTAAACACGCCTCAAAATCCACAATAGACTACCTCAAAAAGTGCAAGATGAAGGTTTTACCATGGCCCTCACAGTCCCCTGATCTAAACATCATTGAAAATCTGTGGATAAACCTCAAAAGAGCACGACGCATGCAAGACGGTCCAGGAATCTCACAGAACTGGAAGGCTTTTGCAAGGAAGAATAGATGAAAATCCCTCAGATAATTGAAAGATCCTTGGCTGGCTACAAAAAGCATTTACAAGCTGTGATACATGCCAAAGGGGGCGCTACTACTGTAGGTACTAACCATACAGGGTGCCCAAAGTTTTGCTTCAGGCCCTTTTTTTTTTTTCTTATTTTGAAAATGTAAAAGAGTAAATGTAAATTTTGCTTAAAATACACTGTGCAATCTTTAGCTTTATGTCTTTTGGAGATCATTTTATCTTCAACTAGCTGGACTGTTCAGAGTTAGGGTCCATTCACATGTCCGTAATTCTGTTCCGCATTTTGCAGAATGCAATTGTGGACCCATTAATTTCAATGGGGACAGACGATGTCCCGGCCGGGTACGCAATTGCAGATCCGCACTTCCGTGTCCACAATCGCGTTCCCCAAAAAAATAGAACATGTCCTATTCTTGTCCGCAATTGCGGACAAGAAAAGGCTTTTCTATATAGTGCCTGCGATTTGCGCACATCGCCGATGTCCGTGTTTTGTGGATCCACGGAATGTGAATGGACCCTAAGGCCTCTTGTACACAAACGTTTTGCGAGTGTATGGACCGTTTTTTTGCATTCCGTATATGGTCCATATGCGGAACCATTCATTTCAATGGTTCCGCAAAAAAAACTGAAGTGTTTCCGTGTGCATTCCGTTTCTGTATTTCTGTTTTTCCGTTACGTACAAAGATAGAACATGTCCTATTGTTGCCCGCAAATCACGATCTCTGGCTCCATTCAAGTCAATGGGTTCGCAAAAAAAAGGAACGCATACGGAAATGCATCCGTATATCTTCCGTATCCATTCCGTTTTTTGTGGAACCATCTATTGAAAATTTTAAGCCCAGCCCAATATTTTCTATGTAATTTCTGCATATGCCATACGGAAAAACGGAACGGAAAAACGGAGCCGAAACAGAAACACAACAGAAACAAAAAACGGAAAAACGGATCTGATAAAAACGGAGGCCTAACAGTAATTTTGACCAGGGGTGCCCAAACATTTGCACGCCACTGTGCATATCGTCATAGCTGTGCTATTCTGTACATATGAAGTGAAGCTGTTTAGATAACAGTCTGGTCACATTGGCAGTCCATTTAATAGGCTTTGATTTAGTGACGTTAGTATCGAAATATTCCTATCCTAACCAGAAATATTGTGGTTTTCTTATGCTTGATCTACATCAGGGAACCACTGTTTAAAAATTGCTTGTAGGCCCAATAGTCCAGTTTGGAACATTGAGGCAGATTTAAGAAGCTGGATGACATAGCTGGCGCATAACTAGAGATTTTATACCAACTACTGGATGGCTTACTTTGTGACAGGTCCGTGGCTCACCTGTGCGACAGGTCCCGACACAGTTGTTGGTCAGGATTTTGGAAATGCAAAGAAATTGCCACTGTGAAGTGGCTACAACGCTAAACCAGGATTTGCAAGATCATTTGGATTCCTGGTAGTTGCAACCCTATTGATCAGAAAGTAATGGCATACCCTAGTGAAAACCAGCCCAATCAAAAAGTGCAGCACCCCAGAATAGGGTTACTGCAAAAGGTTGATTGTTATAATGTTAAATTACTAAAATGAAATGTTTTGATTTAATGTGTTTGTGTACCTAAAAGCGCTGTATAGATAGTTCAGGGATAAACACCTTGAATCTTTTAGGTTGCTGGGAGATGGACCTGGGTCCACCCCTAATTTTAGGAAGTTCCAGACTAGCTGTGGTATAGAGAGGACCTCTGTTCTGTGAGCTCCTCAGAGCGAGGCCTGAGTTTCAGAGAACTATTATGTCTGAGACTACAGCTACTCAAGCTAGCTATTCTACAACCATGAGTGCTTTAGAAAATGAGAAAGGGAACTAGAAGGTCCAGCAAGGTATTGTACATGTTTGTAGCAGAGAGAGATTTTGCTGCTGTAGAAGGAAACATTGCTAATGTACCCTTCTACACTTTGAGATGGTTTGGCAAGCCATGGCTTAAAGCTATTTCCCTCAGCTATGAATTACAGAACCTACACCAAAAACCTCAATTGCATGCCTAAGGTTCTGCAGAGAGACTTAAGACAGACAGAGAGAACGAGTACCACAACCCCTATCTGCTGCCATACATCCATACATTGCTACTAGGAAAGAATTTACAGGCTCCTCGATGTTTCTTTGTCAGTCTTTCGCAATTGCAGAGATCTTTCCCTCTGTCTTGGGTCTCTAGGGCTGCCATCCGACCGAAGACCGGGTTTACAAGGGAGTATTTTAAGGTTATGATGACTCAAATATCACCGGTGTTACTGGAGCTCTACAATGGAGTGCTGAAGGGCCAAATCCACCCAGATAAAGAAAATGTATCTTACATTAAGCTTTTACCCAAGCCAGGGAAGGACCCCCTGCAACCAGGCTCATACAGGCCTATTTCCCTTATAAATGTGGATACGAAGATATTGTCTAAAATGCTTGTGGATCGTTTGGCAATGATCCTCCCGTCCTTGATAGGGGCAGAGCAGGTGGGATTTGTCCAGGGCTGCTCAGCCGTTACTTTCATTAGAACAGTTCTCACGGTTCTGAATAGGGTCTGCCATCGGCCAAAACCGGGGGAGGCTCCGGCCATGCTCACCTTAGATGCGGAAGGCTGGAGGCGGTTCTGGACAAATTGGGCTTCCGAGGAGCATTTAGAACATTCCTCTCTAAATTGTATGAGAGCCCAAAAGCCCGTGTCTATACTCAAGGGTTCCTCTCGAGGTAATTTGGATTGATAAAGGGGACGCGGCAGGGGTGCCCACTATCGCCACTCCTGTTCAACTAGGCTCTGGCATCCCTGGCAAGGCTTCTATGCTCCTCAGACCTATTCGAGGGAATAACGGTGGGATCCACGCAGGTAAATGCTGCACTATTCGCTGACGATGTGGTACTATTTTTGGCAAGACCAGAGGATCATATACAAAGTATTCATAAGGCCCTGGAGGCTTTCGTTCGGAGCATATTCTGGATATAAAATCAACGAATCTAAATGTGAGATCCTGCTGTTGTTTACAAAAGTGACCTTCCAGATGTAGAGGCATTACTAACATAAATCTATTTTTAATTTTAAAGCCTTCTCTTGACACCTGGTTTCGACTAGAATTTTAAAACTTAACTTTTATTTCTGTTTCAATTTCTATTCACATATGTTATTAACTCTTTTAAAACGAATGGACTGATTATGTAACACTGAGGTTGATTGAACTATTAAACTGGTAGGCTCGGTTTGTGCACCGGGCTGCGCGCTGCCCGTGCACCTCTACCTCACTTGATCAATATTGCTATTAGCGTTCACAGTCCGATGATATTTAAAATCATGCAGCACTACCCCCCGACATGTTTCACCGGTCTATTGCCGGCGTCTTCAGGGGAATGGGTAGCGTCTCATGCTGCTGACCCGTTCGGTCCTATTTATAACCTCTTTTTACCTGCCCATTTGGGCTGGACTTGTAATTGGCCAATAGAGTAGCTGATAATAACTGTTCCCGTTGTAACTGGCTTCGCTATTCGAGGATGCCAGAATGACGTACTGATGACATTACTACTATAGCGCATGTACCTGGACTTAGGTAAATTGGCAACAAGTTATCTGAACTGCGCATGGCACTGAACTTAGTATCAAACAAATATTTTTACTCCAATGCGCATGACAAGACACTTAGTCATCAAACACAATATCAAGTCCTATAGCGCATGTCTGATGTACTGATGACATCGCTGCTATAGCGCATGTACCTGGACTTAGGTAAATTGACAACGAATTATCTGAACTGCGCATGGCACTGGACTTAGCATCAGGCAAGTATTTTTACTCCAATGCGCATGACAAGACACTTAGTCATCAAACACAATATCGAGTCCTATAGCGCATGTCTTAGGACTTTGATATTGAACTAATGGATCTGAGAGTTAGTGCGTGTGAAATCGCACTTAACACTATCATTGATTTGTCTCGACTCTGCGCAGAATCGGGTACTTCGTCAACTCGGGATATCTTATGGATTACTCCGATGCGCATGACAGAGGACTTAGTCGTCAGCACAATATTGGGTTCTATAGCGCATGTCTAAGGACTTTGATATTAAGCCAGTGGATCTATCATTGATTTATCTCGATTTTACGCAGAATCGGGTGCCTAGAATATTCACTGGATTGCATATTGCGCATGACTTGATACTTAATTATTTTTAGCTAGATTTGTCAATGCCTGACATTGCGCATGACTCGATACTTAGTCACTTTTTGTTGACTTGCACTTAGAACTATTCTCAATGAGTAGCTTGATTACCGACTTCGTATTGTGCAGGTATTTTACTCCCATACTTGTGACTAGGAAGTTAATAGACCACTAGATTTCCGATCTTATTATATATATCTCTGAGGACTTAGGACTAGTGCGCATGAAGTCATGCTTTATTCTAACATTAGATTGTTTCAGTTACAAAAAAGAAGAACACACACTTATTCAATTGCGCATATTTTTTGTTAGATTATATGTTGTGCATAACTGGACACTTCATCATTTTTGCAAAATTTGGCTCTATATCTAATATAGCTTATAGCCTGACATTTTTGTCATTTTTTGCTATGTTTGACTTGGTGCCTCGCATTGACTATAACATGACATAACAGTGATGTACAGCATAGGGAACTGGCATTTTTATGAACTAGGAGGGGTAACTTTTCTACATGTTCTCTTATTTAAACACAATAAGGTTAGACCACAAATGTGATAATTCGCCTGTATTTGCCCAACCTTCTAAATGGCCAACTCTTATCATAAAACACGTCAATAGACTATGTGAAATATAGAATTCATAATAACTTTTTTACTTTTTCTTCAGAAAAGAGACATAGGTAAAGCCTTCATTCAGGCCTTTCGGATTGAGGCTCTGTAATCTATAGATCCATTTCGTCTCACATTGCTGTAGTTTTTGATCAATATCTTCATCTCTCGGTCCTGCTTTTAATTTCTGTATACCCCAAAATTTGAATGATTTTAGATCTCCATGGTGATAATTAAGGATATGTCTAGGTAAAGTTGCATCTTTTTTATTTTTAATGTCACTCAAATGTTTTGAGATCCTTCGTCTGAACTCCTGGACAGTTTTACCCACATACAGCTTGGGACAGGAGCACTTGGCTGCATAGACTATTCCTGTAGTTTTGCAATTTATGAAATCATAAATTTGATACATTTTTTGATCTGCAGGGTTTATAAATTGTGTACAAGATGCGACATGCTGACAGAAGATGCATTCACCACATGGTCGAGATCCTCTCGGTGTCAACCAGGTAAGTTCCTTATTGATCCGATTTTGTCTCGTATTAGTCCATTGAAAATGACTATGGACCAATTGTTGTTTTAGATTTGGACCTCGTCTATATGTTATTGATGGAAATTTCGGTATTACTTGTTTTAGATCATCATCTGCACATAATATATGCCAATGTCGCATAAATATTTGTCTAATCCTCTGATGTTGTATGTCAAAGGTGCCAATGCACCGTATGGTTGTGTCTCCTTCCTTATTTTTGTTCTTAAATAGTTCTGTCCTCTCAATAGCCTTTGCTCTTCTATATGCCTTATGAAGTACTTTTTTAGGATAACCTCTATCTATAAATCTATGATAAAGGATTTTGCTTTCGGCTTCAAAAGCCTCTTCAGTGGATGAATTCCTCTTAGCCCTTATATATTGTCCTACGGGTATACCTTTCCGTAGTGATGGTGGATGGTAACTATGCCACGACAAGAAACTATTTGTGGAGGTCGCCTTCCGATATACCTGTGTGTGAATATGGTCATCATGAAGTTTAGTTAATTTGAGATCTAAAAAATTAATACCTACCTGATCTATCTCTGGTGTGAATTTCAAACCAAGTATATTGTGATTAAGTGTAGAAACAAAATTAAAAAATTGTTCCTTAGTACCATTCCATACAATCAAAATGTCATCAATAAAGCGTGCCCAAATTAAAATGTGTTCCGTGTGTTTGGAATTTGAATCTGTGAATACTACTTGCTCTTCCCACCACCCTAAAAATAAATTTGCATAATTTGGTGCACAAACTGTCCCCATAGCGGTCCCAGTGATCTGTAAATAATATTGCCTGTCATAAACAAAATAATTGTGCGTGAGTAAAAATTCTAATAATGTGAGAACAAACTTATTGTGCGCCTGGTATTGAATACCTTTAGTATTAAGAAAATAATTGATGGCCTCCAGTCCCAATTTGTGATTAATGCTTGTGTAGAGGGACTCTACATCAAGACTAGCTAACCATGTATTGGTATTAACTTGTATTCCTTGTCCAGGTACATGCGCTATAGCAGCGATGTCATCAGTACATCAGACATGCGCTATAGGACTTGATATTGTGTTTGATGACTAAGTGTCTTGTCATGCGCATTGGAGTAAAAATATTTGTTTGATACTAAGTTCAGTGCCATGCGCAGTTCAGATAACTTGTTGCCAATTTACCTAAGTCCAGGTACATGCGCTATAGTAGTGATGTCATCAGTACGTCATTCTGGCATCCTCGAATAGCGAAGCCAGTTACAACGGGAACAGTTATTATCAGCTACTCTATTGGCCAATTACAAGTCCAGCCCAAATGGGCAGGTAAAAAGAGGTTATAAATAGGACCGAACGGGTCAGCAGCATGAGACGCTACCCATTCCCCTGAAGACGCCGGCAATAGACCGGTGAAACATGTCGGGGGGTAGTGCTGCATGATTTTAAATATCATCGGACTGTGAACGCTAATAGCAATATTGATCAAGTGAGGTAGAGGTGCACGGGCAGCGCGCAGCCCGGTGCACAAACCGAGCCTACCAGTTTAATAGTTCAATCAACCTCAGTGTTACATAATCAGTCCATTCGTTTTAAAAGAGTTAATAACATATGTGAATAGAAATTGAAACAGAAATAAAAGTTAAGTTTTAAAATTCTAGTCGAAACCAGGTGTCAAGAGAAGGCTTTAAAATTAAAAATAGATCCTGCTGTTGTTACCCATGGGAAGGGCTCTACAGCAGATGGTCACGAAATTAGGGATCACAGTTGCCAAATCTCACATCACATACTTGGGTGTAAAAGTGGGGAGGGATCCACACTCCTTATACCAACTGAATTTCCCTCCTCTGATATCCAGAATTATTGCAGACGTGGACAGATGGCAGGGTCTTCCCCTCTCCATGGTAGGACGTTGTCATTTAGTTAAGATGATGGGAGTCGCCAGGCTTATGTACCCCCTACAGACGATTCGGCTCCTGCTTAGGCACGCTGATGTCAAGCTCTTGGAGAGCAAGTTCATACATTGTATATGGCAGGGCAAAAAGCCGAAGATCTTGATAGATAAACTGAAATTAAGGATGGGGGGACTTAACTTTCCTGACATTCGTGGTTACAATTTAGCCTGCAATAGCAGATACATCTTGGACTGGGCTAACCAGACATCCTTCTACTCAAATTATAAGCTGGAAAAACAACTTGCTGAACCCTGGGACTTAGTAGCACTACTGCATACTAGCATCTCTAGGCTCCCAGTGTTAATCAAAAGGTCTTTGGTCATGAGAGACACAATTATGACCTGGAAAGTAATACGGAAAATCTATTGATTACCTTACCAAATATCTAAACATCTCCCCATAACGGGCAACCCTAATTTTGAGCCAGTAAGACACAGCGCTATTATACGGGAATGGACAAAAAAGAGAATTGAGAAACTAGGGGATCTTTTTCATGACAAGGAGGCTAGATGGTTGACACAGGTTGAATTAGTTGAGAAGTGGGGATTGTCAAGATCACCCTTTCTCCCGAATTTTCAACTGATGGCATACAGCAGGAGCCTGGTCAAGGACCTTTCCAAAGAATGGGGGCCCAATGACTTTGACTAGTTTCTGAAAATTAAAACTAGACCGTCGATTACACTCCTTTGCCAATCTCTTAGAGAGAGGTGGGAGAAGAAAGATCCTAAGACGATGTTTCGGAGATGGAAAGGGATCCTAGAGATCAGGGAGATCTACAAACCTATCTGCTCAGGGATAGAGGCATCACATAAATCTATACCAAACGAATATTGGAGGGAGACTCACTTAAAAATCTTACACCATGCCATTTATGGGTTTGACATCTACAGATCCCGGTCCAATCAGGATAGGTTGATTGCATGTCCAAAATGTGACAAGCCCAGGACTGACTTATTTCACGGGTTATGGAGTTGCCCGAAAATAGAGGGTTATTGGAAAGACCTAGGGTCAGTTATGTCCAATTGTGGTGGAAAAGAAGCAGATATCACCTCCTTCATGGTGATCTTACATGTCCTTATAACCAGGGAAGACCAGTCAGGGGCTGAATACTCAACGACATCCATATTTCCATTAGGCCATAAACTATTGTTGGTAGTTAAAAAATGCTTACTGAAGTTGTGGCTTCAGTCACAGGTCCCTTCTGCCTCTATGGTTGTTGCACAACTCAAGCACACATTTCACTTAGAGTGGCTCGAGGCGCTGCAACAAAAGGAGGTCCTAGGAAAAAAACTGTATTTTACCTGGCGCAACTTTATTTTGAGCTATATTGAGCGTTCAGAATACTTTAGAATTATGTCTCCCTTCAAATTAGCATTGTGGTACTTACTAGAAGATCTGAAAGATAATTTGGGGGCTCTGAAAGTAAGCTATATCTGCTAAACGAGATGGCAGAGGTATGGGGGAAGTGGGGGTAGGGGAGGTGGGGGTTGTTCTCTCTCTTAAATGATCGGGACAATGCTTGCATTGATGTATTGTATACATACCACCTTTCATTTGTATCTTGATCATGAATGTTATATTATTTTGGATAAATAAATAAAAATTATACTTAAAAAAAAGAGTAAGGGTACTTTCACACTAGCGTTGTGAGGATCCAGCAGGCAGTTCCATTGCCGGAACTGCCTGCTGGAACTGGAAATCCGTATGCAAACGGATATCATTTGTTTTCGGATCCGTCTGACAAATGCATTGAAATACCGGATCCGTCTCTCTGGTGTCATCCAGAAAAACGGATCCAGTATTTATTTTTTTCACATTTTTATAGGTCTGCGCATGCAACCGGATCCCTCAATGCAGCAATTTCCTGAACACTTGGTACCAGATCCAGCATTAATACATTTCATTGGAAATTAATGCCGGATCCGGCATGGTATTGAGGCCCTATCACGGAACTCATAACCGGAAAAGAATAACGCTAGTGTGAAAGTACCCTAAGGATGCAGGTGAATGTAGCCGATTAGTTCGCATTGACTATACATCTTTATTACAACTGATGCTCAAAAGATTTTGCAGTTTTGGCAGCTGTGTACTCCATCTGCTGTCAAATGTTAGAGCATTTATCAATAGAAGGGAATCGAGGTTTACACTTAATCAGTTATACAAATGCAGAGAAAATGCAGAGACAGTATACATTTACAGTATATACAGAAATTAGGGTAGATATTATAGATAGAACTCCTCTCCATATGTTCTATTAGTGGGTTCTCCCACTCTAAAACACTGTTCTCGGGGGAGGATCAAAATTTGTAACAAGTTCCCTACTCCATGTGGAACGGTACACATGGAAAACTCAAAGCATGCCAAAGCTAATTATTCTTACTCCACTATTCTGACCCACTTAAATAAAATACTTTAAAATTAACATTCTGTATATACATATACACCATGTATACACTAAACACACACACATATATATATATATATATATATATTACACAAATACAGTATATGGCTCTCCTTGTGCCCACCGGAGAAATTATTCAAGGCCCAACCCCTATACCATCAATAATCTGTAATTGGATCAAAGGCCTAATGGCAAATGACTGACCCCAAAGGCAGACAATTTTTTTTCCTGGATTTTAGGGGCCCATTAGGATATCAGAGCCTGGGCCCACCAGAGAATCCTCTGGTACTCTGGTGGGCCAGTCTGACTCTGCATATGCAGTTGCCAGATCGAGCAGGCTGTTCCAGTATTGCCGGATTCTACCATTCACCTCTGGATTGGCATTGACTATAATAGGATCCAGCAGTGATCGGCCTCTTTCCAGCATAAATGCCGGGTTTCAGATGGACAAATACCGCTGCATGCATTTATGATGGAACACACTACCGGAAAAGCCTTGCCGGATTTAGAAACACAACTGGGAACATATCCTACCCTTAAAATAAAATATCCCTTGGATATAACATGATTGCCAGGGTTAAAAGACCCAGGGCTGCAGCAATCAGCTAAGAAATGATGGGTTAAAGGGGTGTGGGGGGGAGTCTTTCTGGTTGTTTTTACTAGCCAGCTACGAAGATTGGAAATGACATGAAGTTGTACCTTGAAATGGAATAATGTTGCATTCAGCATTAAGCATGTGTTATTATTCAGTGACACTGCCTTTATTTTCTTTCATGTTTCATAGATTTTTCCGTTGTCCATGATCTTTCCACACGTTTAGACTTGTAAATAGGACTCAGTGATCTGGAAGAACAAATACATATGTTTTGCATAGAACCTATTTAACCAATTTGCATGAATATAAAGTGTTCCCTTAGACCACTCATGCAAACAAACACACACCTACTCCCAATACAGAAAAGTTGAAATTCTGCAGAATTTTCTATAACCTGAGACCAACACCACTCTATCATGCCTCAGTAGGTAGTGAGAGTGGTAATAAGGGATCTGAGCATTATTTTCTGCAAACAGGGCAAGTTTGCATCAAATAAATATTGCTGCTGAACAACTAAATAGGTTACCATACAGTAGCCAGATATAGAATGAGATAATGCCTGTATGCCTGCAGGCAAGGGGCAAATGACTGCATTGTTGGTGGTCTAGGGCAGCAAAGAGATTAATGTCTTTATCACTGATGGTTGACACATAGATATTCATGACTGTGTCTTTGATGGTCTAGAATAGGGAAGGATTTAAAGCGGACCTTTCATGTTTTTGTTTATTCTAGATAAATACCTTTGCTTTGCTTGCTGATGCTACCTGTTCTTTTTTAAATATTGCTCCTACGCCCCAGTGTGCCCCCCTATATTTTTCCCGCTCAGTATGTTAATACTGAGCATCGGTACATGGAGGAGGAGACGCCAGGATTTCTCAATTGGCGTCTCCTTCTCCCTAGCTGTGCCGCGATCCAATGAAAGTGGAGAACGTCACAGCCAGGGAGAATAACGCGTTTCGGAGACATGTTGGCTCCTTTCGCAAAGATGAGGCACTGAAGCTGCCAGTAGTGTTGCCAGATCGGTGGCATCATCGGCACTGATGGGTGAGCTTCAGCGCTGCCCTAGCCTTTTTACAGGCTAGGGCAGCATAAAGCCCACCCATTAGTGACTTCACTGGGCTCACTGCTAGACAGAAGCCTCCGCCTAGCAGTCCTTATGGAGAGCCCGGATCTCCATAAAATTCTCAGATGATCATATTAGGGGGCTGCCTGAGTGAAAATGTGGGTATTTAACTTTGTCTACATGATAAATGCCATTTGCTGAAGTAACATAGTATATAGTAACATAGTATATAAGACCAAAAAAAAGACATTTGTCCATCCAGTTTGGCCTGTTTCCTACAAGTTGATCCATAGGAAGGCAAAAAAAACCTGTGAGGCAGAAACCAGTTTTCCCCACTTAAGGGAAAAAAATTCCTTCCTGACTCCAATCAGGCAATCAGAATAACTCCCTGGATCAACGACCCATCTCTAGTAGCTGTAGCCTGTAATATTATTACACTCCAGAAATACATCCAGGCCCCTCTTGAATTCCTTTATTGTACTCACCATCACCACCTCCTCAGGCAGAGAGTTCCATAGTCTTACTGCTCTTACAGTGAAGAATCCTCTTCTATGTTTATGTACAAACCTTCTTTCCTCCAGACGCAGAGGATGTCCCCTCGTCACAGTCACAGTCCTGGGGATAAATAGGTGATGGGACAGATCTCTGTACTGACCCCTGATATATTTATACATAGTTATTAGATCTCCCCTCAGTCGTCTTTTTTCTAAAGTGAATAACCCTAATTTTGATAACCTTTCAGGGTACTGTAGATCCCTCATTCCAGTTATTACTTTAGTTGCCCTCCTCTGAACCCTCTTCAGCTCTGCTATGTCTGTCTTGTTCACAGGAGCCCAGAACTGTACACAGTACTCCATGTGTGGTCTGACTAGTGATTTGTAAAGTGGTAGGACTATGTTCTCATCACGGGCATCTATGCCCCTTTTGATGCAACCCATTATCTTATTGGCCTTGCCAGTAGCTGCCTGACACTATTTTTTGCAGCTTAATTTGCTGTTTATTAAAATTCCTAGATCCTTTTCCATGTCAGTGTTACCGAGTGTTTTACCATTTAATATGTACGGGTGACTTGCATTATTCCTTCCCATGTGCATAACTTTACATTTGTCAGTGTTAAACCTCATCTGCCATTTCTCTGCCCAAGCCTCCAGTCTATCCAGATCCATCTGTAGCAGAAAACTGTCCTCTTCAGTGTTAATTACTCTACACAGTTTAGTGTCATCTGCAAAAATTTATATTTTACTGTGCAGGCCTTCTACAAGATCATTAATAAATATATTGAAGAGAATAGGGCCCAATACTGCATTGGCGGATCCAGGGGGAGTCAACGGGGCAATTGCCCCCGAGAATAAAAGCTGACAGACTGCAGTGTAGGGTGGCCATCCGTCTGGTTTTAGGCCACGCAAGGCCAGGACGGACGGCCAGAAGTCCTCCTTTTGGAAGTCGGCATGATGTTTTGTGCACTAAGTATCCCTAACCAATCAGCAGGCTTGTCAGAGACAGTGAGACTGATACAGGCCTGCTGATTGGTTAGGGATAACATCACATGATGTACCAGCCCTCCGCCCCTCCCAGACCTCTGAGGAGCTCGTACTGTTTGTTGTTCGTGCAGGAGCAGGCAAGGCAGCCTCTCCTCTCTCCTCCTCCAGCCAGTGAGCCCGTCTGTGACTCCACCAGCCAGCCTTTCTAGGTAGGGGACCTCCTCCTCCTCCTCAGCACCTCATGCATAGGCTAGTTGTGTGTATTAGTCTCTGGCTCTAGTGAGTGTAGGCAGCACAGCACTCCCCATCATCAGCTTTCATGGCAGATCAGAACCTGAACAGGAAATTCTACAGCTATTCATTTGGATAAAATAATATTTCTGTGGAAATCTGGCAACTGTGAACAGAAGGTTTATTACAACTTGCAGTTTGGGAGCTATTTAGCAAAAATAGGGTTAAAGAAACTGACTGACCAGGACATGTGGATGGTCAGATAACATATACAGTAACATAATTTTTGCTTTAGATTTTATAGCAAATCTGCAATGAATCTGTGTTTAAATCCACACAACATACAGATTTTGACACAGATTTATTGCAGATTTGCTATAAAACCTACAGCAAAAAATTATTTTACTATATATGACCATCCACATGTCCTGGTCAGTCAGTTTTTTTAACCCTATTTTTGCTAAATAGCTGCCAAACCGCAGGTTGTAATAAACCTTCTGTTCACAGTTGCCAGATTTCCACAGAAATATTATTTTATCCAAATGAACAGCTGTAGAATTTCTTGCAAGTTCAACTGATCTGCCAGGTGTGAATACGTGCTGAACAGGCTGGTGTGAATGAGGCCTAACATAAAAACAAACTGAAATGACCAGGACATGTTGATGGTCATATATAGCAAAATAATTTCTAGCTGCATATTTTATAGAAAACGCCAATGAATCTGTGTGAAAATCCGCATGCAGAAGGCATACGGCATATCTATGGGAGAATAGCTGCGGGTGTCCTATGTGTATATAGAGGGGAGAAGGCTGCGGGTGTCCTATGTGTATATAGAGTCCCATGATAACCCTCCTCAGTTATATTACCCCCTGGCCCGCCACAAAACTATCTGGAATTGCCTCTCCCGGCCTTGCAGTAGCTGCCTGACACTGGTTTTTGCAGCTTAATTTGCTGTTTATTAAAATTCCTAGATCCTTTTCCATGTCAGTGTTACCGAGTGTTTTACCATTTAGTATGTACGGGTGACTTGCATTATTCCTTCCCATGTGCATAACTTTACATTTGTCAGTGTTAAACCTCATCTGCCATTTTTCTGCCCAAGCCTCCAATCTATCCAGATCCCTCTGTAGCAGAAAACTGTCCTCTTCAGTGTTAATTACTTTACACAGTTTAGTGTCATCTGCAAAAATAGATATTTTACTGTGCAGGCCTTCTACAAGATCATTAATAAATATATTGAAGAGAATAGGGCCTAATACTGACCCCTGAGGTACCACACTAGTTACAGTGACCCAATCTGAGTATCTACCGTTAATAACCACCCTCTGTTTTCTGTCACTCAGCCAGTTACTTACCCACATACAGACATTTTCTCCCAGTCCGAGCATCCTCATTTTATATACTAACCTTTTATGTGGTACAGTGTCAAATGCTTTGGAGAAGTCCAGATATACGACATCCATTGATTTGCCGCTGTCAAGTCTAGAAATTACCTCCTTATAGAAGCTGATTAAATTAGTTTGGCATGACCGATCCCTCATGAAGTCATGCTGATATGGCGTTATTTGCTTATTTTCATTGAGATACTCCAAAATAGCATCTCTTAGAAACCCTTCAAACAGTTTACCAACAACAGATGTTAAACTTACCGGCCTATAATTTCCAGGCTCTGTTTTTGGACCCTTTTTGAATATTGGCACCACATTTGCTATGCGCCAATCCTGTGGAACATTCCCTGTCCGTATAGAGTCCGTAAATATCTGAAATAAAGGACTGGCTATGACATCACTTAATCCCTTAGGATACGGGGGTGTATGCCATCCGGTCCTGGCGATTTGTCAATTTTAATATTTTTAAGTCGCTGTTGTACTTCTTCCTGGGTCAGTTTGGTGGCATTTCAAGATGTAGACAACCCCTTTAAGTAGTAGAATCTTACAATGTTTGTGTTTAACATGGATTAAAAAAGAATGAAGAATCTGTTAAAAGAGAACTTCATGGATATACTGTATGTGAGGAAAAGCTGGGGCTTGAGATTCAAGCTGATGAATTGCATGTAAGATAAGATTAGTCTCTGAAAGCATCTTGTGCTTGGTGCAATACTCAAATATGTTTGTGCTACCCAAAAGGAGATTTCTGCAGGTTAAAATAGAAAGCAGTGACAACCCTTAATCTATCAACCTCTGCTGAAATTCTTAATTATCCCTTCAGCTGATCACAAATGCCACCAAGATTTACTAGAAACTGAAACAGAACAAAGTGAGTGAGGTGAACAGGTCTCCACATAAATCACTGCCTGTAGAGCGGTAAAGTTACTTAGTTAACAATGGATTATGTTACCAATGCCATATGGTGATTACTACATTCAGCTGCCCTTATGGACTATAAAAAAGCTCTGGTGTTGATTATGCCGAGTTATGTTGTTCTGATTGTTCTCATGGATATATGGAATTTAAAGCTGTCTATGATATTCATATTTTTTTTCTACAGATCCGGTCAGTTATGTGGGGGATCTGTCAAAAATTTTGAACAACAAATACACCGACTGGGGCAAATACTTTGTCTACCCATGCAACCTGGGGTAATCAGCAGCTACATTATATTTCTTAAAAGGGTTGTGCCGAGTTTAAAAGGACACATTTCAGAAAGGGATATTCCTTTTTAAACTTAATGGTCATAGATTTTGTTATTCTAAAATGACTCACTCATTTTCACAAATGTAATGGTGATTTGTTTCACTTAATATTTTTGCTATTTGCATTACATATATTTTATTTGTATCAATAAAACTGAAATTTACAAGAAAACATTTTTTAGAATTCTTTTGTTTTTTTCATTTTCATTCAGCTATACCACTGAAGATTAAATACAAAATAACAGCCTACTGTAGCCATCAACACATATACAACTACTATATCCATTGTCAGTTTAATGCTGCTGTGAGGGGAGGATGATCTGAAGGGTGATCCCCATGATAATAGTAAGTGTATAATTGGGAGAACCGTATGACAGCTCTATCGTTCCTTGCATAAAGATGCCTATAATGCTCATTGCTTTGATTAGTCTAACGTGTAATACTCTATTTCAGGCCCTCTCTGGTCACAGTTAAAAGTTTGATTGGAAATGTGAATCAAGACTGTCTGCCATGATAAAGGTCCAACAAAGAGGAAGTTAACAAGCCAGAACGGGAAGTAGAATAGATGGAAAAAATAAAATAAAAAATACATAGTATATTCCCTTCTATGTAAGCTGTTAATATATGATGAAAAATTTTGATGGAAGTATCCCTTCAAAAGTTATACCCTATTCACCAGATAGGGGATAATTTGCTGATTGGTGGGGGTCTGACCACTGGCATTCCTACAGATTTTGAGAATCGGGTCCCATTCTCTGTCTGAATGGAGTGGCAAGTTGAGGATGCATGCTGCTTCTCCTTTCATTCTCCATGGGACTACTGGACATAGCCAACAACAGCACTTACCAAATCTCTGGCAGTACTCCAGACCTGGGGTTATCTGCTATTTTTTATGACTTATATGCAATTTTATGTATTTTCATGTTTATACCATTCACTCCAGCAGAGGAGGAATGATTGGCAGTGGTTGGCAGGAACAGGGCTTAAGCAATTTTTGCTCCCTTCATGGTGAGGGTGGGCTGGTCCTAATTCCTGCCAGGAAGTTCAAGTCTAGAGAGGAGAGTTCCAGTTCTGATAGTGGGGGAGTGAGCAAGCACATGTAGAGCTCCTGGGTAGAGCTTCTAGGAACCATATATATTCCTCTGTGAGACCAATACTCCAGAGAGATTATCAAAATCAAGAGTACAGCTCCAAGAAAGCATCAGTGCAACAACACAGTGAGTGATCAGTGAAACACAGCTTTACAGACACTGCTGCAAGGTGAGGGACAACAGCGCAGACACCACCACCTACCTAAACCATCTCTAGACCACACAAACATTAAGCCTGTGCTACAATAGACACCCAAATCCACAAGTGCTTGCTAGTATCAGCTTATTGCCACCATACCTCCTCATCTAGTGCCAGAGTAACTGCACTTTGTACTTTATAATGCTGGATGTGCCACAAGTTATATTTTGCATTAACTGAAGAGAGACTTTTATATGTTTACTTGTGGCCTGATTATTTAGTCTACCGTTTCATTGAACTGAACCCCAGGGATGATGGCCTGAGGGAGTACACTGTGAGACAACACCTCATCGGGGCCACTACCACTCACATGCTCTCCACCGGCTACTTGGGGTCTCACTGCAAATAAATAGAGACAACCGGCATGCTCGACCTGCGGCTTCATTCAGATGGGGTAATGCGACCCACTTTCTCGCAATACATGGGGTTTTCGACAAACTTTTAAACTTGGCCCATCCCCTTTAATTCTGTGAGGAATACAGAGCATACTACACTCAAATTCCATACTAGTGTACTATACAGATATACATAGTAAATATGAGCATATGAGTACGGTATTTTACTTTATCTCCTTCAAGGTGAGGAAATTATTTAGTTGTGGTTGATTATAGACTGGGTAGACTACAGATTAAAGGCATTTCGAAAACTATCCTTAGGATAGGCTATCAATACCAGGTTCACAGGGGGCAGGGGATGGGTTGCTGATTAGCAAGTGCCACATCCACTTCACGGCTTGGCACAGTTCTGTATTTATCTTAGTAGTATTGCAGCTCAATGCACCAGATTTGTTTTGAAGTCAACGAGGGGACTGAGCTGAAATTCCACAGAGAGCAACCATCAAAAGTAGTACGGAGCTGTGTGTGAGAAACAATGAAGGGGCACTGTGCTTGCTGGAGCACTGCATCCCTGTAAAGGTTCTTTTTTAGGAGAAGAAAATTACTTTTCTATCCTCAAGATAAGCCATCAATATCTGATTGGTGGGTTTGGACACCTAGGAAGGGTTCACAAACTTTCTAGCAACAATGGATGTATCACTGGCATGACTCAGATATATTGTCAGCTATATATAAATATAAAACTTTAGTGTAGACCTGCCTCTACTGCTCAGACAGCACTTCTGGGATTTTTCTCTGCTGTTCCATTTTATAGTTTTATGATTCAGTCAGAGAACAGGAGGACGGACTCTCGAGCACCTATGTGTGGGATTTCATCACTGAGATGTAGGGGGAAATATTCAGTGAATATCCCAGCACGTGCCACAGAATGAACATTGTTGCAGTAACTGGGTATTCCTCATTTCAATAGGATCTGATATTAAATATTACATCTCCTTTTAACCTCTTAATGACACAGGACGTACCCGTATCTCCTGTGTCCGGTCTTTAAAGATGGCGCCCGCTCCTGCTCCATGCGGGCGCCTTAGCCGCGGGTGTCCGCATGGTTCCTGTAGCAGACACCCGCGGCTAATGTCCACAAACGGCAGCGATGTTGATCGCGGACATTTAACCCCTCAGATGCCGTGGTCAATCCTGACCACGGCATCTGAGTGCGCACAAACCGAAAGTTTTACTTTCGGTTTGCGCTCCGGATCCCCCGTGTGGCGATCGGAGGAGCCGGAGCATGCCTGTAGTAGCCTGGGTTTCTATGAATGAAACCCAGGCAGCTCTGTAGTATTTCCTATGGAGCCTTGCCTGTAATAGGCTTCATAGGAAATATGCGATTGCATTGGAATGTATGAAAATCGCAATCAGATGATTGTAAGTTATAAGTTAATGAAATGTCCAAGTTGTAAGTTAATGAAATGTGGAATCTGATTGGTTCTACTTTACACCAGTCTGATAAATGTCCCCCAATGTGTCCATAATAAAAACACTGCTTCATTTGATTATCTATTTTGGGCAGCTGCAAGAATTCATTGTAGTCCAATAGCTATTTGTTATGGATGTTATGTTTGTGTGGGTGCAACTCTATCATATATCACTGTGGGGTTTACTTCCCGTTTCCTGTTTCTTGTTGGCAGATGCCTGTCGTTAGGCTTATGTTACCAACATGGCTTCTGTGCAGTAATCCTGCGTGCTGTTTTTATTTACATGGCGTCAGAAGTATCTGGATCTGCGCTGCTTCTGCACATTTGCCGCTGAGAGCCTTGCAGCGTGATCATGTGTCTTGTATCCTGTCCGTGAAATTGAGCATTTGACGCAAGCAATAGCAGCATCATGGCAGCTAACGGCATTCCACTGCCTGAGCCGATGAGGGTAATCGGCAACGTTTTTGATAACTGGGACACCTTCAGGGCTGAGTTTGGTGACTACTGCCTCGCCAAAGGATTAAATGAGAAGCCTGCAGCAGTGCAAGCAGCCACTCTGAGGAGGATGATGGGCAGTGAATGCCTCCATGTTAACAAGCATAATCTAACCCTTACAGAGGAGCAAAAAGAGTGACACCAAAGCCATCCTGGATGCATTAGAAACATTCTTTAAGCCTTCTAAATATGTCATATATGAAAGATATATATTTGGCTGCTGCAAGCAAGAAGACGGTGAATCGATAGACAAGTTTGTCAGGCGGCGAAAAGAAAAATCTGCAAGCTGTGAGTATGGCTCTTTGAGAGATGAACTTATTCATGATAAAAATGGTTCTGGGTATCATCGATGAAAACACACGCCGCCACTTGTTGAGGAAACGCGATTTAGACTTGCAAACAGCGCTTGAGATATGTCATACCACAGAACTTACTGACAAGCATATGAAAACTATGGAGCAGGATAAAACGACTTACAATATCAATGTAGCCTCTTCACAACAGCACAAGTTTCAACACAAAAGTCGCTCACACAACTCACCTGAGGAGAAGCCTGCATCATGCAAGTATTGTGGAAGTTTGCATGAACGAGTGAAAGAAAAGTCCTGCATATGGGAAATTCTGTACTGCATGCCGTTAGCCAAATCACTTTGCAAGGGTGTGTGTCTCTCCTGGGACATGAAAGTAAGGAAGCTACACACAATTCAGCAAATGCCTGATTCTGAGGATGCACAACTGTTTAGCACTGGTATGCTTTACTCCTCAGAATGCATTGGTGCCGTAAACACAAAAGTAGTGTTGAGCGAACAGTTCGAGCATAGTTCGGGTTCGTACCGAATTTTGGGGTGTCCGGGACACGGACCTGAACCCGGACATTTTTAAAAAAGTTCGGGTTCAGGTTCGTTGTTCGGCGATTACTTACCGCTTTCTGAAGGGCTGCACAGCAGCCAATCAGCTAGCGTTTTACTTCTTGCCCTAAGAGCCCATCACAGCCATGCCTACTAATGGCATGGCTGTGATTGGCCAAGTGCAGCATGTGACCCAGCCTCTATTTAAGCTGGAGTCACGTAGCGCCGCTCGTCACACTGCTCTGATTAGTGTAGGGAGAGGACGCAGCTTCTGTGAGGGCGAGATTAGGCAGGGAAAAGTCAGCAACAGCACCTAATGAACGGATCGATCTACAGCTGTGAATGATTGAACTTCTGCTAGTTACTTGCTCACTGGTTTTTAGGCTGCACAGAGCGTTTTCTGTCACTTATTTTCTGGGGTGATCGGCGGCCATTTTGTGACTTGTGGTGCACCAGAACAAGCTGCCACCAAGTCCATCAATCCATCAATACTAGTTTTTTTGCTATATCCTACATCAGGGGCTTGGCTGTGCTAATTGTCACCCCTAGAAACTCAGGATAGCAATTTCTATATTTTATTAAGGGGTTAAATACAATTGCCCAAATACCTATCCCCTAAATCTGGTGTTCCAGCTTTGGCTAGCCAAGTATAATACTGTCTGCTGTCTGGCAAAGGATAGATTATTTTATGTGGTGAAATTCAATTGCCAAAATAGCAATACCATAAATCAGTGGTTTCAGCTGTGGCTGGCAAAATATAATAGTGTCCGCCAAAACATATATTTTGTTCTGGGGTGAAATTCAATTGCCAAAATAGCAATACCATAAATCAGTGGTTTCAGCTGTGGCTGGCAAAATATAATAGTGTCCGCCAAAACATATATTTTGTTCTGGGGTGAAATTCAATTGCCAAAATATCAATACCCTGAATCTGGTGTCCCAGCTGTTGCAGGCCAAGATTCATAGTGTCCGCCAAAACATATATTTTGTTCTGGGGTGAAATTCAATTGCCAAAATAGCAATACCATAAATCAGTGGTTTCAGCTGTGGCTGGCAAAGTATAATAGTGTCCGCCAAAACATATATTTTGTTCTGGGGTGAAATTCAATTGCCAAAATAGCAATACCATAAATCAGTGGTTTCAGCTGGGGCTGGCAAAGTATAATAGTGTCCGCCAAAACATATATTTTTTCTGGGGTGAAATTCAATTGCCAAAATAGCAATACCCTGAATCTGGTGTCCCAGCTGTTGCAGGCCAAGATTCATAGTGTCCGCCAAAACATATATTTTGTTCTGGGGTGAAATTCAATTGCCAAAATAGCAATACCATAAATCAGTGGTTTCAGCTGTGGCTGGCAAAGTATAATAGTGTCCGCCAAAACATATATTTTGTTCTGGGGTGAAATTCAATTGCCAAAATAGCAATACCATAAATCAGTGGTTTCAGCTGGGGCTGGCAAAATATAATAGTGTCCGCCAAAACATATATTTTGTTCTGGGGTGAAATTCAATTGCCAAAATAGCAATACCCTGAATCTGGTGTCCCAGCTGTTGCAGGCCAAGATTCATAGCGTCTGCCAGAACATATATTTTGTTCTGGAGTGAAATTCAATTGCCAAAATAGCAATACCATAAATCAGTGGTTTCAGCTGTGG
Organism: Bufotes viridis; assembly: GCA_033119425.1. Taxonomy (NCBI): domain Eukaryota; kingdom Metazoa; phylum Chordata; class Amphibia; order Anura; family Bufonidae; genus Bufotes; species Bufotes viridis. Next base: position 96,478,534 of record CM065589.1, read on the forward strand.
CTGGCAAAGTATAATAGTGTCCGCCAAAACATATATTTTGTTCTGGGGTGAAATTCAATTGCCAAAATAGCAATACCCTGAATCTGGTGTCCCAGCTGTTGCAGGCCAAGATTCATAGTGTCCGCCAAAACATATATTTTGTTCTGGGGTGAAATTCAATTGCCAAAATAGCAATACCATAAATCAGTGGTTTCAGCTGTGGCTGGCAAAGTATAATAGTGTCCGCCAAAACATATATTTTGTTCTGGGGTGAAATTCAATTGCCAAAATAGCAATACCATAAATCAGTGGTTTCAGCTGGGGCTGGCAAAATATAATAGTGTCCGCCAAAACATATATTTTGTTCTGGGGTGAAATTCAATTGCCAAAATAGCAATACCCTGAATCTGGTGTCCCAGCTGTTGCAGGCCAAGATTCATAGTGTCCGCCAAAACATATATTTTGTTCTGGGGTGAAATTCAATTGCCAAAATAGCAATACCATAAATCAGTGGTTTCAGCTGGGGCTGGCAAAGTATAATAGTGTCCGCCAAAACATATATTTTGTTCTGGGGTGAAATTCAATTGCCAAAATAGCAATACCCTGAATCTGGTGTCCCAGCTGTTGCAGGCCAAGATTCATAGCATCCGCCAAAACATATATTTTGTTCTGGGGTGAAATTCAATTGCCAAAATAGCAATACCATAAATCAGTGGTTTCAGCTGTGGCTGGCAAAGTATAATAGTGTCCGCCAAAACATATATTTTGTTCTGGGGTGAAATTCAATTGCCAAAATAGCAATACCATAAATCAGTGGTTTCAGCTGGGGCTGGCAAAGTATAATAGTGTCCGCCAAAACATATATTTTGTTCTGGGGTGAAATTCAATTGCCAAAATAGCAATTCCCTGAATCTGGTGTCCCAGCTGTTGCAGGCCAAGATTCATAGTGTCCGCCAAAACATATATTTTGTTCTGGGGTGAAATTCAATTGCCAAAATAGCAATACCATAAATTAGTGGTTTCAGCTGTGGCTGGCAAAGTATAATAGTGTCCGCCAAAACATATATTTTGTTCTGGGGTGAAATTCAATTGCCAAAATAGCAATACCATAAATCAGTGGTTTCAGCTGTGGCTGGCAAAATATAATAGTGTCCTCCAAAACATATATTTTGTTCTGGGGTGAAATTCAATTGCCAAAATAGCAATACCATAAATCAGTGGTTTCAGCTGTGGCTGGCAAAATATAATAGTGTCCGCCAAAACATATATTTTGTTCTGGGGTGAAATTCAATTGCCAAAATAGCAATACCATAAATCAGTGGTTTCAGCTGTGGTTGGCAAAATATAATAGTGTCCGCCAAAACATATATTTTGTTCTGGGGTGAAATTCAATTGCCAAAATAGCAATACCATAAATTAGTGGTTTCAGCTGTGGCTGGCAAAGTATAATAGTGTCCGCCAAAACATATATTTTGTTCTGGGGTGAAATTCAATTGCCAAAATAGCAATACCATAAATCAGTGGTTTCAGCTGTGGCTGGCAAAATATAATAGTGTCCTCCAAAACATATATTTTGTTCTGGGGTGAAATTCAATTGCCAAAATAGCAATACCCTGAATCTGGTGTCCCAGCTGTTGCAGGCCAAGATTCATAGTGTCCGCCAAAACATATATTTTGTTCTGGGGTGAAATTCAATTGCCAAAATGGCAATACCATAAATCAGTGGTTTCAGCTGTGGCTGGCAAAGTATAATAGTGTCCGCCAAAACATATATTTTGTTCTGGGGTGAAATTCAATTGCCAAAATAGCAATACCATAAATCAGTGGTTTCAGCTGGGGCTGGCAAAGTATAATAGTGTCTGCCAAAACATATATTTTGTTCTGGGGTGAAATTCAATTGCCAAAATAGCAATACCCTGAATCTGGTGTCCCAGCTGTTGCAGGCCAAGATTCATAGTGTCCGCCAAAACATATATTTTGTTCTGGGGTGAAATTCAATTGCCAAAATAGCAATACCATAAATCAGTGGTTTCAGCTGTGGCTGGCAAAGTATAATAGTGTCCGCCAAAACATATATTTTGTTCTGGGGTGAAATTCAATTGCCAAAATAGCAATACCCTGAATCTGGTGTTCAAGCTGTTGCAGGCCAATTGTAAATCTGTCCATAAAGGGATACCTTTCATTCAGGGCCTAAATACTAGCCCTAAAAGAGATATTCCCCTAAATCAGTGGTTACTGCTGTGCCTGGATTAGTGTAATACGCTACATAAATAAATAGGCAGATAGTGTTAGGTGCCTGTAAAAAAGGCCTGAATTTGAAATCAATACATTGGGCCAAATATTTTTTTTCTTATTGTGGTGCTTGGTGAACGGTAACAATGAGGAAAACATCTAGTAAGGGACGTGGACGCGGTCGTGGTGGTGTTAGTGTACCCTCTTGTGCTGGGAGAGGACGTGGCCATTCTGCCACAGCCACACGTCCTAGTGAACCAACTACCTCAGGTTCCAGTACCCGCCAGAATTTACAGCGATATTTGGTGGGGCCCAATGCCGTTCTAAGGATGGTAAGGCCTGAGCAGGTACAGGCGCTAGTCAATTGGGTGGCCGACAGTGGATCCAGCATGTTCACATTATCTCCCACCCAGTCTTCTGCAGAAAGCGCACAGGTGGCACCTGAAAACCAAGCCCATCAGTCTGTCACATCACCCCATGCATATCAGGGAAACTGTCTGAGCCTCAAGTTATGCAGCAGTCTCTTATGCTGTTTGAAGACTCTGCTGGCAGGGTTTCCCAAGGGAATCCACCTAGCCCTTCCCCAGTGGTGGAAGACATAGAATGCACTGATGCACAACCACTGATGTTTCCTGGATGATGAGGACATGGGAATACCACCTCATCGGAGTCCGCACGTCTCTGATGATGACGAAACACAGGTGCCAACTGCTGCGTCTTTCTGCAGTGTGCAGACCGAACAGGAGGTCAGGGAGGAAGACTGTGTGGAAGACGATGCAGGGGATGATGAGGTCCTAGACCCCACATGGAATGAAGGTCGTGCCATTGACTTTCATAGTTCAGAGGAAGAGGCAGATATGACGCATGATTCCTTGCTGTGGGACCTCTCTCCTCTTTCTGGGTGCTAGGCCGAAATAACTGAGAGTGGCCTTCTCCGGTGGTGGTTGATATGACGCATGATTCCTTGCTGTGGGACCTCTCTCCTCTGTCTGGGTGCTGGGCCGAAATAACTGAGAGTGGCCTTCTCCGGTGGTGGTTGATATGACGCATGATTCCTTGCTGTGGAACCTCTCTCCTCTGTCTGGGTGCTGGGCCGAAATAACTGAGAGTGGCCTTCTCCGGTGGTGTTTGATATGACGCATGATTCCTTGTTGTGGGACCTCTCTCCTCTGTCTGGGTGCTGGGCCGAAATAACTGAGAGTGGCTTTCTCCGGTGGTGGTTGATATGACGCATGATTCCTTGCTGTGGGACCTCTCTCCTCTGTCTGGGTGCTGGGCCGAAATAACTGAGAGTGGCCTTCTCCGGTGGTGGTTGATATGACGCATGATTCCTTGCTGTGGGACCTCTCTCCTCTGTCTGGGTGCTGGGCCGAAATAACTGAGAGTGGCCTTCTCCGGTGGTGTTTGATATGACGCATGATTCCTTGTTGTGGGACCTCTCTCCTCTGTCTGGGTGCTGGGCCGAAATAACTAAGAGTGGCTTTCTCCGGTGGTGGTTGATATGACGATGATTCCTTGCTGTGGGACCTCTCTCCTCTGTCTGGGTGCTAGGCCGAAATAACTGAGAGTGGCCTTCTCCGGTGGTGGTTGATATGACGCATGATTCCTTGCTGTGGGACCTCTCTCCTCTGTCTGGGTGCTGGGCGAAATAACTGAGAGTGGCCTTCTCCGGTGGTGGTTGATATGACGCATGATTCCTTGCTGTGGGACCTCTCTCCTCTGTCTGGGTGCTGGGCCGAAATAACTGAGAGTGGCCTTCTCCGGTGGTGGTTGATATGACGCATGATTCCTTGCTGTGGGACCTCTCTCCTCTGTCTGGGTGCTGGGCCGAAATAACTGAGAGTGGCCTTCTCCGGTGGTGGTTGATATGACGCATGATTCCTTGCTGTGGGACCCTCTCCTCTGTCTGGGTGCTAGGCCGAAATAACTGAGAGTGGCCTTCTCCGGTGGTGGTTGATATGACGCATGATTCCTTGCTGTGGACCTCTCTCCTCTGTCTGGGTGCTGGGCCGAAATAACTGAGAGTGGCCTTCTCCGGTGGTGGTTGATATGACGCATGATTCCTTGCTGTGGGACCTCTCTCCTCTGTCTGGGTGCTGGGCCGAAATAACTGAAAGTGGCCTTCTCCGGTGGTGGTTGATATGACGCATGATTCCTTGCTGTGGGACCTCTCTCCTCTGTCTGGGTGCTGGGCTGAAATAACTGAAAGTGGCCTTCTCCGGTGGTGGTTGATATGACGCATGATTCCTTGCTGTGGGACCTCTCTCCTCTGTCTGGGTGCTGGGGCCGAAATAACTGAGAGTGGCCTTCTCCGGTGGTGGTTGATATGACGCATGATTCCTTCCTGTGGGACATCTCTCCTCTGTCTGGGTGCTGGGGCCGAAATAACTGAGTGGCCTTCTCCAGTGGTGGGTGATATGACGCATGATTCCTTTATGTGGGACCTGTATCCTCGGTCTGGGTGCTGGGCTGAAATAACTGAAAGTGGCCATCTCCAGTAGTGGGTGATATGACACATGATTCCTTGCTGTGGGACCTCTCCTCTGTCTGGGTGCTGGGGCCGAAATAACTGAGTGGCCTTCTCCAGTGGTGGGTGATATGACGCATGATTCCTTCCTGTGGGACATCTCTCCTCTGTCTGGGTGCTGGGGCCGAAATAACTGAGTGGCCTTCTCCAGTGGTGGGTGATATGATGCATGAATCCTTCCTGTGGGACATCTCTCCTCTGTCTGGGTGCTGGGGCCGAAATAACTGAGTGGCCTTCTCCAGTGGTGGGTGATATGACGCATGATTCCTTGATGTGGGACCTCTCTCCTCTGTCTGGGTGCTGGGGCCAAAATAACTGAAAGTGGCCTTCTCCAGTGGTGGGTGATATGATGCATGATTCCTTGCTGTGGGACCTCTCTCCTCTGTCTGGGTGCTGGGGCCAAAATAACTGAAAGTGGCCTTCTCCAGTGTTGGGTGATATGATGTTTGATTCCTTGCAGTAGGACCTCTCTCCAATTGATATTGGTTAAATTTTATTTATTTTATTTTATTTTAATTCATTTCCCTATCCACATTTGTTTGCAGGGGATTTACCTACATTTTGCTGCCTTTGGCAGCCCTCTAGCCCGTTCCTGGACTATTTTACAGCCTTTTTAGTGCCTAAAAGTTCGGGTCCCCATTGACTTCAATGGGGTTCGGGATAAAGTTCGGGTCGAGTTGGGACTTCCAGGTGTTCGCTCATCTCTACACAAAAGGCAAGAAATGGTTTGTAAACCTTGTCAGCTGGATTCAGGTGCAACATGTGATGTAATGAGTTTAAAGGACAAAATGAGACTGGCGCCCAGAATACCCCTTCAGCCTAGCAGCACTAAACTAAAGCTGTATTCAGGGGAAACAATGGAATCGTTGGGTCTTTTCCCAAAAAAATGCAGCACACGTGATTGTGTGCACAAATTGCACTTTGAGATTGTGGAAGCTGATCAGAAACCGCTATTATCTGGTTCAACATGTGAGCGCCTGGGACTGCTGCAGTTCACTATTTCTGCTGAGCTGCACAATGTTGATAATCAGCCAGCGGAATCTCTGACTAGGCCGCTGACAAAACAGCATATTCTTCATGCCTACAGTGATGTGTTTGAGGGCCCGGTAATGTCTGTTCCAGGGGTGGTGCGCTTTGAACTTGACCCTGCTATTCCACCAGTTCAGTGTTCCCCCACGGAATGTACCAATAGCTATTAAGCCACAGGTCAAAGCACAACTGGACAAGTATGAAGCTGAGGGACATCTAACTTCAGTATTAAAACCCACAGATTGGATAAGCAACATGGTGGTTATCAGAAAGCATTAAAAAAAATTAGAATCTGTATCGATCCCAAGTTCCTGAATATGGCCCTGAAGTGGTCACTCTACCTAATGCCTACGCTCGATGACATTTTGCACAAACATCCAAAAGCGCGTATTTTCACACTTGTCGATGCAAGAGATGTTTTTTTACAGTGCCAACTAGATGAAAAAAGCAGTTACATAACCACTTTCTGGACTCCTTGGGGCAGAAACAGATGGCTTAAACTTCCATTTAGGGTTTCCGTGGCACCAGAGATCTACCAGCGTAAGCAACATAAACTATTGAGTGGGCTCCACGGAATTAAGCCAAAAGCTGATGACATTCTTATAGTTGGGTGTGGTAACACTGATGAAGAAGCTGAGCGGGACCATGACGAAAAGTTAATAGAGCTACTAGATCGTTGAAGACAGGTGATGCTGAGACTTAGTACGAAGTAATTGCAGTTCAAGGTGCAAGAAGTCCGTTTCCATGGGCATATCCTGCCTTCACAAGGCTTAAAAGTTGACCCAGACAAGATTAAAGCCATTGTGGATATGCCACAGCCTGCTGATGCCAAAGCAGTGGCTTTGTTACATATCTAGCAAAATTCTTGCCACATTTATCTGACGTGTTTGAGCTGTTAAGACGTCTTGTGGACAGAGATGCGGTATGGCACTGGCGTCCCAAACATGACCAGGCGGTAGAGGATATTAAACGCTTGGTTACCTCTGTACCAGTGTTGAAATACTATGATGTCACTAAGCCTGTTACCATACAAAGTGACTCTAGCAAAAATTGGGTTGTTGTCTTTTGCAGAAAGGTCAACCGGTTTAATATGCATCCAGAGCTCTTTCATCAGCTGAGCGAAACTATGCTCAGATTGAGAAGGAATGTATAAGTATTGTATTTGCATGCCAATGCATCCATCATTATCTCTATAAGCGGGACTCCGTTACAGCTGAAACTGACCACAAACCTCTGATAGCCATATTCAAGAAGCCTTTTTTGTGTGCTCCCAAGCGTTTGCAGAGCATGATGCTTACATTGCAGAATTACAACCTCAATGTTGTCTACAAACCAGGTAGTGAAATGTATATAAGCGATGCTTTGAGCAGAGCTACGGTAGATAATATGGCACCTGGAGGTGAGCACAAGTGTCAAACAATTTGTCTGCTGCAACAGGAACAAATTTTCTTTGTCGATATCAATCAAGCAGACTATCTTAATGTCACTGCTCAGCGTCTGCAGCAACTCATACAACACACTGACGGTGATGCAACGTTACAAGCTCTAAAGTCTGTTGTCTTGAGTGGGTGGCCAGATGATAAAGAGGCAATTCCTGCAACTTTACGGGACTATTGGTCCTTCAGAGATGAGATCAGCGTACAAAATGGTATCTTGAACAAAGGCCCAAGGGTCATAGTGCCAAAATCACTAAGAGCAGAGATGTTATGACGAATACACTCTAGCCACATTGGAGGTCAAGCATGCTACAGACAAGCTCTTGATACTCTTTATTGGCCTAACATGCAAGGTGAAATCAAAGATTTTGTCAGTAATTGTCCCATCTGCAATGAATATGCCCACTTACAACAAAAGGAAACTATGATGTCGCATGAGATACCGACACGTCCATGGCAGATCATCAGTATGGACTTATTCAACTACGCAGGCAAAGAATACCTGATGTTAGTTGACCATTATTCGGACTTCTGGGAAATCGACCTTCTTCCTGATTTGTCCACTGAAACCACAATTAAGCGGTGCAAGGCTCAGTTTGCCTGTTATGGCCAACCAGATAAAGTGATCTCTGATACTGGCCCTCAGTTTACAAGCTTGCAATTTAGAAGATTTGCCATCGAATGGGAGTTTGAGCACGTTTCTTCCTCACCACGGTCATCCACAGGCAAATGGCAAAGCTGAGGCAGCTGTAAAGATTGTTAAGAACTTATGCAAGAAAGCACACAGTGATGGTCAAGACTCGTGGAATGCCATTTTGCTTTGGAGAAACACTCCAAACGAAGGCATGGATAGTAGTCTGGCACAAAGACTGATGTCAAGGAGGCTAAAGACTTCCTTACCGGCAGCGAATAAGCTTCTGGAACCTTGTGTTGTACAAGGTTTTGCGGAAAAGTTAAGGCTTAAGAGACAAATGTCAAAGGCTCAATATGATACATCGGCCAGGGATTTGCCAGAGTTGATTATTGGAGAACAAATCCATATGAAACCCTTACCTGGGAATTAAACAGTCCATTAGAGAATGGGTACTTGTTTGCAAACAGTTGCACCACACTAGTATCTAGTGGACGTTGACGGAACTCTCTATCACCGCAATCGTGTGAATTTACGAGTGGTATAAAACTTACGTCGCACAATCTCATTGATAAGCCAGACTCGCTTGGTATAACAGGGACATGTGTGCCCATTGACTGTGAGGAATGTACAGAGGTGGGGCCACAGACCAATGGCAATCCTGAGCAAGCTAGTACATCTACCAGCATCCACGCGCAGAAATTGCCAGTAGGAGGTGAGAAGAGCCCAGTAACTACCGAGAGGGCTAATGGACTCAGTCTACAAGGGCCAGTCGTTACCCGTAGTGGCAGATGTTCAAAACCACCTATGAGACTTAACCTATAGAATATGAATTGAGTTATTGTTATGTCTCTTCAGAATTTACAATGTTCATTTATTAACACTAAAAAGGGGGAGATGTTATGGATGTTATGGTTGTGTGGGTGCAACTTTATGATATATCACTGTGGGGTTTACTTCCTGTTTCTTGTTGGCAGTTGTCAGTTGCCTGTCATTAGACTTATGTTACCAACATGGCTTCTGTGCAGTAATCTCGAGTGCTGTTTTTATTTACATTAACATGAAACACTATTGGGCCATGTACACAATGGGTCTGTACAACCTTGAAGTTGTATTTAGTCATAATAAAGAAACCAAGTCTACAGGCCTCTACTGTACCACCATATGTATCCTATTTTATATGGAAGCATATAGAGGTTAATTCTGTTTGATTCTGTACATATAGAATAAAGGCAGTGGTTACTGTTCAAGATGGTAACGGAACTGCAGGGGCCCATGGTGCAGAAAGGAGCCTCTGGGTCTAACTAGACCCTATAAATAAATAGCAGAGTGATTAGTACCATGGCTCATTTGCATTTAACTAGGGCTACTATGTGACTGAATTGCAGAGGGACACATTTTTTGACTTTTTTTAAAAGAAGGGTTGAGAATGGCATGGAGGGAGAGTGTGTATTTTATTAAAAGTTCAAAAAAATTAAAAACACTATTTCTTTACATTTTTCTATAGCAAATTGATAGCTATGTCTATGAGGCTTCTAATGCGGTATAACACAACCAGCAAGATCACATGTGAAAATCCAGCTCACCGATGTGTGACCTGAGGAGGCATGTGAGGACTCAGGGGGGTATTTATTAAGACCGGCGTTTTAAATGTCGGTCTTAATAACCCCTATATTTGGCTGTAGATTCATTGACGTTATGAAGAGGTGTCGGCCTCTACATAACTTCAACGCGTCCAGCGCCAGCCTAAATGTAAGACACCTTCCTAATTGTCTTACATTTAGACCATTTTTACATCTAAAACAGACTATAAGACAAACCTGACTATAAGACACACTCAAGGTTTAACCAACAAAAAATGAAAGAAGCACCAATTCAGTGTAATACACTGTAAGGCATAAGTAGTACACTGTATTATAGAACCAATCAGAAGATCGCCTATCAAAATGCTCTTGTAGGACTAAAAAACTGTAAAAATATAAGTAAAAGTTTTATAAATTAAAAAAATCTCCAAGATAAAAAATACATCTTTTCCCATTGATAAAATGCTTTTCAATGGTAAAAAGTTGCAAAAAATAACCCCCACACACATTTGGTATTGCTGCATCTGTAATGATGCACACTACACAATTATCATGCAATTTATTCAGCACAGTGAATTCCATAAAAATAAACAAATAAAAGCTGGATTTGTGTTTTTTGCTTATTTGCCACCAAGAAAGAATAAAAAAGTGATCACAGAAGAAAAAGAAAAAAGTTATGTTTTTGCACCAATGCCAAAACCTTTTTTTTTGTTCACAAAAAAGGAATCTTATTGTGCAAAAGTAGTAAAACCTAAAAAAAAACATGTATTTGGTATCGCTCTAATTGTACTGACCCCGATAATAAATTTATCATGTTATTTATGTAAAAAAATGAACCGTGCAAAATGTTGCTCACCCAGCAAGAAAGAGTTAATAAAAAACGGTGTCTTCCACAGTAAACAAGCCCTCGTATGGCTACATTTAGGGGAGTGACTACCATAGCAGACCATGCGACTGCTATGAGTCTCAGGGCAAGAAGGGGCCCAGTCTTAGTTGGGATAATCTCCTCTACTACTGGGGGTGAAAACTAGGTCAGGACTCTACCCTATAAAGAAACAACTTTTAGCAAATGAGGCAGTGGACAAAATGGCCCAAGGGCAATTGAAAGGGGTTTAGGCAGAAACCCTTCTGTCCTGTGTGGGGGGCCTGGTTTGATCCTTGCTATGGGGCCCTTACTTCTCTATGTACTCCACTGGCTACATTGATGGGAAAATAAAAAAAAGTTATTCAGTAGCTCTTAGAATGCGACACAGAAAAAATTAAAAAAATTGCTTAGACACTAAGGCCTAAAACAGGCTAGTCAATAAGGAGTTAAGGAAGCAGTCAAGGAGCTATGGCACTGCAAAACGCTCCTGCAGTCTTAAAGATGTAGGCACGTTTTAGCAAGACTTTTTCTTGATAAAAAGTGTGTCTTATATTCCAATAAATAAAGTATTTTCGTCTGCAGTACAGACGAGAATAGGACGTGTTCTATCATTTGTAGAATGGCCACACAGATCCACAAAAAATATAAAAAATATGAATGTGTGCATGGTCCCATAGAAATGAATGGTTCAGTGTGCTGTCAGTATAAAATGTGGATAGCACATGGATAAAAAATATCATGTGCAAAAGGTCTTATACTGAATATTGGACACTAAGAGACAACTTCACTAATTATTTGAGAAGTTTATCTACAACAGGCATGCTCAACCTGCGGCCCTCCAGCTGTTGCAAAACTACAACTCCCATCATTCCCTGACAGCCTACAGCTATCATCCTGCAGAAGGGCATCGTGGGAGTTGTAGTTTTACAACAGCTAGAGGGCCGCAGGTTGAGCATGCCTGATCTACAACATGCAGCAGGGATTCCACTACAGTTGTGGTGCGTCAGCCTCCAAGGGAAGCGAGGTAGAAGGCCTGGGGAGGATGGGAGTGGTTGAGACAAATGAGGGTAGTTGTAGTCCTCACAGTTGCTAATTCCAACCTCACTTTCCCCTCGGCCATGGCTGCTGCTGGGGATGAAGTGGTGCAACCTCTCTTTCTCTCGGAGCACACCCTGAGATCGGAGCTTGAGGCTGGGGTGCCCTTGATGGTAGATGTTTGGCAGGGTGCAAGGCAGGAGGCTAGTTGCAAGGGGCCAGCAGAAAGTAGAGACAGGAACCAGGCTTGCTTGGTTAGAACAAATAAAGTTGCTGTTTACTGAATAGATGATGAGAGTTGCAATGCAAATATGAGCAATAGGCACTGTTTTAAGTATTTCACAAGGCAGTAGTTCTCCATAAGGCTGGCAGTACAATGTTCCCATCTAAGTCTCTCTAGATATCCCATGCAATCTTTCCAAACTCTGAATATACTTTCTGCTGTTCCCAGTTACGGGATACTGTCCTTCAAAGGATGGCCAGTCCATCCCAGAAGTGTGGCAGGCATCAGAAGCAATTAGCCTTGTCCACAAGCAGTATCATATTGCCATAGTCTTTTGCCATAAACATGTGTTTACATAACTGTCTTAGTCCAGCACAAAATAGCCCGATTTGACGTGTGAAAGTCAAACAAGTGATAGAAAGAAGAACCACTCTAATGGCGCCAATCCCTAAGGTAAAGTATATTAAGAACGTAATCCACTTTGGTAAAATAGGTCAATAGTAGGCGGCTTAAATAAAAGCATCATAATGATACAATCAGAATGTTAAAAGCAGACTCACTTCACCCAGGAGGGTATTGTGGGATAAGCACAATACACCCACATTGGCACCTCCTGTGCCTGGGTCGCCTGTAGACGTCTCAGAAAGGACGGAAAACACTCTATGGAGTTTTCTGGAACTTTTCTTTATTCCAATAGCCAGGGTATGGGGAAGAGAAGCACAACGCGTTTCGGGGTCAGTAGAAGGGACCCCTTCATCAGGAGCAATAGAAAAAGGAAGTGACAGTGGTACATTTATGCAATAGAAATAAAAAAATAAAATAAAACGCCAAAGGCACAAGACGGCGTCACTTCCGGTAGGAATGACCACATTTCCGGTCTTCGGTCTTAAACATAAAATATACAAATAATAATAAAACATTTTATGAACAATAGGAAGGTAAAAGAAATAGATCTGTGTATACAGGTTAAAAAAGGTAATCAAATAAACATTAAATACGGTCTACGGCACCTATGATGAAGCACTTCCGGTATCCGATGTGCGTTCCACCTTGGAACGCACCGGAAGTATCGGGCTCAGTTAGAAGCTATATACATTATAGTTAATAAATATTGATGTATAGCGGGAGGTGACTAGTAGATTATGATAAAAACTTACATAATAAATAAAAAGATAGCGGCTAGATTCAGAGGGGGCTGTGCTGGAGTTAATCGGAGCTCCGGTCACATGACCGGAGGTCACGGGGTCGGCTTCCAAACCTGCTCTGCGTATCAGCTTGGAGCGCAGAGAAGGGGGTAATACTGAAGTGTGGGTTGGGCCTGGGCTAAACAAGCTATAGAACGGGGGAGAGCTAGAGGATTATATGGAAACGGGATGTAGTGAGTGAGAGCGGGGCTCCGGTCACGTGAACGGGAGGTCACGTGATCGGAACTACCCGGAAATAAAGGATTGAAATTTAATAGCGATGAATTTTGGGAATTTCATAAGAATTGCATATAGGGATTTCAAAGGAAGGAAAAAAAAGATGGTGATTGGGTAGATCTGAAGGTAGAACATAAAATGGGGGTAAATTATGCGGTGTTAGGCTAACGTGATTAATTAATCACGTGCCCAAAAGGTACATCAGTGGAAGGGATACTAGTACAAAAAATGTAATAAATAATGCTGAAATTTAAAAAGATGAAGTTCAAATGTGCAATCTCTGGGTATGGCTATGGAGAATTGGTTGGGATGCCAAAAATCAGGGATGGTTAAAAGTATTAGTCTTTACATTACCAAAAAAAGATGGTACAGGAGTTTAACGGGGTATCAAAGACATAAATGAATTGGATAAGGTTATGTAAAATTAATAAAATAAATAAAATGGTGCATCAATTGTCCAAAGAGCCCCTAAATGAATTCGTAAAGGAATACATTTTTACATTCGTGTCATACAGAGGGGGGAGGTAAGCTTCCTATCTCTAAAAGGATACTATAGAAAATAACAGAATACATAAATATAATAATTATAAATATAATTAAGGATCATAGAGTTCACAAAGAATACTTCTAAAAAGTTAAGAATATTAAGAATGAACCACTGGGAGTCATAAAAGGGAAGTAATGCATTGGGGATATGAATATGGGTTTTGAGCTAGGGCAACTTCCACCCGGGTAAAAGCAATCTTGGAGAGGAGTTTCGGTTGAAAAGGACAGCATATAACATAGTTTAATAGTTGGAATACTCTAGACTTTCATTCAACCCAAATGGGGATAATGGATTAAGGGTAAAAATCCAGAACATTTCTTTTTGACAGAGTTCTTGATAGGATGAAGAGACCATTTCTATGGGGGTAACCCTGAGGTCATTGGTCATTCCTTCGTGATGTTCCGCAAAGTGGCGTGATACACTGTGTGTGGGGACTTTTCAGTTGATGTTAGAAAGATGTTCGCACATACGGTCCCTTAGTGTTTGGGTAGTCCTGCCCACATACTTAAGGCCACAGTTACACCTAAGGAGATAGATGACATTTCTGGATCCGCAATTGAGCTCTTGTTTGAGCTGCCAAGAGCCCGTCTCGTCTTCTAATGGAATTTCTTTGGTGCCATGGGCTATCATTTTGCAGCACTTGCATTTTTTAGTGCCACATTTGAAAGCTCCTTTTTTGGTCGTATTCTGAAGTAGGGTCTTTAAGGTGTTGTTTGCGGGCCGAATCTTGGGGCAGGAAGGGGCTAAGATGTTCTTAAGAGTACGGGCTCTCCGGAAGGTAATGCCTGGTTGTTTTGGGAGGATATCTCTTAGGACAGGGTCTTTTAAAAGAATGCCCCAATGTTTTGAGAGTAGTTTTCTAATAACTTGATGTTGGGTGCAGTACCTGGTAATAAGGTTGAATTGGTGCCGGTTCTGATCAGTGTTTTTACTAGGGGCAGCTGATAAGGCTTCTTTTTGTTCAAGTTTGAGAACCCGTTGGCTAGAAGCCTTAATTAAACTTTTTGGGTAACCCTTTTCTAAGAAACGGTCTTTCAGAATGCCTAGTTGTTTTGTAAGGGTTTTGTTCTCGGAGCAGTTTCTCCAGATACGTTTCATCTGCCCAAAAGGTATGTTCTTTTTCCAATTCGCATGGTGACAGCTGGAATACTCAAGGTAGCTGTTGGCGTCAACTCTCTTGAAGTGGGTACTGGTACAGATTTTGTTGTTGGTGATCTCTATGCGTAAATCTAGAAAGATAGCTGTCTTGGGGTCAGATTCAGAAGTGAAATTCAGGCCCCAGTCGTTCTGATTAAGTGTCAAGATGAGGTCCAGGAGATCTTGGGGAGATCCTCCCCAGATAAAGAAAATATCATCGATATAACGTCGATATAGGATAATATCTTTATTTGCTAATAGGCCCATGTTCTCTGCAAAGTGGCCAACGAATAAGTTAGCATAGGCCGGGGCGAATTTCGTACCCATCGCGGTCCCCCTGGTTTGTAGATAGAAAGTGTAATCGAAGGTAAAGTAGTTGTGCCCTAAATAAAGCTTATTGCTCTTAAAATAAACTCTTTCTGGGTGATGGCCATGATTGGGTCTAAACTCAAGAAATGTTTGACTGCTTGGGTCCCCAGAGTGTGTTGGATGTTGCTGTATAGGGAAGCAACATCCAGAGTAACTAAGGTGTAATGTTCCTTCCAGTCTACAGTATTTAGCGTGTTCATGAGATCTGTGGAATCCCGTAAGTAAACGGGCAATTGGACAACATATTTTTGCAGAAATTTATCAACGTAAGCAGAGAGATTTGTTGTTAATGAATTTATCCCAGAGATTATGGGACGGCCAGGGGGATTGGTGAGGGACTTGTGGATTTTCGGAAGAAAATAGAACCGGGCTATGGAGGGATGGTGACAAGTGAGGAATTGTTTTTCTTTCTTGTTCAGGATATTGGTTATAGAACCATAGGTAATCAATTCTTGGAGTTTCTTTTTGAAAATAGGGGTGGGGTCTTTAGCAAGGACTTTATAGTAAATATTATGCAAAAGTATTCTCTTTGATTCAAGGAGATAATATTCCCGGTCGAGTATTACCACTCCTCCCCCCTTATCCGCGTTCTTAATCACAATCTCCTTATTGCTCTTTAGGGTGATTAGGGCTTTCCTCTCTTGTTTAGTGAGATTGTGTAGGGTGGGAGGGTTTTCAACTTTGGTTAAGGTCTTAGCCTCATCTAGAATAATGTTGAGAAAACTTTCTAGATGTGGGCCTCTACTGTGTAGAGGGTAAAAGGTGGATTTCATGTTCAGTCCTGAGGGGATGGGTTGCAAAGTGGTGACCGTCATGTTGTTCGGGAGGGCTAATGTAGTGGCTGGGGGGATTGTGTGTGTATTCCCAGGAGTAGTTTTGACGTTATCAAAAATGGGGATAGTGTTCTCCCCTTTTCGGTGTTTAATGGCAAAGTGCCTCTTTAAGGTGAGTTTGCGGACCCATTGATTCAGTTCCACAAATACTTCGAACGGATCCATAGTTTTTGTTGGGCAAAAGGATAGACCTTTGCTCAATAGGTTTAGTTTGTTTGGTTTCAATTGGTACTTGGAGAGATTAAAGATACCTTTATGCAGGCTACTTCCAGTTGGTAAGGGGATCTTAGTATGGTCTTTTTCCTGGATGGTGGATGGGGATATGGTGTGGATTGGAGTTGTGTGGTTAATGCTTGGGGTTTTAATTTTTTCTTTAGGGGTGTGTCTGGATCTTCCTCCTCTACATCCACGGTATCGTTTTTTGTTCTTTTGCGAGATTGAGAGATTGGGCTGAAGAATTGGGTAATCTTTTGATTTTGAAGATGGTGGGGGGTTGGAGGGGGGATTGGGCCTGTGGGGGTGAAGAAAGGACTTAGAATTTGTATGCTTGTTAGCACTGGTCTCGCAGGGGAGGTCCCTAAAAAAGTATTGATGGAGGTTGGTGAGGTTTTTCCTAAAAAAAAGGGTTCTCTGAGAGGTTGGGGGGTATGGCTAAAAAAAATTCTGACTGATTGGTGGAGACTGAATGTGTGGAAATGTCGTTGGTGAGGAATTTAGGGGATTCATCTTTTGTTGTGGATAGGGTGGGGGGGGGGGAGGAAGGTAGTTTTTCATGGGATGATTAGTCCAGCACAGCCTTTTTAAATGGTCCTCAACCTTCTCTCAATATTCAATACTTATTTCTCTCAGAGGTAGGTCTTAATAAAGTTACTCTCTCTCTGACAGCTTTTTACCTTCAGAAATTGTGTTTTCTTGGAGAACAGCACACCAAAGCAGTGTTTTTACTGTAGCTTAATCTGCTTGGAACTTTCTAATGATAGCCGGGTGATAATAGGACAAGTCCATAACCTGGCAACTGTAACTAAGACTGCCAGATTAACAGTTTCTTCCCATACATAGCCTTTTGGTGTTCACAGTGAATAAACCACAATCGGCATCCCAGTAGACATTTTATAGTGTTGAACCTATTAACCCATTAGTAGTGAATCACAGTATTTAGCCTTTAGCAGTGATCCACTGGGTCACTGTACAATATTTTACTGCATACAGAAGCTTAATCATCTATATCAGATGGTGTAGTCCAAAACCCCACATTCCCACGTTTTGGGCAGCACCGTTGACGGAAACTATACAGTGGATGGAACCGAAAACACAAGGTTCCATATACTGTGAAGTGGCCTTGTCAGGATACTGCAGCTCACCACCAATCCAAATAAATGGGAGCAGAGCTACAGTATGGAGGTGCCAGAAGCTACACAGTGGACAGAGCCTTCCATTCAGTGTTACAGTTGCCGGTGTCTGCCCAAAACAGCTGATTGGTACATAGGGGTGTTGGACACTCACTGATCTGATATTGATGACCTTAGTATCTAAGTACAGGAAGACTCCTTTAATCTTTGCTCTATGTCCCCCTCGCCTCTGTGTTTGCCCCTCAATGAGGGTAGCAATAAAATGTGGATAATAACACATTGAAAAGTATGTTTATTTTACCAAAAGTGTATCCATGTTTTAATAATAGAATATCAAATATTGTATCAAAGATTTTATTCAAACCCGGATACAAGGATTACCCTTATTTCCCCATATCAGGAGATATCTATATGTATTGTTTTCCTTTTAATTGAAAATGCATCATTTATGATCAGTCGTCATCACACATACTTTATACTGCGACACAAAACAGGCCAAGAGTCAGCACACAATAAATAATACCATAGCGTGACAACATGACATACAGCACAGGCTATCCTACACTATACATCATTCCACATTCAGACAGTGATAAGGTATGGGGAGTGGGAAAAAGGGGGTAAGGAGGGGAAATCACATGTCCAAAACTTTATTGCAAGAAATAGGGATAGGGGAGAATGGGAAAGAGAGGAGTGTTAATCCTCTTCTTCATCACGTGTGGACTGTCCAAGATGAAAAAATCTCTAAGCAGGCTGTGGATCTGCCTCCAGCAGGTCACGATGGATATACTTTCATTTTTCAAAATGAGGCGATTCCTGGCAAGCTTAAACCCTTCATAAAGCATTGGGCCTTCTGGATTGTCCCAACAGTTTGTATCACAGGAAATAATCCATAGAGTACCAATATGTATGCTAGGCTGTTTCTGGGAGTCTCTGACTTCATGTTCCTGGCATCCAACAGACCATTTGCAAAGGGGCAGTTGCAAAGCAGGTGCAAAGATGTTTCATTTGTGAATGGGCACCTGGGTCAGAAGCGGGTTTTGCACAGTTTGTGGGCATGTATGTGCAGCGAGCCCCAGTGGATGGGAGTGGTAGTGGTCCTGATAAAGTGTTGTGTCACTATGTACTCCCTCAGGCCATTGCTCCCTGGAGTGCAGTAGAAATGTAGTAATAAAGAATGAGACCAGAATTATATGTATAACAAGGTCTTGTTTTACGAAGTGCAATGTGGATCTTCAAATACATTCAATTGCAGTACATTTTTAGTAACAATCTTCTGGCACCAGTAAGGATTATGGAGGCAGGTTGGACAGCTGCAATTTAGCACTTAGCTGGTACTGGCCTAGTAATGTTCTGGATGATGGGTGTCTTAGTCATAATCCCTCACCTCACAGCGGTGTCTTCAACTGCTGGATGGAGCTGTTCACTCTGCTGTCTGTCTTCTCAAGGATTCACTTGAAGATTTGATATAGCTGATCTCTCTGGAGAACAATTTAAAGGAGCAGGAGCTCCTTTTCTTCTCTGTCTGGATAGGAACTCCCCCTCCTGGCAGGAAAAGACCAGCCAACTCCTACCAAGAGGGAAGGGACAGGGTAGTTAACACTGTTCTTGTCAACCTTTGCCAACCATTACTTACTGGTACTAATGGCCATAACATACTGTATATAATACAATTGTAGTACCCCCAGGTCTGGGTTACAGCCCATGAATGATCTGAGAGGCAGGCCCTCTTAGATGGCCATCCATGACAAGTCCTTGTGTCCATTAATCAATCTGCCATACTGTATCTTGGGCTTTCACAGGTTGAACTTCAGGCCCTCCACTTGATGCTTCATCAGGTGACGTCTCCTTAGAACCAGGGAACATGCCAGTTGTAAAGGAAGGAGTTCCACTTGTCCAAGCCAATCCCCATTGGGGAAGGAGGAAAAATTAGGACATGGGCTTGCCCGCACAGCAATTTGCAGAGTACAGCAAACACAATCATATATACTACATCCTCAGTAGAGTGGGAATGTCACGGATGCCCTTTCTACCGTGTGAGGCTCATTTAGAGCTCCAAATGAAGAGAGAGGCCCATACCTGTGCAGTGTATTGGAGCACAGGTAGAACTTTGTTACGCCAGATGAGTGCTTTTCCCTTAATAGTAAGCTGTCTGTCAATTCCAAGACTTGAGGTTCACGCCTTCCTTTCACCCAGAATTTTGATGAAGTCCCTGGTTAAACCCAATAATTTACCTTCTATGTTTCAAAAGGAATCTGTTGCCAGTTTTTTGCACCCCTGTTTGCTGAGTATAAACTGGTGATGGAGACCCTCATTGACACACTGGGTCACTTACCTTTTTTGGCCTAGTTAATTATTTAAAATCCTTTTTGAGAACCTACTGTACAGTGCGAGCGATGGAGTCCCGAGATTCATGAGCTTCGGCTCCTGCCATCTTGCGGATGATTGACTCATGCTCAGTAGAGATTATGTGATTTTATGCCTGACCAGGACCTTGGTTTGTGATTTGCATTTTTGCAAAATTTGGGTTTTAAGTGTTATCTGGGATCTTTGTGATGAAAATGAGCGTGGCAATATGTATTTAAAAGTAACTCCACATGTTCATGAATAAAAGGGGAATCATAGCAAGCAACAGGTTTGTTTTACCCATATAAGGACCATCCGGACAAGATAACGCTAAAGTATCTACAGTACTTCAATGAGGATGTAGGACAGGTGGAAGGAACCTTAGGCTAGGGCTACATGGTGCCATGTGACTTCTTGTCGCCGAAAAGTCGCAAAACATTTTTTTATAATGGTAGTCAATCGCTCTGCGACCTGCTGCAACTGCAACACGACAGTCGCAAAAAATCCATTCAAGTTGGATTTAGGTGCGACTGTTGCACTGCAGTCGCAGCAGGTCGCATGTTGCAGTGTGACATGTCGCAGTGTAGCCCTAGCCAACATGCATTAACCCCAGTACAACAAAAAAATGAAAAGTAATTGAATGGCACTATAATAGCCCTTGTCTCATCCTGATCATCCAAAACTGTTATAAATCAATTTATAGGCAAATTTCACCAATTTCACCAATAGAAAAAATAGATTATTTTTCCCACCCTTTTACAGTTTTCCTCTAGTAATGTTTAAAATGAAAATCTTTCTATAGAAGACATAGCGACCGCAGAATCTACCGTAAGTGTTTTCAGATAGAGGAGAAATGAGATCACTTATTGCCAATGTTTTCACAGGGCAGTTGGGGGTCCGGTGAAGACTTCCAGGTCTGCCCTTTGTGTATGCCTATTAGGCTACATGCACACGACAGTTGTTTTTCTCGGCTTCCGTTTCAGTTTTTTTTGCGGATAGGATAGGAACCCCTTGATTTCAATGGGTCAGCAAAAAAATGCTAACAGTTCATCCGTTTGTGTTCCGTGTCCGTTGTCCGTGTTTCCCTTCAGCAAAAAATGTAGTGCATGTCCTACTTTTTTCTCATTTGCGGACGAGGATAGGCATTTATTACAAGGGATCTGTGAAAACAAAGGAATCCTCCCAAAAAAACTGATGGACCATCAGTTTTTTTTCGTGGATCCCAATTTGCGGACAGCAAAAAACAACTGTTGTGTGCATGTAGCCTTAGGCTGTGCTAGAGGCATTGGCTGCCTGTCAATTTCTAGTGAAAGTATAGTAGTACACTGTACTACTTAAGTAGTACAATATACTATGTGAGCAATCAAAGGATCGTATGTCAGAGCCCCTATGTGGGACTAATAAGTATAAAATCAAGAGTTAAAGAGTGTAAAAAAAAATCTGCAAGTTAAAAAAACACACCAAAAGTAAAAAAAAAAAAAATCCCCTCCACATATTTGATATCGCCATATTTATAATGACCTGAACTACACAATTATCATGTAATTTTTCCTGCACTGTGAACACCATCAAAAAATGTCAGAATTCTGGTCAGAACGGCAGGACAAGGAGCCTTGGTAGCTAAGTCAGACATCGAAGCGGCTTTCCGCCTGCTTCCGATACACCCAGATTGTTATTATCTGCTAGCTTGTATGGTAGACTACTATGACACTTGCCTGCCGATGGATTGTTCCATCTTGTGCCATTTTTTCAACTTGTTCAGCACTTTCTTAGAATGGGTTATCCGTTATGAAACGGTTTATCATTCCATCATCCATTCCCTGGATGATTTCCTTTTCGTTTCCCCAGGGAAGTCACACCAATGTCAATTTCTGCTGGACACTTTTCATTTCTTTTCATAGCACGTTCTTGCGTCCCCTTGTCAGAAGACAAGATGTTTGGCCCTACCATCACCTTTTTAGGTATCAAAATCGATACCTCCCTGATGGTTATACGACTTCCCCAGGATAAGTTAGAGAAACTGTTGGGTTTGATCGAAGGGTTTTGTTCAGTCAAATCAGTCACGTTACGCCAGATGCAGGCCCTGCTTGGGCTTTTGGTGTTTGTCTGCCGAATCATGCTCATGGGTCGGGTTTTTTCACGCCGCCTTTCACTGTCCACCTGCGGTGTTAAAAAACCGGAGCACCATATACGCTTGACCACTGGCCTTAAGCTGGATTTACTGGTTTGGTGAAACCAGTAAATCCTGTTTCTGTCTATCGACGTGGTGGGAACTATTGATTTTGGTGCCATACTCGGTTCTGAGTGGTGTGCTGCCCCATGGCCAGATACTTACTCCAACATTACACTCCTTGAACTTTTCCCCATCATCGTTGCCATCAATTTATGGGGACACAAACTCAAGAACCAACGAGTGTGTTTCTGGATGGATAACATGGCTGTTGTGTTCTATATTAATAAGTTGACCTCTTCATCACCTCCCGTACTGGCTCTGCTCCGGCATTTAGTTCTCTGTTGTTTGGAGCTCAATATCTGGTTTCGGGCCTGCCATGTCCCTGGCATCCACAATGCTGCTGATGATGCTCTTTCCAGTTTAAGTTGGCAGGAATTCCGGAACTTGCTGGAGGCAGCCAAGGAAGGCTTACTGTGCCCGCGGAAGCTATGGAATTTGCTGGTCACCATTTGATGTCCCTGGTGAGAGTGTCCGTAACACCAGCAACTTGGAATGGTCATGGTAAGGAGTGGGCAGAATGGTGGGCGTGGATTGGTGATGCAGCAGTTGGGGATCTGCCAGCTGCCAGGTTAGAAGTGACTATTTCATATATTTTATGGCTGTGGGACAGAGGGGTTTATGCTGTAGTAGCCCAGCGAAGGCTTTCTGGCGTTGCCTTTTATTTTAAATTGTGTGGTTGGCCCGACGTTACCAAACATTTCCTCATCCGCCAAGCCCTGGATGGAGCAAGGAGTATGTCCGTTGTGAGCACAGACGGCCAATATAGTATGCCCTATTAACCCGTTTATGTGACATGTAGCCAGCCGTCTGCTCCTCCTCATCTGAAGTCGTGTCGTTCCGTGCAGTGTTTTGCTTGGCTTTTTTCGCTGCCCTTAGAATCGGGGAGCTGGTGTCTCAATCGCCTCCGTCCGGGTGGTTTGCTTGTTGGCGATGTAGTCCTTAGTGATTCCTCCCTCCGTATTTTCATTCGACGCTCAAAAACTGACATTTTAGCGTGGGGTGCTTGGCTCCCCTTATTTAATGTTGAGGGCCCAGTGTGCCCTTACGCAGCAGTGTCAGATTTGTTGGAATCGCGCGCCCTTTTACTTCATTCCGACGACTCCCCACTCACAAGTTTTCAGTTTCACTCGGTTTTCCACCATTGCCTTACGGTCTTAGGCCTCCCCACCTCTGAGTTCGGGACCCATTACTTCCGCATAGGGGCAGCTACGGAAGCAGCCATAGCGGGTCTCTCGGAGTCTGAAGTCCAACATATTGGCAGGTGGAGGTCAGCATGTTTTGACTCATATGTTCGTCCACACTTATTAACCACCTAACTGTTTTACCCGAGTCCAGCTTGGGCAGTGGGAAAAGTAGCTAACTGGAGGGGGAGGACTGCTTCAGATGCTGCTATCTCTTGAATGGTAGCAGCTAGAAGCATGCAACTGGTCTTGTTTGAAAGCTGACAGTCCGGGCTAAAGTACAAGCAACAGAGGAGAAATCACTTGCCAATTTCTACTAGTGATTTATTCTCCTGTACTGAACGTATTGCTGTCATTCTGGTATTGTCTGAAAGCTTGGGTTATCAGCTTTCAAACAAGAACAGTTGCATGTTACCAGTCAGGAGATATCACAATCTAAAGAGCCCTCCCCCTCCAGTTAGCTACTTTTCCCACTGCTAAAGCTGGACTGGGGCAAAACAGTTAGGGGGTAAATTTAATTTTTATTTTTAGATACTATCCAGCCCACTATCTGCTTCATCAGCCATTCCTTTATATTTTGGGCGGGCCAGCGTTCTGAATACCAGCCGGGGGGCCGCAGTGTCGGCTTTCTGAATGTCCAAGTCACATGGCGAGGTGTTTGGGGCTTACACTGGTCCCAAGTCCTGTCTGAAGCAGTTGAGCTAAGTAGAGTCGCCTGCTCTCTGGTTGTTTTAGTCATACATGCCGGGGGTAATGACCTCTGCCTGCTAAAATTGGCAGTGCTCATTACAGTTATCAGAGCGGATCTAGAACGGCTTCCTTCCTTTTTTCAGGAGTTCGTCAGAGTCTGGTCTGAAATTATTCCTAGGGTGACTTGGTAAGGAGCTAGGGATGCGCATGCTATAGAAAGGGGTAGGCGGACAGTCAATGCGCGTATCGCACATTTTGTACAATCCAGGAATGGCGTGGTAGTGTGACACCGCCAGCTGGAAGGCGATAACCTGCGACTGATGAGGCCGGAAGGTGTCCACCTCAACGACATCGGCCTGAATATTTTTCTCTCTGGCTTGCAAGATGGGGTGGAGCAGGTGTTGTTCTTGTTGGGTGGGGGTCGGAGCGCCTTGTAGAGGTACACGGTTCCTCCATGGAGATGATGAGTCAATTTAAGAGGAAGAAGAAGAAGGACATACTGCTTCTTTATACTCCAAGTCACTGTTTGGTATTAGAAGAGTTGGATAGTTGAAAAAAAAAATCAATTTGTAACTGACCCTGACCCAGCAAAGATGGTTGTCATTAGTGTTGAACACGAATATTCGAATCGAATATCGAATTTTAATCGCGAATTTCACAACTTTGAGAATTCGCGAATATTTTGAATATAGTGATACATTCGTAAAAACGAATATTCGTCTATTTTTTTTCATCTGAACCCATTACCTGCCTGCTTCTTGCTTGTGGGCCAATGTGAGAAGGCTGCAATAGCTTAGTCTGTAGTAAATTATTATATTCTTCATTATTTAATTTATTTCATCTTATGCAAAAAATCGGCAATGTAATATGCGCATTAATTGAGTAAGGAAACTTTCCTATTGCGTTGGCTTGCTAGAATTAGCGAATATGCAGAATATAGTGTGATATATATTTGTAAAAACTAATATATTTTTTTTTTTTATCTGAACCCATTAGTAAATGTAATGGCTTCAGAATCGTGTTACGAATTTGCATTATGCGATTTTTAAATTGACAATTTTTCATAATCAACAGAATTATCTTGAATACGAATATTCGTGAATATATGGCGAATATTCTACCACATATTCGCAAAATATCGTAAATTCGAATGTTGCCCCTGCCGCTCATCACTAGTTGTCATGCGTATTTATTTGTCATTGCTACAAGCCGTCCAAGGGAAGGGCGTTAGGGGTTTAATTCTCGGCAGTCTTGAACTCTAGAGGTTCTTAGTGGATGTACTCCTATCTCACTGTCTACATGTTGAGTTTCTTTTTGGGATATTCAGTGACATGGATGCACACAGATAGGGAGGGTTTATTTTTCTTGTTGTTGTTTTTGCTTACTTCTGATTTTTGCATATACTTGTTATGTCAAAAAATGTAATAAACAGATTTACAGGAAAAAAAAATATTGGTCTTTGGATGCGGTGATGCAAAAACATTTTTTAAAGGGGGTCTTTATACAAAAGTAGTAATACTTAAAAGAAGCTATATGTATTTGCCATCACTGTAATTGTACTGACCCAGAGCATAAAGTTATCATGTTAATTATGCTGAAAAAATGAACGCAGCAAAATTTATAACATAAAAACTCAGTGGCAGCATTGCTGTATTTTCTCATACTCCCCCCTCCCCCACCAATAAAGAGTTAAGCCTCATTCACACGTCCATGTCTGTGCTCAAATCCGTAAGCAGGTGGTCAGTGATGCATCCGTGAAGCTGTCTGGGATGGATCCGTTTTGGGTCCGTGTGTCCGTTTTTTGCTGTCCGTGTTGCATCCATGTTTCACTGACACTGAACAGCTGAAAAATCATTTTCAAAGCATCTCTTCTTAATCATCCGTGAAATACGGATGCAACACGGATGTCATCCATGTTGCATTCGTGGTTTTCACAAGGACTATAATGGGCGCGAGGGATCCGGGAACACTGACCAAGATAGGACATGCATCCGTGCTGAAAACACGGACCCACGGACCGTGCTAAAACACTAATGTGTGAATACACACATTCAAATGACATGTGCTGTCCACGGAGAACACATACAGCACACGTACATGAAACACTGACGTGTGAATGAGGCTTTAATAACAGTTATGTGTACTCCAATATGGTGCTATTAAAAACGACAACTTGTCCCACAAAAAAACAAGCCCTCGAATGGCTACAGTGATGTAAAAAAAAAATTTTAAGTTTTGGAATGTGAAGATGACAAAATGAAGAAAAAAATTGCTTGGTCACTAAGGCCCAAAATTCATACAGGGGGAAGGGAATAATAGCATTGGGGCAGCCTGCTTGTTGTGTTTGTTTGTTCTGTCTCTGATACTATGGGGCTACATGGCTAGGATGGTTTATGCAGTCATGTTGCACCTTTTTGCAGATGGGTCGGACACAACGCTTTGGCTATTATCCATTGATTTAAATGTGTTTATTTACATATCCTTATTTTGCCACTGACAATGGGCATGTGGAATAGGGATGATGGACTAAGAGGGGAAAAAAAGACACATGGACCAACAATGGACCAAGAACGGATGTCACAGATGGAAACACTAATCGTCTTGTCACAGACATTACTGCAGACATGGACATATGAATAAGGCTTATTGCACACGACCGTATGGTTTTGCGGTCCGTTTTTTACGGATCTGTTGTTCCGTTTTTGTTATCCGTTGTGTTTCCGTTGTGTTTCCGTTCTGTTTTTACGTTCCGTTTTTCCGTATGGCATATACAGTATACAGTAATTACATAGAAAAAATTGGTCTGGGCTTAAAATTTTCAATAGATGGTTCCGCAAAAACAGAACGGATACGGAAGACATACGGATGCATTTCCGTATGCGTTCTGTTTTTTTTACGGACCCATTGACTTTAATGGAGCCACGGACCATGATTTGCGGGCAATAATAGGACATGTTCTATCTTTGCACGAAACGGAAAAACGGAAATACGGAAACTGAATGCATACGGAAACACTTCAGTTTTTTTTGCGGACCCATTGAAATGAATGGGTCCGTATACGGACCGTATACGGAACTCATAAAAATGGCCCGTACACCCGCAAAAAAAACGGTCGTGTGCATGAGGCCTAAGGCTGTATGTGAAAGAAATCCAGAATAACTATTTGCAGTTAAAATAAATAATTCCTCAGATACAGGAATGACAGTAACAGACTTCTGGAAACAGTGCGGTTCCCAGTCACTGCTATGGGAGATATGGATATAGCGGAGCAGTAAGTGTTAACCCTTTCCAGAACTCCATCCGCCCTGGACTGCCTCTTACAGTGGGTTAGGCTAAATGGGTGCACTAGGTAAAAACAGGCCTTTCAGGGGTTTAAATAATTTATATAAACCTCATCCACTTGGACGTGTGAGACACATGCTCGAATGCAGCAGAACCTGTGCTCCAGCGTAATGATGTCATCATGCTGAGAGCGCAGGTCCTGCAGCATTCAATAAGGAGTGAGTGTTCCATGCAGCAAGTAGACGAGGTGAGTATTTTCTTTTTACACAAACAGAACCGAGGCATTCTTTCTACTGGGAGAGATTAGTGGGGCATTAATGATACTCTTGGGCACTAAAGGGGCATTAATCATAATGGAGGAATTAATAATACTGAGGGTCACTAATGGAGCATAAATAATACTGGGGGGGGGGGGCAATCTTCAGTGGTGCACCTAGCCTTTCTGATGCCTGAGGTGAAAACTGAAACGGAGCTCCAACTCCCTAGGAGTGCTTTCACACTTGCGTTTTTACTTTCTGGCGTAGAGATCCGTCGTCAGGTCTCTACGCTGGAAAGAAACTGATTAGGATTCTCCTAATGCATCCTGAATGGAGAGAAATCCGTTCAGGATGCATCAGGATGTCTTTCGTTCGGTATTGTAACGTTTTTTGGACGTTGACAAAACCATAGCAGGCTGCGGATTTGTCTCCGCCCCAAAATCCGGAAGACTTGCTGTAACGTTCGATCCGGAATTAATGCCCATTGAAGTGCATTAATCCGGATCCGTAATTAAGCTAAACGTCATTTCGGCGCATCGCCGGATGCGACGTTTAGCTCTGCGCGTGCGCAGCAGCAGTTCTGATCGGGGCCCCAGTATAAGCTGGGGCTCCGATCGGTTACCATGGCAGCCAGGACGCTACTGAAGTCCTGGCTGCCATGGTAAGTACTCCGCAGCAGTGTACTTACCTGCGTTGCGGCCCCCGGGCGCTCCTTTATGACGTCGCAGGTCCGGGCAGCGCATTGTATGCACCGCGGGGACCTGTGACGTAATGAAAGAGCGCCAGGCGGCCGCAGCGCAGGTAAGTACACTGCTGCAAAGTACCATGGCGGCCAGGACTTCAGTAGCGTCCTGGCTGCCATGGTAACCTGAAAGCATTTAGAAGATTGATCAGGATCCTGATCAGTCTTCAAATGCTTTCGGGCGACTTGCGTTCTGACGGATCCGGCAGGCCTGAAGTGCCCGCCAGATCCTCAGAACTCAAGTGTGAAAGCACCCTAATGCCAATTTCTTAACCTAACCCCTTCCCTCCAGCCCTACGGTTAAAGACATACTTGGAAAACATTACATACAGAGCTACAAAACATACAGGGTAATACAACGCTACATACTGTGCCCACTGTGCTTCCCAATACTATACTGCAGAAACAGATAATCCCCCTTCTGCTGCCCTCTCTTGCCCCTACCTGGTGCTGCCTGAGGCAATCGCCTCACCTCGCCTCATTGGTGGTGCACCCCTGGCAATAATGGGGGTATTAATAATACTAGTGGCCTCTAAGGGGGCATTAATCATACTGGGGGCACTAATGGAGCATTAATAATACTGGAGGGGACAAAAATGGGGGCATTAATCACACTGGCGGGCACTAATGGAGCATTAATAATACTGGAGGGGACAATAATGGGGGCATTAATCACACTGGCGGGCACTAATGGAGCATTAATAATACTGGAGGGGACAATAACGGGAGCATTAATCATACTGGGGGCACTAATGGAGCATTAATAATACTGGAGGGGACAATAATGGGAGCATTAATCATACTAGGGGCACTAATGGAGCATTAATAATACTGGAGGGGACAATAATGGGAGCATTAATCATACTGGGGGCACTAATGGAGCATTAATAATACTGGAGGGGACAATAATGGGAGCATTAATCATACTAGGGGCACTAATAGAGCATTAATAATACTGGAGGGGACAATAATGGGAGCATTAATCATACTGGGGGCACTAATGGAGCATTAATAATACTGGAGGGGACAATAATGGGGGAATTTATCATACTGGGGGGCACTAATGGAGCATTAATAATACTGGAGGGGACAATAATGGGGGCATTAATAATAGTAGGCGGGGCATTATGGTGGGAAGTTTGATATTCAGGGGGCACTATTGGGGGCATTGTGTATACTGAGGACACTGCAGGGGTTGTGATAAAAAAAACCAAAAAAACAATTGAATTAATCTGTTTTTAATAACCGTTAAAAACAGAAGCAAAACTCCCCCCGACAGACGGACGTAAAATGGTTGAAAATGGCCATGAAAAATGGACACACTGTCAGTTTTTTCACAAATGAACGTAGTCTTATTCCCATATCGGCCATCAAAGACAGAGATAAAAAAAAACGCTTTAAATGTCAAGATCATCTCCACTACATCACCTAGAAACCTAATTAAACTTTGACATCAAGCTTTAGCATAAATAAAATATTCGGTATACTGGATCCCAGGAGTCCCCCAGCCACTTAATGCAGGTGTAGGCGCGTGCTCAGCACTTCAGTACAATTCCTATAGACTGCTCCATTGTATGGACAAGTGGGGAGGTTAGCATTCCTGTAGCCAGGAGACGACAGTAAACACAAGCAGGCAGCAGTCTATTGAGAGAGGGGCGTGAAAGCTGATGCCAAGCCTGGGTGAGGGCATGTCAGAGCTGTCACCTGCACAGACATAAAGGTAAGTATCTATGTGTGATCTGGCTAGATGTAAGGACCCTCTTGTTCTGGGGGCCCCATATCTGTGTTGTGACCTGTAGAGGGGGGACTGCTGGCTGCTGTTGCTAGTGTCAAAGATTAGCTAAAAGTTTCCTCCATAGGTAGAACAAGTTTGGTGGCTTTGCCGTCTCCAGGAAATGGTGTTGTGCAGCATCAGATAGGGCCCGGCGGACCGCAGTCTGTGCTGAGCGCAGGAGCTGAGGTAAAATCTGACTGTAAATAATTAACTGTATTAGAGTCACAGAAATAATACACATTTCCAGCTCCAGTTTCTTGTTTTCAATTTTAATTTCTCCATTTAACTTCTTGCTTACTGGGATGGTGGTATCCTGACGTAAAGCCAGTGTCATAGATGTACTGGAAGCACTGAAGGTTCCTGTTCATTGACATCAAGCAGAGATCTTTATAATGCCTGGAACTGATACACAGAGTATAGTAGAAATTGTACAATTATTTTCGCTTGTTTTAATATTTTTGGAAAGGCCAATTATTAATTACGTGTGCAGCTCTCATTTTTTCAGTTTGTGTCGGTTTTTTTCTATCTTAAATCTGATTTCTCCTTTCTCATGTATTTCCTGTTGCTTATATAGTGACAACTTATTCCACGGTGTACAGAGATTGCCATGTACATCTGCCCCGTCCTCATTGTAGCTCACAGTCTGAAGTTGTCAGATTCACAAGAACCAATTTGATAGGAAGCCAGTTACCCTGTATGTATGATTTTGGGGTGTAGGATGAAACCATAGGAAGGTCGTAGATGTTGCTCTTGGTAAGATTTGGACCTAGGAACCCAGAGCTGCAGGGCAACAGTGCTAAGCGATAAGCCACCATACTGCCCTGTGAGGGACATGGTCTGTCCTGACCCAATAAGAATAAGTAGATAGATGGATAGATATGAGATAGATAGAAAAGAGAAAAGAGTGCTGCCTTGCGTTTTTTGGATTTAGATAGATCGATAGATGTGAGATAGATGGTTACGAGATAGATAGATAGATAGATAGATAGATAGATAGATAGATAGGGATAGATAGGGATAGATAGATAGATAGATAGATAGATAGATAGATAGATAGATACTAGATAGATATAAGATAGATAGATATTATATAATAGATAGATAGATAGATAGATAGATAGATAGATAGATAGATGATAGATAGATAGAATATAGATGGGGATAGATAGATCGATAGATAGATAGATAGATAGATAGATAGAATATAGATAGATAAATAGATAGATAGATAGATAGATAGATAGATAGATAGTTGATATGAAATACTGTATATTAGATAAATTCAAAAGATGATAGATAGATAGATAGATAGATAGATAGATAGATAATTGATATGAAATACTGTATATTAGATAGATTCAACAGATGGATAGACAGATAGATAGACAGATAGATAGATAGATAGATAGATAGATAGATAGATAATTGATATGAAATACTGTATATTAGATAGATTCAACAGATAGATAGACAGACAGACAGACAGACAGACAGACAGACAGACAGATAGATAGATAGATAGATAGATAGATAGATAGATAGATAATTGATATGAAATACTGTATATTAGATAGATTCAACAGATAATAGATATAAGATAGATAGACAGATAGATACAGCCAATTTCGGACACAGTAGCTATTCTGACCGTGTACCCGCACACTGAGCACTGCTATGTGCTCTCATGCATACAGGAGATAGTTATAACCCCCCAGAGACCTGATAATTAATAGTTAATGTGTAATTGTTTCTGGAGCACAGCAGAAAGCGCTCTCTGGGTATTGGAAGCTCGGAGTCAGTGTTCTTCTGATCACATTGTAATAATCACAGATATCGGTCTGAAGATTAATCATTATTTGTATTTTTTCTTCAGATAAAATTACAGGAAGAGTAAAATGTCAAGAGAAAACCTTGTGCAGCTTGTCCCCTACTCTGAAAGGTAAGAGTGGTTCTAGGAGTCCACGGAAACTTTCTATGCTTCATCGTGGCTTTCAGATTCTGATTGTATTTGTGCTTATAATTATCAATATTATGTCATTCAAGTTGATTTTGACTTCTGACGTCTCAGTGACAAGTTCAGAATCTGTCTGTTATACTTATCTGTCATATTGCTGCTCATCAGTGGCATACCTCCAATGGATCTGGGGCAGAGGCCGCTAACACAGATGTGATCAAAGCCTTATGTGTTCTGTAGCATCAGATTATCAAGTTCTGCAGCAGCTGAGGTATTATGTATTATGTTCTGCCGTGGCTGAGGTGTGCATTATGAGGATCTGCAGCAGCTAAGGTGTGTAGTATTATCTTCTGCAGCAGGTGAGTTGTGTATTATAAGGTTCTGCAGCAGATGAGGTGTGTATGACGTTCTGCCGTGGCTGAGGTGTGTATTATAAGGATCTGCAGCAGATGAGGTGTGTATATTGTTCTGCAGCAGTTCATGTGTGTATTATGATCTGCAGCTGCTGAGGTGTGTGTTTTGAGGTTCTGTAGCAGCTGAGCTGTGTATTATGAGGTTCTGTAGCAGCTGAGGTGTGTGTTATGAGGTTCTGCAGCAGCTGATTTTTCCCAAATGCAAAATCAGTAACAGACCCCAAAGTTAATGTGTCAGTCATGATACTTATGTCTTGTTACTGTATGTGGAGGAGGAATCTTTGGGTCCCCAGCTGGGACAGCTACCTTTGAAACAGCAGCAGGCGCAGTTCATGGAGTTAAGGATGGCACACTAGATAAAAGGTGGCATCACCAGGCACAGTTCATCGGATAAGGTTAGGTGCACACTTGCAGATTCCAGTATTGAATACTGACATCGCCAGACTTCATATGCTGAACACCACGGGCACTTGCATTATCCTATTTACAATAATGGGGTCCGTCGGCAAACAGCGTGAGTGCAGGCATTTTGTCAGATGAAATACTACTGCTGACAGAGTTCTTGTGTCCTTTATTTTTGCCGGAATCTGCACTGAAGGCTCCTGGCGTAACCTCTGCTGCAGATGTACATGTAGCCTAAGGGGTGTTATGGGGGACTCATTAACATGCAGTCACCGTACAGGTCATGAGGGAGCTGATAGGATTGCAGACACAGTTCATAGAGGAAGGGGGCATGATAGGTGTTCATGGTATATTCTTTATTTGTAGGTAAAAATGGGGTGGGACAGGGATGAGCCAAGGCAGGTAGTGAGAGGGGCCAGGGCACGGGGACTCAAATCAGATTCTTGATATGGTGACCAGTGATTTCTACGTACGCCCCTGTTGCTCATCCTCTTCGTTTTATCTCATTAACCCCTTCCCGACATCCATTCGTACATGTACAGCGGATATCAGTTCCGTATAGATCGTGCCCACTCTGGAGTGGAGCGAACCCCATAGCCGCTAGGTGCCTGCTGTTTCACAGTAATGCCGGCCATGTACATTTAACCCCTCAGATGCCTTGGTCAAATGTAACCAGGGTGTCTGAGAGGGCTAAAACCCGGAAGTAAGTGCAATAACGCCCATACTATTAAAATATATTTTTTAAAAATCCCATACGATGAATAGCAGAACAGAAAAAAATGGCTGATTCAGTTTTTTCATCACTTTACTTCACAAAATAATTGAATAAGAAGTGATAAAAAAAAGTCATACACACCCCAAAATGGTATTAGCAAAAACTACAGATCGTCCCACAAAAAATTAGCCCTCAAACTATAAAAAAAAAAATTTTTCAACTGTTTTTTTTTTCTCAGTATTAAAACGCAAGAAAAACTACACATATGTGGTATCACTGTAAGGCTGGGAACACACCTAGGCGTTTCTGAATCGCGCGTATGACGCGCGTTTTATGCGCGTTTTTGTAACTAAGAAATGCGCGCCATACGCGCGATTCAGTGATTCTCCCCTATGGCAACATTGTCCATAGGCGCGTTAAAACGCCCCAAAGAAGCTCATGTACTTGTTTGGGCGTTGGGCGTTTTACAGCGCGTTCAAACGCGCTGTAAAACGCCCAAATGTGAACCATGCCCATAGGGATGCATGGCTTATCACATGTTGAGCGTTTTTCAGCGCGTATGAACGCGCTGAAAAACGCTCAGGTGTGTTCCCAGGGTAATCGTACTGACCTGGAGAATGAAGAGCACAAGTCAGTTTTACCACATAGTGAACGCCGTAAAAAAAAAATTTTTTTCATATTCCACCCAGTTTGGAATTTTTTTTCCTGCTTCCCACTACATTGGAAATCACTGATAAAACACTGACCAAACACTGACTATATAAAAGCAGCCGTAGGCCTCATGCACAAGACTGTTGCCCAGCCATGCTCCTATTACAGCCCGCAAAAAGCAGATCCGCAATATACGAGCACGGACCGTTTGTGCACCGCATCACGGATGCGGACCCTTTCACTTGAATGGGTCCACAATCCGGAAGGTGCGTGCGGAACGGAGGCACGGAACCCCACGGAAACACTACGGACTGCTTCCGTGGGGTTCCTCTCCGTTTCTCCACACCGCAAAAAAAAAGAACTTGTTCTATTTTTTTGCAGTGTGGACGGATCACGGACCCATTCAAGTTGAATGGGTCTTGATCCATCTGCGGCAGCCGCATGCATGCTGCTCGTGCATTGGGGACTGCAAATTGCTGTCCCCAATGCACAGAATGGCTGACCAACAGCCATGTGAATGAGCCTTTATTTAGACATAAGTAAATCATAGACGTGTGCTTTCCATTGTCATGTTCACAATGTGTATAGGCAAATGTAAAAGAACGTCCACTAAGTATTAATCTAACATCATATTCTATTCTAGAGCTGCATTCAGACTTCTGCTGGCTACGACTGAAGACATTCAGCAAGCCCCTAGCTAAGCACCTTTAAAATGCACGTTCATAGCTAATATTAACGACATAAGATTACTGTGCTGTGCTTGTTGTAAAAGCTGTACTTCCTAGATGAAAGATTGCAGCTCTGAAACCTGCAACGTTTTAAATTCAGCTCTGGGCTATAATATAGGCTAAAATTCATAATCAGTACAAAATAAATAAAGCATTGTATTAGTAAAGTAAGTCCACTGAATCACATCGGGATCCTATAGGCAGAAATGCACGTGTCAGTATTGTTACATTTATTATTATCATGAATGAAGGCCCTGCTTACAATAGTTATTGTAATAAATATGATTTGTAATAGTGTATCAAATATGATTATTGTAATATCTTCATAATTGTAATAGTGTGATATTTTAATACTGTATGTCATGATTGTAATAATGTGTTGGTGAGTGCAATAATTTAAAACCTATGTTTCCTAAGGCCTTGTTTGCACTGTCCATCTTCTTCACTGACATCTCATAGATTTATTGTATTTAATGTGTTTGTTCACACATCAGTGGTTTTCCATTGATGGTGGATCTGTGGAAAAACAATGAAGACGTGCACTAATTTGGTCTGTGATATGGACCAAACATGCCCTTTGAAGTCTATGGGTCAGTAAAAAACAGCGAGAGAACACATATGGCATCCGTGTTCTGTTAGTGGTTTTCACTGAACATTGGTAGGAGATGCTCTGGAGTGTACATGGAATACAAATGGCAAAAAACAGACTCTTCACGGACATCTTAACAGATGAAACACTGATCATTTTATCACTGATGTCATAACAAACAGAATTTTTCTTTACATTATTTTGGCTTGTAAAAGTCCTCCATGGAATTCACGCACCATCTGCGCCTGAAATACGTCTAATTTAGGTGTATTTCAGAACAGTAAATGACCCCCATAGTATTTTTCTTGCATTTTTTTCAGACATTTTATGTGAAGTCTAAATGATGGCACAACGTGAGCATCCTTCAATAAAAAAAAAAAAGGCAAGGGAGCAAAAAACACAAGGAAACTATAATAAGACTCACCACTAGAGATGAGCGAACTTAAAAAAATAGTTCGGCATACGGGATCAAATCCAGTGCTGAGCCACGCCCCCTGCACTGATCACATGACGGTGACGTCACCCCAGGTCCTTCGGCTTTTCAACAGTTCGGGTTCGTGGAAGCTGCCCCTTATGGATTCCATATGCCGGGATAGTCCGCGGTAGTGGAATCCATAACGGGATGCGGCGATTACCACAACCCGAACGCCAAACTATTTTTTAAAGTTCGCTCATCTCTACTCACCACTATAAAAAAGCAATGTTTGTAAGGCTACTTTCACACTTGTGTTGTCGTCTTCTGGTATTGAGGTCCGGCAGAGGATCTCAATACTGGAAAAAAAATGTTAGTCTCAGTGCATTCTGAATGGAAAGAGATCCGGTCAGGATGTATCAGGATGTCTTCCGTTCCATTAGCATTCCGTTTTATGACCGGAAACAAAACCTCTGCAAGCTGTGATTTTGTGTCTGTTCATAAAAACTTAGAAAAACAAATCCATCACTGAAAATAATGTAAGTCAATGGTGACAGATTCATTTTTTTTAGGAGCCCCCTGACTTTCAGTGTATTTAGTGACGGATCCGTTTTTTCTTTTTCGATTTCCCACAACCGCTTCCTAACGGAACGGATGCATCCTGATGCGCAAAATCAAAACTGATCCATTTAACTCTAGTATTGAGATCCTCTGTCGGTTCTCAATACCGGAATTAACAACGCAAGTGGGAAAGTAACCTAAGGCATTTTAAAATTTCATATTGGTCGACGTGTAACAACCGGTCGCTGTGTTTTTTGCTACAAATGAACAAAACATTGGGGGTCATTTGATAAAATTGCTACAACAGTTTTTAGAGTTTTTAAATCCCATCCTCGCCACTTGGTTGTGGCGGGGGTCGGGGCATTGGTCCCAAAAATTTACACCTGGAAACAGCCATAACAAAGCAGCGAAGACTACTTCAGTCAGGGGCTGGCACAGTTTTCACTCCAGGTGCACCGACTACCGTAGATGCACCTAATTTAGGAGGAGGCCTGTGCCTTGCCATAAATTAGGGGCTATCAGAGAACGGCCTAAAAAGCCAGTCTTTGATAAATGAACCCCATTATGTGAAACCATTTTATAGTGATAATTGTTTTTTTCCTATAAACTCCTTCAGCTAAGAAGTCTGAAAACTCAGCACAATTAATTTAGATCCTCATTAGCTCCATCACAGTTTTAGCCACCCTGATGAATTCCACATTCATTTTACTAAACCTGATAGATGAGATGCGCTATCTTCAAGCAGCAAAACAGAAACAAGTATCTAAAAGCCAAGATAACAGGGATTGTTGATGGAGAGTCAGGTAGGGTATGCACTCTGCCACTTCATTCATTCTTTATGGGGTTGTCAAAGATACGCTTCAAAACTTGGAACAACCCCTTTAAGCAGTGGCATACATAGAGAAGTAAGGGCCCCATAGCAAGTATCAAACCAGGCCCCTCACACAGGACAGAAGGGTTTCTGCCTAAACCCTTTTCAGTGACCCTTGGGCCATTTTTCCACTGCCTCATTTGCTAAAAAATGTTCCTTTAGAGCAGACATGGCCAACCTGCGGCTCTTCAGCTGTTGTAAAGCTACAACTCCCACTATGCACTGCTGTAGGTAGTCTGGGCATGCTGGGAGTTTTAGTTTTGCAACATATGGAGGGCCACAGGTTGGCCATCCCTGCTTTAGAGGGTAGAGTCCTGACCAAGTTTTCACCTCCAGTAGAAGAGGAGATAATCCCAACTAAGACTGGGCGCCCTCTTGACCTGGGCCCCATAGCAGCGACATGGTCTGCCACTATGGTAGTTACGCACCTGCCTTTAAGATATAGATCAGGAGTGTGAACCTGTGATTCCACATGTTGTGCCATTCTTTCATAGAGAAAGTGTACAGTGTTCTGTTATGTCACAGCTAGTGTAGAGCGAACTTATTTTTTCAAGTTTGGCGTCCAAGGTTCGGGTAGCGGAATCCATAACGGAATTCTTAGATAACCTGAGCCTTGTACGCTGAACTTAAAAGCACAAAGTTCGCTCATTCCTAGTCACAGCCATATTGCATCTTGCTAGTTGGCAGGTGGATGTGGCACAATGCCTAAGCAATATCAGAATGTGAGATTCTGTAGTAAACTGCACAAATTCTGTAAGTGTTATTGCAGCCCCTTTAAACTGTAAAATTTGATAATGTGGTCAACCTCAAAGGTTTCACCAACCTTGTATTATAGCAATTTGTATAGGACAGACTATATAGTATATAGTACACACATACAATTTTACATGTGCGGTCCTGATATAGGCACCCAGGTGCTCAACATGTTAGGCCACATTCAAACATTCATTTGTTGGTAATATTTTAATGCAAATTGCACCCAAAAAATCAACAAAACCCCAAATGGATTTTCATGCTGCATAGATAGATCTTGGTTTTTCAAATCTACCTATTGCCTTTTATATTACAGACTTAGGGCCCATGCACACATGCATTGGATGTTCTGCAGTCCGCAATTTGCGGATCCACAAAACACAGACACCAGCCGTGTGCAATACGGATTTTGCGGAATGGAACAGTCCTATCCTTGTCCGTAATGTGGACAATAATAAGAGTCATTTCTGTTTTTTTTTGCGGCCCCATTGAAGTAAATAGTTCTGTATACAAGCAGCAAAAGAAACGGAATGGACACGGATAAAAAATCAGTTCGTGTGCATGAGCCCATACCATGGATGTTCACCCCAGATTTCTCCTTTTGCAAAGCAAAAACAAATTAAGGAGAATCTGTCAGCAGTGTTGACCATTCTAAACTGCTGACAGCTCTAAGTAGGGGGACACCATTGACTATCATTATAAAAATTGTTGCGTGACTTTTCAGCAACAAGAAGTCGCGGGAGACATGCCGCCTTAGCCTTAGGCTACATGCACACGACAGTTGTTTTTTGCTGTCCGCAAATCGCGGATCCGTCTTTCTTTTTTTTTCACATCCACATCCTTTCCGTGTGTCCGCAAATTTTGTAGGTTGTGTTTCCGTGTGTCTTCCGTTTTTTTTGCGTATCCGCAAAAAACCGGAAGGCTTGAACCAGTTTCTTAAAGTACCTGTACAAGTTCCCTGGTTTCCAAGCAACCATCCGCAAACAAAAATGGATGCGGATGACAAACGGATGGCTTCCGTTGGTCATCCGCATTTTTTGCGGACCCATTGACTTCGTTTTTTTTGCGGACAAGAATAGGACATGCCATATTTTTTTTGCGGATGTGAAATGCGGACAGCGGACACGGACAG
This sequence comes from Bufotes viridis, assembly GCA_033119425.1. NCBI lineage: Eukaryota > Metazoa > Chordata > Amphibia > Anura > Bufonidae > Bufotes > Bufotes viridis. The sequence continues at coordinate 96,517,416 of CM065589.1, forward strand.
GCAATGGAAGAGACATCCGCATTTTTAACGGATCCATAGAAATGAATGGGAAACCATCGGATCCGCGAAAAAAAACGTAACGGAGGCCGCAAAAAACCACTGCCGTGTGCATGTAAGCTTATACTGCCAAATTCTGTTCCTGCAAGTCTGCACTATATGTTAATCTCTGCATTGAGCTGTACAGCTGAGCGACAGCTGTAGCACACAACCAGGAGACCACTACAGTGCTCAATCATAAAAGAGAGAAGGGGCTGTGAGGCTGCATTCACACGGGCGAGTTTTCCGCGCGGGTGCAATGCGCAATGTGAACGCATTGCACCTGCACTGAATCCGGACCCATTCATTTCTATGGGGCTGTGTACATGAGCGTTGTTTTTCACGCATCAGTTCTGTGTTGCGTGAAAATCGGAGTATATTCTATATTCTGCGTTTTTCACGCAGCTCTGGCCCCATAGAAGTGAATAGGGCTGCGTGAAAAACGCATTGCATCCACAAGCAAGTGCGGGTGCGATGCGTTTTTCACTGATGGTTGCTAGGACATGTTGTTTGTAAACCTTCAGTTTTTTATCACGTGCGTGAAAAACGCATCAAAACGCATTGCACCCGCCTGAAAAAAACTGAGCAACTGAACGCAATCGCAGACAAAACTGAATGGCTTTGCCTGTGAAATCGCACAGTTTTCACTGAACGCATCCGCAACGCATCCGGACCTAATCCGGACACGCTCGTGTGAACCCAGTCTGAAGCAGCTAAAGGCAGAGAGCACTTTACAGTGACGCTCCACCTGGTGGGCACATGTAGGAAGAGAATGTGGCAAAATTAAACTTCATTTTCACACTACTCCTGATAACAGCTCCACAGACGGTATATTTGTGCAGCTCCCCCTGGCTGTATCTAGTGCTGTCAGCAGTTTTACCTGGTCATGACCTATTAGGGCCCCTTTCACACTGGCGTGATTTCCATGCGGGTGCAATGCGTGAGGTGAACGCATTGCACCCGCACTGAATCTGGACCCATTCATTTCTATGGGGCTATGGACATGAGCAGTGATTTTCACGCATCACTTCTGCGTTGCGTGAAAATCGCAGCATGCTCTATATTGTGCGTTTTTCATGCAACGCAGGCCCCATAGAAGTGAATGGGGCTGCGGGAAAATCGCAAGCATCCGCAAGCAAGTGCGGATGCAGTGCGTTTTTCCCGCATGGTTGCTAAGAGACGGGACCCGATCTTTATTATTTTCCCTTATAACATGGTTATAAGGGAAAATAATAGTATTCTTAATATAGAATGCTATGTAAAATGTGGATTAAGGGGTTAAAAATAAAAAAAATTAACTGACCTTATCCACTTTAACGCGTAGTTGCCGATCTCTTCTGTCTTCTTCAAGCATTAGCTGCCATCTAAAGGACCTGTGATGACGTCACATCACATGGTCCAAACACATGGTCCATCACCATGGTGATGGACCATGTGATTGGACCATGTGATGAGCTCGGTGACGTCATCACTGGTCCTTTAGCCGGCTGCTAATGCTTGAAGAAGACAGAAGAGATCGCATCCATGGCAAAATGAACATAAACTACTGAATCCTGCAGATTTTATTCTGTCACACCCGAACTCACTCTAAGGCCAGGTTCACATATGGCAAAAATTTCTGTTACTCTCCTATACACGTAAATTTTGTTTGCAAAAAAACTCTATGTATGAAACTGATTTTCAGCGAGAGTCCTACTGCAACACATCTGGCTCATGCACACGACTGTGGGGTGTTTTGCAGTCCGCGAATTGGGGTTCCGCAAAACAGGGCTACGGGCCTTGTGCCTTCCACATTTTGCAGAAGGGAACATAATGCGGACAATAATAGGACATGTTCTATTTTTGTTGCGGAACAGCATTAGACATACGGAAACAGAATGCACAGAGTAATTTCCATTTATTTATTTTTGCGCCATTGAAGTGAATGGATCCACATACAGTCTACAAAAAAAAACGTAATGGACACACAAAAAAAATTGTTTGTGTGCATGAGCCCTAGCATGGATAATGTGGCAGATTATGTGTAGACCATGACAAGAGATAAAGTTTTAAGTTAAGGTCCCAATAGGTACATACAACATACATATTTCTTTTCTGATCATACCCGTTTATTTCTCACTATTCCTTGCGTTTTAGGGGGCAATCTTTCTTGCCTGCAATTCCGGGGCATCGAGTGGAGTTATTAGAAGACAGATTAGTAAATCAAGAAAAGACCACTACTATTCTCTTAGATCAAGCCTTCAAGATAAAAGAAGATGTATCCATGCTGCGAGGAAACCGTGGTCAGAACTGGGACTTAATGGCCCAACGCTTGCTTGAAAATCACATGCAGACAGTCATACAAATAGTCAAGCAACTGGGCAAAGATATTGAGGTATGATATTGCTAACTGAATGAGCATAACAAACAGTGCTATTTTTCTCATCAAAAAATTAGCATCACTACGGAACCCCAGTGGACCCCATTATAAGTCAATGGGGACTTTCAGGTGTACAGCATGTGACGGATGCGGCATTTCTGTCATGGTTCCTGTCATTATTTTAAAGGGGTTGTCAAAGTAATTTATATTGATGACCTATCCTATCCTACAAGTGTATAGACAAGAGCCACCCCATTGAAATGAATGGGACGACTTAGGTGTAATTACACGTTGCAAATGCGATGGCTAGCAGGTAAACAATGATGAGTAGTCAGTGCTGGCATGGTGCGTGCCTTCTCTTAAACAGCTGATCGGCGGGGGTGCCGGGTATCAGACCCCTGCTGATCTGATATTGATGACCGATCCTGAGTATAGGTCATCAATAAAAATAACTTGGACAATCCCTTGTGAACACAGCTTAATTCTGAGATTCTTTGTAAGCAAAATTGAACAGAAACGATTTTTTGCATTTTTTTGACAATTATATTGTATGTGTTCTAGTCATTTTTTGCATTTTAGATTTATTTCTCCTCTATTAGTATACGCATCCTTAAATAAGTTTTGTTTGTTGTCATTTTTTTTCTACACATTTTCATAGACTGTATGCACATCTTCTAATATGAAATGGGTTATCAGTATCAGACAGATGGGGGTCCGACACCCATCACCCCCACGATCAACTGTTTACAGCAGCTGGTGCCAGAAATGACGAGTGGATGGAGGCAGAAGCTCCATGCACTGTGTAGTGGCTGTGTAGGTTCCTGCAGCTCAACTCCCATTTAATTGAATATTTCCAGTGTCAGCGGCTGGATAAGAACAGCTGATTTGTGAGGGTGTCGGGTGTTCGACCTCTACCAATCTGATGTTGGTGACCCTGAGGATAAAGAGTGGTTTGTACAAGAATCCAGCCAAGGAGTGTGGGGTTACTGCTGGATGAAGCATCAGATTTGAGGAATTAGTCTAGGTCTACATGACGACATTTTTATAATGGTAGTCTATGGTGTCGCATTGCGACATGCGACATGCTGCGACTGCCACACGACAGTCGTAAAAAACCAATCCAGAATGTTTTTTTCTGTGACTGTTGTGTTGCAGCATGTCGCATGTCGCAGTGCAACACCATAGACAACCATCATAAAAATGCGCAACAAATGTTGCGCGACAAATGTTACAGTGTAGTCGTGCCCTACGTGTCGCGCGACAAACGTTGTCGTGTAGACCTAGCCCAATATAGAAGGGGGTAAATGGAGAAGAGGTAGGGCTCTTTTACAGGGGCAAATTTTGGGCTTTCTATTAAATTGACTCTAGTGTGTGTTGGTGTTGCGAGCCTATATCACCAGCCACACAACTATTCTGGATTCCCTTTAGGAGAAAAGCACATTACAAATGTTTGTTATTGTCATTATCCCTGTTTGCGCAGGGTGATGTGCTGCCGACAAATGAGGATTTTTGGTGCCGCATGAAAGATGCATCAAGTCGACAAACTGATCCGTGGCACATTTAAACAGACCAATTATTACTAAAGAGCATTCGTATAAACATTTATTCCTGATAGTTGGCTTTATCCCTGGTCTGAGTAAATTGGCTCTTGGATTAGGAAACGTGAGAGGCCACCTTAATGCAAGGTCTCTTGGAATACAGTTTTTTTAACAAGTGCCAGCAGCCTGCCTTCATAAACAGAAGATTCATTATAACCTGCTCTCCGCCACTCCGGTCCTCTGTGTCCATGTTCCGATGCCCAGCACTGTTTTCTTCCAGGCCCTGCATGGTCACGGTCACATGCTCCACTGCAGCCAATGACTGGCTTCAGCGTTGATGTGCTGACGGAAGAAAACAAGCTATGGACTGGAACATAGCCACAGAGGAGGCATCGCAGAGGGCCGGAGTGGCAGGAGCAGGTAAGTACGGATCTTATGTTTACAGATGCAGGCTACGGGCACTTGCAGCAAATCAGTATTCCTGGAGAACCCCTTTAAGAAAATGTGTTTTTAGGGCAAGCTTAAATAATTATTCCAGCTTTTTATAAGTTTTTAAATCCTCCCTATCCCCATCAGACCTTTGCCCTCAAGCATACTTTCCTACTCCTGGCCACTTGGTTCCAGCTTCTGTCCACTGTTTGCCGCACTCTGGTCCCTGCAAGTAAACTGCAGCCAGCCAATGACTGACCACAGTGGTGACATGTCCCCAAAGCGGCCATGACCAATTGTCATTGGTTGCAGTAGGCATGTGACCCTGTCCCTTCCAGAAGTTTATGCAACAAGCCCACGGGCCACACCTGAAGTATCCTTTGCCCCTTAGGAGGTTTCTACAAATATGTCCCTCTTATAGAGCAAGTAGTCGTGATGCCAGCTGCCGTGAAGCAGTGAGGACTTGGAGTCCCCTTTGTAGATGGTAATGTTAGTACCCAGGGATAGGATTGCCAGAGTGGTGCAGGGCGGCTTACAGTCTCTGTAGATGTTGTATACACTGTGTCACGGTGTTCCTACCTGGATAAGGCTGGATCCCAGACGTGATGTAGATCCGAAGCAGTGCAAAAAGGGGTTGTTTAACTTGGGTGATGGATAGGTAGAATAAATGGAGTCCAGACTTTGTAGTAACTTTGAACTCAGCTTTACTTGGCAATAAACGGCAATCCAAACAGTTTCCAAACTTTATCTTGGTCATCAGCAGGTATTGGCATAATCTGTGCAGGTAAACACTTCTCTGCAACACTCTCAGCTTTGCGATGCTTGGCTGGGTAAATAGGAAACTATTCCTCTTCTGCTGGAACTTAGCTTAGCTGTAGTCTGTCTCCTACTTTAGTCCTCAATCCCAGGAACTTCTTGTCCTGGCATTAAGCTCTGTTAGCTTGGGAGGCAATGCAAGCCCAGGAGGGACAAGCAACCATAAAGGACTTCAGAGGCAGGGCCTCTCGGGCCTAGCAGAGGAGGCAGTGCTCTGCTAGTCAACACATAACCTTTCCCCAGGAAGGGGTAGACTAGACTGACTTCTGCAGGCTTGTCCAGGAGGAACAAGGGCCTGCTGCTTCCCCTTACAGGGGATCAGCTAAACTGACCTCGGACTAACTAAACTCCCCCCTCTCTAGAGAGGGCTGGGAAGGAACTAGAAGGTTCCTTTCAAGAGAAACTAGCTCAGATCTGATTTGCTGCCACCCACTGGTAGACCAGGCACATTAAATGTAAACAGCAGTTTATAAGGAAATGCATATACACATTGCAGGATATGGTAACAAATATAAGAGATGGCACAGGGATCACACGTTACACGTTGCCCTGGAGTACTACAAATATTTAGTCAATCAGATGGTCATGGACTACAGCTTCAGACTTTTCTCCCCAGGTCCCTCTTAGGTGTGTCTTGATTGTGTCTTCTTCAGGAATATACTGAACTATATTGTATTATTATTATTATTTTTATTTTAACTAAATTGGCTTTGAAGGTTATGGTTATGAAGGGATATATGGAAAGAAGCACATTACAAAGGAACAATAGACAATGGTAAATAGTAGTAAAATATATTACATATTAGTCTACTTTCACACTCGCGTTTTGGCTTTTCCGTTTGTGGGCTCTCAAGCGGTCCGAGATCAGCATTCTAATGCATTCTGAATGGAAAAGGATCTGCTCAGAATGCATCAGTTCAGTTTCCATTCCGCTTTGGAGACGGACACCAAAACGCTCCTTGCAGCGTTTTGGTGTCCGTCTGATGAAACTGAGCCAAACGGATCCGTCCTGGCACACAATGTAAGTCAATGGGGACGGGTCCATTTTCACTGACACAATCTGGCACAATCGGGTCCTCTATTGACTTTCAATGGTGTTGAAGACGGATCCGTTTTGGCTATGTTAAAGATAATACAAATTGATCCATTCTGAACGGATGCAGACAGTTGTATTATCTGAACGGATCTGTCCATTACGGATCCGCACAAAACATGAGTGTGAAAGTAGCCCTAGACAGCATATCTGGAGAATTTAAGGGAAATGTTTGTTTTCTTATAACAGTTTGTTTAATGCAGTGTAATAATGAGAGGGGTAATAGCTGATAAATGAATGTTTTCAGGAGATTTATGTCTCTTCTTATTGTTGCAGGTTTTGGAAAATGAGATAAGAACTAGAGATACAGTCAGCTCAGGAACAAGCTTTGCAGTACAAAGCCTGGACAGGAAACACCTAGCTGGAATTGGTGATCTGCGAGGTCGTGTGGCCAGGTCAGTGTCTATCATTTTCGGAAGTAATTAAATAACTTCAAGATATCTTCTTGAACAGGCTAGTTTTTTATGCAGAACAGAATATATTTTCAGAACATGAAGGGTGATGTATAACGATGCAAGAGATGAAGCAGTGCCTAGGGGTGTACACAGACCTCATAGCAAATCTTCTGCCCCATGCACTTTCCTAGTACGTGTACGTCAACCACTTCCATGCAATGCAGATTTCTGATGAATTTAGTTTTTTTTTATTAAGCAGAAGAAATGTTAAAAAAAAACAATTGTAATAAAAAAGTCACACCTGGTCTCTCTCACTATATCTGATTTCAGAAAAAGTTCAACAGGGGCCTCTTGAAGCCACCGCTAGGGAAAGCACAGTGCATTGGAATTTAAGTAGTTACAATAGACTGAACTAGAAGCTGGAATAATCTGTTCGCTCTGAGCTCCCCCTAGTGGTGGCTGCAGTGTTTTCATATCAGAAAGTGAACAAAGAGTTCAGCATGGCATAATATCAAAAGGATGAACATCTAACTTCAAGCACCCACACTAACCAGTTATCTGAACAGGCTGCTGCGCTCCAGAAGAGGCACCAGAGCAGCACCGCTCTGTACACTGTGTAGTGGCTGGAGTAAATCTGTTGTGCTGCGGGAGCCCCTGCCCTCCTTTCCCGCTAAGCCCTACCCACTATTCCAGAATGTAACACATTTTATGTTAAATATGGCATTTTCAAGAAATTAGTGACTTTTGTACATTAGTTTCTGATATAAGTAGTTTAAAGGAGTTCTCCAGGACTTTTATACTGATGACCTCTTCTCTGGATAGGTCGTCAGTATCTGATCGGTAGGGGTGTGACACCCGGGACCCACACTGATCAGCTGTTTGAGAAGGCATAGGTGCTTGCAGGAGTGTCGCGGCCTTCTCACAGCTTACCCTAGGCCATGTGACGTCACATTCATCGTTCACATGGCCTCCTAGGTGCAGCCCAACCCCATTGAAGTGAATGGGGCTGTGTGCGATACTAAGCCCAGACGCTGTACAATGGATGCCGGTGACCTGAGAGAAGACCGCATCACTACTGCGAGGGTTAGTGCCTTTCAAACAGCTAATCAGCAGGAGTCCACGATGTCAGACCCCCATCGATCAGATACTGATGACCTATCCAGAAGATAGGTCATCAGTATAAAAGTCTCAGCAAACCACTTAATTCATTCTCACCTCTGTTTCGGTTTAGAACATATAGTTATACACTAATCCATCCATAACATTAAACTGACAGCTAAAGTGAATAGTGTTGTGTTGTGACAATGGCACCTGTCAGTGAATGAAACTGATGCATCGGAAGAAGGAGAAGTGGGCAAGCAGAGGGATCTGACAAGGCCCAAATTGTGAAAGCTAGACGACTGGGTCAGAATATCTCCAAAACAGCAGGTCTTGTGGGGTATTCTTGGTATGCTGAGGTTAGCACCTACCAAAAGTGGTCCAATAAAAGGACACAGGGTCATGGGCACCCAAGGCTCATAGATAATAGTGGGTATTAATGACAAGCCCATCTGGTCCGATTCCACAGAAGAGATACTGTAGCACAAATTGCTGAAAAAAGTTAATGCTGGACACCTTCAGAGGTCTTATGGAGTCCTTACCTTGACAGCACCATTAGTCTGCAGAGCTACAATATGTTGCTTACAAGTGGCCTTCTGGCCATAATACTGTTGAGCACATTGACCACTGATAAAAATTAGCTTTTTAAAACGCGTAGGATCAACTTATTGACAGAGATAGCTAATTGAACTGAGAGGATCTAGGGTGACACACTGCCCTCACTGCACTGACTGCCTCTGATCCCCCTCTTACAGCTTCTCTGTATTATCTATGCATACTTAGTGCGTGCAGTAATTTTCATATAGGTCTATGCTATCACAATACAATACACACATTTTAATATTTCAATATTTTTGGAACCTAATATTTTAGCATTTCAACATACAGCAAAAATTCAATACTGTAGGCCTAACTTTAGCATTGGAGGGGTTATCACATGACTAATGTAAAAAATGAAATTTAGCCATCACGGTGACTGAATCCTCATGGTAAGCACCTCAATAAATAGTCAAAATTCCCGCCACTAACAGCACTCCACCAATCAGTCCTCAAGTTAAAATTATAAATATGCCCAGCAACCAGGCAGCAACAGATTTAACCAATAGTAACATTGGGTAAACTTGCCCAGCAACCGTCTAGCAACCGAATTGACCAATCCTGACGCTGTCTGAACTATCACCGGCTTACTGTAAATCTGAGGAGAAAATAAGCGAAAAAGAGGGGGGATTTAGAAAACACCACAAAAAACAACCTGTGTCTCAATGGCACCATGAGGGGCAAAGCCAATTCTGGCCATGCCCCTAACATTCTGCTGCAGCTATCTCCCTATCACAGCTCAGTAGGAGGATGAAACTGAGCATGTGCGGCCTTCTCATTGAGCAGGACAAAGAAATAAGGAGAAGAACAAACAGAAGGTGGGGCTCTACAGATACATTTTTTTAATAACTCAGAGGCTACATGAAATTTAAATTACATGCAATTACAAAAGTATTCAGATGAAGGTGCTAGTTTGAGAACTATTGAATATTTTTCTTGGGAAAACCCCTTTAAGCACTGTGTCAGCACAAGGAGGACCTACACAGTATTAGGTAGATGATTTTAATCTTATGGCTGATTAGTTTATATATTCTATGCTATACAGTATATACCAGAGACATGTCAGAGTGGAAAGCTCACTGCGTATGCGCACCCACTACTCCATTCACTTCTATAGGCTTACGGAAATAACCAAGCCAGCGCTCGGCTAGGTTCTGCAGTCCCATAGAAATGAATGGAGAGTGGTTGTGCATGAACAGTGCACTCGCTGGCACTTTGCGGGTTCTGTTCTAAGTATAGGTGCGGGTCCCAGAGGTGGGACCCCCCCCTATTAGACAATGGGGGTATATCTTAGCGATATGTCCCCAATGTATGAGATTGGCCAACCCCTTTAATTACAGCTGACACAGATCATTATAAGTTTGTACCAGAAGAGCACTGGTATATAAACCTGGTTCTACAATTATTGTCGGATATTATTATTTTATCATATTTAACCTCCTGGCTAACCCCTGTGCTCATATACCTCTATACGCATATTAAAGTGAAAATTTGATGGGGATTAAAGTTCTAGGTTTTTATAAAATTAAGTGTTGAATCAGGAGCCAGACACAGGAACCGCTGACACACCACATTATCCTGACATAAGCAGACTGCATTAATTATTGTCAGGCTGGACAGTACTTATCAAGTACAGCCAGGAAGGGAAGTCATTTTATACTGCAGATAAACTGTACCAGGATAATTACTGTCATATCTCAAAAATACACCATTTAAAGTGGCATTACGTAGTACTTTAATGGTATCGATGGTACATACCAAGCACAATGTATCACCAATAGACATGTTCAGATCAGGGAAGGCCTCTTCTTTTGTACACTCATTTTGCACTTATGTCCTCTTCAACAGTCCCATTTAAGGCTGAATTCACAATGTATTTCCAGGGCTGTATGTTCTGGAATAACTCCATGTGCAAGTCAAATGCATCCTTATGCCCAAATTCACCTGACAATGACAAACTGTATGTCCTTTGGTATTTGTTGCTATACCTTTTTTCAGCTGTATGACATAATACAGTCTAATGTTCTATTCCATACAAAATATAAAAAGTATACTGTGTCTTCCATCTAAGGCAGGCATAGCCAAACTGTGGCCCTCCAGCTGTTGCAAAACTACAACTCCCAGCATGCCTGGATAGCCTACAGCTACTAGGGCATGCTGGGAGTTGTAGTTTTGCAGCAGCTGGAGGGCCGCAGTTTGGACATGCCTGATCTAAGGTAAAGTACTGTGCAAAAGTTTGTGGGGGAAAAATGCTGCAAAGTAAGAATACTTTACAAAATAGTACTGTCTTATGAGCATTGAGTGTGGAACTACTTCACCAACCAACTGGTTGAACTTAAGGCTAGACCTAAGGACGTTATCCTAGCAGTCCCTGATTTTCACAGGGATCCAGAATCGCCGAAGGGGACCCACCAGGCTGCTACCTCTTGGAATAGTCCCGGGGTGGTTGGCAGCTGATCCACGGGGGTCAGAGTTTGGAAACAGGCAGAGGTCTATGCAGAGTCCGTGCAAATCTGTGAAACTAGTCAGGGGTCAACACAGTAAACAAGCTAAGGTCAGGCAGCAAACAGAGCGATAAACATGGCAAAGGTCAGTACATGGGTGGACAAAGTGAACAGCACACCTTCACTAGGAACTAAAAAGCTCGATAACCTACAGCTCAGGTACCCCTAGAGGAAGGCCCCTTGAATGCCCTAAGGTGACCCATCCATTGGCTGGAGGAGACCACGGTGAGCCCACTGGCCCTAAGAGTTGAAGAGTGAGCGCCTTAGAGACAGACCAGGAGGACTTGGCATGTGGGATGCTGGTGGTTGGACCTGCTGCTGGTGATCAGCGGAGGACAAGATGGTCTGGGCCACTGGGATAGAAGAATCTGGGTGAGTTATATGGTGCCCATGGTTGTCGGGGGGAGGGGGAGCGGGACAGCGGCATGCACATTCCAACATTGTAACAAACTGTTAATAGTAATAGTAATGTGGGGACCATATCATCACTTCCAGGACTTGTTCTTTTTTACTTTGAAGATAGTTCTTAATAATATTGATTGTATGTTTGGGGTCCTTGTCCTGATGCAAAATAAATTTAAATTTAAACTATTAACACTTCTGTTTCTGAAAGCATTCTTACTTTGCAGCATTTTTCCATACCTGCCTAAAACCTTTGCACAGTGCTTTATATGTTAGGCAAATCCTCTCAGCCCGTTGTCCCTTAGGCTAAATAATGCAGATCTACAGACCAGAAGCTGATAGAGAACAGGTAGTGGTTTGTGGCATATATGTATTGGGACTACATCTAAACATACTAATACGCATTTCCTATTTTCCCTAATTTCAGATGTGATGCCAGTATAACAAAATTATCAGGAGATCTAATAACCACTAAAAAGGAGCTGCATGCGCAAGAGAAAGAGATTCATAATATAAGTGCTGCACTGGAGGCACATATGAAGGAGCTCGACTTTAAGGTTAGAGACATGGGGCGTCTTCCATCAAATCATTGAAAGAAATTCATTTACTGTAATTTCCTGTTCCTTACCCTATCAACACACACAGAAACTAGGACCAATTTCATTCAAAGCCCGTTATCCTACCAGTATGTTTTTAAAGTTTTATTGGAGACTGGACTACCCTGAGGAAACCTACACGAACACAAGAAGAACATGTGAACCCTATGCAGATGGTGCTCCTGGTTGGATCCATATCTAGGACCCCAGTTCTACATGGCAGCAGTGCTTTCTCTTAGGCTTCGCCACATCACCGTTCAGCCTTTCCATTCTCCTGATCCGTTTAGGAGCAGGAGAACGGAAAGGACAGAGAAGGCACATAACTGAGCCAAACGGAGCCCTTAGGACCCATTAGACTATAATGGGGTCCGTTATGTGTCCGCTCAGAATATGATTTTGGAGCGGAGACAAAAATTGTGCATGCAGGACTTTGTCTCCGCTTCAAATTAATCTTCTGAGCGGAAACCTAAAGTCTATGGGGTCCTAAGGGCTCCGTTTGGCTCAGTTATGTGCCTTCTCCGTCCTTTCCGTTCTCCTGCTCCTAAACGGATCAGGAGAACGGAAAGGCTGAACGGTGATGTGAGCGAAGCCTTACATTCATCACAATAAAAGGATGAAACATCACTTTCTGTTCTTACCATCTTATCTGTAGTTTGCGTTTTCTCGACTGGAGGAGGAGCACCGTAGCAACCCAGTTTAAATCTAAGACATTGCTATGGGTGATATCAACAGTTTTTGACTACAGTCGTTTTCTATACATGAGGCCCCATAACACGAGTGCCACAAGATAGCTGTTGACCGAACCTTTCGTCTCCAGCCAGCTTTAGTCTTACTATGTTCTCTGCACAATTGCTATACAAAGGGAGTTGGCACTAATGCTTGATCAGTAATCACGCAGTGAGGGGGCTGTGTGTTTAATTTCATTTTAAATCTATTCAGCATAAGAGGGAATACTGTAAAAATGCCTATAGACTATACATTTGTGGCTATATATACAGGTCAGCCTTATAGAGGGGACACATACTCAAGGGCTTCTGTCACCCACCCTTGCTGATGGCCATTCATTCACCCAATTCACGTGGCTCTCTTTTCTGGCTTGACTACCTCAATAAACTTAATCTCTCATACACTTTAGTAGTCAAAAGTGTGGCGTTAAAGGGTTTTTCCAGGTTAATCATATTGATAACCTATCTTCCCTACATCCTCCGGAGCCACAACTAACACTCTGCATTGTTAGTATTGTTGGGTGCGAATATTCGAATTTGTATTGTGAATATCGCGACTTTGAGAATTTGCGAATATTTTGAATATAGTGATATATATATAATTCGTATTTTCGAATATTCTAGATTTTTTTCATCTGAACCCATGATCCCTCCCTGCTTCTTGCTTGTGGGCCAATGAGAAGGCTGCAATGTCTTTGTCTGAGCTTAGCAACATCCCTAGCAGCCAATAGGAAAGTTGCCTACCCCTTACTATATAAGAACCTCCCCAGCAGCCATTGTATGCAGTTTATTATAGTTCTGAGAGAGACAGCAGTGTTATTTCTGTGCTCTGTGCTCTGTGTCACATTACATTAGATAGTTAGTTAGCTTATATATATAATACAGATAGTTAGTGGGAGATAGTCAGTGTAGGTTAGATAGTGATATAGTGTAGCTGATAGGTTCCAGTGCAGGGTGTTAGGTAGTGTGATAGGTTCTGCTCTCCATACATACATGGTGCTACAGGCACAAGTTCACAACAATACTTAGTGCACCAATCAATAATATGTAGTCAGACCTGCTAAAATGTGAAGTTGCACGTATTGTGCCAAAATATTTGCATCATTAGTGCGGATTTGCGCAATCGCGAATATATCGGAGCACTCTATCTGCATATAAAGCTATTGTAATGTTCTGCTGTGCCAACCATTTTCTTCAGTCTCAGGAAACTTTAGCAGCTTGAAAAATGTAGCAAAAGTGTCCCACGCCTGTATTGCGCACGCATTACATTGCCGATTTTCGCAATCAAGAAAATCACTATTAGCAAGCATGGTGCATAGAAGGAAACACCAGGCCCCAGCACCATGGTGGTACCCATATTGATCTTTGCTGTAGGGCCCATTCAACAAGCTTTTACAAGTGTCTTAGTTACTTAAAGAGAACCTTTCACCACGCCTGACATGCCTGTTTTATTAGCTAAATGTATTCCCCATGTAGTAACAATTCTGGAGCATCTATTGTTATGCCTCTATGTTCTGTCATGACTTCATTATATCTGCTAGAAGTTATGAATGAACTGCTAGCAGTCTGCAGTAAGGGTACAGAGGGGTAGTAAAAAGTTGGGGGTGTACCTGCATAGTCTGAAAATGGCAGATACAGTGAGTCTGTGCAGGGACACCTCCCCCCACCCCCAACTGGTTAGCACCTCTATGTACTCTTACTGCAGACTGCTAGCAATTCATTCATTACTTCTAGTAGAAATAATACAGGAAATGGCACAACATAGAGCCATAAGAATAGATGCTCCAGAATTGTTATTACATGAGGAATGCATGAAGCTATTAAAACAGGCATGTCAGGAGCGGTAAAGGTCCTCTTTCAGTAAAATACACAGTTCTGTAACACAGAGCAGCCCTCATTGCTCTGCTATTTTATGCATACGTTTGTTAAAGAGCATTAGTGTCATTTATTTGCAAGGTAATTTGTCGTTTAGTGAATATGCTTCAGGAATTTCAAAGCTTCTTATTCCTTGCAAGAGTGTCCATAAATTCTGCTTTCCCAGACATTGAAGACATATGCTGCATGGTGACACTTCCCACAGACAGTGAGGGGGCTGAACTTGGCATCATTTTTCTAAACGAGGAACATCTTAAAGCTCCTATTTTTATTTTACTATTACCAGTTCATGTGCATTACCTTATATTACATAGTGGAGGGATGTGACTCACTCTTATAGCGACCAGCTTGTCTTTGTTCTGTATCTCACGTATAATTCTGTGCTGGATGTGTTATAATACTTGAACTTAATTTGGGTTGTCCCCTGGGGTAGAATGACAGTTCAGACACAGAAGGGTCTGCCCAAGAAATACACTAAGGGCCCATGCACACAAACCTTTTTTTTTTCTGTGTCCGTTCCAATTTGTGTAAAAAAAAAATGGAAATGACTCTGTGTGCATTCCATGTCCATATGTCCGCATAGCCGTTCTGTAAAAAAATAGAACATGTCCTATTATTGTCTGCATTACGGACAAAGATATGACTGTTTTATTATGGACCGGATGTTCCGTCCCGCAAAATGCGGAATGTACACGGCCGGTATCCATGTTTTGTAGATCTGCAATTCGCAGACCGCAAAACAGGCAATGGTTGTGTGCTTGAGCCCTAAATAACTGCTGCTCAAAGGCACTGTGCTAACCCAGCTGAAGCATATTATTATTATTATAGTGATTGCTAAGGATCCTTTATCCTCATCGACTATTATTGTTGACGGGTCCAGACGACTTTTCATTTTTCCCTGGTTATCCCCTGTGGTACCACTGCAAGCCTTTTCAGACAGATGTGCCATATTGCATTGAATGGTAGTAGTGGCACAGAGTTTACCTGGACAGTGGATCTTCTGGGTTGCCACAGATGGAGAGCCGCACTTCTGGTTCGGAGTCCATGGGCAGTGGATGACATAGAGTAGAACCAGTTGGTAGTAGCAAAATCAGGTGATCAAATTAAAAGCCAATCACACAGAAAGTCAGGGCAAGCAGAGTTCATGCAAAATGATAATCCAGGCAGAAGGTCGAAGGCAAGAATCAATCCAAATCAGAACAGAAACTAACAAATCAACCTGGTTGCTCAGGCAAAGAGCAGATGGTAACGGTTCATAAAATATCTATAGAGCTCAGTACTATAGGAGATAACAACTCTTGTAGTACTGACCTCTATGGTAGAAGACTGCAGGCAACAAGTCAAGTAATTGTGCCACTTTACCTATCATGATCTGGTTTTGTAAGGGTGGGTTCACACTAGCGTTAGGGATTCCGTTATTGCTTTCCGTTATAACATGGTAATAACGGAAAGTAACGGAATCCATAAGACAGAAGGACGGATCCGCTCTTCTGCCCATAGACTTGTATTATGACAGAATGCAAAATGGAAGCCTTTAAAAGGCATTCCGCTTGCTTTCCGTACTAATAGAAGTCTATGGGAATCAAAACGGATTCATCTGGTTCCTTTTATGCAAGACGGAAAACAAAGTCCTGTTGACAGGACTTTGTTTTCCGTCTTGCATAACAGGACCCAGACGGATCTGTTATGCTTTCCCGTAGACTTCTATTAGGACGGAAAGAAAATGGAATGCCTTTTAAAGGCTTCCATTTTGCATTCTGTGTGGGCATTCCGTTATTTTCCGTTATAACGGAAAGCCATAACGGAATCCCTAACGCTAGTGTGAACCCACCCTTAACGGCACATAGACAGAATACTAACTGCCATTGTGGTGTATTTATTTATTGATTGTGTCTGTAGGGAAATTGAATTATGAAAATGTGAACAGCACTCTGCCTTGTGCCAGTCACTGCCTTGGTTGTCTCTTCACTTTAGAATATAATTTAAACTTACCACAAAGCCCCACACAGTGTTTGTCATCTCTACATCGACTCCTTCATCTCTGACTACCATCCTATATGTGCCCTACATTCTGCCATTTTCCATAATTTAAAGGGGTTCTCCAGGAAGTAAAAAAATTTAAAATACTTAAATATTATTTTACAATAAATATATTCACAAATACCTTTCATTACTTAGAATGGCTTGTTTTGTCTAGGGAGCAATCATTAGGAGAAATAAAATGGCCGCCATCCTATTAGTACACAAAAAAACTGTCCTAATCACACAGTAGGACAAGTTACTTCACCACAATGAGCCATAGTACTGCCTCAACCCCCTCTTTGCTTGTAAGGAATCATGATCCTGAATACAGGTGAATCTCTGTGGGAATGGAGAAAATGAGGAGACATGAGAGGAGGGTGAGGTGTGGCTAATGAGCAGCAGCACTTGTTTACAGTCTCCATTAACACAGCCCCACTTTACCACAGCCTGTCCTGTCCGTCTTCTCTGTACTTCATGTCTCCTCATGAACTAAATTCCCCAGATATTCAGCTAAAGTTCATATCATCTGTATTCAGGATCATAATCCCTGACAAGTAGAGCAGGGAGGAGGATGAGGCAGCTCTTTACCTCAGTGTTGTAAAGTAACTTGTCCTCATGTGTGATCAGGACAGGTTTTGTGTGAACTAATGGGACAGCGGCCATTTTGTTCCCCCTGATGATTGCTCCCCAGACAAAACGAGTTATTATAAATAATGAAAGGTATTTTAGAATATATTTATAATAAAGTAACATTTAAGTACTTTAATTTTCTTAATTTCCGGAGAACTCCTTTAAACATCCCATTCCTGTCTCCTAGACATTTCTTTTGCTGCACCAGTTCTCTGGAATGAAATACATTAAAAAAAATACATAAAATAAAATACATTAAATTAATACCCAGCATCCACAGTTTTAAGCATTCACTACAAACAAATGGGGTCATTTATTAAACCGGTGTAAAGTAGAACTGGCTTAGTTGCCCATAGCAACCAATCAGATTCCACCTTTCATTTTACAAAGGAGCTGTCAAAAATGAAAGGTGGAATCTAATTGGTTGCTATGGGCAACTAAGCCAGTTCTACTTTACACTAGTTTGATAAATGACCCCAAAAGTCCTTATAGGCAGGCTATCACATTCCCTATTTTGACTCATTTCCTTTTATCTACTCTCTTCTATATTATTCCTCAGGAATTGATTCCTTATTCAAGCAGTATCTCTCACACCCCTTGCACCCGAATGTGCTTCATGTCTCCATATGCACATACTGGCTGGTGGCTGGCTTGATCAGTTTTATGTGTAGTACCTTGCTCTATATAAAAGATAGCTGGACCATTGTACAAAACAAGCACTTTTTCTAGTTCCTTATAGATTGTAGGTTCTTAAGATCAGGGCCATCATTTCTGTTGTATGAACTAATAAGCTTGTACTGTAAGGCTACTTTCACACTAGCGTTAATATTTTCCGGTATTGAGATACGTCATAGGCTCTCAATACCAGAAAAAAAAGCTTCAGTTTTGTCCCCATTCATTGTCAATAGGGACAAAACGTAACTGAACAGACCGGCATGCTCCAAAATGCATTCTGTTCCGTTTGGTTGCATTCTCATACCGGACAGCAAACCACAGTCATGGAATGTGGAGCAAGACGGATCTGTTTTCTCTGACACAATCTGACACAATAGAAAACGGATTCGTCCCCCATTGACTTTCCACGGAGTTCATGACGGATCCGTCTTGGCAATGTTAAAGATAATGCAACCGGATCCATTCATAATGGATGCAGATGGTTGTATTATCAGTAACGGAAGCGTTTTTGCTGAGCCCTGCGGATCCAGCAAAAACGCTAGTGTGAAAGTAGCTTCAGACAAGAATAGGACTTGTTCTATATTTTTTTCCGGAGCCGCGGACCGGAAGTTCGGTAGCCCGCTCTGGAAATGCGGATGGGAAGAGCACACTGTGTGCTCTCCGCATCCATTCCGTCCCCATTTAGAATGAATGGGTCCGCACCCATCCCGCATAATTGCGGAACGGGTGCGGACACTGAATGCGGACGTGTGAATGGAGCCTAACTCTGCAATGTCTGAAAAATTCCCCCCCCAAGGTATCAAATTTGGTAAAATAATAATAGAATGCCCCCCCCCCCCTTTCCCCGCTGGGCTTTGCTTGTTTGGCTGAAGAAATGATGTGCCCACATATAATTATTTTACAATTGCTGCATTGGGGGACATTTTTAAAATAACTCACACAACCTTTTGTGGCATATTATCCCTTTCATTTTTATCCCCTGCCTTCCTCGATCCCAAACTTTTTTATTTTTCCATTCACCCTAGCTGTATGTGTTCTTGTTTTTTTGTGGGACAAGTGGTACTTTCTAATGACACCATTTAATATTCTATGCAATGTAGTGGGAGGCTGTAAAAAAAATCTAAATAGGTTGGAATTGGAAAACAAAGACAGAAAAACTGATCTGTAACCTTCATTCTCTGAAATAGTGCAATTACAACAATGCCACATTCATAGTTTTTCTTGTTTTTTAATACTGGAAAAAAAAAAAAAAACTTGGGACATATTCTGACGCCCATAACTTTTATATAGTTACTTCAACGTGGCTGTATGAGGGCTCACTTTTTTATTGTTACCATTTTGGAGTGTGTATGATTTGTTGATCATTTTTTTATTAAATTTTTTCTGGGAGGCAAATCGGCCATTTAGATATTTTTTTCGTTACGCATTCACTGTCCGTTTAAATGTTAATAGTTTGGGCATTTTGAAATACAGGGTTGCTGATGATGTTTATTTTTATTGTTTATTTTTATTCTGGTAATTACTTTTTATATTTTTAAAACGTTTCCTTTTTTTCAGGCTATTGCAGACAATGAATGGCTCCCCTGTTTGCTACACAGGGAAACTGTTTAGGCATCTGGCAGTACAGCGCTCCAGGTGAAAGCCGCCTCAGATGCCATAGTCACAATTGACCATGGTATCTACGGAGTTAAATCTCTGCGATCGTCATTATCACAGACCTCAGGCATTAGACCCTGGTGTCTGCTGTTTGAAGCAGCAGAAACAAGATGGCTATGGCACCTACTATGCTTGCAAGTGGGCGCCATCTTTAAAGACTCCAGTGTACATGTAAGGCATTGGTTGTAAAATAAAACTATGCTATGTGGCTATGTTAAAGCAAATTTGTCACCATGATTCTGGACTGTTATCTGTAGTAACACTGAGTAGTGCTGCACATAAGTCCAGTTCACCATTTTTAGTTTACTGCTGCCCTCGCTCCCCCTTTGTCAGTGCTCAAAACAGCACTGAAATACACAGTCTGGACTGCTGTGCTGTGCTAACAAAATGGAGAGGACTCCTATGCGCATGCACAGCAGTCCTGACAATGTATTTCAGTGCAGCTTTAAACATTGACAGCGGGGTCATGGAGGGTAGTAGGAAATAAAAAATAGCCATCTGGACTCCTTTTCTACAGTAATGTTCATATATTACAGCAGATAATAGTCCAAGAACATGGTGACAGATCCTCTTTAAGGGATTATTTCATTGGAAAACCAATTTGCAAATACCATATTAGGGAATACTGAGTTTATAGTAGGAGATCCCTCATCAGCAAGATATCTATTCATCATCCAGAGGAGAGAGCAACTACAAAGAGTCCTCTCATCCTGGAAGACCCCACAAGTCTCTCTACATTATAGACACAGGCCACAGCCCAGAGCAGTGATTCAATTGGAACTGCATCATTTCTTGTGCAATGAAGCTGAAAGGAAATTGATTAGCTCTTGCCAAGCCCTCCCATGGATCATTGTTGATCACTGTAAGTTTTAGGCCTCTTGCACACGAACGTTGTGCATCTGTTCCGTGCATTGGGGAAGGTGGAGAGCCAGAAGTCATCCCTTTGCCGAATGGTGACAATTCGGCTGTCACTACGCAAGCAAGTGAGCATGTATCAGGCCATTTGTGCAAGTGACTCGGAAGAACTCCCTGCCTCAATCTCTACTGCATACTGCCACGGTGTGTCTGGGTCCTCTGCCTTGTCTTCCTCCTCGCCCTGTAGCTCCTCTGGCTGCTCCTATTCTCCTTTCACTGTGTAGAAAAACCACCCGTTTCGTTACACATTGCTTGTGCTCCAATGTCCTACTCCTCCTCCAGTTAGGCCTCCACGGGGCTTATGTGGCCGTGAGAGCTAGGCGCCACGTCTCCAGTCCCCTGACCAACCAGATTTACCAGCATCTGTTCCAGGACATGAATCAGTGGAATGACGTTGTTCATCCCGTAGTCCAGGCATCTGACAAATAAAGTGGCCTCCTCAAAGGACCTGAGCAAACGGCAGGTGTCACGCATGAGCTGCCACTGGCTAACATTGAAGTTACACAGGGGAGTACCTCTGTCCGCCTGTATCATCAAGAAATAGTTTATGGCCTTTTTCTGTTCATACAGTCGGTCCAACATATGGAGGGTGGAATTCCAACGGATGGAAATGTCGCATATCAGCTTATGTTGGGGGATGCCGTTCTGCTGCTGCAGCTCAAGGAGGGTGTGCTTGGCAGTGTACGAGTGGCTGAAGTGCATGCAAAGTTTCCTGGCCATTTTCAGGGTGTCTTGCAAATGGGCAGAAGACTTCAGGAACTGTTTGAGAACCAGATTGAACATGTGCGCCATGCACGGCGCGTGGCTCAGCCCTCCTTGATGCAGCGCCGACACCATGTTATTTCCGTTGTCGGTAACCGTGGTTCTGATTTTGCGTTGTAGAGGAGAAAGCCAGGATTAGATTTCTTGATGAAGGACGCAGAGCAGTTCCTCCCCTGTGTGACTCCGTTCGCCCAGGCAAACTAGGTGCAGAACAGTGACACCACCGTGCCCTGCACATGTGGTATACTGGAGGGCCTCCATGAATTGTCCCTGCAGTGGAGGCTGAGGACACGGTGGAGGATGAGGAGGCAGAGGCGGACATTGTTGCAGGACTAACAGCGTGAGAACGTGGACGTGGAATCAGCGTCACCTGGCGAAGTTGCTGGTGTGGCTTGGCAGGAATTACATTTACCCAGTAGACTGTAAAGGACATATATTGTCCTTGACCGTAGTTACAGCTACACTCGTTGGGCTGCTGTGCATTAGAGATATCCCAAACTATTCGCCGGCGAACAGTTCCCAGGGGAAAAACGCATGTTCGTGTTCCCCTCGGCGGATGAACCTATGCGATGTTCGGTCCGCCCCCTATACATCATCATTGAGCAAACTTTGACCATGTACCTCACAGTCAGCAGACACATTCCAGCCAATCAGCATACCCTCCCTCCCAGACCCTCCCACCTCCTTTCAAAAAGCAAAAACAGCCTCCATCTTAGATTCATTCTGAAGCTGCAGTGTTAGTTAAAGCAGGGAGAGTGCTGCTGCTGCTGAATTAATAAGGAACGCGTTAGCTAGGCCAGTGTTCTGTGTCCACTCCAGTCCTCAAAGACTCATTGGCCTCTTTCACACGAGCGTGTCCGGATTAGGTCCGGATGCGTTGTGGATGCGTTCAGTGAAAACTGTGCGATTTCACAGGCAAAGCCATCCAGTTTTGCCTGCAATTGCGTTCAGTTGTTCAGTTTTTTTTGCGCGGGTGCAATGCGTTTTGATGCATTTTTCACCCGCATGATAAAAAACTGAAGGTTTACAAACAACATCTCCTAGCAACCATCAGTGAAAAACGCAACGCAGCTGCACTTGCATGTGGATGCAATGCGTTTTTCACGCAGCCCCATTCACTTCTATGGGGCTAGGGCTGCGTGAAAAACCCAGAATATAGAACATGCTACGATTTTCACGCAACGCACAAGTGATGCGTGAAAAAAAACGCTCATGTACACAGACCCATTGAAATGAATGGGTCAGGATTCAGTGCGGATGCTATGTGTTCACGTCACGCATTGCACCCACGTGGAAAACTCGCTCGTGTGCAACCTTGTGCAAATCGGGAGTTTGCGGTGCGTTAAACGTGGAGTTTGGTCTGTCAGAGTTTGGTCTGTCACTGTGAAGCGGGCGTAGCCCGATCGTATACACACACTGGATGTTTTAAAGCACGTTATTCTAAACAATTTAGGAATGTTAGGTGATTTATTAAAACCCGACACTGCGTCAACTACGTAATTTTCCATGGGAGTTTTGCCATGGATCCCCCTCCGGCATGCCACAGTCCACGTGTTAATCTCCTTGAAACAACTTTTCCATCACTATTGTGGCCAGAAAGAGTCCCAGTGGGTTTTAAAATTCGCCTACTTATTGAAGTCTATGGCGGTTCGCCCGTTCGCGAAAATTTGCGGAAGTTCACATTCGCCGTTCGCAAAAGGAAAATTTTATGTTCACAACATCTCTACTGTGCATTTTGGCAGACACCGACAGGCTCAAGGACTGGCCCACTTTCTATTCTACATATGTGTGCAGGGCTGGTACTACCTTAAAAGAAATTACGGCTTGGGACTCTCCACGTCGGCTCAGCACAAGCCATCAGTTCTCTGAAAGGTGCAGAGTCCACCACTTGGAAAGGAAGGGACTGCAGCAGCAGTAACTTGGCCAGAAGCACATTCAGCTTCTGCGCCGTTGGATGAGTGCACGCATACTGTGGTCTCTTGGCAATCGCTTCGGTGATGGCTTGCTGATGGAATGACTGACGAGGAGTAGGAGGAGCATCAGGACCAGCAGATGATGGGAAGGACAGACAGCTGCCTTTAGCTGAGGTGGTGGAGCCTTGACTGCATGAAATTGGGTGCGTGCCACTGGGTGATGCAGCGGTTGCTGTGGCAGGCTGGACCACCACATTGGAGCCACGGTTCTCCCAGGCCACTTTATGGTGACGCTGCATTTGTTGACGCAAGGCCATGGTACTAACATTGGTACCCTGTCCACGTTTCACCTTCTGCCCACAGATTCTATAAATGACCATGTTCACCTCCTCCGGCGGCTTAACAAAAAAATGCCACACATCCGATTAGGTGATTTTTCTCCCAACACTGCGTACTGACTGACTGCTACCGCCGCTGCTTCTGTGAACCCCTGCACCACTACTTTCCGGGCAGGTAGGCTCCTGAGAAGCGAATGGTCTACCCCGGGCATGTTTGGCTCCCACTGCTGCCACCCTTCTGACTCCTGGCCACGCTAGAAACTTGCTATTTCCGACGCTGCCTCAGGGGCAAGCTGCCACCCTCTTCTCCTGATGACGATGAAGCCCATAATTCACCCGGCTCCCAAGTGCGATCAGCTACATCTGCGACGTCCGGCCCCAGCCTGGAGATTTCTTTTGTCATGACGCCAGCTGCGGGCAAGCAGCAAGAGCGGTAGGCTCCCTTTTAAGATGTGTAGTTGGTGGGACACAAAGTGTAAGGTTGCCAGAGTATTGCGACCTACAATGTCTCTGCAGATGTTGAATGCACGTGTCACAGTGCCCTGACCTGGAGTATCCTTGAGATCTCAGACGTGGCCGTCCGAAGCAGAGCAAGTTGAACTTGGTAGATGGAGGAATGAATAGAGTCCAAACTTGATATAAAGTTAAACAGTTGCTCTTACTTGCAATAAACGGTATTCCAGACAGTTTCCAAACTTTAGCTTGGCCTCCAGCAGGAATAGGCAAATCTTGGCAGGCAAACACTCTCGGCTCTGCTACATCTTTTGCTATCTCTATCTCTCTCTGCTGCTGTGTGAATTAGCTGGCTAAAGTCCTCAGCTTTCCTTGTGCTGCAACTTTGTCAGGTCTCTTATCTTTAGTCTTTTGTGAAAGCTCACCCAGCAGGGGCAAGTCTCTCACACCCAACCTTCCTCTTGCAGGGGCTGACTCACTCCCCTCTCACTTTCTGTTCTTCTCAGGGAGGAATAGACTTGAAAAATCTGGTTCCAGTCTCTGCTAGTGTAGCTTGCCAATCTTTGCAGCCACCCGCTGGTAAACCAACAACATTACATGAACATAATGAAATAGTGTAACAGGAGATGCACTATGTGGATGACCTGGAATAAATGCATTAAATGACATTGTTAGAGCATAAACAGACAGAAGCAGGGAGTGGGCGTGGTAATGCCACTTGGGGGCATTACACATCTTCATCATCGACTACTGTCTGCATGTCACTGATATCCTCCTCAACAGTCTCTGGGTCAAGAACCTGATCGCTTGCAACACCAGCACCCACGCCACTCTCCTCATCACTACTTGCCCACCTACAGGAGGAAGCGGCAGATGTCTTCTCCACATCTTGGCTGGCCAGTAGCTGCTGACTGTCCTCTAGTAGCTCGTCCTCGCTGTATAGTAGAGCTGAGCCCACAGCATATAATACTTCTCTGGCTGAGGAAACAGAAAAGGACAGAGGCAGGTTGAGGACAGGTGAGGGCACAGGGCCTGTTCCCGGGACATGCCAACTAAGGGTTGTGTCTGATGAACCCACCGACTCTTGGCTGGGGGTGTCTGATGTCACTTGGGTTGAAGTGGACGACCGAGTCAACCATTCAAGAACTGCTGCGTTTCTGGTCAAGACACGACCGCTAGATGACACCGGGAGCTCAGGCCTCTCGCTACGACTCCTGCTGCCACACCCCTTATTCTGCTGTGACCTATGCCTGCGCCAGAAACATTTCGGCCTCTGCCACTACCCCGTGCAGGGCCTGGCACTTCTCTGTCTGACATACTGTAAGGTAAAATAAATAAATAAAAAGGAAATTAAAACACCCCAAAAAAGTCAGTAATTTTCTCACTTCACCACACGAAGGTCCCTTTTTTTCCCCCCACTAATACACACCAAAGAAGGCTTTAGAACATATAACTGCACCGCTGAACGGCAAATAGGCCCTTATTTTTTCCACTTATACATGCCACAAAAGGCTTTAGAACATATAACTGCACCGCTGAATGGAAAATATATATTTTTTTGCCATTAATACACACCAAAAAGGGCTTTAGAACATATAACATATTGCTGAATGGCAAATAGCCCCTTACTTTATTCCACTTATACACACCACAAAAGGCTTTAGAACATATAACTGCACTGCTGAACGGCAAATAATATATATTATTTTGCCACTAATACACGCCAAAAAGGGTTTTAGGACATATAACTGCACTGCTCAACGGCAAATAGCCCCTTACTTTTTTCCACTTATACACACCACAAAAGGCTTTAGAACATATAACTGCACCGCTGAATGGCAAATAATATATTTTTTTTTGCTACTAATACATGCCAAAAAGGGCTTTAGAACATATAACTGCACCACTGAACGGCAAATAATATATATTTTTTTGCCACTGATACACTCCAAAAAGGGCTGTAATTTTCTCACTTTACCACATAACGGCTAATAAGCCTTTTCCTCCACTAATACAAGCCAAAAAATGCTTTAGAACATATAACTGCACCGCACAAGGGCAAATAAGACGTAGAAATATTTCCTTGTAATAAACCCTGTTAATAGCTGTATCAAACAGCACTTGCACCACAATAATAAGAACAGTTTGCTGGAATTACAGAGCTGTATAATGGCAATTTGGATCTGCAGTGCAGCAAGGTGTAATAGGATTGTTCCTATTACCCGGGCTGTAGACTCCCCTACTGAACCCTGTTCTGCTTCAATACTGTGGAATGATTCCTCCCTATTCTTTCCCTGAACTTCTATACAGCAAAATAAAAGTTTTAAAGTCTTTTCTACCACTGTTCCTAGTGCCTTCTGACATCGCTCCCTGCACTTAGTACACTGGAAAATGTCTGAATCCAAGATGGCTGAGGCTATTTATAGGGCTATGACATCACAGGGCTGGCTGGCTGCTGATTGGCTGCATTTGTGGCATTGTGGGTGATCCCTCATTCCCAGAGTTTTTTGCTCCATGTCCTAACACGTGCAGCAGTCATTATAGGAAAAATGCGATTCGTTACCATGAAACGTTAGAAAATTCGGATTCGGTGCAAATCGAATTTTTCCTTCGTCAACTTCGATTCGTTCATCTCTAATCACTACATTCCTAAACATCCCTGCCTGTAAGCGCACATAATAAACCATCCCAGTCTCCTGCCCCTTATCACCTACACAGTCTACAGATGTCTGATGACAGCAGAACGGCAATGTGTCATTCCTAAGAGGCCATTAAAGGCATAATTACACTTCCTAAAATACTGTAACAATCAAACATTTGGGAGATGAAGAGTGATAAAAATAAATTGTTACCAGTCCGGAGGAATGTGCTTCACAGAGGAGCAGTGATTCACAACATGAGTCAAACAGAGCTAATTAGGGAATTACCTAAGTGAAAAGTTTGAGAGTTACTAGTGCTGAAAATGCAAAACTAGTTTTCTTAAAGCCTAAGTACAGAGAAAACAACCACTACCACATGACTAATGGAACAGATAGGATGCCCCGTCTGCCCGT
The DNA here is from genome assembly GCA_033119425.1 of Bufotes viridis. Taxonomy (NCBI): domain Eukaryota; kingdom Metazoa; phylum Chordata; class Amphibia; order Anura; family Bufonidae; genus Bufotes; species Bufotes viridis. The sequence goes on from CM065589.1 coordinate 96,544,296, forward strand.
GTGATGCCCCATCTGCTTTAAATCATCTCCTGTTGGCAGCTATCAAATGACCACTTCCGGTCTCAATGACATCCCTTCCTGTCTCAGTGACATCACTTCCCGTCTCAGTGACCACAGAGTCTTGTTGTCTAACAGAGTCAGATATATTAGTCACAGACCATAATTCAAATAAGGGCCTGAATAGAGGAGGAGAGAGGTACTATACAAAAAACCAGATCAAGGATATTGATTACCTATCTAATTTTTCTATTGTGAGTGGAGAGTGGATAGAATGGGCGTTCCTTGCTCTGAAGGACTCAACATTTTGACACATTACATGGATATTCCAATAATTTCTTAGGTAACCAAGTGCATGTAATGCTTTAATTCTACTGTAGTGGAGTTGCAGAGCAATCAAAGGTGCTTTCTGGGACTCAGCGGGACCCGTGAACCCACCTTAATTAATCATATTTTGCTGGTAGAAGAAAGTTTCGAATATACTTAGCATCTTAAAGCTGTGTGCATCAGCTGCTCTGGACGTACCTCTCTTTAGAAATCAAACATCTGCCGACGTCTTGTCTTTCAGTCTGAATACCAGGTTTCTGGTCCCTGTCTATGAATAGGCACATCACTTCCACCACCCAGAATGGGAAAAGTGCTGTAGAAAGGGACTAGAACTATTTGTCTTCCTAGCATATGTGTAGATGAGGTGGACTCGGGTTTGCACATGCGCCAGGGACACTAATGGTTCTGGCCTCATCCATACCACCTCCCCTATCCCGCAGAAGTGATGTGCCCACCCATAGATCAGACTAGAAACCCGGCATTCTGACTGATGGAACTGACACAGGAATAGGTGGCTATAGGATTTCCAAAAAGAGGAGTATCGGGTGACTGGGTTCCAGAGAAGCCGATCCTCACCACTTGGAGAACGTATGAATGTTGGAAACTTTGTTAAGATTAATTAAAGAGGACCTTTCACCGTTTATTTGTTGTTAAACTAAGTACCTTTACAAGCGGGTACACTCCGCTGATGCTGCTACAACTTTTCTTTTTTTTCAAACGCCCCCTTCTCAGTGGATGTCTCCTTCTCCCTAGCTGTGGAGCAGTCCATAAACAACTCAACTTCTCCCTGGCTGTGACGTGGTCTGCTGCGATTTTACTGCGCCACAGCCAGGGAGAAGGAGACGCCCACTGAGAAGTGTTAGGGTCTCCTCCTTCCTGTACCGATTCTATCTATTAGCATACAGGACGTGAAAACAGAACGGGGGAAGATCGGGGCAGCCAAGGGGCGTTTGAAAAATAAAAGTTATAGCAGCATCAATGGAGCATACCCTGCTTGTAAAGGTACTTAGTTTAACATAAAACGATGAAAGGTACTCTTTAATTTGGGCTGATGAACCTTGCTGGTGTAAGCCGTGTACCAGGGTGGGCTCCCCAGAATACAGCGAAGTCACAAATAAGGAAAACAACTCCACCAGCAGCTTTTGCCAAAACAGAATTTTACTTAAACGTAGTAATGAACACAACCACAAATGCTGGGAACATACAATAAATTTACTTACACCCAGCCTGAAAGCTGAGACCCTTGTGCTGCACAGCGCGGCGCCCTCCGATGGATGCAGGAGTAATGCATGGTAATTTACCTACTGGCGGTCACAACTAAACTGCCACACCTTACCTGTTATTACCCTAAAAAAACAAGAATAACTGTATGAGTGTGTGGTACGGGCTAGCCTGCGGTGCAGCACAACAGCTTATAATCTTACAAAGCTCTACAGGATTCTCCCTCCCATAACTGGTGTTGTAGCATGTGCCTGAGTATTCCTTCTGAGCAAAACACCAGCCTGTCTTGAGTTTGTGGGAATTTTATGAGCTCTCCAATGTGAAATGTCACTTTAAGTTCTGGAGTCATTGCTATGAACAGTATTAACACTTGCGGCCTGACACAAACAGATACCCTATCTAACTAACTACAGACCTCGTCTAAGTCTCTAGGCACCAACACTGAAATGAGGTGCGTGCACGATTGTACTAACTCAGGTCTGCTCTGCATCTGTTGGTGACTCTAAGCAGACCAAATGCCTCTCCAACAAGCATGCGGTACCACAGTGTATGTAGCATTGCTCCTCAGCTCTCATCAGCGTTCCTGGAAGCAATCCTCGTTCCTCTGGACAGGATCATGGTCTTCAACATGATCAGCTTTACTTAGCTACAGCTCTGGTCACTGAGGGATGCTCTCACACCTGGATGCCATCGGAATCTCTGCTCACACAGTTCCTCAGTGTCTCTCACAGCCTCACTCTAAGATGGGTGCTGCCTTCCTCTCTAGACTTGAAACTCCACCCCCGAGAGTTCCCAACATTACATGAAATGCAGTCTGTTGCTGTGCTTAGGAAACAGCGGCATCTTGTTGCCAAACAGCAGAATGTTAGTCCAGATAATTTAACTTCATTTAAACAAACACAATGTTCAGACAATGAGAGCTATTTCCCCATCTCACTCTGAAAAACCCCTTTAGATATAGCAGGGTCTCTGTGAGCAGTATAGTCAGTGGTCCTTTCTAACAAAAAGATTGTGCAACATGGACAACTCCTTTAAGAGTTCACATGCATAAATCTCCACAGCATCTTCTGAAGCTGGCATCAGTTTGCAAACTGCATCACAAGCTACTGGTTGGACTACATGGGTTTATAGAAATGACAGTGTACAACATGAAATTTTTTTATCAATTATGACTGCTAAAAATACATTGGAAGAAAGCAAATACGCAGTTGTATGACAAGTTGAATGATGCATTGGGATTTAGGTTAGGGGTTTCTGAATGTTTAGAATAGAAACCTGGATAACTTGGCAGCCAAACTGTGGATGCATAATCTGGCTGCTGGAACGTTTCTTTTTCTCTTGAGTGCTTTGAGTAAATGGTGCATATTTAATGCAGAAACTGATGGGCTGTTCTTTGTTGAATTTCTATTAGGTGACGCAGCTAACAAGAAAAATGGAAACCTCTATTTCTGAACAGAATAACAAAGTGAAGAGTGCCCAGGGGGAACAACGCCATGAGATCCAGGTTCTAGATTTCAAGTATGTATTTTAATTACATTAATGCAGCCCAATGCGGGGATGCGTCTATGTAATGACTAGCCTGGCATAAAACTAGACACTCAATCAATACGGAATACAAAAGCAGAACTTTCCAATTTTACAGTATCCTGGTCACTTATTGGTATTAATTTAACTTGGCAGCGCACGCCGAGAGGCTGTCGTGCCTCCGCCCCTGTCCCCATTATAGTTAATGGGGCTGGAGCAATAGTGCAGGGACACATGTTCACTAGCGGCAGGACAGATCCTAAAGGGCTGTTCACCCGACAGAACAGCCTGCCGGAGGTCTGTGCCGCTAGTGTGAAAGTAGCGTTACAATAGTGAAGCCACTGTAGTATTTAAAAAAAGTGATACTCATCTAACCCTGTTCCCCTAATGAATGGAGAACATCATGCTCTCCTCAGCAGCAGACACAATGTAGTGAAGTCATCATGGCTGTTGAGCTGAGCAGGAGAGCGCAAAGGCCAGGGGACGATCCCTGGCCTGTGCGCACTTCTGCACAGGTCATCAGGCGCGATAACGTCACTTCATTGAGGCTGCTGCTGAGGACAGCACTTGCTGGGGAATGATGGAGAATGTAGCTGATGGTTCCCTTTTTAGCCATAGCTTTCAGCTGTATCTGTATTTTGGCTCCAGCATATTTACTACCATTTATGCCTGAAAGCAGGCATAAATGTTGACGAAAAACTACTCCAGCCAGGGTATGGAGTAGGTCTTATGCCAGACGCACGGGCGGGGTGCCAGACGCACGGGTGGTAGATGATCCTAATTTATCAATTTTATGGCAGAATAAGGGGGAATCTAAGACTGGCGGTCTTAGTAAATGACTTGAGAGTTAATGCGTCCTCACCAGTGTCTTAAAAAAGTTGTCCAGTTTAAAAGTGCTATACCCTATTAGGAATTTTTAGTCCATAGAGTCTACAGTTTACTATCTGTACTGTTTGGCCAGACCAGAGAACAGTTACAAAGAGAATCTCTAGCTCTAGAGCAGTGTTCCTGAACTCCAGTTCTTAGGGCCCATCTGCTGTTCATGTTTTCAGGATTTTCTGAGCATTGAGCAGGTGATATAATTGTTGTCAATGCATCAGGACGTACCACAGGTATTTATTCTGTGGAACATCAAATCATGACCAGCAAGTGGTTCCTAAGGACTGGAGTTGAGGAATACTGCTCTCGAGGACCTTTCCTGTCCTGCATTACACAAAATTTAAATTCTTAGCCAGCTCTATGTATTTCTTTAGATCTTAGCTGCACAACCTCAATCTCAATGCTTTTTCTTTAAATAACTAGTTTAACAATGTTTATTCTCAGACTTGGTAGCTTACTAGAGGAGATTCAAGGACAAATCCAAAATCAACGCAAGTGGGCTGAATCCCAGCTAGGAAGAACAGCTGATGAGCAGACCCAGCACATACAACAACTCATTAATGCTCTGAGAGACAGGATGGTGAGTAGTATATCACATACTGCTCACATTTTTTTCTTTGAAGCGAATATTTGCACTTATTAAAATTATGTATACGGATCATTTAAAATTGCACAGCCAGGGCTCATGTGCTGGCCGGCCCCCTGCTGCAGACCACAAATTGCGGTCTGCAATGCATGGGCACTGACCGTAGGGGTCCAAATGGGGTCCGCGATGTACATCTGACGATCCACACAGCAAAAAAGTAGTGCATTCACTACTTTTTTGTGGTGCGGAGGCACAGACTGAAAACCCATGGAAGCACTCTGTGGTTCTTCCTTGGGCTTCCGATCCGTGCCTCTGTTACGTACTGCACCATGTTTCCCGGATTGCAGACCGCAATACAGGCACAGCCAGGCAACGTTCACACATGCTGTGGACGGCAAATTGCGGTCCGCAATGCACGGACACTGACCGTGGGCCAGCAGCATGCGGATCGCTTACCCATTCACCTTAATGGGGTCCGTGATCCGTTCATTCCGCAAAAAGATAGAGCAAGTTCTATCCTTTTGTGGTGCGGAGGCACGGGACAGAACCCTAGGAAGCACTCTGTAGTGCTTCCGTGGGGTTCCGTTCTGTGCTTCCGCTCCGCACCGCATCTCCAGATTTGCCGGTGCCCCGTGTATTGCGGACCCGCCGTATGGGGGCCGCAATATGCCAACGGAGGGGCAGCTACTTTTATAATGATTTGGGTGATCTATCAACCATCAATGGATTGGGTCTATGGTATAGCATGGTAGTTGAATATTTAAGGGTGGGGATCACACATAGGGAAAGATTTATCAAGACTGGTCTAAAGTAAAACTGGCTTAGTTGTCCATAGCAACCAATTAGATTCCACCTTGCATTTTCCAAAGGAGCTTTGAAAAATTGAAAGCAGACTCTGATTGGTTGCTAGAGACAACTAAGCCAATTTTCTTAAAAACGGTTTTAATAATTTTTCCCTTTTGCGGTTTTTGATGCTTTTTTGCTGAGAAAACATCAGCTACATATCTTAGGTGTTCACGCCTGGGGACTTTTTCTGTATGCCCGCAAGCATGGTCAGACCTGTGTTAGGAATCATATCTGATCCCCGTTGCTGGGTTCCAGTTCCATCACTCCCCCTCAGGCACTGCATGTCCCGGGTCTCCCCATGTCAATATCTGGTTTCGGGTCATATGCTGCTGCAGCCAATGATGTGTCAAGCATGCATCACGTGACCTAGTGACATCACACATGGGTGACGTGATGTCTGGCTACAGTGGCCATGTGACCAATGTCAAAGCGGATGTGCAACAAGTGGACCCCCAGGGGAGTAGTCCCGATGTTTAGAAGTGCGAGTGGTAATGGCCCTGGTGTAGTGTCCCAGTATTTGTGTCCCGGTGCTCCTACCTTCAGACCCTCGCTCCCGGGTTGAGCTCCGTTGCAAAGATTTAGTTAGAGCAGGGATGCCTAACCAGCATGCCTGGACAGACTACAGCTATTAGGGAATGCTGGGAGTTGTAGTTTTGAAACAGCTGGAGGGACGCAGGTTGAGTAACCCTGAGTTAGAGAATAAAAGTACATACTCAGGAAACGGTTAACTTGACTTTACTTGAATACACTTGATAATACAAGAATGTTGCTTTGCTTGACTGGAATTTACTCTAGTTCGTACTAGCAGGGTGAAAGGAGGCGGTAGCTGGTCCAAATGCTTCTCTTGGTTCCTATCTGGCTTAAGTCTGTTATCTGTTTAGTGAGTAAGGTGTCTCTTGCCCGTTTTCCCTCTCATGTAAATAAAAGTCTATAGTTCAGTCAAAAGCAAGGAGTGGAGTGCTCTAGGAGCTGCTTCCCAGGCTTCTGCAGCAGGAACGAGGGAAACACATCCCCTTGCTGCACCATGTCTAACTTCAACTCCTACAGGGAAAAAGAATAGAATGGATTGCCAGACCTACGCCACCTGCTGGAAACCAGGCACATAGCATCAAATTCAATGTACTGTAAGTTAACGGATTTGAGCACGGACACGAACGTGTGAATGAGGCTTTATTCATACAGTCAGTGTTTGGTCAGTGATTTCCATCAGTGATTTGAGCCAAAACTAGGTGCGGCTCTAAACACAAAACAGGAGCATGTCTTTCCCTTATACCTGATCTCTGTGGAGATTTCACCCCCAATTTTGGCTCACAATCACTGATGGAAATTGTTGTTAAAGCTAATAGAAATCGCTGATCAAAAGACTGACGTGTGAAAGAGGCTTAAAGGGAACCTGTCACCTCAAAAACGCATATAACACCGCCAGCATTACCTCATAGTAGCCCCCAGTTTGTTAATAATCATATGTTTGCTCTGGTAATCTGATGTTCCATAGATTCAAAAAACAATGTTTTAAGAGCCATCTTGCCGGTATTTTTTGCGGCTTGAGTGCGGACCCATTCACTTCAATGTGCTGTCCGCATCTGTTGCTCCGTTCTGTGGCCCCGCAAAAATTATAAGTCATGTCCAATTCTTGTCCGTTTTGCAGACAAGAATAGGCATTTCTATAAAGGGCCGTCCGTTGCGTTAATTGCGGAAGGCACAAGGGCAGCATCCGTGTTTTGCGGACTGCAAAACATGGCACGGTCGTGTGAACAAGCCCTTATTGAACATTTCTGAGAAATTTCAAACACTGATTTTTAGTGGATTATTGGATCATTTATAATATGCTAGAAAAATGATTGTTTCAGTAAGTATATTATTTTCATTTACAGTACATTAGCAATGCCACTGCTTTAATAAAGCGGCTGATTTCATGTATTAGACAGAGGTGCCAAGATTCTGAATAAAGGCATATCCAGTAACTGATACCACTACATTAGTTTTCACATATATTTGTTTAAAGGGCTCTAAAATGAAACAGCATTGAGTCTTTTGTTATTTTTGACCGTTTATGGGAGCTGCCAGAGTTTTTATTTAACTTGGACCACCCCTTCAAGTAGAGGCATAAGCGCTCATTCACACAAACGTTTTTGCGTTCCTCATACGGGCCATTTTTTGCGTTCAGTATACCGTCCGTATACGGAACCATTCATTTCAACGGGTCCGCAAAAAAAAACGGAATGTACTCCGTATGCATTCCATTTCTGTTTTTCCCTTCCACTACATTTTGAGTCATGCCCTATTATTGCCCGCAAATCACGTTCCGTGGCTCCATTCAAGTCAATGGGGCTGTCAAAAAAACGGAATGCATATGGAATGCATCTGTATGTCTTCCGTATCCGTTCTGTTTTTGCGGAAACATCGATTGAAAATGTTATGCCCAGCCCAATTTTTCAATGTACTTACTGTTAAAACATTATTAGTCTACTTTCACAATCGCGCTTTGGGTTTTCGTTTGGGAGATCCGTTTAGAGCTCTCACAAGCGGTCCAAAACTGATCAGTTTGCATTCTGGGAAAATGGGGGAAAAAAAACGTTTGTGTGCAGGAGGCCTTAGGCTGTGTTCAAATGAAAAATGTTAAACTCCATGTTCCGGCCAGTAAACACAGATGCATTTTTACATGGATCGTACACGGATAGCATCTGCTTGCTGTCCGTTTTTTGTTGTTGCCCTAATCACTATAGTGAATTAGTCTTACAGAAAAATCTGAACTGGAAGGTGCATACTGTAATTTTCTCTGCGATGGTCAGTGTGGAAAATTGTTTATGTGAATTGTCCCATTGACCCGGGTAAGTGTTCAGTCCAGATGCTGTCCATTCTACCATTGGAAAGCAGCTGGATGGAAAAATTATTTGTCTGGCCTCCTAATGTAACAGGGCCGTGATGCAAGCGTTATGTTTGCACCCCATATAGCTATCCAGCTGTGGTTGTTTTTAGCAACAACATGCCAGGATCATCTCAGAGTACAGGGGAGGACTGGGAACTTAATGTGGTCCTGGACACCTAAAAGTGGCCCCATGTTGTTGGCGAGTCGAAATTAACAGAAGGCGGGGCAACACAAGCAAGCAAGGAAAACACAATACTGTGGTGCAGCACAACATACCTCCCCTGCAGAACCAAATACTACAGTGCATTACAAAATACCACCCCAGCAGAACCAAATACCACAGTGCATCACAAAACACTACCCCTGTCGCGGTGATGCAGTTGAATTCAGGAGGGCACCTGCCCAGTGCCAGGTACATAAGAACCTGATGCTATAGCATTAATTAATGTTGAGAACATCAGATCATAATGTACCTGACTGGCGGCCGTGAGGCCATGGGCAATAGCCTAACAGGAAATTTCCCTGCAGAGTCTATGGCCAGTCTGCCTCTGTCAGGGTATTATGTACAGTTGTGTCCTTCCTTAGCTTTTCTCTTGCGCCAAGATATCCCGAGATGAGTCGCGTAGGATGACCAGTAACAGATATATATATTTTTTCAAATCTGATCATCTTGTGCTAATCATTCCTGGATATCGTAGACCAAGAGAAAAGCTAATCTGCTTGAATATTTTGTTTTTTCTCTGTTCTGTAATTCCCATCACTGTATTCCATTTGAGAGAAGCAACTTGTCCTCAGTGGATAATGGGGTTATGTTTTCATAGGACACAACAGAAAAGAGACTACAGGAGAATGTACATCACCTGACTCTGAAAGTAGACAACACCGACCACACACAAAGACTGGAAGCCAAGTTCAGCAAGATGAAGCACGCAGAGGACAAAATGGCTGCCAGAATCTCAAAACTTGAAAGCCAAGTCTGGGATGAGATGGAGAATATGAAAAGTGAATATAGAGCAGGCAAGTCATTGTGATTCGTCTTGTATAACTGCTTCCAGCTTAGTCATGATCCACCACAACATTTTACAGACACAGTGGGGGGGGGGGGTGTCGAAGCATTATCATTTATTTAAATAAAATCCACCCAGGTTTATGGGAATAATTTACATGCAGTTAAATGAGTGTGTGGGAGGTGGTATAAGAAGCGTTTACTCTAATGACTATTATAAATGGAGCAGAAGTGCTGCTGAGAGCAACTGAGGCAGGTGCTCCATGCTTGGATTATTTAAATTTTATAAAGTAAAGAAAATGTTCTTTTAGCAAAGTTCAGTAAAACCAAGCAATTAGAGGGACAAGTAAAAAAAAGATAGTCCTAAAAGTGTAAGTGTTCCGAATATATAATTATTATATACATGACCTTTTAGATTAACCTCCTATGCACTCTGTTGACACCTAGTTAAATAAGTTATGTATTAATTCCCACAAGTTAGTACAAAAAACTAGTCTTCATACACTCATCATGGATATAAAAAAAGCTCCCAATCCCACCTGCTGATCCCAAAAAATGAAAAAAGCACTTCAAAGTTTGCCATGCGTTTTGCTATGTCCACTAATTTTTTTTTTTATTACTTCTATTTTAGTAAATTTTCTCAAAGGTTACCACAATCTTATTTACTAGTTTTTTCGTGTATAATATTAAATTGCATGAGATGATTTGCAGGTATTTTAGTGATATGGATACAATGCAGCTGATAATGTATACATGAAATGTTATCCCTTTCTCAACTGTCCACCATAGACCTCTTGGCATTTGGAGCTACCAAGGTACAGATATATGGGTTTAGATTTTGTGGGTGTCAAGTTCAGGTTCTTAAGTAGTATATCAAATTAATTAATCGGTATTTATTCAGTTCCGACAACTCTAAGAAGTTACTTAGCACAACCCAGATAGCGTCAGGGGTGTCAAATTTCTTATCAATGATCGGGATCTAGTTGACTCCCAATATTGATGATACAATGATAAATTACAGAATGGCGTAGTTGTTCTGAGGATTACGTACATTCTAGGGCACATTCAGATGACCGTATCTGTTTTGCAGTCCACAAATTGCAAAACACGGATGCCGACCTTGTGCATTCTGCTTTTTGCTGAAAGGAAAGGCCAACCCTATGATAGAAATGCTTCTTCTTGTCAGCAATTGCAGACAAGAATAGGACATGTTCTAGTCTTTATGCAGGTCAACGGACGGACTGGACAGCACACAGTGTGCAGTCCGTATATTTTACGGCCCTATTGAAAGGAATGAATGGATGAGGAGACAAATATATGGTCCTCTGAATGAGCACTTAACCTCTTCCTAACAGCTTCATGGAAATATACGGCCACTTGCAGAGCCAATTTGCATTCCCATAGTATATTTATGGTCTCCTAGTGATCGCAGGGTTACTACTTTAGGTTGGGCAGGTATGACTTTAACAGCCACTGGCCCAGGTGCCAAGATTGAGACCTGATTGGGTCAGTTACTTTTAACTCCTTCCTGACCATACCATGTAAATAAACAAGCTAATGGCATGGTCGCTGTGCTTGCAGCAGCTCAAATGACATGGCAATTTTGATGGCACTGTTTGTGGTAGCATCAGCAGGATTAAGCTGTCATACTGACAGCCTGACGCTGTACCGTCCAACATGGAACTGAAATAATCAGTTCCCCCGACTCACAAAACCTGAAAACAGAACTTGTAACAAAACCCCTGAAAACAGAACTTGTATTGACCCCTATGGGGGAGATTTATGAAGACTGGCATTTGCTACACCGCTGTTGATATCCCCTGCATCACAGGAGGATGGACTTAATTTATGCGCATCCTCCAGCAGTGAAATCTATGCCCATTTGTAGCTGGCATAATTTCAGTTATAATTTACAAAAGAAAACTGGAAGAAATAATGATAAATGTGCCTGGTCATTGGCCCCTCCCCTTTTTGGAAAGTGACGAGGGCGGAGAGGAAACGCCAATTGTGACTAAATTAGCTTGCAATGGCGTTTACAAAGTTTAAAGCGGTTTGTGATGTTTTTACACTAGTTTCTGGCATAGGGGCATAGTAAATGACCCCTTATGATTCTGAATGAGGAAGCTCTGCTTGGGAAGCGATGATATCTGTAATTAAGCTTGCAGAGAAGATGTGATCTGCATATAACTAGCAGTGATCTATGGACTGTTGCCATTAGATCACTGGCATTAGTGATTTGTATTTGGGGACAGCAGAGAACACATAGATAATGTGTGTCTTGCTAACCTGCAACCCCATAGTAAAAAATAATAAATACAGTAAAATGCTGAAAAGTTCATATTAAAGAATAAAACGTGAAGAAATAAAAAATAAAGCACCTCGCCCCAAAAAGGTGCACCCCCCCTTTACTTAAAATATTCTATAATTGGAACATTATGATCCTTCTACAGAGGTTGCGTAGAAAAGTAAGGGAGGGAGATCCATGTAAAGTTTAAAGGGGTTATCCGGCCAACAGATATTGATACCTATCCTCAGGATAGGCCATCAATACCAGATTGGTAGGGGTCTGACTTCTGGAATCCCTGCTGGTCAACTGTTTGAAGGTGCGGCGGTGCTTCAATGTTTACCTGCACGCTGTGTCCATTGGAGCAGTGGTGCAGTGTAATTACAGCTTCCATCATCAATACCTGTAGCTCAGGCAACCACTTTACACAGGGTTTTTGGCACTTTGACGTCTTACGTTACCCACCATACACATATTTGATATCACGGGATTTATTTTTGGGGTAAATGCTGTTTCTGAAACCATGTTTAACAAAAACATTTAAACATACACTCAAATAAATGTGTAAAATATTATTTTATTAGTTGCTGAACCTTAGTTCCTAATCAAGACCTACAAAATTAATATCCACTCCAATTTTAAATAAGAAAGCTCCAAGTGTCCTGCAAAAAAATGAAATTGACCTTTAGAATCATTCTTGTCATTTCTTTTTAATTAAACACCAAACCTGTAAGACATAGAACATAATTTTTAATGGAGAGAGTAAGATATTAACTCTTTAACACAAAATGTTGTAAATGTACATCATCAGTGAGGTATACTTGCCATAGAATGACATATTTCATTTTGATTGTGTGGGTCCAGGATCCCCGCCCAAGCAATCATCTAGGGCAGTGTTTCCCAACCAGTGTGCCTTCAGCTGTTGCAAAACTACAACTCCCAGCATGCCCGGACAGCCTTTTGCTGTGTGGGCATGCTGGGAGTTGTAGTTTTGCAACAGCTGGAGGCACACTGGTTGGGAAACACTGATCTAGGGATTCCAGTTGTAACTGACAACACTTCGAGGTCCTTAACCAGTCTCTGCTTCCTGGTTCCTCTTGGCATGCAAGAAATACCCACTCAGCAGATCACTAGTCGCAGCAGTGACCTGCCTTGGCCAGTCATTGACTCAGTAGGCATCTCCTGTGTGTTGAGAGGGAACAGGAAGCAGAGACTGTCAAGCATGGGAACAGGGTAACGGGATCAGTAAGCTGAGTATTGGCTTATTTTATACTTTTGCCAAACAACTCCTCTTTCTCTTTGCCAAGTCCTCTTTCACACTTGCGTTGTTACTTTCTGTCCTAGAGTTCCGTCCTCGGGGCTCTAGGACGGAAAGCTACTGATCAGGATTATCCTAATGCATTCTGAATAGAGAGAAATCCGTTCAGGATGCATCAGGATGTCTTCCGTTCAGTATGTGAACGTTTTTTGGACATTGACAAAACCGCAGCATGCTGCGGATTTGTCTCCGTCCAAAAATCCAGAAGACATGCCATAACGCCGGATCCGGAAGTAATGCCCATTGAAGTGTATTAATCCGGAATTAAGCTAAACGTCGTTTCGGCGCATTGCCGGATCTGACGTTTAGCTCTGCGCATGCGCAGCAGCAATTCCGATCAGGGCCCCGGTGTAAGCAGCAGTTCCGATCGGTTACCATGGCAGCCAGGACGCTACTAAAGTCCTGGCTGCCATGGTACTCCGCAGCAGTGTACTTACCTGCGCTGCGGCCACCCCTTCATGATGTCACAGGTCCCCGCGGCGCATAGATCAATGCGCCGCCCGGACCTGTGAAATCATGAAGGAACGCCTGGAGGCCGCAGCGCAGGTAAGTACACTGTTGCGGAGTACTTACCATGGCAGCCAGGACTTTAGTAGCGTCCTGGCTGCCATGGTTACCTCAAAGCATACTGATCCGTTGCCGGGCATTTCCGGCAACGGAAGTCCACGCCGGATCCTCACGACGCAAATGTGAAAGAGCCCTTAATAGTGGTATTGATGATTTTTTGGGGACAATATTTTATTTTTATGTTTGGTTTCGGTAACAGGTTTCCAGGCTATACAGGAGTCTCTGAATTCTCTTCAACAAATCCAAGAGACAAAAGTGAAACTAGAAGGCAGAAAATTCCAGAAAGACATAAAGCAAATACGACGGAAAATTGTCGAACTGAAAGATATATAAGATACTCTTGGCGATGGACCTGATGTGCAAGCTCTTTATGTAAACGTTCTTCTCAGCTTAGTATTTATCCCTTAAAAAAATCACAGAAATTCCTGGTATTATTGTGAAATACTGGAATGTAATGAATGCCTGCACCAGAATCTAGAAGATATAAGACGAGAAGAAATAACTGTAAGGATTGCATGATCATGGAGTAAATATCTAAAGAAGCAGCAAACAAAAACAGCATGACTGTTTTTTTCGTAATAAAAGAGGTTTTCCGAGATTTTGATATTGATAACCTATCCTCAGAATCGACCTTCATTATCAGATTGGAGGGGGTCCAACACCTTGGACCCTAAAGATCAGCTGTTTGAGGAGGCTGCAGCCTCCTTGCAGCTCAGTAAGCACAGCGCCCTCCATTGCATAGCGGCTGTGCTTGGTATTCCAGCTATGGCCCATTCACTTGAATAGGCCACATGACAAATTAACATGACGTCACTGGGAAGAGCAACATAGCCATGGGCCTTCAAACAGCTGAACGACGGCGTGCAGGGAAATATCTGCCAATCTGATACTGATGGCCTATCCTGATTATGGGGTATCAATATCAAACTTTCAGAAAACTCCTTTAAATACATATTGGAGCACACAAAATAAATGAATGAAGCTGCTGACCTCCAAATGTGTCTGGAGAAAGAAAATAGGTAGTTTTCTATTATTTAACAGATGACCGTTTTCACTACAGTACTGTCAAACAATATGCAAACCCTGACTGTAGTCCGATTCTGCAATCATATGTTCGGCTCTGTTCACATTGCACTTTAGCATTTTTAAACAACGGCAGCTTTAGACAATGTACATTACTGGCATCCAGCTGCATACACTGTATCAAGACTGTATGATTGTCGCATGCACTGAACACACACAGAAGAAGCCATATTAAACGGAATGTGCCATTAGAATGACCTATTGTTTAAATCCCGTTTTTATGTTACACACAGTTTAAAGAATATTTGATGTTATTATTAACTTTCCAGGTCATTATATTAATAAGAAAAATCCTGCAATTTTTGCACTGGCCGCTAACAGTGGATTTAGACGGCTAGATAATCAGGCACGAACGAACGTGAATGCTAATTCCCGACAATCTGCCCATCTAAAGCTACAGCCAATGAAACACTTGCTCATCGGGTAATCCAGTCGTTCATGCAGGCAAGGAAACTATCATTTCTGGGCAACAGATTGTACTGTCTAAATAGCAATCGGCTGCCCGGAAACAATGCAGCTGTATGAGAATGAGCGATCGCAATAGCGATCCCTCGTCCTCATACTGTGGAGGAAATCGCTGCATGTAAATGCAATGCTTCACCTCCACTGAATGAGCAGCCGACCATTGGGAAGGAACGTTTCCTTCCCGACAATCTGCTGCTCATCGGTCCGTCTAAAGGCTGTATTATACAGCCCGATGTGGCAGATGATTGTGATATTACATGCAGCGATCTCCTCGGCAGCATGGGGAGGACCGATCTCTATGCCATCTCTTGTCTCCATGCTGTATAGTGGTTTGCCGGCAGCAGATCGTGATTATACACCAGCAAACGATCATTTTTTAACATGTCAAAAGATTTGGATTGCCTGATGTCGAACGGTGTTTGCTCGTTCATCTGGCAATCGGTGGCAGTATTAGACTGCAAGATGATCACTAACATAGTTAGCGATCTAACATCATTAGCAATCATCTGGCGAAAAATCATCAGGGTGTAATATAGGCTTATATCCAACATTAAGCATAATTATACAGTAGGTGGCACTTCTTGGTGTATACAGATCTTTTTCCATCATAGGCAGGATTTCAATGACAGATAACACTTCTGTATAGATAACACCATTCACAGTGGTCATACTTTATCTGTTCTGCCTTGTGACATGACCTCTACAAAGGTCGCGGAGCATGCCTAGAAAACTCTCCCAATGAGGTCCCTTCCTGACCATTGTGTCTATGGACCATGGGGCTGCTGTAAAGCATTTCTATCATAATTAGAAAAATAGAGATGCTACTACATGGTTTTAACTTGCAGGAAACATTAAAGGCAACACATTCCCTTTAAAAATAATCTGTGTAGCTACCACAACACATGGATGATTTTTAATATGCAGAGAGTACTGTATGTCCATGTAGGAAACCGTACCTGGCGACCGCTGAAGACAAGCATCTCCAAAGGTCTCCAGGTTCATGAGACATGGACCAAAATCTTTGTGCCACGAGTTTCTCTGCATAGAGTGAGTGTGAATGGCACCATTTACTTCTACGGATCAGCGTGCAATCCTGTGCCGTTGCATTTCACACACAGACGTACAGTATGGCCATCTGTATCAGGCCCAATAGGGATACAAAAGCCTATGAATGAAGGCAGTTCTCAAGATGTGGCCTACCAACTGGAAACCTTACCAAATCTCTGTACAGCATGCAGTATTTGATGCATCAGCTCTTGATTTTGGCACATTTCTTTAGAAAATGAAGACCCATAGTGTACACAAGAACAAATGGCCGTAAGGAGCAGTGGAGACATGCATAGAGAAGTGACTTGTATCCAGACATAGGCCCTTTACATGCAACATTGTTGCACTATTAACATTCTTTTACTCAGCAATCATTTAATACAGTATATGCATTCTCTTGTATCGAATTTCTTTAGAATGCTGCACTTTAATGGGTTGTATTTTTCTTAAATGTTCCCTTTTCTATGTATATGCAACTACTGCACTCATTATTTGATGGTATAAACATAAAACTGTTTTAGTTCTAGAGTTGAGTCACCAGCCTTAATTTTGCAGTAGGTGGTGATGAAAAAATACAAATTAAAAAGCTCTTCCAAGGTGCCATTTTATTACTAAACAGTTAACAGTAGCTGACAATTGTGTGCCATTGTGTGGATTAAATAGTCCTGACTCACAACTGCGAACATGTCTGCGATGATAAGATCTACATATTCATTATTTTCCCTTTCATAACATGCAAAAATACAATTTTTGTAGATGGTTATAAAATATTATATAGTATTCCTTGTATATTCAGAATTTTGTGCAGCACACATCTTCATACTTAAAAATGCGGATCTTTTTAGCCCTAAAGGGCTTTTCCGGGTTTCAGGAGAAACCAAACAACCCTCCTCCTACAGTAAAGAAATGGTAAGTACTTACCTAACAGATCCGATGCCTCTGTCGTCCTGTGCAGTGATTGGCTACAGTAGTCACACATTGTCGACATTACGTCACCACTGCTGCCGGGTAAACAGAACCTGGCCAAGAAAACTGGAGCAGCATACAACCCCTTTAAAGGGCATCTGTCACCAGATTTGTACCTATGAAATTGGCTGTATGTGCATTTGACAGCTGAAAACATCTGTGTTGGTCCCATGTTGATATGTGCCCTCATTGCTGAGAAAAATGAAACTTTAATATATGCTACTAAGCCTCTAAGAGCAACAGGGGCATTAAACCTAGAGGCTCCACTTTTTCTGCAACAGCGGCGCCCTCTGCACTTTGACAGGGCCAGGTGTGATACTTTTACACTGTCTGGCCCTGTCAATCATAGTGGAGAGGGCGCAGCAATTTAAGAGAGAGCAGAGCCTCTAGGTGTAACGGCAACACCCCTGCTGTTACTTGAGGCTTATTTACGTATATTAAGCCACCATTTTTCTTGCATGAGGACACATATGAACATGGGACCAACACAGATGCCTTCAGCTGCCAAACTCACGTGTAACAGGTCAGCCGGTGTCATAGGCACAAATCTGCTGACAGATGCCCTTTGCAGCATGCAGCAAGGATGCAGCGATTAGCTTTTGTTTCTTTGCTCCACATTTTCGAAGCCATAACTATCTTATATTTCCATCAACGTGGGATCCATTATATAACTTTGATTCATACAGCAAAACCACTATAGCTTTTTGGGTTTTCGATTTTACAGTGTGCACTTTGCAGTATAAATGACATGTTAACTATTGAGCTACTGAGTGAATGTAATTGATTTGTACAAGTTTTGTATCTATAATTGTATTTTTGTATTAAATAAAGATTATTTAAAAGAAAAAGAATAAAAAAACAAAACAAATGGTGTTAACTTTATGATGCAGAGCAGTGCGATTATAGGTTCTATACTTTTTTTAATGTTCTACTACTTTTGTTTTAGTTTAGAAGCATTCAGTGGATGAAACTTTATGAGGAACTGGTTATTTGTGAGGTAAATTCCAATTTTCACCACTTACATACAACTTTTTCATCACTTTTTATCAGGGCTTTTTTTCTGGCGGAACGCACCGGAACGGCTTTCCGACACCTATTTCCGTCCGGCTTCCTCCAGACTTTCTGCGCATGCGCAGGGAACCCCGTTCTGGCAGGAAGAGGCGCAGATTAGTAAATGACACATGTGCTACTGCCTGATTCACTTCTCCTCCCTGCCTGGGGTGAATCACTAGCTGACAGCACAGCTCACCGAACCAGCAGAGAGGTCAATACATGGCACCAGTGCCCTCCTGACAATGCAGTGAGAGGAAGGAAGAGCGGGCTCCCCACCAGCACAGGGGAAGAGGCTGCTGCACTGTGGAACTCCTCTCACACGGTGTCTGGAGCCGCCAGGGCACCTACCTCTGGCGAAGACCCCAACTACTCCCTGTGGAGAGAAGACATGACACAGGACAGAAGCGAAGGGCACTGTCAGCCTGAGGAGTCAGACCCTTTCCTGAATGGTGTGACGTACGTGAAACCGATTTCATAGACTTCTTACCCCCTGCTGAGGAGCCTCCAGCCACCCAGCCCGGCACTGCAAGCGTTAACCCGGGGGCTGTCACCGCCGGCGCGACAGCCTCTGTGTGCTGCTCTGCAGGGCGGGATGCCAGTGCTGGACCGATGCTATAACGCGCCCGAGAGCTGGAGCACAAGTGAGGTGCTGCTACCAACCTACATGGGTAGTCTGCCCACCTACCGCTCGGGGAGTCTGAGCTGCGAGCTGCTGGAAATCATAGAGATGGTGAAGCTGCTGTGGAAGTCCAAGACCGGCTTCCATAGTGTGAAGCAGAGGGGTCTCCTGGCCAACGAGGATGCCCTGGGGGCCCTGCCAGGTAAGTCACACCAGGGGTACTTACTAATAGATGGATGTCCAGACATTGCAGGGTCACTGTTTTATCTCTTGATAGATAAGAGATGGATAATAGATAGATAGAGAGAGAGAGATAGATAGATATGAGAGATAGATAGACAGATAGATAGGAGATAGTTTCTATTCTGCTTTTTGAGAGGTAAGATAAAAAAAATTCTAATTGTGGATTTTTTTTTACAGAGTCTGCCATGCAGGATAAATAAACCAATCGTTTTTAAAGCATATTTCAATAGGACAATTTTTTTTTTCCTTATTGAAAATATTTTTGAACATTTAACTTGTTTTTAAGCGGGGCCTAATTAATACTTGGGCCTAATATAAGAACAAAGGCCCTAGGGGCCTTTCCTTGGACCTGGCTGTCCTGTAATGCGACTGACACCCCACGATCCCACTACTGGGGTCATCATGTGGTCACAGAGGAAATCTGTCTAAGCACTTATATACACACACACGGGGGTATAGCTGGGAAGGTGTTAAAGTAGGCAAACTCATTAATTACCAGGTTTCAGATAAAGAGGTAGTGGGGGCTGTGGGGAGTCGCTCTGGTAGACAGCGGTGCGGGTGCAGTTTAGAGGCAAAACAAGGAGTCCAGATTGTGCAACAAACAGTGTTTTATTCACACTTGCACACAAAATGAAAAACAGTCTCTTGGTGACAGTTCACACACAACGGAAATAACGTAGCCAAACAAAAACAGTCCAACACAGGTTCAGTCACCTGGGAGGTGTAGGTGCAGGTTCGCACCACGCTGTCGGCCCAGCCGCAGGAGAATCCAGCTTCAGGTAGCCAGGAACAAAATACCTCCTTGCTGAGCTCTTTCCTCCTGGACAGAGAACTCCCAGCCCTGTTAGCAGCTCCAGGATAATCACACTCCACAGACACAGCTGCTGGCTGCGTTTTATATCCAGCCCAAAACATGGACTGGACCGTGGGGAGCAGCCACCCACCCTACTCTTTAGCTGCTCCCAGTAAGAGCCGGCCCGGATCGGCTTTGCAGCCATGCTATTTAACAAAGTCAAACAGCACTAGCTGCTGCAGACAAAAACCCGGCTCTCACCTCACCGAGGCCAGCAACCTCGGTGACACGTACCTGCCATCACATATGACACCTTGCACCTTACCACAGGGCTGATAAAAAGAGGCAATGAGGGCTGATATGAGATTAGGGCTAACCAAAAAGAGGCATGTGGGCTGATGTGAGACTGGGGCTAGTCAAAAGAGACATGGGTGGCTGATTTGAGACTGCGGGTCTGATCTGAGGTCTGAATAGAGTCTTATTTATATTGGGGCTCATATCTGAGGTCTGATTGGGGGTCATTCACTTTTGGGTGTGAGCTGCGGTCTCATTGTGGGTCTGACCTGAGGTCTTATTAACATTGAGGTAGGGGTGGGCGATATGGCCTAAAATCTATATTGCGATATAATTTTAAGCATGTGCGATATGCGATATATATCGCGATATATTATTTTCTATATTTTTGGGGGGTGTTTAAACTTTTTTTTTTTTTTTTAATAACCATTAGCCTCCTTAAAGGCTAGAACCCTTGTCATATTCACCCTAATAGACATCTATTAGGGTGAATAGGACGTTACACTCTCCCTGCTGCCCTGTATATAGTACACACAGCAGCAGGGAGCTGACCATGACAGCCAGCCTCTGATCACCCCCTCCCCAGCCTCTCATGTGCCCCCGCAGCCTCTGATCAGCCCCCGCAGCCTCTGATCAGCCCCCCAGCCTCTGATCAGCCCCCCAGCCTCTGATCAGCCCCCCAGCCTCTGATCAGCCCCCCAGCCTCCTATGTGCCCCCCAGCCTCCTATGTGCCCCCAGCCTCTCATGTGCCTCCCAACCTCTTATGTGCCCAGCCTCTCCTCTTATCAGCCCACCCAGCCTCTGATCAGCCTGATCTGATCATTGGTGGCAGTGGCCACAGGGTCTCCCTCCCCCACATCATTGGTGGCAGTGGGCAGTGCGCCCCCTCCCTCCCCAGTATTAATCAATGGTGGTGGTGGCCCCCTTCCGACTACCTCCCACGTGCGCGGTGGCCGCTCCTTCTTCTCTGTGCGGCGCATTGCTAATGCTTATAGATGCGCCGCACAGATCTATGAGTAGAAGGAACGCCCGGCGGCCACCGGCTCCTTCTTCTGTCTAGTGCGGCGCATTGCTAATGCTTATAGCATTAGCAATGCGCCGCACAGATCTATGAGAAGGAGGAGCGCCCGGCGGCCACCGCGCACGTAAGTATAATGCTGCTCACTTACATACCATGGCAGCCAGGACTTCAGTAGCGTCCTGGCTGCCATGGTAACCGATCGGAGCCCCAGCATTACACTGCTGGGACTCCGATCAGAACTGCCGCTCAAGGTCATATCGCGGTCCGGCGATATAGGCGATATGCACAAAATCCATATCGTGGCACAAATTTATATCGCATATCGCCTATATCGCCTATACCGTCCACCCCTACATTGAGGGTCTGATTGGGGCTGTGATCTGAGGTCTGATTAACATTGGGGGTCTGATTGCTGATCTGACCTGAACTGTAATGAAAAATATATTTTTCTTATTGTCCCCCTCTAAAACCTAGTTGCGTCTTATAGGGCGAAAAATACAGTATATTAAAATATCTACTGCATATCTAAAGTGGCTTATATATGTACTGTGTAAACTATAAAGAAAAAATAAGCCAAAACCAAGTGGAGAGTGCAGGGTGTGGATGCTGTAAGGTTTATTAAGTAATAGACTGACATTTCACAAAGGTTACATCCCGGTAGATAATAGAAGTATAGAAATCTGTATACTCTTCAGAAGTCTATGAACAGTTGGATAGTTGTTTGTGGAGATCAAGAACTTTCCCATCTTCATGGACTTTGGCATTTTCTAAAAGTACCTTAAAAACAGAAAAAAGTACAATTTAGTAAACGTTAAATTATTAGAGTAATATTAACATTAAATATGCGGTCCCATCAGTGAGTCACAGCTTTCTGTGTATACACAGTCAGAGGGAAGGCTGTCAATCACTGATAGGACCACTACTGGACTTCAAAGCCCATTTAAATGAATGAAAAACAAGTTTTACTGAATCATTTCCATAAAACTATATATCAATCGGCTCAGCTCCTCCTGCTCTATAACATCCTGCCTGCAGCTCAGACACCATGTTCAGACTGACAGGTTCCCTTTTAAATCTAAATACCAACATAGAAAGATAGAAAGATACCAGGCGTAAGCAAGAAAAGGCCTCAGCGCTTGGACAGCAGGGCCAGATATATTCTCCTGGACAGTGGACAGTACTCCTATAGAAGTAAACCCTGTGCAGATCTTTGTTGGACTGTTTGTTCTCCTCATTTTCAGGATCTTTTGACTGTGAGTGATCGGGGATATTCTTGTCTACAGTACAACCACAGGCTGATTTTTTACTCCTATCGACCAAACACTGAGGGTTTGATACACCTGTATTCAGGCAGAGCAATCTTTTGTGAGCTAAATCGATAGCTCTCCTGTTATTATAGTTTGTTACAATGTATCAGTGCAGGAGGCAAAACCTAGACAGAGCTAGCTCACAAGGGATTTCCTAGACCGGCTGTAATTTGTAGAAAACTCTCAATATCAGATGAAATGATAAACTCCACCGTAGGGTAAAAACTGCTCTCCGGCAGTCCAATGCTCAAAATGAAAAAAAAAAAAAAAAAAAACTGCACAAAAGAAACTCGGGCCTGTTTATATTACATTTTTGCTCTAAAATGAATGTATCTATTTGAATGAAAAAGGGTATTTTCATATTCCTCAGTGCAGACACAGACTAATGGACCAAACATAGTCCAAAAGAATATCATTTTGACTATGTCTGACAGCAGAACAAATTTTTTCGCTATTCTATCCTCCGGAAAAAAACAAAAAAGTATATGTTTTTATTTTCACATTGAAGCGAATGGGTAACGTATGAAATGGAATGCTTTACATTGGCAAATTGTAAGTATGTGTGTTTTCAATTTCTTTTTATTGTAGAAGTTTTAACCTTCACTTTGTGACCCTCCGTGTTTTAATAAACTTTTTTGAGACAAAGTCTTCGCTTATATAAAAGTATACTGTACACATCAATACAATGTCGAAAATGCCTTACTTTTCTCTACGTTGCCTGTTGCTATTCTTATGATTCTATGTTGTGCCATTCCTTTGTTACAGTATTTCTACTAGAAGTTTATGAAAGAATTGCCAGCAGCTTGCAAAGAAGGTCCAGATGGGCATTACCAGTTGGGGACGTGTCCCTGTACAGTCTGACACCAGCAGCACTGAGTCAGACACACCCGCTACTGGTAACACCCAGCAGTACCTTTACTGCAGACTGCTGGGAATTTATTTGTAAACTTCTAGAAGGAATAATAAAGGAATGGCACAACATAGAGTCGAGAGAATAGATGCTCTACAATTGTTATTAGATGGGGAATGCAAGTAGTTACTAAAACAGACATGTCAGGAGAGGAGACTTATGAATTACTGGACTGTACCTTTCAACTGTAATGGGCAGAAATATATTGCAGTTTATGCATCTTTATTCTATACAAACCTTTGAAAAACAAATAATTCTGTTGCAGACCTAAAATCTTATCACAAAAGTAAGTCAGTTGAATTATTAGGCTGCGATCAGTGGGTTTCTGATAACCTGTAATTTGTTGTGACTTTGGTATGTGGGTGGTTCTGCTGAATCTATTTAGGGGCACTGCATACTGGCATCAGTGCACACACTTACAAACAGTACCTTACATAAAGTAACGTCTAATGATATATGGTAAATAGTGGGCAATGGGCTATTTTCTATATCTGATTTGGTCAGTGTGACTATGGCAAGACCCAAGAGGTCACCCACCAATTCCAGCCAATTGGAAGCACCAAGAAAGGGTGACACAAGTAAGCTCGGGTGGTTTATAGGGTGGCTTATCGAAGATCTCATGTGACGTTCAATCACCAGCAGGTTATTTTTGTGTGAAGCATGTGAATGATCATTGATCGAGAAGCAGCTGACATCAGTTAGAAGCGATTAAGTAATCTGTGAGGTACAATAAGCGGTTGTCAGACGACTGTATAAGCCTGTCTATGGTTACTTGATCATGACATATTAGAGTGACACAGGTAATTAATGTTTTTAGAAATGTGACATGACTGTGGCAGTCAATCACTAAACCAAGAAGACAGACTTACTTCTATTAACTGATCATCGTTTTTGGCATGTAAATGCCTCAAGAGATACCAGCGAGCAACAGAGGCAACAGTCTCACTGCATCCTGCCTGATAAACCACTTTCTCCAATAGCTGTCGGGTTTTCCTGGAGGAAAAAAAAAAAAGAGTATTAATCATGCAGTAGTGTTCACGGTAAAAAGGAACCTGTCATCAACTTTAGGGTCCATTCAGACGTCTGTAGTTCAGGGTCGCATCCGTTCCGCAAGGACCTATTCATTTCAATGGGGCTGCAAAAGATGTAGACCGCTCACGGTGTGCTGTCCGCATCTGTAGTTCCGTTCCGCGGCCACGCAAAAAAGATAGAGCATGTCCTATTCTTGACCGCAATCGTGAACAAGAATAGGCATTTCTATCACAGGGCCGGCCATGTGCGATATCCGTGTTTTACGGACGTCTGAATAGACCCTTATCCTGAACTCATAACATAAAGTAGTGACAGGCATGTTGATTTCGGTGGTGTGTTATTCATGAGCCAAGGACCTAGTGGCCACCTGAAAAGAGTCAAGGCTATTCATGAACTTCTGCTCTCCCTGCCACCTTCTGATCATTGGCAGTTGTCTGCTAGGGACAAAACTAAGGAGAGAACTGCCAATCATCAGCAGGTGGTTCGGGAAGAGCGGGAGCTCATGAATAACCATGACTCTTCTCAGGTGGCCGTGACTCTTTTCCAGTCCCGGGCTGCAATGATTGTGATTCTGGTCCTTGGCAACTAGCTACTTTTAGCTCATGAGTGACATACCGCTGAAATCACTACCCTCACTGAGGGCAGCATAAAACTGATGACACGTTCCCTTTAAAGTGCTAAGTCTTAGAAGAGAGTATTTTTCCCAAAACCACACCCCTCTTGTGCATGGGCTTGCGTGGTATTACAGCTCTGCCCAGCTACTGCAGCTCTATGGGGGTTTATAACCAATCCCAGCATACTTTGCTCTGTAATGTTTCACACACAGGGCTTTTTTCGCCTAGCTAACATGGAGACAGGAAGTGTAGGGTGGTGTGACTACCGCAGAGAGAACAGTGGCAGCTGGAGAAAACCACGGCATGCTGGGTTTGGTGTGAAATCCCAGGAGGAAGCTGATGAAAACAGGAAGTTCTGCATGTAAAAATCCTGCCCAGAATAAATGCATAATGAATGTGCTGACATAATAAAACGGGTATATCAGGCAATACTATGTAGTGTTCGGGGTACTTTGGGCAGAGAAAAAAAAATTCCTTATGAAGCTGGAGAACCCTTTAAGGTAGCAATAAGATGTTTATGATGGTCACCATAATCAGTCTTGTGAGTATTAGGAGGCAGTGATCTGCCTTACCACAGATACAGTTTCCTTAATGGCATATATCTAAACTGTGCCAGAGTAATTAATAAAGCCAAGCTATCAAAGAAAAAGCTGGAATGTTCCAGACCTTCCAATTCTGCTTCCTTCCTATCAGCTCATTTTAGTTCATTTTCATGGCAAAGACATCTCTAGAAATACATACTTTTTACAAACAAATCTGTCAGAAAAAAAAATTAAAAATCCTGCTTACTGCAGTACATCCACATGCCAGGATGAGATCACAGATGGCTGGCGCTGGGTTGGGCATGTATAACAGCGAGTACTAAACACAAGAGTAGAAGATGCCAAATGCCAAGAATTCTCAGGAAAATATCTGCATCTTTAAACACAGGCATTCACTGCAGTGCTCCCCAATACAATTCATACACAACCTCTGGGTCTGGTGACCTTCATTTAAATGTAGGTATGTGGGATTGGTCAGTATTTAAATAGTACCGGATTTTTTGCTCTATACGCCAAATTTTTTTCCTCCCAAAAGTGGGGGAAAAATAGCAGTGCGTCTTATAAAGTGCTGATAAGCGCTTCCATTATGGAAGTTCTTATTAGTATGCAGGAGGCGGAGGGAGCGGTGACTGTAGTGCTGCTGCTAGCACTAGCTGTACTTACTGCTCCTTGGTCTTCTTCCTGGCCACAATATGCACTGTGTCCTTAGTGAGTATTGTGTCAAGACCTGGTGCACATAGGCGTGCACTATGATCTGATGCTGTGTGTAGTCAAGTCACAGTGCAGCACAGGGACTGGAAGACTACCAGGAAGTGGTGAGTGCAGGAAGAGCGCGTTGTCTGAAGCAGAAGAGGTCGGTTCATTTATTTATTTTATGTTTGATCTGAGGTCTGATGAGGATTGGGAGTTTAATACAGATTGGGGGTCTGATCTGAGGTCTGATACAGATAAGGAGTCTGATTTGAGGTCTGATACAGATTGGAGGGTCTGATCTGAGGTTTAATAAAGATTGGAGGTCTGATTGGGGGGAGGGTCTGATCTGAGAACTAATAAACATTAGGGGTCTGATATGGAGGCCCGATCTGAAACAGATCAGGGATCTGATCTGAGGTCTAATATAGGTCTATTTAGGTCTGAGGTCTATTTATTTAATATGATGTTTTATATTACCAACAAAGAGTCCAACCTCTGGGAGCCCACCATTGCTGAGAATGAGGGGCTTTTGGTCCCTGATTTCAGCTGGAGAGCCAGGCAAACCTGTGCTGACCTCTCCGTAACAACAACTTCATGGAAATTTATGGAGCAGGACAATGCATACTCATCCGGCTCTTCAGTTGAGAACCAGGACGAAGGGTCCTTTAACAGTGAAAGTCCCAGAGGTCAAGACCCCCAGCTAACTTTTTTTTTTAAATAATGTTTATTAACAAGTTTCAACAAAAAAAAAAGAAATCTCAGACAGAAAAATCAAAATATTACAATTAATTTAAACCCCTACAAAAAAAAAAAAACAACTCTCCCATGTATTTAGACTTGGGAAGTTTCATGAGAACCATAATCTTGCAATCATGAGGCGGGCTAAGAACAATATTCTGGTAAGAAGTATCCTAGTACCCTTAGTACAGTTCATTATAGAGATGTCATTTAATATACATAGTTGTGGGGGCACTGGGATCGCTATCCTTAATATCTGTAATATATAGTTGGAGATTGAATACCAATAAACACCTATCTCTGAACAAGACCAGAACATATGCAAAAAGTCGGCTTCAGGTAAATTACATGTTGGACAGTCAGAGTTTTCCTTAAACCCACATTTATTCAGCCAAATCGGCGTAATATATGTTCTGTGAATAATATTAAATTGCACTACTATGTGATTAAAATTGTGAGATGCAAACCTTAAATTCACAAATATACTTTCCCAATCTAGTGTGACACTGTTAAGGGGTTCGGCCACCCAGGCCTTTTGGCCAGGGGAGACTAAGCTCCCAGACAGTGATTTACTTAATACCTTATAAAAGTGAGAAATCTTCCTATTATGACGTGTACTACTCATCATATCATCGATTAGTGTACATGACTTAACTAACAACCTTGATTTATCCTTAATTTTTGACAGTGCTGACCTTAACTGAAAATACCTAAACCAACTTAAACCCTCCAAGTTCCCTCTTTGTGCTAGCAGAGTTAAAGGGAGAATTTCTCAGTTTTTCACCACTTGTGTTAAAAAAAAGTTTTTTTTCCAAAAGTGATCCTCAGAAATTTCCAACAGTTCCTATACAACTTGTATGGGAAGCCATCTAAACCTGGAGTGGAGTTCCTTAAACTTGCCTTGAGGGCCTCTTCTAACTCCTGGAGAGATATCTCTCTCTCAAGGGTCTCCCTTTGTTCCTCCGAGATCTTAGGGAGGCTAATAGAATCCAGATATGCGTTAGCTCTTTCTTTCGCAACGGTGTTATCAGATTGCTAAAACTCTGAAAAATATTTCAGAAAATTCATCTTTATCTGATCTGGCTTATCAGTAATTATGCCCTGTGATGTCTGAATCCTCAATATTTCTCTTTTGTGGTCCAAGTTAGGTATTACATTTGCTAATAGTTTGCCCGGTCTCCCTACTTCGGAAAAATATTTTTGCCCCCTAAAAAAGAGGGTCTGTTGAGCCTTGTTAAGTAGAAAATCCGAATAGGACTGGCTAGTTTTTTGCATAGCTCTTCTATTTTCATCCGTTTTATTCTTGGCAAACTCATTAGCATGTTGTAGACTTAATTCTTTCAAGATCTTTTCTCTCTTCCCATATCTCTTCCTTAAATTATGGATGTTACTAAAAAAAACTCCCCTCATGAAAGCTTTAACTGCATTTTAGTACAATTCCTTTTTGATTAAATCATGGTTCTCTAAAATTGTCAACCAATGTGAGTTCAGTCTAAAGGGTAATCATCCGGGTTCATACCCAACTCTACTATTAAGGGTACGTGGTTCGAGAGGGCTCTAGCTTCATATCTAATTCGCTTGGCAAGATCCGTAAATTCTCTATTTATAAGGGCTAAGTCGATTCTAGACATAGATCTCCCCGATCTACTTACACAGGAGAAAGCGCGTCTCCCTGGACCCAGAAGGTCCCAAAGATCTATAAAACCAGCTATAGTACACCAGTACACTTCAGGTCCAGAAAAGCGGAGGACGGGAAGGCACGGAGGGGGGCGAGACAGCAGAGGGCAAGGAAGCAGGAAGGCGGGAGGAGGCGGGAGACAGCCGATCGTAGCAGACAGACAAACATATCAGAAGATAACAGAGACGCCAGAGCAAGGCTAACCGAGCGGGTCCGAACGGGGAGGAGGAGGGCACAATGTGGGTTCACATCATCACACTCTTCCTTTTTTTTTAACTTTTCTATTTTCCTGCCATGTTTCTTCACTGCCATGTTTCTTTACTGCTGTAGATGAGTTTTAAAGAAAATCTGTCACCAGGATAATCGCTATTGAAGTAAAGCCATGGCCTAAAAGGTTTTCATAACAACTCAGCAATTTCTCTTAACTGCTGCAGGTCAGCTTTAAAGGGGCAGGGCGCTGTGGATGACACTGTTAAAGGAGCAGAGTGCTGTGGAGGTCACAGTTCAGGCGGCAGGTAGGATGGCCATTCAAGTCTCCCTTAAAACCCCGGCCCCACTAAGCCACGCCTCCAATCTGGTTAGGCCATGCCCCCTCCCACTCCTCAGCCGACAGGGATTAAAAAAATGAAGTTAAAAATCAACTTCTGTCAGCTGCAGGGGTGGGAGTGACGGTGACTTTCTCCTTGCAGCTCACATTCAGACAGCACAGTACTGCTATCTTAGAGTAAGCTGTTAAAAGGACATGCCCCCCGATCCTGTTAGGCCACGCCTCCTCCCACTAAGCCAACAGGGATTGAAAAAATTAAGTTAAAAATCAACTTCTAGGTCCCGCTAAGCCACACCCCGATTTGGTTAGGCCACGCCTCTTCCCACTCCTTAGCCGACAGGGATTAAAAAAATGAAGTTAGAAATCAATTTCTGTCATCTGCAGGTGTGGGAGGGACGGTGACATTCTCCCTGCAGCTACCACTCAGACAGAACAGCGCTGCTGTCTTAGGGTGAGGTGTTCAAAAGTATACGCCCCAGATCCATTTAGGCCATGCCCCCTCCCACTCCTCAGCCAACAGGGATTGTAAAAACGAAGTTAAAAATTAACTTCTAGGTCCCGCTAAGCCACACCACTGACCCGGTTAGGCCACGCCCCCTCCTAAGCTGACGGGTATTGACAAAATTAAGTTAAAAATCAACTTCTGTCAGCTGCAGAGGTGGGAGGGACGGTGACTTTCTCTCTGCAGCTCACTCTCAGACAGGACAGTGCTGCTGTCTTAGGGTAAGCTGTTAAGGCCACACCACCTTTCCCGTTAGGCCACTACCACTCTTCAGCCGACAGGGATTGAAAAAATTAGGTTAAAAATCAACTTCTAGGTCCCGCTAAGCCACAACCCTGACCTGGATAGGCCACGCCCCCTCCCTCTACGCAGCCAACGGAAGTTAAAAATCAACCGCTGCAGGAGTGGGAGTGAGGGTAACTTTCTCCTTGCGGCTCACGCACAGTGCTGCTGTCTCAAAGTGAGCTGTTCAAAAGAAATCCCTGTGTCCGTCCAGGCCCCACGCCAGATGGAGGACAGGGAGTCACACAACCGGACTGTCCGGCCTAAAACTGGACCTCTGGCCACCCTAGGCTAGGCTGCTGTGGAGGTCACAGTTAAGGGAATGGTACGCTATGGAGGTCAGTGTTAAGGGGCAGATTGCTGTAAAGGCCACTGTTAAGGGGGAGGGCCCCTGTTAAAATCACTGTCAAGGGGGTGGTTTGCTGTGAAACTCACTGTTAAAGGGGAAGGCTGCTGTAAAGGTCAAAGTTAAGGGGGGTGGGCTGCTGTGGAGGTCTTTTTTAAGGGACGGGGCACTGTGGGGGGGGTCAGTGTTAACCCCCTATGGACCGGGCTCATTTTTACCCTAAGGAGCAGGCCATTTTTTGGAAATCTGACCAGTGTCACTTTATGTGGTGTTTGTACTCTAGGGGTGCATCAGGGGGGCTTCAAATGGGACATGGTGTCAAAAAACCAGTGTATCAAAATCTGCCTTCCAAAAACCATATAGCGTTCCCTTCCTTCTGAGCTCTGCCATTTGGCCATACAGCAGTTTACGACCACATATGGGTTGTTTCTGCAAACTACAGAATCAGGGCAATAAATATTGAGCTTTGTTTGGCTGTTAACCCTTGCTTTGTTACTGGAAAAATTGATTAAAATGGAAAATCTGCAAAAAAATAGCTGTTTTGGGACAGTTTTTATTTTTTGTCATTTACATCGTTGATCTGACAGGTTAGATTGTGTGCTATTTCTGTAGACCAGGTTGTTACAGACGCAAAACTACTAAATATGACAACTTTGTGGGGGGTTTTGTTTCAGTTTTACATAATAAAGCATTTTTGAAAAAAATTTTTTTAGTGTCTCCACATTCTGAAAGCCATATTTATTTTTTATTTTTTGGGCGACTGTCTTATGTAGGGGCTCATTTTTTGCGGGATGAGATGTCGGTTTGATTGGCACTATCTTGGGGTGCATATGTCATTTTGGTCGCTTGCTATTACACTTTTTATGATGTAAGGTGACAAAAATGGCTTTTGACACCGTAATTCTATATTTTTTTTTGCTGTGTTCACCTGAGGGGTTAGGTCATGTGTTATTTTTATAGAGAAGGTTGTTACGGATGCGGCGGTTACTAATATGTATACTTTTTATTTATTTATGTTTTACACATGTTTTAATGTCTCCATAGTCTGAGAGCCATATTTTTTTTATTTTTTTGGGCGATTGTCCTATGTAGGGTATCATTTTTTGCGGGAAGAGATGACAGTTTGATTGGCACTATTTTGGGAGGCATATAACTTTTTGATCGCTTGCTATTACACTTTTTGTGATGCGAGGTGACAAAAATGTTTTTTTTCACACTTTTTATAAAAAAAAATTTTTTACGGTATTTACCTGAGGGGTTAGATCATGTGATATTTTTATAGAGCAGGTTTTTACAGACGCGGTGATACCTAATATGTATACTTTTTATTTTAATTTTTATTCAGTGATAAATGTGTGTTTTTATTTTTTTCACTTTTTTTACATTTTTTGACCCAGACCCACTTGGTTCTTGAAGATCCAGTGGGTCTGATGTCTGTATAATACAGTACAGTACACTATATAGTGTACTGTATTTTTTACTTTACACAGTCTGATCAGACTTCTGCCTTTAGCAGAAGTCTGATCAGAGTTACTATTACCATGGCAAGCAGGACGCCTGTGAAGGCGTCCTGTTGCCATGGTAGCCATCACCCGCTTCGGAACAGAGCAGCGGGTGATGGGGAGGGAGGGGGGCCTCCCTCTGTGATCCCATCCTGTTGGGTGGCTGCAAAGGCACAGCAGCCCCCGATGGGAGAGGGAGGGAGCTCCCTCCCTGTTAACCCCTTTCATACAGCGATCCGTATGGACTGCGGCATGGAAGGGGTTAAACGGCTGACATCTGTACCAGCACAGATGTCATCTGTTTATAGCAGAGTGTCTGCATTTTGGAGTTTCTGATCCCCGCGGTCAGAAACTACCGAAAGCTATGCAAACTTGACCTCGGCATTGTGCCAACAAGGTACCTCCTGAATGATATTAGCAGGTATCTTGTTCCGATCACCGCATGGCGGCGGTGATCCAAACTACACAGAACGTATCGGTACGTCCTGTGTCCTTAAGGACTCGGACATCAGGGCGTACTGGTACAGCCTGTGTCTGTAAGAGGTTAAGGGGTGGGGGGCTGTGGAGGTCACTATTAAGGGGCAGGGTGCTGTAGATATCACTGTTATAGTGGATACTGTCAATATGTTTTAACGACACACACAAACATTAAATTAAATAGATTAAAGGGTTTCTGTCACCAGGATTACACATTATAAGCTGTCTGACATTAGCTATGTGCTAATGTCAGATCAGCTTGATAATGTGCTTTATATGTATTTCTGATGTATATTTAGGCTAAAAACGTCTTTTATAATATGTAAATTAGCCTCTAGGAGCAGGGGCGTGCCCTGCTCCTAGAGGCTCCGTCTGCTCAACCTGCTGCCACGCCCTTCTTTCTTTGATTGATAGTGCCGGGCAGCGATCCTCTCCTGCCTCCGGCACTGTCTCCCTGCTAAATCCTGCGCCGCCGCTCTGTATTCGGCGCAGGCGCGGTGAGCTGAGGACAGCAGGCACCAGCGTCCTCAGCTCACCGCGCCTGTGCCGAATACAGAGCGGCGGCGCAGGCGCAGGATTTAGCAGGGAGACAGTGCCGGAGGCAGGAGAGGATCGCTGCCCGGCACTGTCAATCAAAGAAAGAAGGGGCGTGGCAGCAGGTTGGCGCACGGAGCCTCTAGGAGCAGGGGCAACGCCCCCCCTGCTCCTAGAGGCTAATTTACATATTATAAAAAGACGTTTTTTAGCCTAAATATACATCAGAAATACATATAAAGCACATTATCAAGCTGATCTGACATTAGCACATAGCTAATGGCAGACAGCTTATAATGTGTAATCCTGGTGACAGAAACCCTTTAAATATACCCAGGCGAAGCCGAGTCCATCAGCTAGTATTCTATATGAGAGAATTGGTAGAACACACAGATATATCCCCTGCAGAGAAATCTTTGCTCTTAACCAGGTGTCTGCGCTGTCTGGCTGTGGCCAGGATGAGCTAATAATAAATCCTTTATGTCATGATGATACATAAACCTGCCATTATACCATGCTAAAGTTACCATTTAGACCTATACATCAAGCATCCAATCTCTGTTAGGATCAGAATACCAATATACATAATGTATGATAAGGACTGACGTGTTCTTTTATTTTTTCATTTACACTACCAGATGTGGGCTTTGAAAATAAAAATAAAAATGTCATGTGAAAAACATAGGCAGACCACGTAAAAATCGGGGTTTTACTGAGGTATGTCCCCAGATGCTATAGTTCTTTAGGAAAACACTAACCAGGACTTTAGTTGGGGGGGGATACAGAATGGTGTTTGCCGCCATCTTTCCATGCACGTTTTTAGATAACCTTGCAGCACTGAGGGGAAGCAATATAATGTGAATTCTATACAAGCTTTGGGAAGCCATTCTATACAATAACTTTTTTTTTTCTACACGATGCATCATGTACACTGGGGTCCAGTGTACAGAATGGGGGGGGGACTCTGTTTCCACCAGCAACTCTAGTGATCAGCAGGTGACTAATGGTAAACTTAAAGGGGTTGTGCAGGCCATACATATTGATAACCTATCATCGGGATAGGTCATCCATATCTGATTGATGTGGGTCTGACACCGGACACCTCTGTGGATTAGCTGCTTGAAGAGCAGGCGGCGCTCCAGGAGAGTGCTACTTCCGGTTTATTACACTGCCCATTGTCTTCTTTGGAGCAGTGGCGTAGTATAATTACAAGTGCTTGTCATTGCACTGCACCGCTGAAACTTCCGTGTAATGAACAGGAAGCAGCGCCGCCTCCTCTTCAAACAGCTAATCGGCAAGGGTTCCGGGTGTCGAACCCCCACCAATCAGATATTGATGACCTATCCTGATAGGTTATCAATATGTATGGCCTGCACAACCCCTTTAAAGGGGTTATCCCGATTGATGTCAAAAATAAAAATCAGACATCATATAGTACATGATAATCTCTTTTCAACAAATCTAGAACCAGCCCTGTACCTCACATGGATCCTAGATCTACCCATTCATTGCTCTGCTAGATTTATTTCAAACTGGCAGCTCAGAGGGCATGTACTTTCTAGGGAGGTATGTCCTTTCTGCTGCAGCTCTGTCCCTATCACAGCTTAGGGGGATGAAGGATGTAACTGAGCATGTGTGTCCACCTCAGCAAGGTGGACAGAGAAATAAGAAAAATAACAAACAGCAGGTGGCGCTATACATTTTAATGAACAGTGCAGTGGCTATTCTACATTTTTAATCACATGTAATTAGAAAAGTATTAAGAGCCAGGTGCTGGTTTAAAAAATGCTGAATATTTTTTGTGGGACAACCCCTTTAACATACTGCATAACCTCTTCATCCTATACTGGCACAGCATTTAGTGGTATCCAAACCAGGTTCTCTTTCTGTCACAATGCAATAAAGACGTTAGAGCTGGGCTTAAAGGGGTTGTAAAATAATGGTCTCCTTATGTATCCCCTCACAACTATCGGTCCAACACTTCCCGGGTCCCCCACCAGTCTCTGTACTTCCTGGTCCCACTCAACAAGGACATGTGTCCGATGCCACCAAACAGTGGCTGTTGCGGGTCACTGCGCCGACCAAGGACTGGCTGTAGTGGTCTCATATCTGTGTTGAGAGGGACAAGGAAGTACAAAGACTGGTGGGGAACCTGGGAAGTGCTGGAACAGGAGAAGAGGTGGATCGGTAAGATGACTATTTCTATCTTAATTATTTTACACCATTTTGGACAACCTTTTTAATGTTTCAGTCAGCACTGAAGCCTTTTCGATTGTTTCTATGATGTTTATATACTGTAATTGACAGAAGTTAATGAAACAACCACTTTAAAGGGGGTCTCCACATGATTGTAAAGCGTAATCTTACTGCTCCCAAGATGCGTAAATCTTTTTTTGCTACTGTCAGTAAATGGCAGTATGGTTACGGAGAATACATGCAGCAATCAGTAGAGCGGTCCAGTCGGTCACAGATTAATCAGATATTCGGTGCAATGCAAAATTGTGACCAAATTGAGGACATAAAAGGGTAGGCAGACCTGGCAGGCCCTAAACATACCAAATCACACCTCTATCTCTTACATTATTGTGGTTTACTGGTTATATTGATTTTTTAAAAAATGCATAGTCATTTCATATTTTTTAACTTTCTATAATAGTTTGTGTTTCCATTGCTCTATTTTAGCCACTGTTAACAATGGCTCCTGTTCTGCTGGAATCAGGGGTGGACTGGCCATAGACCCTAGAGCAGGGGTGGCCAACCACACAAACACAAAGAGCCAGAAAAAAATGTATGACTGCCAGGAGCCACAAGCTATACATTTACACAAATATGCGTGCACACGACAGTATTACTGCAATTGAGTTTTCAAACATTTAAAAGTGTATTTAAACCACCTTTCCTACCTGTAGTGTAGACAGCCTTAGTGAGACTTCTGGCAATCTTTGTTTTTCACAATGTGTTTTAATATTTCTCAGATGACCGCCCCATGCTCAGATGACCGCCCCATGCTCAGATGACCGCCCATGCTCAGATGACCGCCCCATGCTCAGATGCCCGCCCCATGCTCAGATGCCCGCCCCATGCTCAGATGCCCGCCCCATGCTCAGATGACCGCCCCATGCTCAGATGACTGCCCATATGCTCATACCCACTTGGTGTGCTGGGCAGTGGCACCTGTGAAAAAATAGGCAGAGCAGCAGTGGCAGAGAAACTGAGGCCAGCAGCAGCCATTTCTGTCAGATTAGAGCCAAAGCTGCAGAGTGGCTGTAATCTGGTTAAAATGGCTGCTGCTGGCCTCATGAGTCTCTCTGCCAGTGGCTGCTCTGATTGCAGTGCCCACTGCCCTGCCCTGCTGCCCATCATTATTCATTCAAATTTACTGGAGCTTTGGCTGCTGCTCACTTTGGCTGCTGTGGTCGAAAGTCCTCCTTCCTTGCTGTTTTCTTGTACACTTGCCAGACGCCAGTGCCACTTGCCGCCCACAGACTAAGCTGGCGGTTCGATGATGGCACTGAGACCAGTGAGAAGAGGGGGGCGGGCATTAGTTAGGTCACACATGGAATGGGGCGGGCACATCAGCAGCCGGGATAATCGAGCAACTACTTCGCCTCCGGCCGGCTGGTAGCGAGTGAGTCAAGTGCCTTGCTCCGCTCTGAGTCCTCACTCTTCCATAGCTGATGGGGGTGGAGCCGCTGGGACCCGGGCCGGCTGTTACTATCTGCAGCAGGCAGCGCATAAGTGAAGCGCTGCTGCTGCAGATTATGACTTTCCTGGCTGCAGAGAGGAAAGTAAGAGCTGGCTGCACCACTCCCCTATGAGCCACAAATGAAGGCGTAAGGAGACGCATACGGCTCGCGAGCCGCGGGTTGGCCACCCCTGCCATAGAGGGAAACTTCCCAGTGGACCAAAACCCAGAGGGCCGCCTGAGCCATCCTCATGGCCACCAGCCAGGTAAGTAATAATCTGACGCTCCCCTCCTGACTCCTGAATTCCACTGTATTACCATCCTGAGGCAACTGGTGTAGGAGGAATGAACGTGGCGGCTGGCGCTGGCTGTGCAGAGGAAGTATTTTGTGCTGCTGGGGCATTATTTTGCACTGTGGTATTCGGTTCTGCTGGTGACGTTGTGCTGCACTGACATTTTTGTTTCTGTTGGGGTGGTATTTTATTGCTGGCCCTGGATACTTGTGTTGACGTTGCCTTCTGTTAATATGGACCTTCCTACAACATGGGGCCACTTTAAGTTTTTTCCCAGTCCGCAAATGGCTGGAGTGCCACTACATATCATGTCAGCACTCAGAAGCTCAGTGCATACAGATTTATTACTGAGATTCATGAGGTTTCTTTAAATGTGTAGGGCTAAGCTCCTGAGGTGCCAGGTGGTGGCTGCAGTATCCAGTATTTTCTACATTAAAGTGTAACTGTCATTTCAGGTTAATTCTCAGAAAAAGCTGACATGTCTGTAACATGAGGAATAGCCCTACTGCTGGCAATTATGTAACTGCCATTTTTGGCATTTTTCCCTCTGCAATTTGTCTGTAATTCTCACCTTTTTCAAACCTGTATGTTGGAGACTTGCTTATCATCACGTCTGCCACAAGACAGAACACGGATAAAGAGGAATAACTGCTCACTAACTACATCCGTAGCAACATAGGACATTATACAGCAGGACTGAGCAGCCGTGAAATAAGACAGTAAACCAGTAAGAGAGAAAAAGAGAAGAAAGCATCTTTCTTCAATAAGATATATTATAAAATTTCTTGTGTTCATTTGTGTTGTGCACTATTCATTTATGGAAAAATTTTAACTACAGTTACTCCTCTTCTCCTTTAAGAGCAGTATGAAACACAATGTACTCATACAAACATAGAAAAGATTTCATCTATTGCCCTCTCCTCACAAAAACTTCAGATTAGATGTTTCCTTGGTGTAAGGCAACTAGTTGCAGCAGAAGCCCTCCCCCCTGATGCATGCAATAGAAAACGCGACAAGCGAATCCTTGCCTCCTTAGTAAAAATTCAAGTCATCATAATAGTTCATCTTAGTCGCTTAGGCCAGTGAGACCCATCCATGCTCCAATCACCAAATTTTTGGGAACACATAATACATGAACCCTTTAAGGGTCCATTCACACGTCCCCATCCATTCCGCAATTTTGCGGAAGGGGTGCGGACCCATTCATTCTCAATAGGGCCGCACACAGTGCGCACTTCCGTTCCGCACAAAAATAGAACGTATCCTATTCTTGTCCGCAATTGCGGACAAGCATAGGCATTTTCAATGAGAGTGCCAGCCATGTGCGTTCTGTGTTTTGCAGATCTACATTTTGACCCCAAAACTCTTGAGGACGTGTGAAGGTAGCCTTAAATCGACAAATATTTAAAGGTTAGTAGTAGATTGAAAACTTTATAGTTTGTATCAGAGAACTAAGTTTATGACAATACAAGAAGAATATCTGCACAGTAGCCATTAAGAATAGATCACTGCTTCCTCAATACGGAGAAAGAGCCATTAAACTGCCTACAAGAATAATAGGAATGGCCCCCACCTCTTAGTGCTCAGATCAGTTTATCATTATCTACTGTATAATTTATTTCACATTACATCCCTTGCAAAGCAGTGTCGTATACCACAAAGCAGGAAATCTGTTGCTGCAACAAGATGATTAATCTGCACATATTAGAAAAAGTGGTAAAGGACTATATAACTGTATATGCGAGAGATAATGGTTATAACTGGAACACACGGCCTACATGCAAAGAATATAAAGTTTGTACTTGTGCAGCTCCATAAAATCACACAGAAGCAATACCAGCAAAAAAGTTCTATCGAGGCAGTGGAAAACTGGAGATATAGGGGCACATTTATTAAGACTGGCGTTTTAGAGGCCGGTCCTAATAAAGCCCTATAAATGGCGGTGGATCTTCATAACTTTGGCGGATCCTCGGCCAGTTCTATATGTAAAACAGCTTCCTTGCTGTCTTAAATTTTGACCTTTGGTAAATGAGACAGGCATGCTGGCTCTCCCCTTCCCCACCCACAATTTTAGACTTGTCGTGAGCGGGGTGAAGTCACAGATTGCGCCGCAATCTTCACCTGAAATACCTAATATAGGAGTATTTCAGCTTCATAAATGACCCCCATAGTAGGTAATGTAGTGCCAAGAACGATGGATTTACTGTCAGTACTACAGTCCCCATGCTGAAATTAATTTCCAAAAACACCACGTACTGTGACCAACTTTAAAATACATAGATGTTCACAGCAGTAGAGTTATATCAGGGCCAACTAGAAGACATATATTAAAATATTTCAGACTGCATTAGCAGTGACCAATGTGCCAGTATGTAAAATAATCTCTATGTAATTGTAAAGCATTAGTATCAGTGCCTAGAAATATGCAATATTATCACAATAATTATCACAGGTTAGGAATCCATATTGGTAGCATATACCATAACCATAGTGTGTGAAACAGGCCAATTATATGTCATCTAAACCTCAAATATCAAAAAAAAAAAGAACAAAACACAAAATCATTTTTCAAACACTGGAGGCTCCTTCCTTAACACTGCTGCCTTCCAGCATCGAGGAGTCATGGGTTCAAATCCAACAACATCTGCATGGAGGTTCTCCTCCTGTTTGTGTGATTTGTCTCCAAGTTCTCCAGTTCCCCCAACGCTCCAAAAGAATACTGATAGCTTATTATAAAATTGGCCCCTTATGTATGTGAGTGTTTGAAATCTGGACTTCAGCTACAGTGTGCAGTCTATATCACATATACTATAATACAAATCTTTTAAGACATATAGTACAGTAATAAATGGGTATCTATCACTGTATCTCACCGAGACCCTTTTGTGCTGAACTGTAGAATCCCTTGAAGAAGAATGGCCAATGGGCAAGAGGTCATCTTCAAAGCTTCACTTGTAGCCTCTTGCAGAAGAGCTGGCCAACGTGTATCAGGAATCTTGGCCTGAACGGAGCAATAATTCAAATAATATATTAAAATAGATTACATCTTGATTTACAAGAATTTAAAATCGCAAGCATAAGAAAACCAACTGTGTAGTGTAAAGTATAAAATACAAGAAATGTAAGTAAAGAGAGATGCGGCTTATAGACATATTGGGGCAGATTTACTAATGCTGTCTAATATTTTATAAAATTTATCACAGTGGTTTAGGCTGGAAGAAGAACTTGGTGTAGCCGTGGGCTGTTCTTGTGACAGAAACGGAAATATACACCAGACATGAGCATAGATTTCAGCTATAAGTACAATTTTGTTGGCATAAATTATAATAAATCCGCTGGGCCACTAAGCACCAAGTCGTGCCCACACTTATGAAAAAAGGAGATGTATATATGTAAATAAGTCTTTTCCTCTTTGTATGCAACAGTAAGAATACTAGCCTCGGTGCTTAATGGGAGCGATTGGGTAACTCTTGCTAGGAACGCCCCCCTCAATAGTGCGTCAGAGAGGGATTCCACCTCTCCAATCGCTTATTTGTGCTACAGGAAGTGATGTCAGATGCCACCACTTGGAGATCGAGGCAACATGTTCTCCAGCATCCTGCCAGTGCAGGCCTAGAGCTTTACTCTCCTGTGTACTCACAGAGTTAGGCCTCATACTACAGTAATACACCCGTACGAGTGTATTACTGTAGTCCAGCGGCAGCATGAAGCGCACGGCGTCATAGCAACCTGCTGTCAGCTAGATTCCAGGCCGGGATACAACGGTCCGCGCACGGCCGTGTTCCACGGCTGTGTGCATGAGGACTTACTATGTGTGAATGAGCTCAGGAGTGGTTAGATGTACACTATGGGCCTGCTATGGTGTATTATGTATACATACAAGATGGATCTGTAGCACCTACATGCGCATGATCTGTAAAGCCCTGATTCACATTATACCACTACATGTATAGAAGTCACAGATGTGAAACTCACTCACTAACCAGGAAACTCATGGTTTACAGTTTAGAGAAGTATAGATAACATATTGCAGGTTTTTATTTCATATATGTGCTCTATTGCATATTGCAAAAATTGCCCTTTTGCTTGCTAATTATCGCTGAGGGGGGTTATTGTTATGTTTTTTCCCAATTTCTTTCTATTAAATTTTACAAGCAGATCAATATATCGTATGAAAAAAAAAAGATAAGCAAAAAAAAAAAAAACTCTCTCTCTCTCTCTCTATATATATATATATATATATATATATATATATATAGTGTAAGTAACCCCCCGATGTCCATCTTCCCAGACAAGAGGAGGGGAGTAAAAAACTGAAAAGCACAAAAAAAAAAGGAATAAAGAAAAACAGAAAGGCGAAAACACTACCATTTACTATAACAACAACATATCCCCTATCCATAGCAGAGGGCAGAAATGTCTGATTGGCAGGATTCAGACCAATGGGACCCCCACCAATCAGTAAAATGGGGGTTCGTGGTTCCCCAACTCAATGGAGTGGCAGACCTGCATGTTCAAGACTATGGGGTTCCCGGAGATAGCTGAGCACTTAAACTTGGCTATCTCCAGTAGTCCAACAGGGGTTCATTTGTCAAACTGGTGTAAAGTAGAACTGGCTTAGTTGCCCATAGCAACCAATCAGATTCCTTCTTTCATTTTCCAAAGGAGCAGTCCAACATGAAAGGTGTAATCTGAGTGGTTGCTATGGTCATCTAAGCCAGTTTGATAAATGACCCCCACAGAGTTCAATAGAGATGCAGCTCTCATGTGTTTCAGCTGCTCA
This sequence comes from Bufotes viridis, assembly GCA_033119425.1. Classification (NCBI taxonomy): domain Eukaryota; kingdom Metazoa; phylum Chordata; class Amphibia; order Anura; family Bufonidae; genus Bufotes; species Bufotes viridis. The sequence goes on from CM065589.1 coordinate 96,585,770, forward strand.
ATTCAAACTGGCCCTCGTTCTAGTGATCAGCAAGGGGCTCCAGCAGTCGTAACCCAGCCGATCAGACACCTATCCCCTATCCTGTGGCCATTTTTTTGTCCTGCGTACAACAGCTACTCTGATGTGAACCTCTAGGAGCCATGGATGTTGTTGAAGGGAATTTGCAGTAATGCATGAATAGTACGGCAGTTAAATGGGTTTTCCGGGTACCCGCCTCTAAAGCCAGCCAGAACAGCGCCATACACTGTCCACGTGAGCCGGTGACATCACCAGGCTTCCTGCTAGGTGGAAGTTTTCACCTAGCATAGTGTTGTGAAGCTGGGCACGTCACCGGCTCACAACAAGCAGCCTTGCGCTCCAATGCTTCTATCCTACATGGTAAACCAGTACAAAGGAGGTTATAGTTTAATGGAACAACTCCTTTAAGGAGTCCAAATCCCCATTTGACGACAGATGTTACAGCTGGTTCTGTAGCTACATCCCAGTTGGTCCCATAAATGATCTATTGTTAATAAATCTGGTCACTGGACAGACCAAGCGAGTGTTGCAATCTAGAAGACACATTCCTGTTAAATCTTTGGGTGTAGGTGAGCATTATTCTGCTGGAAAATGCCAAATGGAAGCCCTGCCATCAGACACAACACATGTGAGCGCAGGATCTCCTGAGCTGTAAGCATCCCTTGTATCACTAGTAGGGGTGACTGACTATTCTATGCACTCCCCATCACACCAGCAGTGTGTCATCCCACAGCAAAGGCAGGATTAAAGCGCACACCACCAGCCCTCTATACTCAAACCTGATTGTCCTGGGAACCCAAACAGAACCTGAGTTTGTTGCTAAAGATGATATGGTTCCAGTCCATAGTAGTCCAGCTTTCTCATTCATGACACCACTGCAACAGTGGCTGGCTGTCAATGGCAGGACACGAAATTGGTGCCTTCTACTAAGAGAGTGGAAATGGTCCAGGCAAAGACAGAAATGTGTAATGAAGGTGCCTCCTGTGTCTGGATGGTGGACAACGAAACTATGGAAGCTGCTCGTACTTGTCAGCGGATCAAACGATCCTCTCATTTGGAGCTTTCTTGCTGTGTGTCTGTGCTCTCACCTAACCACTGCTCCCATCACCTCCTAACAGCTAGGTTAGAACGGCTTAGATGGAGGGCAATTTGTCAAAACAATCCCCTCTCAAAGTTTGCCAAATCACAGAGGCATGTAAACCAGTCAACAATCTCTGACCAAGACTCACACTACTTCTAAAGTAGCCTCTGAGAGCCTTTTTCTAAGGCAGCACTTTTACTCCCTATTGTCGCAAGACCAAGGGGGCCTTTACTGCTCTGAAATATGACTAAATTAGGCGCATTTCAGGCGCAGATGTCTAGGACTTTGCCCCACTGATGCCAGGTCTAAAATTGTGGGTGTGGCGTGGGCGGGGAAGGGGACAAGCCTGTTTTAGGCGTAGAAAATGGTATAAATGTAAGACAGCTAGGAAGCTGTCTTACATTTAGAACTGGCACTGGATGCGCAGAAGTCATGTAGAGGCCGGCGCCTCTTCATAATTTCAGCGGAACCACTCCCTGCTATGGGCCTTTATTTAGACCAGTGTCTAAAAGCCAGTCTTAAAAATGTGCCCCCAATTGTCTAATCAGACCAGACCTGCAATCATTTAGATATCTGCCTGGGACATAACTGCATGCCAGGTTTTACAGCAATCTGAGATTTCCATCTAGGTACATTATTTTTTATCTGAATGAGTACCGTATTTTCCGGCATATAAGACGACTTTTGAACACCTGAAAATCTTCTCAAAAGTCGGTGGTCGTCTTATACGCTGGGTCGTACTTCTCCCTGTGGCCGCCGGGCTCTCCCTCTTCTGGTAACTCACATGTCTGTGCGGCGCATTGCTTATCTAGAATAAGCAATACGCCGCACAGACATGAGTTACCGGAAGAGGGAGAGCCCGGCGGCTGCAGCGCATAAAGATAGAGATAGCGGCGGGCCTGTCTGGTGCTTTTTGACAGGGACCGGCCGGCAGATTTGCAGGAAGACGTTGGTGGGAGCGCAGGAGCAGGCAGATGTTTTCATACTGCCTGCTTCTGTGTATGGAGAGCTGATGAGAGGCTGGTGAGCTGATGAGAGGCTGGGGGGCAGATGAGAGTCTGGGGAGCTGATGAGAGACTGGGGGGCAGACAGGGGCGTAGCTAACGGCTCATGGGCCCTGGTGCAAGAGTTCATCTTGGGCCCCACTTCCCTCAGTGCTTTGTGTGTCTTCTTATGCGGCACAAAGTTCTTTGGGCCTCCTCAGGCTCCTGGGCCCGGTAGCGACTGCTACCTCTGCACCCCCTATAGCTACACCTATGGGGGCAGAATAGAGAGGCTGGGGAGGTTGTCAATTACGGAGTAAGACCGCCCACTGGACTTCTATGTATATATATATATCTAGAAAGGACATAACATTTTGCCCACAGATAGGACAGCATTTCAATGTGACCGGTATCCTTTAACTTATTTCTGTAAATATATGTTGCAGTAACGTTAAGCCATTACTCTCATTGTCTTGTATGGAAATCCTGACTTCAGTTTTATATTGAAGATGTAAAAAACAAAATCAATTGAGGTTTTGGTGTCATAATAGAGGCAGTTAAAGGGATTTTCTGGTTTTCATCATCATCATCCTTTAAAATAATTGTTTATGAAGGCATTACATTTTGTAATGTATTTCTTTTACCAGTATTGCTCCTATCTCCCGTTCTGGGCTGTGGTCACATGATCATGTCCATGCAGCTCTTTCTTATTTTCTGTGATGTTATGTCCATGGACATATCAAAGCAGAAACAGGGGCAGTGATAGGGGAGTGTCTATGTAACTAGCTGGGTGGGAGGAGCTATAACTAGCTGGGTGTTGTTAGGGGTGGTCCTTTAGGTATGGTACAGAAAGGAGAAGTGCATCGTGGGATTGGCTGCATACAAATCTGCACCATGATCTGCACCAGAGCTATAGAGATATGCGGTAAGTACTGCATAAAGGGAATTGGTCACCACCATCTTGGATTTATTATCCGTTGTAATATACCGTATTTTCTGGCGTATAAGACGACTGGGCGTATAAGACGACCCCAAACTTTTTCAGTTCAAATATAGGATTTGGGCTATACTTGTCATATAAGACTACCCAAGCCTCTCATCAGCTCCCCAGTATGACTCTGTATTCAGAGATAACTGTCAATCATTGAGACCGCCCACTGGACTCCAGTATGTAGAAAATACAGACACTTAAAGGGGATTTCCAAAACTATAAAATGCCCCCCATATGCCAGGCCCCTCACAATGAATTTACTTACTTGGCTCCCTGCGCCGCTCCTGGTCCCCGCACCCTCGCAGCTGCTTCTCCCCGAGCGCGGATGAAAACATCCGGTGTTGGAGGGAGCAGCCAATGGCAGGCGGTGATAGGGACAAACCTACCTAGCGTCACCCGCGATTTTATAGTCTTGGATAACCCCTTTAAAATAATAAAATTTGGTCTTAGTTCCCCCTGCTCTCTAACCTGCTGTCTGCAGATCAGATATGTTCATCATGTCAGGTTCCCTGTAAGACTTGTGCTATATAAAGACACCTGGGATTGAGGGGTTTTATGGTTGGAGGAAGGACCCATTAAAGAGGATAAGTTAGAGGGAATGTATTGGACTGGGGCTGAGTGGCCGATGCAGTACATAGGAGTGCACCTATTTGTATGCAACATATAGTATTCCTCTGAACTGCAGCTCGTAGCCTCAGCCTTAGAGTGGTCTGAATCATTTTTTTTATTATTATAGTTAATAGTGCAGTTTGAAGACACGTGTGAAGTAGCATGTGAAATCCATTTCACTGACAGAAGGTGGTAACGATAAGTACAGTACAATAATAAGGTCAAAGCAGAGCTCTTTAAAAAAAAAAAAAAAAAAAGCCAGCATACTACCCTATTCTGTATTGGGTAATGGATCATGTTAAGTCTTGCATTCTAGAATACAGAGTGAGTGTTGGTGTTTACTATGTTACTGCTACTACGATTACAGTCTGCGATGCACAACAGGTTAGTACAGTAATCGACAAATTAGATTAGTGTTGTAGTCTTCTATGAAGAGTGGGTTAGTGTGGCAGTGTACTATGAAGAGTGGGTTAGTGTACTATGAAGAGTGGGTTAGTGTGGTAGTGTACTATGAAGAGTGGGTTAGTGTGGCAGTGTACTATGAAGAGTGGGTTAGTGTGGCAGCGTACTATGAAGAGTGGGTTAGTGTGGCAGCGTACTATGAAGAGTGGATTAGTGTGGCAGTGTACTATGAAGAGTGGGTTAGTGTGGCAGTGTACTATGAAGAGTGGGTTAGTGTGGCAGTGTACTATGAAGAGTGGGTTAGTGCACTATGAAAAGTGGGTTAGTGTGGCAGTGTACTATGAAGAGTGGGTTAGTGTGGCAGTGTACTATGAAGAGTGGGGCAGTGTACTATGAAGAGTGGGTTAGTGTACTATGAAGAGTGGATTAGTGTGGCAGCGTACTATGAAGAGTGGATTAGTGTGGCAGCGTACTATGAAGAGTGGATTAGTGTGGCAGTGTACTATGAAGAGTGGATTAGTGTGGCAGTGTACTATGAAGAGTGGGTTAGTGTGGTAGTGTACTATGAAGAGTGGGTTAGTGTGGCAGTGTACTATGAAGAGTGGGTTAGTGTGGTAGTGTACTATGAAGAGTGGGTTAGTGTACTATAAAGAGTGGGTTAGTGTGGTAGTGTACTATGAAGAGTGGGTTAGTGTACTATGAAGAGTGGGTTAGTGTGGTAGTGTACTATGAAGAGTGGGTTAGTGCAGCAGTGTACTATGAAGAGTGGGTGTGGAGTGTACTATGAAGAGTGGGTTAGTGTGGTAGTGTACTATGAAGAGTGGGTTAGTGTGGCAGTGTACTATGAAGAGTGGGTTAGTGTGGCAGTGTACTATGAAGAGTGGGTTAGTGTGGCAGTGTACTATGAAGAGTGGGTTAGTGTGGCAGTGTACTATGAAGAGTGGGTTAGTGTGGCAGTGTACTATGAAGAGTGGGTTAGTGTGGCAGTGTACTATGAAGAGTGGGTTAGTGTGGCAGTGTACTATGAAGAGTGGGTTAGTGTGGCAGTGTACTATGAAGAGTGGGTTAGTGTGGCAGCGTACTATGAAGAGTGGGTTAGTGTGGCAGCGTACTATGAAGAGTGGGTTAGTGTGGTAGTGTACTATGAAGAGTGGGTTAGTGTGGTAGTGTACTATGAAGAGTGGGTTAGTGTGGTAGTGTACTATGAAGAGTGGGTTAGTGTACTATGAAGAGTGGGTTAGTGTGGTAGTGTACTATGAAGAGTGGGTTAGTGTGGCAGTGTACTATGAAGAGTGGGTTAGTGTGGTAGTGTACTATGAAGAGTGGGTTAGTGTGGCAGCGTACTATAAAGAGTGGGTTAGTGTGGCAGTGTACTATGAAGAGTGGGTTAGTGTGGCAGCGTACTATGAAGAGTGGGTTAAGGGGCATCTGTCAGCAGATTTGTAGCTGGCTGACCTTTTGCATATGAGCTTGGCAGCTGAAGGCATCTGTGTTGGTCTTATGTTTATATGTGTCCGCATTGCTGAGAAAAGTTTTTAATATATGCAAATAATCCTCTAGGAGCAACGAGGGCGTTGCTGTTACACCTAGAGGCTCAGCCATCTCTGAAATTGCTGCACCCTCTACACTCTGGCAGTGCCAGGCTTTATGATGTTTTCACTGCCTGGCAAAGTGCAGGGGGGCGGAGCAGTTGCAGAGAAGCAGCGCCTCTAGGTGTAACGGCAATGCCCCTGTTGCTCCTAGAGGCTTATTTGCATATAATAAAACATCATTTTTCTCAGCAATGTGGGCACATATGAACATGGTACCAACGTAGATGCCTTCAGCTGCCAAGTGCACATGTAACAGGTCAGCTAGTTTAATAGGTACAAATCTGCTGAGAGGTGCCCTTTAAGGTCCTTAATGGTAACTGAGCATTGATTGGCAACAACAGCAGGTCGATCAGAGATTGTTACTTGCACTGAAAAAAGAAATTATTACACTATGTGGCAACATGCTAAGTGGGATAGTCTAGTAATCTTTTATGCACAGCAGTATAGTCTAGTAGTCTACGATGCAGAGTGCGATGGCCTAGTAGACTAAGATGCAGAGCGGGATAGTCCAATAATCTATGATGCACAGCAGTATAGTCTAGTAGTCTATGATGCAGAGTGCGATGGCCTAGTAGACTGAGATGTAGAGCAGGATAGTCTAGTAATCTGTGATGCAGAGCAGTATAGTCTAGCAGGCTAGGATGCAGAGTGGGACAGACGGAGCTGCAGTCTGTCATTACAAGTGAAGTTTTGTGTTCTACTACACAGATTAAGTGACTAAAGCACAAATTAAGTAGCGGCTTAGTGGATAGCACAGATTCCTTGCAGCAATGGGTTCAAATCTGACAAAAAAAAATTATATATAAAACAGTGTATATGACATACGTACCATACAAACTTTAAGTGCAAGAAGGGCTAATCGCAGTAAACTCGAGAGTTTCCCACCCCAGTTTCCTTGTTGAGATGCCAGCTGTAAACCCTTCCGGTAGCACATCTCTGCTTCCATCATCATTCCCTGGCACTGGTAAACATCAGCCAGCCACTGAAATGCAGCAAAAACAATCACATCAACATGGGTTGTGGCAGAAGGCGTACCTGGGCTCCAATTACAGTTACACACGCCCCACTGGGCGCTTTGAGACCTCATTTTCATACGAATCAAAGTTATTTTTCTACAGTTAAGAAATACAGATAATGATATCTTTTTTGTTGTGTTAATCAGTACTACATAGGCTTGACTTTGGTTACATATAGTAAGATTAGCTGAAAGATTCCCTTTAAAAGTAGAGAACACATATAACTACTAAGTGATGGCTGATTTTTCCTTTAAGTTGAAGTTAGGGCAGGCCCAAGACACTCTGTGCATCCTTATTGCTCCTGCTTCCTCAGCCAGTCCTTCCCTCTCTGTCTTGATTGACAGGACAAGGTTATATGACAATGCAGACACCTGACCCTGTCAACTAAGGAGGAGAGGGAACGGCTGGTAGAGGAAGCAGGAGGAGCAAGAGTGCACAGACTAGCCTGGGCCGCCCCCAGTGCACTTAAATGCTCCTTTGCATATGAATTAAACATACTTTTTCTTCAGAAAGAAAGACTGGATTGCTAAGTAAAAGGTATTATTACATTCAGATAAGCTAGTCCTACAAGGCGATGTGCCTGGTTTAATAGTAAGGTTTCTGTTGACAACTCCCTTTAACAAAATGTCAATGTTCATGTCTTTAGTGAGATAACCTCTTAAAAGAGGACCTGTCACCTCTCCTAACGTCCATTTTAGTAAAAATTGACTGACAATCCTGGAGCATCTTGTGACTAAGTTGTGCCATTCCTCTGTTATGTCTACAAAAATTTACAAATAAATGTACTGGATGTTACCAGTTGGGGGTGTGTCCCTGCACAATCTGAGACTCTCCAATCAGTGCTGCCAGTGTGAGATTGTGCAGGGACACCTGCTCCCTCTGGTAACATTTATTCATAAACTGTACATTCATTCATAAACTTCTAGCATGAGTAATAGAGGAATGTGCGCATTATATTCTATGTTGTGAGCTTTAGAGCAGTGCACAGAAGCTGTACAGATCCTTAGTATGGAGCCATATGGTGTGCTGTCTTATATGCTCTGTAGGGTATCATTATTCTTCTATGCAGAATGCATATTATACAGACACACCATAATGCAGGACGCACAATATACACATACACAGCTCTGCTGCATTCAGACAAAACTCAGCTACATGCACACAGAGCTCTGCAGTATGCATATTAAACATACACATACATCTTTAATAAAAAAGAAAGACTCCATTCTAGTCTCCACCTTAATAAAAATGGTTGTGCCTAGAAATGTACGGACTTCTCACAGAATATAGCACTGCCCCCAAATGGTTGTAAGAACTAATGCTGTCCACTAAAACAGCCCTTTTGCGTCTTTCACATGGGATTTTTCCAGTGGCGTTTTTGGTGCGGCACTGAAATTCTGCCGGCAGTCGTGCCATTTCACGCTCTAAGGGTAGGTTCACATCATGTTTTTCTATCTGTTTAAGGCCCCATTCACACGTCCGTGTGTGTTTTGCAGATCCACAAAACACGGACACCGCAATGTGCGTTCCGCATTTTGCGGACCGCACATCACCGGCACTCTCATAGAAAATGCCTTTTCTTGTCCGCAATTGCGGACAAGAAAAGGACATGTTCTATTTTTTTGCGGAACGGAAGTGTGGACCCGCAATTACGGATCCGGGCGGGACATCGTGGGTCCCCATAGGAATGAATGGGTCCGCAATTCCGTTCCACAAAATGCGGAACAGAATTGCGGACATGTGAATGGGGCCTAACAGATACGTTCTTCACAATAATGGTCCCTACAGGAGTGTAACACACCCTAAACCGAATTTGGGTGCTCTCCAATCTTGGATAAACAACACTAATCAAAGATTCTCATTAAAAACACATTTTTATTCATTAATTTACTATAAAATACTTATATCACATGAATAAAAAACTATGGGACAAGAACAGGTGCACAATACCCTCCCACAATATTATAAGCCATACACATTAATAAATACAATAAAAGTCTCAAACAGATATGCTATAGCCCATGCTAAATCTATACACCGCAGTAACCCACAAAGACACGTCTCAGAGGTTAATTAATACATATTCAGACACATCTGGTATACCATACCTGGCTAACACTGCGGCAGCCTTCTATTAATGCCCGCAAAACAATGCGTGGCTAATGGCAATGTCTAACTGCAAGGCCCTAACATTTAGTGACCAAAACATCCATAAGTTAGAGGCTATTAGCCTTACCTAACAAGATCGTGTGGCAGGGGAGAGTTCGGGCGCTCCTCGATGCGCGTTTCCCGTATTCAGCTTCCTCAGGAGGAGTGTGAAGGAGTTTTTTATTCATGTCATATAAGTATTTTATGGTAAATTAATGAATAAATTTTTTTTTTTATGAGAATCTTTGATTAGTGTTGTCTAACAGATATGTTGTAGAAAAAGAAGAAAAAAATAAAGGTTACAAAAGCGCAGCACACCATACTTTTGTATCCTGCAGAGTCCGGTAAAAAACTCTATTGTGAATGCCACTGTATGTTATCAGTCTGAGGCATCTGCTAATGTATATGTTAAACGGATTTTTGCATACGTTAAACGGATGGATAAAACGTGATGTGAACCCAGCCTTATTCTTTTCGATGGGAGGCACAGCTTTAAACCACCGCCCCTCGATCTTCAGTGCTGCCTCCCACTGAAACGAATAGGAAGCAGAAACGACATGGCCGCTGAGGGTATATTGGCACAGTGTCCTTACAAAGATTCCAGCGGGGAAAAAAAGTGCAGTGTGAATGGCCCTTACCCTACACCTAATGGACACATCCGTAGTGCATGCCACCATTTCTTTTTTAACTTTCGTAGAAACGTCCTGTCCTTGTCCGCAAAACGGATAAGAATAGGACATGTTCTATCTTTTTTTTGCGGGGCCGCGGAACGGATATGCAGATGCAGCACACGGTGTGCTGTCCTCATCCTCTGCAGCCCCATTGAAAGTAATGGGTCCGATCTGCAGAAAAAATGCAGATAGGATACCGATAGAAACTAACAAAAAGTGAGTCTTATAGGCCAAAGAAGACGGCATTTCTTTTATGATAGGACATGAGTCACAGCTTTTGTTTAGTTATAATACAACAGTAGTGATTTATGATGTGGCTCATAGGATTGCTGAGGAAATAAAGGTTTCATACAACAGCTGTTCAAAACCAGTGTGGGCAGCAAAGTGAATCATTGAGAGCAAAGTTTTTCCAACACAGGTTATATCAAATTTTCTTTTACAAATTACCAATGACTGCAGTGTTGGAACTGGAAGACAAAAAGACGACAAGTCAGAGCCTAACGATAGGTAGGAGGACAATTGTGTCTGTACAGTTCCATAATAGTGAGTAAGCAGTCACGTCCATCTATGAATGTGATATGATATTCCAACCAATTGTAAACGACCAATATAATGTACAACCAAAATAAAACAAGAAAAGAAACCACTTTGTAGAACAAGAAGGAAAAAGGCTTAGCTGGACTTCACAAATAGCACCAGTTTCACGTCTAGAAATACCAGAAGTCCCACGTCCTTGTTCCTGTCAATGGAGGACACATCAGTATCCCAGCAGTTTGCAGAAAATGGAGCTAGAATCTGCTTTAGTCGCCCAGGGGTTAAGTTAGAACTAAAATCTGTAAAAACTTGACATGCTGTATATCCCACATCACTTATGCAGCCAATTACTGGCCTCAGCAGTATGCTGCACCCCACTTAGGCTATTGATTGCAAGTAGACATATTGGGTAAATATGGCTACATTACTGCTGTGGCCATGTAAACAATGAGTGGAGCGGCAGTGCTGGCAATGGTGTGGGGTGTTACATGGTTTATTGGGTCACAGAGCACTAGGTATAGGTACCTAAAGGTCAATACTAAGTAGGAGCTATTCGCTCCTCATCAGTAAAATAAATAAGCGTATTAGGCCGAGTTCACACTTCAGTGATTTGGTCAGTGATTGTGAGGCCAAAACCAGGTGCGGCTCTAAACACAGAACAGGAGCAGATCTTTCCCTTATACCTTATGTCTGTGAAGCCTCCTCTCCTGGTTTTGTCTCACAATCACTGATGGAAATCACTGAAGTGTGAACAAGGCCTTAGTTTAGTATCACTGCATTAGAGCAAGCACATGGCACGAAAAAACAAGAGGCCTCATGCACACGGCAGAGACACTGCACCAACTCGGAGTGCCGCTTTATGATGCTTCATGCAGCGCTGTGTTAAGAGGTTAAAGGGGTTATCCGGGTAAAGATATCCTCAGGATAGGTCATCATTGTCACATCGTTGGGGGTCCGAGTCCCAGCACCCTCGCAGATCAGCTGTTTCAGGGAGCCGCAGCGCTCACCAGTGCTCTCCGCAGCTTTCCAAGCATAGCACCAAACATCATATAGCGGCGGTGCTTGGTATTGCAGCTCAGCCCATTGACTTGGTGATGTCACATGGCATAGGAAGAGGTCTCGGCGCTCACGGAGAGCCCATCCTCTAACAGCAGAACAGCGGGGGTCCCGGGAGACGGGTCCAGGCCAATCTGATATTAATGACCTATCCAGAGAATAGTTCATCAATAACAATTCAACGGCTGTTTTACCTTTATAAAAACCAAATCCAAAATTTACAGAAAATCTGATAAAAATTAGCATTTTCAAAATTTGAGTTTTTCCTCATAAAATAGTTGTTACTTTACATTATCCAGATGTCTTTATGTTGGCATCATTTTGTAAATGTCATTTTATTTTATTTTTTTTGGACGTTAGGCTTGTTTTTTGCAGACAAGATGTAAGCACCGATCTCAGTCATTGCAGCAGAGTGTCAGCTGTATGTTACAGCAGACACTCTTTGCTGATGGTGGAGGCTCTGTTCCTGAGCTGATGCCATCAGAGTAAAATAAAGGAGCACAGAGGGGGAACCGCACAGAGGGCTGCAGAGGGCGGTCCATGCCTGATTGGTCCTTTGCAGGCTTCTCCCATGTCTTGTTGAGAGCTCTCGGTGAGAGCAGAGACTCCGGGGCTGTGACAACTTATATGGTCACAGCCCCGGTTAGGAGTTTGGACGTAGCTGAACGTCCATTTGCAACAAAGGGTTAAAAATACAGCATTGTGCAGTATGGACAAATGTAAACAATGAGAATGAAGCAGTCCTCGCACAAATGCTTTGGTCCTTTCAAACAGCTGATCAACACCCACCGATCTAATATTGATAAACTAGCCCAAGGATAGGCAATCCATTTCAAAGGCCTGCATAACCTCAATAATATTCCTGCAATACATCGTCCAACCGCTGCAAGAATAGAGGAGAGATTGTGTAAAAAAACGCTCATATATACAGTGGTATAGCCCATGCATCATTGTAAACCAGTAATATACTGTACATGATGGATATGACAGAGAAACAAAGCAGAAAGCTCAAGGAGAATCCAGACAAGGGAAGATAATAGGAAGGTTTGCCTTGTACTGCTGAAAAGCAAAAAAACTATGGAGGGTGCAAATAAATCCGCAATCTCTAAGGAGGAATCTCTTGTGTGGCTATGACGCAATAGCGTGGTAAAATAAAGACGGAAAATGTAGTCAATAGAAGTGATACTAATTCTGCTCCAAGGCCACAGCAGTAAACCGCATACTGTAGCATACAGCCGGGGGTCACAGGAGAAGACAATGTGCCAAGGAATGTTTACCACTTAAACCAAAAGAAACTTGGGAATCCTGAATTAAAAGTCTGATATGTCCAAGAACTGGGAGACTTCTTTGGGGGGCTGCCACACTATGTTTTTTTTTTTTTTTAACAAGTGTTGATTTTCGTGTTTTTTCAGCTGTTTCTGCATAGACTACACTATAGAGAAAAAAAAGCCACATCCAAAGCATGCTGTGATTTAAAAAGAAATGCCAAGGGAGCAGAAACACAAAAATGGTCTTAAAGGGTTTGTCCAGTGCTCCCATACTGATGACTTATCCTCAGGATAGGTTATGAATATCAGATCGCTGGGGTTTGACTCCCTGCCAATCAGCAGTTTGAAGAGTCTGTGGAGCTTGTCGGAGCGCAGCGTTTTTCATACTTACCTGCTGCCAGCACGCCGTTCACTTCCTGGATTATGGCTGGGGGCGGGCTTCATCTTGACTGAAGTCTTCTCCCGGCCGTGCCGCGCGCTGGACTGAACGCGCACCGCGCATGCGCCATGGTGATATAGTACAGTGCGCGTTCGCAGCTCTGTACTATACTGCATAGGAAAAAGTCACCATGGCGCATGCGCGGCGGCGTGCGCGTTCAGGACAGCGCGCGGACCGGCTGGGAGAAAAGGAGTCGTCTTCTGCGCAAGCGCGGCCACCGTGAAGAGCGGTGGCCGTAACCAGGGGAGACCGAATGACAACAATCAGGTAAGTGGGGATGAATTTCTTAAAAAGGGTGGGAATTGGGTAATTAAATATATTTACAAAAATGATCACTGTCAAATCATTAACAGATTTAACAGTGATCATTATGATGGGAATACCCCTAGTATTCACATGCTCGCTGTCGACATAGCAGCTGCTCCGTCCGATTTACTTGGTTCGGAGAAGTCTTGTCAGAAGATGTCTTCAAAGAAGAATTGCGGCCCAAGGGAAGCCCACATGGAAGCAAGGCCAAGTGACTCAGCTATGCACAAGAACAAAGGAACTGAGGTGCAGAAAAAATGCAGAAGGGACTCTGGACTGATAAGTTAAAGCGCATCTGTCAGCAGATTTGTAGCTATGACACTGGCTGACCTGTTACATGTGCACTTGGCAGCTGAAGGCGTCTGTATTGGTCCCATGTCCATATGTGCCCGCATTGCTGAGGAAAATGATGTTTTAATATATGCAGATGAGACTCTAGGAGCAACAGGGGCGTTGCTGTTACACCTTGGGGACTTTGCTTTCTCTGCAACTGCTGCGCCCTCTGTACTTTGTTTGACAGAGCCAGGCAGTGAAAATATTATCCTGGCCATGCCAATCAGAGTGGAGAGGGCACAGCAGTTGCAGAGAGAGCTGAGCCTCTAGGTGTAACGGCAATGGAAGATCTGTGGTTGGTTCTTCAAGATGTCTGGAGCAACCTCTCTACCTAGAAGAAATGACAATGTTTTGAAGGTAAAGGGTGATCACGCCAAATAGTGATTTGATTTAGTGATTTGATTTAGATTTCTCTCTTGTTCATTTACTTTGCATTATGCTACGTGATAAAAATAAACCATTGTTAAAAGCATTCTTACTTTGCAGCATTTTTCCCCACACCTGCCTAATACTTTTGCACATCAATGTACATCTACATACATCTTTTGTGTATGACCAGCTTAATATGGAGGGTTATTTAACTAAGAAGAAGCTACTCGCAGTGGGGAGATGGGAGCCATCATGAGAGCAAGCTCTGCATAAGGCTTACTCACAGGACCGTTTTTTTCTGCCATGTGCTGTCCATTTTTCACGGAAAGTCAGACACAGTTGTGTAAGTAACGCATATTGTTCTGCAAGCTTGTGGCTACCAGATTTATCACATATGCAGTCAAGTGGCTATTAATATAATGGGAGGCCCGGCCACTGTGACCGCATGTGGATTACAGCTACTTGCAGAGCTGCACCTGTACTTCCAACTTAAAGGTCTTGTCCGAGTTGTTTGTTTTATTTTACTAAATTGTCAGGAGCCTAGCAAAATGCTAAAAAAAAAAAAAATTACCTTACCTTCCAGTGTTCCCTTAGATCTAGTGCCGCCGCTCTGTACGGAACAAGACTGCTGAGACCAGTGATTAGCTGCTAAAGTAAAAGGGACATCACTGGTGCAGTCACAAAAATACATCACTGGCTGCAGTTGGGGGAAAGAGGACACAGACGCGGCGCTGGATCAGAGCAGCCACAAGAAAGAAAACGTTTTTAAAAATTATTTTACCAGGCTCCCAGTACTTTGGTAAAATAAAGAAAAACTCAGACAACCCCTTTAACCCATTGCAAGTATAGGTGCAGCACGCTAGCAAAAATCCGCAAGTGTGTACAGGCGCTCTTACTCATTATTCCTTTGTAAGATAGGCCAAAACAACTGATCTGTTCAATATAATCCAGTCATCTAGTTCCTCAGAAAAGGTAGCATGAACACACCAGATATGGAACATTTCTGGACAAAGCTACAAAGTGCAGAGAGAGAGAGAAGCTGCAGCTTGGCAGTAGAGATGAGCGAACTTCTATTTTTAGTTTGGCGTCCAAAGTTCGGGTTCGGGTTATCGTAGCATCCCGTTATGGATTCCATAATGGCATTTGGAGTCCATAAGGGGATGCTTCATTGAAACCGAACCTTGGACAACCCTAAGGACCTGGGGTGACGTCACCGTCATGTGATCAGTGCAGGGGGCGTGGCTCAGCACTGGATTGGATAAGAGGTGATCCAGTGCTGAGCCACACCCCTGCACTGATCACATGACGGAGACGTCACCCCAGGTCCTTAGGGTTGTCCAAGGTTCGGTTTCAATGAAGCATCCCCTTATGGACTCCAAATGCCATTATGGAATCCATAACGGGATGCTACGATAACCCGAACCCGAACTTTGGACGCCAAACTAAAAATAGAAGTTCGCTCATCTCTACTTGGCAGCCATCCGCTGGGCACCGTGGCACAGCTTCATCAGACTTACATGCCAGGCAGTTTGTGAATTTGGGTTAGACATCACGGTCTTCTTTAGTTCCTCCAGAACAGGTTCGGATAATGGAGTTTTGGATTGGAGCAGATGCTTGAACTGAACTTGCCTTAACAGCAGAAACAAGGAGGCTTGATCCGGGCACGTCTGTAATGCCTGAAACATTAGAGACACAGATGAAGAACTTTAACTTTACTTTAAATTATAAAACATGGCCGTACATTTGTACTATGCTATGGATTAAGATATAGTCTTCTCAGCCAATGCAAAATGTGAAGATATGAATAACATTGCAATTTCAGACACAAGAACAGTGAGAAAAGATCCGTACACGGGCACGTACACAAACTGTATGTAGAGAAGAAGATGTATAGGACTGTGCAGAGCCCTAGCATCTGCTCTGACTAGCATCACGATGGACCCTGTGCTGGCAGTCGAACACCTGCTGACCTGGTATTGATGACCTATCTTGGTGATCAATATAGGAAAGTGGCCAGCTCCTGTAAAGGAACACTGAATTGGCTACCTATGAATTACCATGCGTTCACCCTGGCTACAACAAAAAGCACGACAATCCAGCATACTTATGAACCAATTCTTATTATTATTTGCAACAAAAAGATTTAAAAATGACAGACACAATCCACTACTGAAGCCTGATAAATAAATAAAAACCACAACAACAACAAACATATCAAAAGCTACATGTGTTCTTGGTCATAGTGAACAGAAAAAGGAAAAAGTCTGGTACCGTGTTAGCCAACAGAAAACTAGTTTAGTGCTCTCATTTAGAGAAACAGGTCTGATACCTTTTAATGGCCAACACAAATAGAAGTGATGATGTTACATAGCGAGCTTCTCAGACAGCACCAGTCCCTTCATCAGGCATAGAGACAATACAATTTACACACCCCTTATCTGTAAGATAATAAGGACTCATTCTGAAGATCCCTGATGTTCTGTTGTTCTTCAAATGTCCATTCATTCCCCCCATGTCTCTGTTCTTATTGTATATATTTATTGCTGCTTCTTCATATATTCTTGTAGTGCGCCTGATGAAGGAACTGGTGATGTCTCGAAAGCTCGCTATGTAACATCATCACTTCTATTTGTGTTAGCCCTTAAAAAGGAATCAAATCTGCAATACTCGTATTTTGTTTCTCTTAAAGGGGTTGTCTCATCATGACAATGGGGGCATATCGCTAGGATATGCCCCCATTGTCTTATAGGTGTGGGTCCCACCGCTGGGACCCGCACCTATAGCGAGAACGGAGCCCCGCAAGTGAAGGAGGGCGCACTGCGCATGCACAGCCGCCCTCCATTCATTTTCTAGGAGGCCGGCGAAAACAGTATATATACTGTGTCCATCACCTACTGAGAATCGTGGAGAATAGTTTATCTATCCATATATCTATGTGATAGCCTTCATTGCAATCCTGTCTGTGATGATAATGAGATGACTGGTGAAAAGTGGTCTGTACAGAACAGAAAGTATAAGTCTATCATAAGGCTTACTGGCCAGAGCAAAAATCGCAGATTTTTTTTTTTTATACAGTGACATGGAAAATTTAAAAATAACCACTAATAATTCTTAAAAATGTGTTTAACATAAGAACTTTATCAAACAATAGCTAATTTTCTGATAACACATTCCTGTTAAGATCCTGCTGACGCACAACCGTATATGATCAATATAAAAATGTGTTATATCATCAAGCAAAGTATACCAAGTATGATATTACCTGGGAGCAAAGAGCCTCAGCCTCAGATAGCTTGTTCTGATCCTTCAGGGAAGAGATGGCTTGATACACTGACCAGCTCTCCAGGGCCTGGGCGTAACTAGCAGGAACTTTACTTGCGCTTTCAACTACTGTACATTCAGAAAAGGTACATTTAAGTACATTTGCAGACAGTTGTGAAAAGTAAAATGGAAGAACCCATTAAAAAATTAGAAGTGATCGATTAGTATTGAGAAAAATGTTCCCTACTTCAACTGATCGCCCCAAAACAGTCGATCTCTGATCTTCTCTTCACAAGTGACCACCACCTTGTTGCAAATATTGACTAGAAGTATTAATGTCTCTTCTCTGCTATGAGCCTAAAGTTATAAGTTGCAGTTCATACCTGATTGGAACGTTAAAAAACAAAAGTTTATTTATAATTCATAAGAAAATGGGGCATCGCTAGCCCCCCCTTTTTTATCCCCTGGGTTGCAGAGAGGCAGTCCCCTACTAGACACTAAAGTTATAGGTTGACCAAACTGGTAGTTATGCAATAATGGGCTTTATATACTGTAACTGAAATTATATATTATATAAAATGATTACTGCCTGTATCAATCAATAGAGGATTTAAGAGCTCACTGGATACTGTTAATACTTTGAGCTCAATGATAGAACATGCCTCAAGCTCCCTCTAGTGGCGGTTGCAGGCAGTCAGAATTGTAGTATGCAATTTTATGAGTATGCTGGCTATTTGGGCTGTGCATCAGAAAAATGGAGCTCTGAAGCAACACAGATAGTCACTATACAGAAAATGTAATGGTACTCGGTAACATTCACTTTAAAGAACTATATCAAAGCTAAAAATCCAATTCCCTTTGGTCTCCACTGTGATATATGTTGTCAAATTATCAGACTATTTAAACTAGAAAAGCACTCTACTGATACAGTGGGGATTTTATACCGGTATGTTACGGATGAGTACAGTATTTGATATTCCAGGCTGTTGTCTTCAGTGTGACAACCCTTCACCCTGGAATCTGATCGTACGCTGACACTTTTTTTTTGAAGCCTGTTTTACAAATATCAGTTTGACTGACAAAGTGGTAATAGTAGCGGTTATAGTGCTCGAGCAAACGCTGCTCAACACAGTATTAACATAACTTCCATGGTTTTATAACTCTGAAAGACAGTAATGCTTGCCCTTACTAAGCAGAATTAACATAAATGCCATTACTGCTTTTTTCCCCCTTCTAACAGTTTTTACTACGTGGGCTGATGATGTCTGACTATGTGAACTGGTGGAAAGTGAATACATTTACTTACTGAGTCAAAAGAACCTAGAATTAGGAGTAGGGAAAATGGATAAAAATGGCACCGGTGGCATAATATACATGGCCCAACCTGACATTCATGTACACCAGGGATCTACAACCTGTGGCTCTACAGCTCTTGCAAAACTACAACCCCCAAGCAATCCGGTCTATGCTGTGAGTTATAGTTTTGATGCACACCATGTGTATGTCATAGGTCAGTGGTGGCGAATCTATAGAAAAAGTCTATGGTGTACCAATATGTCTTTAGACCTTTCCTGCCATTCATCAGCGCAGGGCGCACTAGAATAAAGTACATGGAAGATATACTATATTGGACTGTAGTCTTCAGGTTACCGTATATACTCGAGTATAAGCCGACTCGAGTATAAGCCGACCCCCCTAATTTTACCCCAAAAAAACTGGGAAAAGTAGTGACTCGAGTATAAGCCGAGGTGGAAATGGATGTCACTGTTATGGGGGATCTGTGGATGACGCACTGTTATGGGGGGATCTGTGGATGACGCACTGTTATGGGGGGATCTGTGGATGACGCACTGTTATGGGGGGGATCTGTGGATGACGCACTGTTATGGGGGATCTGTGGATGACGCACTGTTATGGGGGATCTGTGGATGACGCACTGTTATGGGGGACCTGTGGATGACGCACTGTTATGGGGGACCTGTGGAGAACACACTGTTATGGGATGGGGGGGCTGTGGATGGCACTTATGGGATGAGGGGGAAGTGGATGACACTGTTATGGGATGGGGGGGATGTGGATGGCACTTATGGGATGGGGGGGATGTGGATGACACTGTTATGGGAAGGGGGGGATGTGGATGGCACTGTTATGGGGATCTGTGGATGACGCACTGTTATGGGGGGATCTGTGGATGACACTGTTATGGGGGATCTGTGGAGGAGACACAGTTATGGGGGATCTGTGGATGACGCACTGTTATGGGGGATCTGTGGATGACACTGTTATGGGATGGGGGCTGTGGATGACACTGTTATGGGATGGGGGATGTGGATGGCACTTATGGGATGAGGGGATGTGGATGACACTGTTATGGGAAGGGGGATGTGGATGGCACTTATGGGATGAGGGGATGTGGATGACACTGTTATGGGAAGGGGGATGTTGATGGCACTTATGGGATGAGGGGATGGATGACACTGTTATGGGATGGGGGCTGTGGATGGCACTTATGGGATGGGGGCTGTGGATGGCATCCACAGATCCCCCATCCTATAACAGTGCCATCCACATCCATCCCATATGCATCCATCCCCATCCATAACAGTGCCATCCACATCCCCTCATCCCATAACAGTGCCATCCACATCCCCCCATCCCCCCATTACCGCTCATGTATAGTTTTTAAATTTGATTATACTATACAGTTATTCTTACTATAATTCTTGCCCCCTCTGTACCTCATCACATGCGGCAGTCGGGCAGTGAATACTTCAGGCCGGGCGGAGAGCGAGCGCAGTGTGACTGACGTCACGTGCCTGCGCCGCCTGCTTCATTCATAAAGCAGGCCGGGCAGGCACGTGACATCAGCAAGTCACGCTGCTCTCGTCCGCCCGGCCTGAAGTATTCACTGCCCGACTGCCGCATGTGATGAGGTACAGAGGGGGCAAGAATTATAGTAAGAATAACTGTATAGTATAATCAAATTTAAAAACTATACATGAGCGGTGGGGCCGGAGCGCAGTGAGCGCATCGGCCCTGCCGCAAATGCCCGCCCCCAGCTCCTCCCCCCGCTCCTCCCCCCGCTCCGCTCTTCAGATTTTAAATTTATGACTCGAGTAAAAGCCGAGTTCGGTTTTTTCGGCACAAATTTTGTGCCGAAAAACTCGGCTTATACTCGAGTATATACGGTAAGTTGCAGTGTTTGGCACTTTACGATAAATAAGTGGGTTTTGGGTTGTAGTTTGGGCACTTGGTCTCTAAAAGGTTCGCCATCACTGTCATAGGTTCACACAGCCAAATCAATTCTGATACCCCAACATGTTCACAAGAAACCCCCAAGTGTGGATACTTACTCTTGGACTTCACAGATGCCACAAATGTTAGATTGCACTCCGTGCCTCGGGCAGGCATTTTATTAACGTAAGAAGAAGTAATTTCCGCTTGACAGGCTGCCATTAATCCAGCCCATACTGCAGGGTTATCTAAAAAAAAAGAAAATCAAACATTTTTAAAGTAGTAATTTCTAAAATTTTACAAGGCGACATGGAAATAATGAATGTCATTGTGAGAAATAGAGTTCTCAAGTTAATTACTTTAAAAAAAAAACGATGCAAGAGTTTTCCTTTGATGAATGGGCATTATGGAGTTACTTATGGCTGAATAATGCGGATTTTAAGACTTTAAGGCCTGTTTTCTGACCACATTGCACTGTGACCACAAATAAAGCGGTCTTTTCCATGCACTGATCTATATAAGATATATGTGCACTATGTGTTATATGCTCTTATTTCTAGACCTGAGGAAGAAGAACTAACACCGAAAAGCGATGTCTTGGCATTTTATCTTTTTCTTTTTCAACAAAGAAACAATATTTCTAATACTTAGTTTGGGATTTTTGGACTAGTTTTCGGACTACTGAACGTTACACCCGTGCAGTACATCCGGCAGCTGCAGCACCCTCCAGATCAGGCGGTGTGAGCCTCAGAAGCTGTAAGAGTTGTTGCATCTGACACATGCCAGGTGAGCATCTTATCTTAAAGGGGCTGTCTCACTCAGCAAATGGCTTTTATCATGTAGAGAAAGTTAATACAAGGCACTTACTAATGTATTGTGGTTGTCCATATTGCTGGCTGGATTCATTTTTCCATTTTCTCATTATACACTTCTCGTTTCCAGAGGTTATGACCACCCTGCAATCCATCAGCAGTGGCCGTGCTTGCACACTATAGGAAAAAGCATGGTCACCGCACAGGGTGGCCGTAACCATGGATACGCGCAGTGTATAATGTGATGGAAAAATGAATCAAGCCACCAAAAAAAGGCAATATGGACAATCACAATACATAAGAAAGTGGCTTCTATTAACTTTCTGTACATAATAATTGCTATTTGCTGAAGTGAGACAGCCCCTTTAAGGTCCCATTCACATGACAGTTTTATTGGTCACCATCCCAATCCTTTTTTTCGGCTCAGATGTGGAACCATTCATTTCAATAATAAATTCTTGTCTGTTTTTTTGCGGACAAGAATAGGCATTGTTACAATGAAGCTCGCTAAAAGTGTGGCATGCACACGGACCACTTAGATATTTTGTGGATCCATTAACTGTGGACAGCAAAACAGATACTGTCATGTGAAATGTAAAAAATAAAAATCAGACATCATAAATTGCATGACAATCACATGCTAACAAAACTAGAACCAGCCCTGTACCTCACAAGGATCCAGAGATCACCCCATTCATTGTTCCAATATCTCTGCTAGATTTATGTCAAGCTGGCAGCTCAATGGGGTGGGCGTTTCCTTTCTTAGGGGGTGTGTCTTTCTGTTGCAGCTCTCTCCCTATCACATCTCAGAGAGGCAGTTAAAGGATGGAACTGACCATGTGCGTCCATCTTAGTAAGATGGACAAAGAAATAAGAAAAAGAACAAGCAGCAGGTGGCGCTATACAGATATATTTTATTGAATAACTCAGTGGTTATACTAAATTATTAATTACTTATATTTACAAAAGTATTCCGATCCAGATGCTGGTTTGAAAACTGCAGAATATTTTTCATGGGACAACTCTTTTAAAGGCTTTAGGCAATTCTCTACTGTTTGACGTTATTACCACGTGGAGCGCATGTATCTGTTTTTGTACTTTCACTTCTTATTTACAATTTTGTACATACATGCTTGTAGCTTCTCAAACTGTTAAGGGGGGGGGGGAATGATTAGTCCGTTTATAAGTGTCTGATTTGACGCCGATTCAGCTCTGAAAATCCATGTTGAATCCAAAGACAATTCATCTCCCATGCATGACCAGAGTTTCTGCTACCCGGCTGACATATATATAATGTCTGGGTGGATAAACAGCGTTGCTGCGGCAATAATCAGCGTTCCACTTATTTTGCATGGAAAACCTAAAGTTTATCCCCACTGAAGGAGCAATGGAAATCAATAACCTCATATCTTACTGTAATGCAGCACATAATACAATTGCACTTGTTAGTTTACTGGTATCAGCTTTGCTTCACATGCTCTCAGAAATGCTCTTCTATGAGATTCACTCACTGTTTCTCATGATTCATCAGCTCTGCTCCACAGCCCCACCCCCATATCCTGTTACATAGCACAGCTCTGCCCCACAGCCTTCCCCCATATCCTGTTACATAGCACAGCCCTGCCCCACAGCCTTCCCCCATATCCTGTTACATAGCACAGCTCTACTCCACAGCCCCTCCCCATATCCTGTTACATAGCACAGCTCTGCTCCACAGCCCGGCCCCCATATCCTGTTACATAGCACAGCTCTGCTCCACAGCCCGGCCCCCATATCCTGTTACATAGCACAGCTCTGCTCCACAGCCCCACCCCCATATCCTGTTACATAGCACAGCTCTGCCCCACAGCCTTCCCCCATATCCTGTTACATAGCACAGCCCTGCCCCACAGCCTGTTACATAGCACAGCCCTGCTCCACAGCCCCTCCCCATATCCTGTTACAAAGCACAGCTCTACTCCACAGCCCAGTCCCCATATCCTGTTACATAGCACAGCCCTGCTCCACAGCCTTCCCCCATATCCTGTTACATAGCACAGCTCTGCTCCACAACCCCACCCCCATATCCTGTTACATAGCACAGCCCTGCCCCACAGCCCCTCCCCCATATACTGTTACATAGCACAGCCCTGCTCCACAGCCCCACCCCCATATCCTGTTACATAGCACAGCTCTGCTCCACAGCCCTGCCCCCATATCCTGTTACATAGCACAGCTCTGTACCACAGCCCCTGCCCCATATCCTGTTACATAGCACAGCTCTGCTCCACAGCCCCTCCCCCATATCCTGTTACATAGCACAGCTCTGCTCCACAGCCCCTCCCCCATATCCTGTTACATAGCACAGCTCTGCTCCACAGCCCCGCCCCCATATCCTGTTACATAGCACAGCCCTGCCCCACAGCCCCTCCCCATATCCTGTTACAAAGCACAGCTCTGCTCCACAGCCCCTCCCCATATCCTGTTACAAAGCACAGCTCTGCTCCACAGCCCCTCCCCATATCCTGTTACATAGCACAGCTCTGCTCCACAACCCCACCCCCATATCCTGTTACATAGCACAGCTCTGCCCCACAGCCCCACCCCCATATCCTGTTACATAGCACAGCTCTGCCCCACAGCCCCACCCCCATATCCTGTTACATAGCACAGCTCTGCTCCACAGCCCAGTCCCCATATCCTGTTACATAGCACAGCTCTGCCCCACAGCCCCACCCCCATATCCTGTTACATAGCACAGCTCTGCTCCACAGCCCAGTCCCCATATCCTGTTACATAGCACAGCTCTGCCCCACAGCCCCACCCCCATATCCTGTTACATAGCACAGCTCTACTCCACAGCCCAGTCCCCATATCCTGTTACATAGCACAGCTCTGCTCCACAGCCCCATCCCCATATCCTGTTACAAAGCACAGCTCTGCTCCACAGCCCCTCCCCATATCCTGTTACAAAGCACAGCTCTACTCCACAGCCCCATCCCCTGTTACATAGCACAGCTCTGCTCCACAGCCCCATCCCCATACCCTGTTACATAGCACAGCTCTGCCCCCATGTCCTGTTACATGGTACAGCTCTGCTCCACAGCCCCGCCCCCATATCCTGTTACATAGCACAGCTCTGCCCCCATGTCCTGTTACATAGCACAGCTCTGCTTCACAGCCTCTTCCCCACATCCTGTTATATAGCACAGCTCTGCTCCACAGCCCCGCCCCCATATCCTGTTACATAGCACAGCCCCGCCCCCATATCCTGTTACATAGCACAGCTCTGCTCCACAGCCCCGCCCCCATATCCTGTTACATAGCACAGCCCCGCCCCCATATCTTGTTACATAGCACAGCTCTGCTCCACAGCCCCGCCCCCATATCCTGTTACATAGCACAGCTCTGCTTCACAGCCTCTTCCCCACATCCTGTTATATAGCTGCACAGCTAGCAGCCACTTCCATACAGACTGCTTGTATTCAGCAGATCTATTTCTTAATTTCCATTCTGTAGAAAGTCCATTATTTGTAGACACAATAGATATTTCTGCTGATAACAGTGCAGCGATCTACAGTCAGAACCATGGCGTTATAAGCAGGATATAGATCTCATTACTGACGCCATCACTACCTGCACTCTCTTCTGAATACAGTATTGTGTGCAGTCCGCACAGTGAGCGGTCACTTGTCCCACACAGATGAGTACAGTGTGATGACACACAATGCTATGTACATATAGAAGTACACAGTGGGGGAAATTTATCAAAACTGATGGAAAGGAAACTTGGCTTAGTTGCCCATAGCAACCAATCAGATTCCTCCTTTCATTTTCCAATGAAGCTGTGAAAAATAAAAGGTGGAATCTGATTGGTTGCTAGGGTCAAATAAGCCAGTTCTACTTTACACCAGTTTGATAAATGACATATAAGAAAAAAATGTCCGAACTCTCAAACACTTTATTCACCCATGTGGTCGCAATGTTTTCAGCTCATTCACAGAGCCTTTTTTTAAGCTATGAGCTAAAACATTGCGACTAGTGTTGAGAGAACTTGTGTTCCAAGTTCAGTGTACAAGGTTCAGGTTTGGCACATGGCCGGCACTATGATAGAAATGCCTATTCTTGTCTGTGGCTCTAGACAAGAATAGGAGATGCTCCATTTTTTTTTACGTGGAACAGAAGTGCGGATGCGGACAGCACATGGTGTGCTGCCCGCATCTTTTGCGGCCCCATTGAAAATTAATGAGTCGGCACTCGTTCTGCCAAATTACGGAACGGAGGCGGACCCATTATGCGGACGTGTGAATGGATCCTTAGTTATGGCCCGTGGTAGCAGAATCCATAACGGAATTCTTACATAACCCAAACCTTGTACGACAAACTTGAAACACAAGTTCGCTCATCCCTAGTTGTGACCACAGGGGTGAATAAAGTGATTTTCTTTTCACTCATTTTTTGTGAGAGGGCTGCCATTTTTTTTAATTCTTATATTGTCCTGGATTTGTTGCCAGATCCACTGGTCTGCACCTCCATATTGATATTTGGCCTGATGTGCTGCCATTGCTATATATATAAACAATTAGGGCTATTCCGGAAGGTTGTTACGAATGCGGCGATACCTAATATGTCTGTTTTTTAAATATATTTTGGTTTTACACAATAAGAGCATTTTCAAAACAAAGAAATCATGTTTTTGTGTCTCCATTTTCTGAAAGCCATATCTTTTTTATTTTTTGTGCGATAGTCTTAGTTAGGGGCTCATTTTTAGCAGGATGAGATGACGGTTTGATTAGTACTATTTTGGGGTACATATGACTCTACTTTGAATACCATTTTGTGGGAAGTGCGGTGGGCAAAATTGCAATTCCATTATAGTTGGACAGCACAGGTCGCATAACATTTTTTCCAGAAGAGTAAAAATACTCCTCTTAACAATTTTGTGGAGTATTTTTAGCCGAGGAGGAGTACAAATTTTATGGTAATTCGCATATATAATGCATAGGCCCACATAACGTTATGAGGCTCATATCTCTACAGGGAAACCATTGCTAGTCTCCTGCGAAGAAATAAATGTAGATAATTTTATATTTATCCAACATCATACAGTAAACATAAAATACCACTGCTGCCATACACAGCGCCCACCTAACACTGCTATACACTGAGCCCACCTGCCACTGCCATACACAGCACCCACCTGATGCTAGGGGGGTGGGGGGGGGACTCAGGAGGAGTTACAGAAAATCCGTCAGATGACGAATTCTCTATAAACCCACTGAGAGCAGCCTGCTGTGCATAGGAAGCACAGCAGGCTGTAGATCAAAAACGAAAAAAGATAGTTTAATAGAAAT
Organism: Bufotes viridis; assembly: GCA_033119425.1. Lineage (NCBI taxonomy): Eukaryota > Metazoa > Chordata > Amphibia > Anura > Bufonidae > Bufotes > Bufotes viridis. The sequence goes on from CM065589.1 coordinate 96,612,226, forward strand.
GATTTTCTCCACAAAATAAATTAATTAATGTAAAAAATATATATATATATGTTTTTTACAAAGGTGTCCATATCCTTTAAACTGCAGCTAACTTGCTCTGAGGGATGGGTAAACTTAAAATCATATAGAAAAGATATATAATAGAACAACTGCAAATGTAAAAATAAATTAGAATGACATTTGTTTCCACAAAAGGCAAACCATAGGTGATATGATGAGTAGAGCTGGGCTGTATGCATTGCGTAGCAGATGTGCTGCACGTGAGTGTACACAAGAGGGCGCTGCTGTATCAAAAATAAGTCTATCAAGAGAAACCTGTATATCCAGTTATGTACAGGACAAATCCTAAATTACTTAAATTGAATATGGAAACAAATCTCTAGCAGAAATATATTTTGACAGATTTACACATAGTTAAAGGGGTATTCCGATCACAGGCCGTTAACTATGTATACACGATAGGTCATAAGCGTCTGCTAGATGCGGGTCCCACCTCTTGGACCTGCAGCTGTGTCAAGATTTGAGATTCCCACGTTCAGCATATACTTCGGGGAAATGCTCCAGGTTTATGTGGCATAGGGCCTAACCTATGAGAATGAACAGGCTGCTACCCTGATGTATCCCCATTCAAGTGATCGGGAGTGCTGATGTGCAGGGAAAACAAAGGAAAAGCATAGCTAAATAAGCACTTCAGACCTTTCTCAGGTCTGAAGTGGAATTTGTGGGGGGCCCAAGAGGTTGCACCACCACCAGTCATAAAGAGATGACATACTGTATGCTAGTGATATGCCATGGCTTAACAAGATGGGAATACACAGGTTTCAACTCCTAATTTGTTGTATGAAAAAACAATGCTCATGTAATAGTGCTCATGTAAAGAGTGTTGCACACTCGAAAGTGGGCACACTGGATTTTACTTTCATTGGATTTTATTCTTGAGTGGTGGATGACATCCACTGTTATAGCTGACACTGTACATGGAAGTCCACCATGCCTGTACGTGCAGCGGGACGGTTTCTCTAGGTGAGTTAATGCACACACTGCTTGCATTACTTGTGAACAGACCCAAATGTATGATTATGTCTTCAGTAAAATAGTGATTCTGCCTTGAGGAAGACATATTGCAGGGGACATGTCTGACAGCAACGCAGACTGCACTTCTTAGACATTGTATCCCTACATAAATCACTAGCTAACTTAATATAAGAAGTAATAGGAGGTAAATACAATTAGTAAAGGGTGTCTTTTTATGATGTTTCTTGGTATGTGACATCAAGTAAGTATGGGGGGGGGGGGAGAGATAACAGAATATAATTGCATTGTACTCATTTGAGCTAAAAAATATTTTTAAATTGGTCTTTATTACAAATATGTAACCTTTTTTTCTGTACAGAGCTGAGATGCTGTAATAGAGGGATCTGAATTTTCTCTCTGCCCCGCCAGCCAGCTAATCTGACGGCTCCTTATCTCTGCTCTCTGACACTATAAACACTCACTATCTTACTGGTAAGAGTGTGGCTTAAATAAAGAGTATATTAGACGGTAAGATTCTCTGCCTGATGATTGCTAACGAGCCTTTGTAGTTATGCTCGTTAGCGATCATCTTGCAGTGTAATACTGCCGCTGATTGTATGATGAACGAGCAAACACTTGTTCATCGGGCAATCAAGATCTTTCATCATGCTGAAAGATCAGGTTTTCGCCGGCAGCAGATCATGCTAATTATGATCTGCCACTGGCAAACCACTGTAAAGCATGAAGACGGGCGATGGCAAAGCGACCGCTCCTCCCCATGCTGTGGAGGAGATCACTGCATGTAATAGCAGTGGTCTGCTCAGCAAGCGAGCAGGCGCTTCCCTCCCAACAATCGTCAGCGTGATCGAGGTGTCTAATACACCCTTTAGTGTTTATGACCTCTCAGTAGAGATAAGGTTAATTAGATGACCGGCACAAAGTGGAAGTACCAGTCACACAGTTAGGGTCCATTCACATGTCCGCAATTCTGTTCCGCATTAATTTCAATGGGGACAGACAATGTCCCGGCCGGGTCCGCAATTGCGGATCCGCACTTCCGGGTCCGCAATTGCATTCCTGAAAAAAATAGAACATGTCCTATTCTTGTCCGCAATTGCGGACAAGAAAAGGCATTTTCTATGAGAGTGCCGGCGATGTGCGGTCCGCAAATTGCGGAACGCACATCGCCGATGTCCGTGTTTTGCGGATCCGCAAAACACACACGGACGTGTGAATGGACCCTTAGAAAAAAGTTAAGCCTTTGTGACAGACCGGCTCAATAATTAAAATATTTAAGGCCAACTAAAAATATGATTTTTAGCTAAAAATGAGTAAAAAGCAATCATAAACAAACATTTGCCTCCAAAGGTGTACATAGCCTTTAAGAACTGAAGATCAGAAGATATGCCTTTCATACCACTCAAATTTCTGTCGCGTTTCAGTCTTGGTTCCACCTACTTAGCTCATGTACAATAAAAACACAGACAGCGTAAAATGTCACAGCTTCCGAATACCTGGAAAGAAACGTGCAGCTCTTTGCAATGTTTTCAGAGCATTCTGCTTCTTGTCGTCAGATGCTAGACACCCGGCGGCTAATTCATTCACTCCCGTGTACAGCAGCGATGTCTAGGAAGAAGAATATTGGAATAAGTAGCTGTTTGAAGAGTTGTGGAATATTTCTTAATAAAGCAATCGTGGTTTCTTACCTTTGCTTGACTCAGATTAAGTGAATGCGCAACAATCCCGGCAGCTGCTCCACCCTAATTTAATAGGTGAATATGAATATAAGCAGGAAATGGCAGAATTGTAGAGTTTTATTGGAATAAGAACAAAACATAAGCAGGAAAAGGCTTAGTTACAATATGAAGACTACACCCCAAAAATCCTATGTGTGGTGAACAATATATTGGTGTGTGTACAACCTTAAAGTCGTATTCCTATCTGGGACATTTCTGACATATCAACAGGATAAGCCATAAATGTATGACAGATGAGGGCCCCAACTCTGGGAGGCAGCCCTATCTTAAGAACAGGGCCCAGTTTTTCCAAGATGGGAATGAAGAGATGGCTATGCATACACGGCTCCCTCAATTCACTTGAATAGCACTGCCGAAAATAGCCAGGTCAGCATACTTGGCTGTTTTGGAACTGGGACCCGGGTCTATAGGACAATTTATGGAATATCCGGTAGATATCATATCCTGTAGATCTCGAAATAAATGGAGAAGTAAGCAATGTATATTGTAAGTGATGCTGAGTCTGATTATGTCATTTTTATCTTCATACTCCATTACAGCCCATCGCTGTGCTCCCACAAACCAGCAGTAATATGCATTGAGAGGACTCCTCTTTGAGTCCTCTCCATTATATGCAAGAGTTTGGGAGTCCTCGCAATGCATTTTATTGCTGGTTTGTTGGAGCACAGCGTCAAAATGCAAGTGAGTATGAAGATTAAAATGACATAAATCGGACTCCGCACCACTTACAATATACACTGCTTACTCAAGTTTGAAGGGTGTTTTGGAGCTGACAGATTTAATATCGTTTGTGCTGGTTTCACACGCAGCACTTTTGGAAAAAAAAAAATGAGGGCTTTTCCCTGCCATTTTTTGCCCTCATACATGGCCAGATGTTACATAAAAGTCAACAGTGAAATATAAAAATTATACAAACAATACTTTATGGCGTAACTTTTACCATAGTTTACAACTTCAAGTGCTGCAATCTGTGACAAGTTGTATAGGGCTATATAGTTTTCTATGACTGACTGATAAATCAGAATATCCGAAAATCTGGCACACGTGAAGCCTCTTTAAGAGCGCATTCACACATCTTTTGCGGCCCCATTGAAATGAATGGGTCCTTACCCATTCCGCAAAATTACGGAACTGATGTGGACTTATTCATACGGTCGCCTGAATGAGCCCTAATGCTGCAATGAAGGAACTTTAGTGTGCATCAAGATCTACTAGATTAAATAAAAAGGAACTTTAGTAAACTGAGATTGGGGTGTGAAAATACCCTTGTGAATGAGACGTGTCTGTACAGAGTGTCAGTGTCAGCACTGATTGAACACTGTCAGTAGGTAGGGACATTCCAAACTGACAAGGGAATGGTAATATACAGCTGCCAATTTATTCTAAGAGTAATAACAGAGGAGCGCTTTAACAAACGAATCTCCAGAGCTCGTATTTTATGGGTATTACAAGACAGCACCTGTTAAATGCACATTATGCTTAGCACCAGGGTAGCTTTTACAAATAAAGTTCTCCTTACCCTGGCATTCCTAGGAGCGTACTGAGGTACAATTCTTGATAACAGAGACCACAGCTCAGGATTCCCTGGATGGCTAATGAAAAGGAAACCAAGAAACGAAAGAATGTAGATTACATGGAAGTCAGAAGTCAAACAGCAAGGTTATTTCACTTTCTTAGAAGAATATTAGCCTGGTCATAGTGAATATGGTAGAATAAGAACACAAAATAACAATACAATATTCATAATTCAATATACAGTTATATAAAAATACCATATTTTTTACTTTATAAGACGCAACCCCCCAAAGTGGAGGGAAAATGTCATTGGGTCTTATAAAGCAGATACTAATGAGCCAGTGCACAAGACAAAGAAAATTGCAGCACTCACCTTAGGATGTAAAAAACTTTCTTTAATCTTTCATTAATTAAAAATGGGTCAGCGGAACAGGCAACATTTGATCCACATGTAAAAAAACGGCAACGCCGTTTCGCGCTTGTATGCGCTTCCTCTGGCCTTCGAGTGTTGCCTCCACTCCCAGGTTCCACCTCCATCTCTTCCTGCTGCACGCTCTGCTGTGCAGAGCGCTGATGTCCTCACGCTGTACGCAGTCACAGCACAGCCAACGACGGCAAAGGACCAGGAAGCGGTCAGTACAGAGCCTGGGGAGCGCTGCATTCACCGCTTTCAGGTAGTGCTCATTAGTATTCACCCCATAAGACGCACTGGCATTTCCCCCACATTTTTGGGGGAAAAGTGCGTCTTATGGGGTGGAAAATACGGTAGATAACATGTTATTTAAACTGCCCCATGAACAATGGCCAAAAACTGAACAAATATGGAATTTTTACTATTCACCCCCACCCCCAAAATAATAAATGTAAATCAATCAATCAGTCCCCATATGGCTACATCAGCGCAGAAATGAGTTCTGGCTGTGAGTTCTGGTTGTGCAGATTTGCTATCACCATAATTGTACTGAGCCACAGAATAACAGTAACATGCTAGTTATGCCACACAGTGAACTCCGTAAATTTAAAGTGCATAAAACCATGGCAGAACAGATTTTTCCCCCCAAGATGACCCCAGAAAAGGTAATAAAATTTAAAAAGTTATATGTATCTCAAAATGGTGTCACTAAAAAGTACAATTAACCCCTCAAAAATTAATCTCTCATACGTCTACATCAACAGAAAAACAAAGCTATTTCATACTACTCCTTGGCTGAAAATACTCAAAAAAGAGCATTTTTACTCAACAGGAAAAAAAATATTGTGCACCCACTGACAGTGCTCACATTCACACTACTGGTACTGACATTGTCAGTTTTTAAGCAGGGAGACAAGCTTCAGATTAATAGGCTTGTAGAGGTCACGTTGTCCAAGTGCCTAGTTGCGCACTGATGCTGATATGGAAGTGCAGAGCAAGTATCAGCATGTGAGTAAGAGTGCCTTCACACGCGGCAGATTTTGTGGCAGAAAATTTCACGACTGAAAATCAGTTCCAATGAATGGAACTGATTTTCAGCCACAAAATCTGCCACGTGTGAAGGCACCCTAACACAGCCAGATCTAAATAAGAGTGTCTAGATCTAGAACTATCAGCCTACAGACTGCATGGAGAGCAAATGACTAAAAGAGGGGTCAGCAATCTCTGGCACTCCAGCTGTGCTGAAACTACAACTCCCAGTATGCTCTAATGGTACATGCTGGGAGTTGCAGTTTTAACACAGCTGGAATGCCGGAGGTAGCTGATTGCTGGGTTAGAAAAATCAGCTTGGCCTTAAATAGTGGCGTTAAATAGTTATTACTAACAATAAGAAACTCTAGTTGCCCATAACCATAAGGTAATATCATGTAGTGTCTGCAGCGACAGAGGATGGTACACTAACCTGTGGATAGCTTTGCAGGCCTGTCTCTGCACAGCGACATTCCTGCCTTGTAAAGCATATATGGCAGATGTAATAAGGCACCTCTCATAGGCATTATAATCCATTTTAACATGCTTGAGAAGCTCATTAAGAGCGGCTGTTGCCAGAGTTACATCACGCTTAGCCAGACCCAAAGCACACAGAGCGTGCAGGCTTTCCACGCTGGGTTCCTTTAATACAGAGCTGCAAATACCGAGCAAACAAACAGCATAAAAACGTAAAAAACAATATGTAATATTTTACTAAAAAACATAATTACACCAAACATACTGAATTATCAAGCATCACACAAGAAAAATCCTAATAAAACATGGGATGGGCTCACACTGTGCTCCCTCCTCCTGCTTCCTCTGCCAGCTGCTCCCCTACCTTATGGATTGACAGTATCATGACCCTGGATGGCAGAGAAAGGAGGAGGAGCAAGGGTGCACCGAGTGGTTGGGCCAGCCCCTGGTGCAGTTACATGTAACTGCTCATCTACATATAGATTTAAAGGGGTTATCCAGTTATTTTATTTTTAAATCTTATCCCACCCACAATGGCGAGTTCTACAAGAATTGTGCTTCCCGGTCTAATTATGTTACAGGCACTTCCGGGATGATGTACAGTACATAGGGCACGTGATCCTAGCCTGGCTTCAATCCACAATGTACGGAGGATGCGCCTGCGCAGTCAGACAGCTCACAGCACCCGAGGTTGCCTGACTGTGTAGGCGCAACCCCCATACAAAAATACTTTTTCTCCAGAGTAAAGAAAAAGGATCATTACAGCTAGCCTTACAAGGTATTGTGCCTGGTTTATCAGTGAACTGCCTGGCGACACACTCCCTTTAAAATATGGAAACATCTCCTGAAGTGCCATCATATCTAGAGCCTCGGATTGGCTATGACTCTGCGTTGTGCCATTCCTCTGGGGGGTGGGGGTCACTGCACAGTCTGACAGTGGAAGCATTGATTGGATGATGTCACACTGTGCAGGTACACCCCCATATGGTAACACCCATTTGTTCCCTTACTCAGGAGAGGTCACAGGTTCTCAACAAGACCCCTTTCCCTTTATTATCTGTAAGGGGTTTCCATTTTTTTATGTATAATACAGTGGCCTAGAAGAATACAGTGTTCTGCCAGTCAAAAGAAACAGAACTGACGTCAACTGATAACATAAAAATCTCATTGAAATAAATGGAAAATTAAAGGGTTTGGTCATTTTTTATATATGTTAATGAGCACAAATGAGTGGGCAAGGGTGGTATCTATAACTAATATATAGTATTTAGAATACCAAGGGCACAGGAAAGCTTGGCATAATACTTTCATCTGCCCTTATGCACTAGGAAACTAACAGAGGCACACTGCTTTACAATGGGGGGCACTGATGGTAAAGTTGTGTCATGTGCCCATTTGTCAGCAGCCATTTTTAGAATAGGAGTGTTTGGAGAAGACCTGGATGACAAGAGGGGAGCGCTTCATAGTGCTGCATTACATATAAAGTGGTCAATCCCTTAAAGTGATTTCTAAGATTCTCAGTGTAGTATTTGTTCAGCATGAAAGCTCATAGCAGCTTTACTGTACATATACATGGGCCTTATAGGCTTAAGGGTTGCCAAACGAGTGCACTAAACAGACTGCTGCGCTTTTTTATACTGAGGCGCTCTTTAAAACAAAAAATAAAACATCATTAAAGGCTATGTACACCTTTGGGCTCATTTTTTAATTATTGCATTGTACTCATTTTGAGCTAAAAATCGATTTTTGAATTGGCCTTCAAAAAAAAATTTGAGCCCCTTTCTCTGTACAGACTTGAGATTTTCTAGTAGCAGGCTCTGTGTTTGTCCTGTTTCCCATCAGGCGGGTCAGCTGACGGCTCCTTATCTTTTACCTTATAAGCACACATAGCTCAAATCTTATTTTACTGATAAGAATGTGGCTTATACAAGTTTTTATGACCTGTTAGCAATTTAGTGAACAGGTTTATTAGATGACCGGCTGAAAGTGAAAGTACGATTCACACAGCTAGACAGTTAAAGGAGTTACAATGACCATAGACAGCAGCAGCGGACAGGAGGAGAGAAGGGAAATGGCATGTGTGCACTGCGCGCGCCCTCTCCTCGTACAGCTGATCAGCGGGCAATGTCATCAATAGTAAAAGCACGGACAACCCCTTTAACCCTTTGTGACAGAATGGCTGAATATTTTAAATAAAGACCAACTGAAAAAATGATTTTTAGCCCAAAGTGAGTAAAATGCAATCATAAACAAAAATTGCGCCTGTAGGTGTACATGGCCTTTAATTAAATAATGGGTGCCACTGTATGCATACGTATGGGCGCACGTCGGAGACTTCCATCAGAGGTATACAATGCTAATCTTCCCTGACTGAGCCTCCGGGCGGCCACACACATTTAATAGCTGTCGGCCAACTGGACAGCTTGTATCTCTCTGACTCCCCTATACACAAACATGTATGTGTATTCAATGGGAAGAGTGGAGAAAGCCGCTGCAAGACACTGCTGGCAGTAAATTATCTCTCAGGAGAACAAAAGGACAGGGTGAAAACATTCACTTCTTCCGAGCCTTCTCTCCTCAACACCATCCGTCAACTTACCATTTAAACAGGAGTGTTTTGGAGGATTCAGGGTCCCCCTGGCTGTACTCAATCATGGCCATGGCGGTGAGGATGTGTGCTTTCTCCTGCTCGGTCTTGGCAACAGATAATGCTGTCTTGTAAACTAATAATACAGAAGAAAACATATGAACTATTGCTTTTGCCCATTTAGATACATAATTGATAGAGTACCATATTAAAGGAACAATTGGTGCCCAGACAATGAGATAAGACAGATAAAAGAGAAGTCTCTAATGAATAAGGCCATCACTATAGACACACTGGATCCTCATACAAGCCAATTAGAGGATGGCTCTATCTATCTAGATAAACAACACAGAGCACCATAGTAAAACGGATTTCAAAGCAACAACTTCAGTAACAAGAGCTTTAAATAGATTCTGATAAATTACTGGCCCCAGCTACCGCCAATACTGTATATTTTCACAAATTTGGTATATTAAAAAGAAGCATGGCAATATTTTATATTTAAAGGGGTATTCCGGTTGAATTAAATTTTAGCTCCCCCCCCATGTTTTAGTCAAATTTAAAGAGGTTGCCTGAGTACTTAATACTCAGGATTGTTTAGGTCGGTAGGATCCGACTCCCAGCACCTCTGCCCACCAACTGTTTGAAAAGAGAACTACACTTCGGTGAGGGCTGCGGCCTGTTCCTAGACCCGTGAAGTCACGCTCATCAGTTATGTGGCCTAAGCAAAACTCAGTCCTGTTCACCTGAATGGGGCTGAGCTGCAATACTGAGCACAGCCACGATCCAATGGATGGCACTGTGCATGGTAAGCAGTGAGGAGGCCACAGGTAATCACCAGTGCACCACTGCCTTTTCAGACAGCTGATCGTCGGGGGTGCCAGGAGTCAGACCCCCACTGATTATATACTGATGACATATCCTGATGATAGGGTATGTTCTTGCAGCGGCCACACTGGCTTTCTACTATAATTCCCAGAATTCTCTGGGGCAGTGTTTTCAGAATGGGTGTTCCCAAGTGCCTCTGCTCTGAACACTGGAGAACATCCTGAAAATGCTGTCTTCCTGCTTTGCAGCGCTTCAGAAGACTTGGCAGGTACTCATGAAGATGTTAGAACAGCAGACGGCAAATGCGCAGACTCCAAGCGTGTTCATGAATCACGTAATAAAGTGAATTGGGTTGCTTGGTAAAATACTGCGCATACATTGTCCATATAAAGTAGAAAGTACACAGCTACAGTTTAGCTCCGGTGTCTACAGGGAATCTGAGGTTGTGTCAAACCCACTTATTGTCTCATTATCAGTTCAGGCTGCTGCTCTCCCCCCATTTCACTGCAGCTCTGCCTCTTGGCTGCCATTTCTAAATTATTATAATTTCCTACTGCTCATGGTATTGACATTGATGGTATTTTGGAAATATTTGAAGTTAAAGGGGTATTCCCATTTTTTTTTTTAAATCAGATAATTTTTATTAAACATTTTTCTTGAAAAACAACAACGGAATACAAGCAATCAGGCCCCTATCCCAACTGCACCCCCTCCCGGCCTTCCCCATGACCACCCACTACCCCCCCCCCCCCACTGCAGGTCTGCAACACAGAGAGTGTCCATAGCAACGTTTCTGTTAAGGGTTCTCCATTAACGTTCGGATTCATATCCTATCTCTTGACTCAGTGTGGTTCTTCAGTCGTGTCTTCTGTTGTTTTGTCACACACAATTAGACTCCCATCACATTCCCATTCACTTATCGTGTGGCACCTGAGGGGTTAACTGCCGCGGATCGCAGCGCCCGGTCACAGGCAGGTGCCAGCAATGAGCTTCTTCTGCCTGCATTTGTATAGTAAAAGTCACTCCTCATTGGTGGCCAGTGACCCCACCTCCTCCGCCCCTCTCGCTCTATTGGTGGAAGCAGCACAGGGGGAGGGAGAGAGAGACGGCCTCCTTCTCCCTGTGCTGCTGAGGGAACATGGCCGCGCTGAGAGCGGCGCAGCCACGTTCTCCGATACTGGGCTGTGCAGTAGCGCAGCCCAGTATCGATAAAATACTAATCCTGGTATCGAGCTCGATACCAGAGAAAAGTATCGATTGGGCATCAAAACTTCGATACCCGAAACAACCCTACTTCACACAACCCATAATACAAGTGATCCCTCAACATACAATATTAGTTGGTTCTGCGACGACCATTGTATTTTGAAACCATAAGTCTATGGAAAATAGGTAATTGGTTCCAAACCTCAAAAATGTCAACCTGAATAAGAAAAAAGGGAGGATTAAGGCATATTAAGCACACAATTAATAGAAATAAAGCAGGTTCTTGCCTTTAGCAGTCAGAAGAAGCTTCTGGAGCACTCTCTACATGTATAGGAGCATATTCAAAGTCTTTTCTTAGCCTTTTGGTACTGCTTAAAAAAACATCCAACGTAACTTGTTTCTGGTGTTTTTTCTTAAGATTCGTGACGTAGCATAGCACCTTGTCTTCATAATCACAGGTTTTAAGCTCAGCAAGAGCGATGTCTGGGTGTTTTCGGACAACACTCTTCACAATTTCCCAGGAAGAAAACAGATTCTTCATCTCTTGAGCTGTGATAACATGGTCATCTTCACAACGCTCCTCTTCTCCACTGTCATGCTCTGTTGACTTATCAAGCTCAAGTAACTATTCAGTAGTCAGTTCGCTCTCATGGACTTGAATGAGCTCTTCTACATCATCTTTATGAACTTCCAGACCCATAGACTGGGCTAAATTGACAATCTCCTGCTCGATCTCATTTTCTGTATGTTCTGTTGAACCACAGAAACAGTGGCTTCATGCACGACAGAGGGCCACAAAGGTCTCCAAGCAGAATTAAGGACACGAATAGAAACGTAATTCCATGCACTAACAATGATCCTCACACAGTCCAAGATGTTAAACCTTGTTTTCCAAAACTCTTTCAATGTCAAGTTTTTGTCGGCCTCAGTTGCTTCAAAGCATTTCGCAAACATCTTCTTGGTGTACAGTTTCCTGAAGTTTGAGATGACCTGTTGATCCATAGGTTGAAGAAGATGAGTGGTGTTTGGAGGTAGAAATTTAATTGTGATGAAATTAAGTTGGGCCTCCAATGATTCTGCCAGTGCTGGGTCATGACCAGGAGCGTTGTCTAACAGCAGCAGTGCTTTTAGCGGCAGTCTGTTTTTCTCCAGGTATGACCTCAGTGAAGGACAAAAAACTTCTGTTGCCCATTTATTAACCCCTTAAGGACCGGGGGTTTTGGGATTTTTGCGTTTTTGTTTTGCGCTCCCTGCCTTCCAAAAGCCATAACATTTTTATATTTCCGCTCACATAGCCATATTACGGCTTATTTTATTCTGGTTCATTTTATTCTTCAGGTCAGTACGAATCCGGCAATACCTAATATGTGTAGTTTTTCTTGCGTTTTGATAGTGAAAAAAAAATTTAAAGTGGGAATTTTTTTATTTTATTTTTTTGTCGCCATGTTTTGACCCCTATAACTTTTTTGTAATTATGCGTACGGAGCAGTGTAGGGGCTCATTTTTTGCGGGGCAATCTGAACTTTTAATTGATACCATTATGGGGTGCGTATGATGTTTTGATCACTTTTTATTCATTTTTTTTTAGGAAATGAAGCGTCCAAAAATGGCGAATTAGCCATTTGGACGCTTTCTTTCCGTTTTTATGTTTACCGTATGGTGAATTTTTTTTAATATTATTATAGTATGGGCGTTTTCGCACATTGCGACACCCATTATGTGTAATTTTTTTATTTTTTTATTTATTTTATTTTCATTTTGGGGAAAGGGGGGTGATTTGAATTTAATTTTTTTATTTAATTTTTATTTTTTAAACTTTTTTTTTTTTTTTTTTTACCACTTTCTTATAGTTCCCATAGGGAACTATAAGATGCAATCATCAGATTGCTATTCTCATATATTCCAATGCAATAGCATTGGAATATATGAGAAAATCGCATATTTCCTATGGAGCCTATTACAGTCATAGGCTCCATAGGAATACTGTGTAGTAACCTAGGTTTCATTCACAGAAACCTAGGGTTCTACATGCATGCTCCGACTCCCCCTTGTGGCCATCAGGGGAGCCGGAGCAAAAACCGAAAGTGAAACTTTCGGTTTTTGCGCGATCAGATGCCGTGGTCAGGATTGACCACGGCATCTGAGGGGTTAAATGTCCGCGATCGGCATCGCTGCCGGTCGCGGACATGAGCTGCGGGTGTCAGCTTGATGAATCAAGCGCTTACCCGCAGCTCATGCGCCCGCTCCGTGCGGGAGCGGGCGCCATCTTTTAACCACTTAAGCCCCCCTAGCTTAAACACCCTTAATGACCAGGCCACTTTTTACAATTCTGCACTACACTACTTTCACCGTTTATTGCTCCGTCATGCAACTTACCACCCAAATGAATTTTACCTCCTTTTCCTCTCACTAATAGAGCTTTCATTTGGTGGTATTTCATTCTTGCTGACATTTTTACTTTTTTTGCCATTAATACAAATTTTACGAAATTTTTGCAAAAAAATGACATTTTTCACTTTCTGTTGTAAAATTTTTCAAAAAAAACTACATTTCTATATAAATTTTTCTCTAAATTTATTGTTCTACATGTCTTTGATAAAAAAAAGTCCAATAAGTGTATATTTATTGGTTTGGGTAAAAGTTATAGCGTTTACAAACTATGGTGCAAAAAGTGAATTTCGGCATTTTGAAGCAGCTCTGACTTTCTGAGCACCTGTCATGTTTCTTCAGGTGCTAGAATGTCAGGATAGTATAAATACCCCCAAATCACACCATTTTAGAAAGAAGACACCCCAAAGTATTCGCGGAGGGGCATGGTGAGTTCATGTATCATTTCATTTTTTTCACAAGTTAGCGGAAAATGACACTTTCTGAGAAAAAAAAAAAAAAAAAGTTTCAATTTCTGCTAACTTCTGGCAAAAAAAGAAATCTCAGACGGACTCACTATGCCCCTCAGTGAATACCTTGGGGTGTCTACTTTCCAAAATGGGGTCATTTGTGGGGTGTTTGTACTGTTCTGGCATTTTGGGCGGGCTAAATTGTGAGCCGCCATGTAAAACCTAAAGGTACTCGTTGAATTTGGGCCCTTTGCGCATCCAGGCTGCAAAAGTGGCACACATGTGGCATCGCCGTATTCAGGAGAAGTAGGGCAATGTGTTTGGGGTGTATTTTTACATATACCCATGTTGGGTGAGAGAAATATCTCTGTAAACTGACAACTTTGTATAAAATTTTTAAAAGTTGTCGTTTACAGAGATATTTTTCACACACAGTATGGGTATATATAAAAATACACCCCAAAACACATTGCCCTACTTCTCCTGAGTACGGCGATACCACATGTGTGCCACTTTTTGCAGGCTGGGTGCGCAAAGGGCCCTAAAACCAATGAGTACCTTTAGGATTTCACAGGGCATTTTTACGCATTTGGATTCCAGACTTCTTCTCACGCTTTAGGGGCCCCTAAAATGCCAGGACAGTATAAATACCCCACATGTGACCCCATTTTGGAAAGAAGACACCCCAAGGTATTCCGTGAGGGGCATGGCGAGTTCATGTAAAATTTTATTTTTTGTCACAAGTTAGTGGAATATGAGACTTTGTAAAAAAACAAAATAAAAAAAAAATATATATATCAATTTCCGCTAACTTGTGCCAAAAAATAAAAATTGTGTGAACTCGCCATGCCCCTCACGGAATACCTTGGGGTGTCTTCTTTCCAAAATGGGGTCACTTGTGGGTATTTATACTGCCCTGGCATTTTAGGGGCCCCTAAAGCGTGAGAATCCAAATGCGTAAAAATGGCCTGTGAAATCCTAAAGGTACTCATTGGTTTAGGGCCCTTTGCACTTGGCTGCAAAAGTGCCACTCATGTGGTATCGCCGAACTCAGGAGAAGTAGGGCAATGTGTTTGGGGTGTATTTTACATATACCCATAGCTGCGTGTGAGAAATATTGCTGTAAACGACAACTTTTTACATTTTTTATTCAAAGTTGTCAATTTACAGAGATATTTCTCACACAAAGTATGGGTATATGTAAAAATACACCCCAAAACACATTGCCCGACTTCTCCTGAGTACGGCGATACCACATGTGTGCCACTTTTTGCAGCCAAGATGCGCAAAGGGGCCCTAAAACCAATGAGTACCTTTTAGGAGGGCATTTTTACGCATTTTTCTTCTCACGCTTTAGGGCCCCTAAAATGCCAGGGCAGTATAAATACCCCACATGTGACCCCATTTTGGAAAGAAGACACCCCAAGGTATTCTGTGAGGGGCATGGCGAGTTCATAGAAGATTTTTTTGGCACAAGTTAGCGGAAATTGATTTTTATTGTTTTTCTCATAAAGTCTACCTTTCTGCTAACTTTTGACAAAAAGTTTAATTGTTCATGGACTCACTATGCCCCTCAGTGAATACCTTGGGTGTCTTCTTTCCAAAATGAGGTCACATGTGGGGTATTTATACTGCCCTGGCATTTTAGGGCCCTAAAGCGTGAGAAGAAAAATGCGTAAAAATGCCCTCCTAACAGTACTCATTGGTTTTAGGGCTCCTTTGCATCTTGGCTGCAAAAGTGGCACACATGTGGTATCGCCGTACTCAGGAAAAGTCGGGCAATGTGTTTTGGGGTGTATTTTTACATATACCCATACTTTGTGTGAGAAATATCTCTGTAAATTGACAACTTTGAATAAAAAAATGTAAAAAGTTGTCGTTTACAGAGATATTTCTCACACCCAGCATGGGTATATATAAAAATACACCCCAAAACACATTGCCCTACTTCTCCTGAGTACGGCGATACCACATGAGTGACACTTTTTGCAGCCAAGATGCGCAAAGGGCCCTAAAACCAATGAGTACCTTTAGGATTTCACAGGCCATTTTTACGCATTTGGATTCTCACACTTTAGGACCCCTAAAATGCCAGGACAGTATAAATACCCCACAAGTGGCCCCATTGTGGAAAGAAGACACCCCAAGGTATTCCGTGAGGGGCATGGCGAGTTCACAGAAAAAAAAAATTTGGCACAAGTTAGCGGAAATTGATTTTTTTTTTTTTTACAGTCTCATATTTCACTAACTTGTGACAAAAATAAAATTTTCCATGAACTCGCCATACCCCTCACGGAATACCTTGGGGTGTCTTCTCTCTAAAATGGGGTCACATGTGAGGTGTTTGTACTGCCCTGGCATTTGAGGGTCTCCGCAATCATTACACGTATGGCCAGCATTAGGAGTTTCTGCGATTCTCCTTATATTGAGCATACGGGTAATGAGATTTTTTCCCGCTCAGCCTCTGCGCTGAAAAAGAAAAAAATGAACGGCACAGATTTCTTCATTCGCATCAATCAATGTGGATGAAAAATCTCTACCCAAAATGTGCAAAAAAACAAAACGGCATAGATTTCCTCATTCGCATCGATCAATGTGGATGAATAAATCTCTGCCAAAAATGTGCAAAAAAAGTAGTAAGGCCCCATTCACACGTCCGCTAAGAATGTCCGCATCTATTCCGCAATTCTGCGGAATAGATGCGGACCCATTCAGTGTGAATGGGGCTGGCGGTGATGCGGAGAGCACACTATGCGCCGCCGCATCAGCATTTGCGGAGCTGCGGCCGCAAACTTCCGGGTTTCGGCCCCCAAGCATCCGGCCGCAGCTCCGCAAAAGATAGAGCATGTCCTATTCTTGTCCGCAATTGCGGACAAGAAAAGGCATTTTCTATATAGTTCTGGCAATGTGCGGATCCGCAAAATGCGGAAAGCACATTGTTGGTGTCCGTGTTTTATGGATCCGTGGATCCATGGATCCGCAAAACACATACGGACATCTGAATGAGCCTTACAGTGGGGTAATTAGTGTCAGGGGGTGACATGGGGTGATCGGGGTTAATCAGGGGTTAATCAGGGGTTAATCAGTGGAGGGGTGGGGTGGATGGGTGGGGGGTCTGTGTGGTGTTTTGGTGCACTTATAAAGTTTCTTTGGTGGTCCCAAGCAAATGGGACCACCAAAGGAACGATCAGCAAGCATATCAGACGCTGTTAACAAAACAGCGTCTGATATGCCATTTTTATCTTCTACAGCCTGCCAGCGCACGATCAGCGCTGGCAGGCTGTAGCTTACCTTGTCCCCGACGTGATCCTGTGAACGCGCGCACGCGCGCGCGTTCACAGGAAATCTCGCCTCTCGCGAGATGACGCGCGGGCGCGTCAAGGAGGAACAGACCGACCGCCCGCAGGACGCAATCCTGCGTGAGGCGGTCGGCAAGAGGTTAAGTGCGGACGAAGGGCGTACATGTACGCCCTTCGTCCTTAAGAGGTTAAATGCATTTCTGGTCACCCAGGCCTTTCTATTGCATGACCAGAACATTCCTAAATTGGCTTTAATGAGTTTCTTCTGTTTGAAAACTCTAGGGGAATCAGAATGATAAACCAACATTGGTTTTAGCTTAAAATGCCCTGATGCATTAGCACCCAGCAGGAGGGTTAGTCGGTCTTTCATAGGCTTATGTCCAGAAAGACTAGCTTCTTCTCTGGTGATGTATGTTCGCTTGTGCATTTTCTTCCAGAATAAGCCAGTTTCATCACAATTGAAAACTTGTTGTGGAAGGTAGCCTTTATCATCCGCTGAAAAAAACGCTGAAATTCCAGCTTAAAAGAATCAGCTGCTTCGCGGTTTGAGCTAGCTGCCTCTCCATGTCGTATCACACTCTTCACCTCACATCTTTGCTTGAAACGTTCAAAGCAACCTTTGCTGGCTCTAAACGCTTCATCCCGACTTGAACCAGGGGCATCACCGCTTGACTTTGCCTTCAGTTCTTCAAAAATGCATTTTGCACGTTGACAGATAGAGTTTCCTGGAACAGTGTCCCCTCTCATTTGCTTTTCCTCAATCCATAAATACAGCAACCTCTCCATCTCACCAACAAGATCTCTGCCTTTGTGCACTGTGGTTGATTTGTCAGTCACTTTATTGCTGTTAACTGTGTCTCTCTCCTTCACAAGTGTAGAAATGGTTGATTGTGAGAAACCATACTGTTGCACTAACTCACTTATCTTCATGCCATTGTCATGTTTTTTTTTATAATTTCCTGTTTTAATTTTATAGGAATTCTATTTTTGCCTGTTTGGGAGGCATAATGTCCCTTCACACTATAAGTGCTCTATGGAAAAAAAATATTTGCCACTGTTAAAAAGAATTCCACTGCCAAATGTGCGTGTATGAGGGGAGGGGGTGGGGGCTTTACTGTTCAGCCTGATTCTGGGGTACATGCATTTTCAGTGTGCTTGTAAACTGTACAGTATGCATAGAGGCTCACCGTTTTACTGTAGATAAACTGTTCAGCCAGCAGCTTCTGTGTTACTCTCCACACGGAGCTCATGACGCAGTCCGACAGCACACACTGCATTCAGCCAATCAGCGTTCACAGAACTTCACACTTGGGTGAAGTAACAGTACAGGGGTGGTACTGTACTGTTATTAAATACATACACCGATTGGCTGAACTCCAGCATGTATGGTGCGCAATAGCTGATATTGTCTACCCCGTGTATAGAAAGTTCCATCCTCCAGGGCTGACATTAGGCATTTGCTATTGAGAAGATGCCGTACAATCCGTCTAGTCGTGTTGACCTTATCCCCATCCCCTAAGGTGTTGCAGTTGAGCTGCCAAATAATAGTCCCCACTGCGTTTTCAGCCTATGCATCGTTGTGAGTTTTATACGCGGGATTCCCCTCTTCCAGATGAGATCCCTGAAGATCGCATTTATTTTACAGAAAATTTGGAGTGGTATCCAAATCGGGGCATTATGCAAAACATATAGAAGCTGGGGCATGAGAATCATTTTTAATAGATTTGTGCGGCCAACTAGAGTGAGAGGCAATCGGGTCCAGGCCTGTACCTTGAGTCTAAATTTATCCAGCAAGGGGACAAGATTCAACTCCCCAAAGTCCTGGGTCCAGGCCGACACCTGAATTCCCAGGTATTTAAAAGATGTGACTACCTGTAGTCCTGCAGTGGGGTTAACGTCACTGTTTGTGCTATTAGACAATGGCATCAATACTGACTTTGTCCAGTTAATGACCAAGCCAGATATCTTACCAAAGTGGTTTATTATCAACATGGCCTTTGGAAGAGAAGAAGCCCATTCATCTAAAAACAGCAGTAGATCATCTGCGTATAAGGCAACCTTTTCGGGTAAGGACCCATATTGAAAGCCTCTTACTGCTGCTGTTGTTCTAAGAGCCGCCGCCAGAGGTACCACTGCCACTGCAAATAGTAGCGGTGACAGAGGACAGCCCTGTCTAGTCTGTCTAGGAAAGGGAGTCTGAGAGTCTTCCATTCACCCGTATTCGGGCAGTGGGACAGGCATTGAGTAGTTGTATCCATTTAATAAACTCAGGTCCAAAGCCCATCTTTCCCAGCACTGTACACAGGTAACTCCATTCCACGCTGTCGAATGCTTTGGCCGCATCAAGGGATACAATCGCCATATTCAAGGCATGGACCTGGCTAGCCTGAATATTTGAATATAGTTGCCGGATATTTACTGCTGTGGACATATTCGGCATAAAGCCAGCCTGTTCTGTGTGAATAAGTGACGTTACTACTGAGCTTAAGCGATTTGCCAGTAGTTTCGCTAATATTTCTACCTGGTGTAGGGAGATGGGTCTATAGGACTCCGCTGCCAGGATGTCTTTACCCGGTTTAGGGAGCACCACAACTAAGGCTTTTATTCATGGAGGTTAGTAATCTACCCTGCTTTTTGGCCTCATTATAAACCTCTAGTAAATTGGGTAAAAGGATTGAGGAATAGGTTTAATATATCTCCGCTGGCAATCCATCTCCCACAGGCCTTATTATTAGACATACTACCCACCGCCTCCTCCATTTCTTTTAGAGTAATAGGGGCATCTAGCATATTTCTCTGTTCCGTAGTAAGGGTATGAAGTCTCAGCGGGTAGAGAAACGCCTGAGTCTCAGATGCAGAAGTTTTAGATTCATACAGGGAGGAATAAAACAAGTGCATAATCTCAAGCACCTTTTCGGGAACTGTACAGAGTTCTCCTTTAGAGTTGCGGAGAGCAGCTATATATGTAGGCTTATTGTTGCTGAGCCCTAGAAACCGTAGCCAATAATCTACCCACCCTTTCTCCTTCCTCATAATTAGAGATGAGCGAACTTCTATTTTTAGTCCGGCGTCCAAAGTTCGGGTTATCGTAGCATCCCGTTATGAATTCCATAACGGCATTTGGAGTCCATAAGGGGATGCTTCATTGAACGCGAACCTTGGACAACCCTAAGGACCTGGGGTGATGTCACCGTCATGTGATCAGTGCAGGGGGCGTGGCTCAGCACTGGATCACCTCTTATCCAATCCAGTGCTGAGCCACGCCCCCTGCACTGATCACATGACGGTGACATCACCCCAGGTCCTTAGGGTTGTCCAAGGTTCGCGTTCAATGAAGCAGCCCCTTATGGATTCCAAATGCCGTTATGGAATCCATAACGGGATGCTACGATAACCCGAACCCGAACTTTGGACGCCGAACTAAATATAGAAGTTCGCTCATCTCTACTAATAATACGTCGGTTTCTGAAAGAAAAGTTTATTTCTTGCGTTCAGTAGCAAGCGTTGATTCAGCCTCTGTTGTGCTCCTTGCCATTTTTCCTCTTGTTCAATAGATGGGTTTACAATATACCTGGCTTCAGCCATCTCTAAATCAAGTAGGAGGCCTTTTACTTTGGCCCTAGTCTCGTTTCTTTTTTTGTTTACCTCTGCAATTAATACCCTTCGTAGGAAAGCCTTCATAGTGTCCCAAACTACAAGCTGGGGTACCGAGGAGTGATTATGCATAAAGAACTCTTTCAGTTTGTCTCCTATACCCCCCAAATCCGCCAGCACATTAAACCAGTATAGGTTAAATTTCCACACCATGCATCCGCACAATACAGGAGGAAGGAAGTTGGCCATGACAAGCACAGGGGAATGGTCTGATATTCTACGGGGAAGATACTGCATTTGCTGAATTAGTTGTCCAATTGCGGTGTTGCCCAGGATTAAATCTATCCTGTATAGTGACCCATAGGTTCTAGAGTAGCAGGAGTATTGTTTTATATGCGGGTTCCTCAACCTCCAATAATCCAGCAGGAGGGCTTCCTGCAATAATCTCCCAAATGGGGTAATTTCCCCAGATGTTGGTTGGATATTAGGAAAGAATCTATCTAAAGCCGGGTGAATTACACTGTTAAAGTCCCCAAGTAATATTACCGGGATGTCTGGTAACTCAGCCAGAAAAGAAAGGACCCTCCTAATCACCAGTGGTGAATATGGCGGCAGAATATAGATACCTACTATAATACAGGGGATCGTCTGCCTTGCAGACATATATATCGCCCCTCCTCATCTATCTTTTTAGATATACATTCAAATGCTACAGTTAGGTCCATATATATTTGGACACTGACACAAATTTTGTTTTTATTACCTGTTTACTAAAAAATATTCAAGTCATAGTTATATAATGGACAATTTAGGGGTGGGCGATATGGCCTAAAATTAATATTGCGATATATTATGAATCATATGCGATATATATCGCAATATATATTTTCTACATGGGGGGGGGTTTGTTAAACTTTTTTTTTTTTTTTACTTTTTATTTACTAACTATTAGCCCCTAGGCTAATACTAGCCCCTAGGCCCCTAGGCTAGAACCCTTGTCCTATTTACCCTGATAGAGATCTATTAGGGTGAATAGGACCTCACACTGTCCCTGCTGACCTGTGCTCTGGGCACACAGCAGCAGGGAGCTGACCATGGCAGCCAGGACATCAGTAGCGTCCTGGCTGCCATGGTAACCGATCGTTACACTGCTGGGGCTCCGATCACTGCCACCAATGATCGGGGGGCAGTCGTATAGGACCTTTCATTAGTTTGAACTTTATTACTTACGTAGCGGCACATAGGGCATATATGGGGCACTTACTATTATATCTGTGCGGGGCTCAGTTCGCCCGCTCTGGCCCCCGTTACATGGTGGAAACACCAGGGAGGAGACATCGGCCTCTCTCCCTGGGCGTTCCTTCTCCCTGCCTGTGGCGTTCTGCGCTGTGATTGGACAGCGCTGCAGACAGGGAGAAGGAACGCCCAGGGAGAGAGGCTGATGTCTCCTCCTGGTGTTCCCACCATGTAACGGGGGCCAGAGCGGGCGAACGGAGCCCCGCACAGATATAATAGTAAGTGCCCCATATATGCCCTATGTGCCGCTACCTAAGTAATAAAGTTCAAACTAATGAAAGGTTCTATATGCCTGCATGTGCCAGCCATATCCCATTCTGTGCCCTTGCGTGCTGCGTTCCACCGCAATTAACCCCTCAGAACCTGAGGGGTTAATTGCGGTGGATCGCAGCGTGCAGTCATAGAGGCCGGGTATGGGATATGGCCGGCACATGCAGGCTACGTTGCTATTCAGTCATTCATTGGTGGCAGTGGCCACAGTCCCGCCCTTCCTCCGCTCCCATTGGTGGCAGTGGCCACAGTCCCGCCCCTCCTCTGCTCTCATTGGTGGCAGTGGCCACAGTCCCTCCCCTCCTCCGTTCTCATTGGTGGCCAGCGGCAGCCGCACACAGTAGGGAGGGACTCCCTCCTTCTCTGCTGCTCAGGAGAACAAGGTGTGCGCCGAGAGCGGCGCATACCATGTTCTACCGCGATATGGCTAAATCGATATCGTGGCACAAATTCATATCGCATATCGTCTATATCGCCCACCCCTAATGGACATCGACATAAAGTCCAGACTTTTAGTTTTTATTTGAAGGTATCCACATTAAAATTGAATGAAAGGTTTAGGAGTTTCAGCTCCTTTACGTATGGCACCCTGTTTTAAAGGGACCATATGTAATTGGACAATTGACTCTGTTGAGGCTGTTTCATGGGCAGGTGTGGGCAATTCCTTCATTATTTCATTCTCAATTTAGCACATAAAAGGCCTGGAGTTGATTTAAGGTGTGGTGCTTGCAGTTTGAAGATTTTGCTGAGAAGTAAAGATGCAGTCAAAAGAGCTCCCATGTAGGTGAAACAAGCCATCCTTCATCTGCCAAAACAGAAAAAACCCATTCGAAAAATAACAGCCAACCAAGTGGACAACACTCTCCAGGATATAGGCGTATCAATATCCAAATCAATCTCCAAAGAGAAGATTGCATGAAAGTAAATACAGAGGGTTCATTGCACAGTGCAAGCCACTCATAAGCATCAAGAATAAGAAGGCTAGATTGAACTTTGCTAAAAAACATCTTAAAAAACCAGCACACTTCTGGAAGAACATTCTTTGGACAGATGAAACCAAGATCAACCTCTACCTGAATGATGGAAAGTATGGTGAAGGCATGGTACAGCTCATGATCCAAAGCATACCACATAATCTGTAAAACACGGTGGAGGCAGTGTGATGGCTTGGGTATGCATGGCTGCTGGTGGCATTGGGTCCCTAGTGTTTATTGATGATGTGACACAGGACAGAAGCAGCCGGATGAATTCTGGGGTTTTCAGAGACATACTGTGTGCTCAAATCCAGCCAAACTGATTGGTCGGCGTTTCATAATACAGATGGACAATGACCCAAAACATAAAGCCAAAGCAACCCAGGAGTTTATTAAAGCAAAGAAGTGGAATATTCTTGAATGGCCGAGTCAGTCACCGGATCTGAACCCAATAGAGCATTTCATTTGTTAAAGACTAAACTTCAGATAGAAAGGCCCAAAACAACGCTGCAGTAAAGGCCGGGCCGAGAATTAAAAAGGAGGAAACACAGCGTCTGGTGATGTCCATGAGTTCAAGACTTAAGGCAGTCATTGCCAACAAAGGGTTTTTAACCAAGTATTAGAAATTAACATTTTATTTACAATTATTTAATTTATCCAATTACTTTTGAGCCCCTGAAATGAACGGATTGAGTTTAAAAAATGCTTTAGTTCCTCACATTTTTATGCAAACATTTTGTTCAACCGACTGAATTAAAGCTAAAAGTCTGAACTTCAACTGCATCTGAATTGTTTTGTTCAAAATCCACTATGGTAATGTACAGAACAAAAATTAGAAAAATGTTGTCTCTGTCCAAATATATGTGGACCAAACTGTATGTTCCTATGGATAAGAACACACACTCCTCTTGCATAGGTAGAGTAGGTGGCATGATAGCAGTGCCCGGCCCACTGAGGAGTGAGCAACTGGGTCTGGTTTTCCATTAAATGTGTTTCTTGAAGCCAACATATCAGAGGTTGGTATTGTTTTATACTATCCATAATAGCCCTTCTTGTATTGGCTTCCTTTAAGCCCCCGACATTCCAGCTCAAAAACCTCAGCAAACTAGCCATATACATCCCATAGTAACAGAAATGAACCCCTCGTGTAACTCCACAGTCAGTGGCAGGTACACATCGTGCTCTCGGGTTATAGCATGAACCCTTACTCTACTTCTCAAACCCTCATATCTCATAGTTGCAGTCCCCCAGGTTGTAAACCAATAATGTCCCAAACCATGCCTCTAGAAAGGCAATTTAAAGTGCTGATCTTCCCAGCAGGCCCCCACTAAGGCACCTAGTTGTAGGTCTGTGGGATCAAATGGTACCTGCTGGCAGAGTCAGCTAAGACTGGTTAGTTAGCCCACCAGTAAGAGGGTGGCACTTCTTATATAGACATCAAACAAAACAGTATTAAAAACAGAACAATGCTTATATATAACCACAATGAATTAAGCCGTCCACGCCTCGGCTCCCTGTATGTCTCTCGGCAAGCCTTTGAGCAAGGCCATTCATTCCTATAGTCTCGCCGCTGCAGTCTGGTATATCAATACTCTCCCTTTACATGACCCTGTCAGCATACCATGTTAACCCTACACAACAACCCTCCCCCGCAATCATGTCCCCATGCAATCACTCTCATTGTGTGTGATCATGGTACTTGTGCTGGGATGTGAGTCTGTTTATTTAATCCTCCTGGTTCCTGTCTTCTCTCAACTGGCGTTCATGCCGATCCAGCCATCTCATCGCATCTTTCGATTCTTCAAAAAACCTGGTGAAATCTAGGGAAACCACCCTAAGTTTTGCTGGGTACAGCATGGAATATGGGATGCTGAGAGCCCTCAAGCGACGCTTTACATCCAGAAATCTCGCTCTCCTATTCTGTACCTCTAGGTAATACTCGGGAAAAAGCGACACCTTGTGACCAGTAATGGAGAGTTCAGGCAAGTCCCTAGCTTTTCTAAGAATAATGTCCTGATCTCTACAGTGTAATATCTTCATTAGCACAGGACGTGGTGGCGCGACCGGTGGTAATGGGCGAGTAGGGACTCTGTGGGCTCTTTCAACAACAAATAGTGGGTCAAACTTCAGCCATGCTTCAAAGAAATCTGTATGGTTCGCCCCCTCTACCTTCTAGGGCACCCCTACCATCCGCACATTGTTCCGGAGTAGCCTATTTTCTAAGTCATCTTGCTTGGCTGCCACTGAGTCCAACCTTTGTGCATGTTCCACTACATCTCTTTTGAGTGGTTGCATGGCGTCCTCCACATCCCCATATGATCTTCCAGGGCTGTTGTGCGTTCAGCGAGTTTCTATAAGTCATGTCTTACAATGGTAATGTCCTCTTTTTTATTGCTCCCACCTGAACTGTAAGTGCGTTGAACGATTTGCCACATTTGGCGATAGCATGCATTACATCTTTAAGGGTCGGCTCCTCTAAGTCCAATTCCCAGGCCCCCGAATACACTTCTGTGCCACGTGTCTGCAAGACATTATATCTATTGAGGCTATATATAGCCTCTGCTCCGGCACCGACTGACTCATCTTGTGAAGGCAGCTGCTTCTTGTGAGCTCCTTTTGCAGCTAGTGTTGAAGTCGAGCAGGTATAATTTTCAAACTTTGCCGCGGCCTCCCATTGCACCTCCACTACGCGGCCCAGGCGCCCAGCGGTTGCCACTCCGGCGCCATCTTGGATTTCCTTATCAGCACCTTTCGTCTCATTTTTCTTAGTTATGGCGTGGAGGTATTGTTCCTCCCAGGTACCAGAGGGATCCTTAAGAGGTCAAGGGCAAGAGTACTTTTGCTGCAAGGGGATTCAGAAATTTCAGGATAAACCCCAGAAGTGGGACCTGTATCTATCTGACACCGATGGTCTGCGATATGCCATCAATGTCCCACATGGGAATAACCCTCTCAAATGTTTTTGGTAATCCTCCATCTGATGGCCCAAAAATTCTTACCGCCTGGAATCTTTCCACACTGACTGAATAAATAGTTTTCAACACTTCAACAAATCCAGCACATGGGAACATAGCGTAAAGCACATGGTGCTACAATATTGTCAAAATCCTTATATTAATCAATGTGCCTGTATATTCATGACATTTATAACTGTGATCATCACACTTTAATAAACAATCATACAAAACTGAAAATAATTTACCTTTTTACCATGGAGCGTCACTACATAAAACTGCATCACCTAATCTCTGCATATGAGAGATTTTTGATCATGGACTGTAGCTACAGCAGAGCGTGCTGGCGTAACATACAGTGACAGGTCAAGTATGTCTGCCTTGTAACAGTACTGTTATATCATCTATGAGAAATATTATAACCAAGCATAACTGATAATAGACACCATAAATCAGACTTTGAGGCACAAATACATAATTAGCAATTAAGGCTACTTTCACACTAATGTTTTTGTTGAATCCGGCAGGGCTTCCGTGACTGATAATAAAACCATCTGCATCCGTTATGAACAGATCCGGTTGTATTATCTTTAACATAGCCAAGACGGATCCGTCATGGACTCCACTGAAAGTCAATGGGGGACGGATCCGTTTTCGATTGAGTCAGAGTTAAACGGATTGCATTGTGGTGCTCCACATCCCATGACGGAAAGAAAACCGCAGCTTGCTCTCTGGTATGGGAACGCAGCCAAACGAAACACAATGCTTTTTGGAGCATTCCGTTCTGTTCAGTTACGTTTTGTCCCTATTCATAATGAATGGGGACAAGTTGGAAGTGTTTTTCTCCGGTATTGAGATCCCATGGCGATCTCAATACCAGAAAACAAAAACACTAGTGTGAAAGTAGCCCAATACCTATATCAAATTTACAAAGCTGTAACATTTACCTTTGAAACTTTCTTGCAAATGGCCTTTTTTGAAGTACGCAAGTGCCAGCCCAGTGAGGTCATCAAACGCTGTCAGAGGCGTAGACTTATAGGCTTTGATGGCTTCATCATACTGACCTACAGCACTGGGGAGAAGAAGGTTTACTTTCATGTTATCATCCAAGATCATTCACTTCAAAAGACAAATGTCAATAATACAAACACTTATCACTCTCATAACTTTCTATATTTGGTTCACTTCTCATCTCAGACTAGTGCCTTCTATATAAGAGGCGGACTGCCTTTAAGGGTCCATTCACACGTCCGTTTTTTGCGGATCCTATTTTCCAAGAATTCTTTCCGTTTGTCATCCGTTTTTTGCGGATCCGCAAAAAAAAACGGATAGAAGAATACATTTTCCTATTCCAATAAAGTTTTATCCGCAATTTTCGGATTAGAATAGGACATGTTTTATTTTTTGACGGACACTATGTACTGAGAAAATTATGCGGACAGCACACTTTGTGCTGTCCGCATATTTTATAGACCCATTGAAAATCAATGGGTCCGAATTCTGTCCGCAACTATTCCGAAAAATCGGGATCAGATGCGGAACTAAACAACGGACGTGTGAATGGACCCTAACAGTTACTCATTCAATCATGATTTTTGACGAGCAAATCTCCAGCCGTATATACCCATTATAAAAAAGACTTACCCTACACAGTATATTTGTATATTTGACTGTGATATCCCTTTGCAATGAGCAGGAAAGCTAAAGGGCCCTCCTTTGGATAGGTCCACTATAGGCTGTAGACATGTTCACCACATTATGCTGCTATATTTCCCAGTGGATACGGCTAAAGTAAAGCACAATATGCAAAGATGGCCAAACCCTTTACCCAGACTTTCTATGCTTAAAAATATTTCCTAGTGCTTTAACAAAAAAACAGCCGCAATCAATGTTATAGGACGTTAAATATACAAAATACTAAAGAAAAAAATAGAAAAGATCCCAGTATTTCCACCTTTAGGGTACCTGGACACGTTGTGGATTCTCATGCAGAAAAACTGCAGCTTAATACAGTACCAGCAAAGTGTATCAGATTAGACAAATGAGATCTGCTGCAAAACCAAATTATATCAGCACCAAAAAACGCAAGTAACACAGTGGTTTTGGTAAGGAAATGCATAGACATCTGCTTGGAAGTTAGTGTGGATCTTGTGCATGTTTACTCGCATCCGTGTGCAGGTACTTTTAGGGTAGGTTCACACATAGGGGATAAACTGGAGACTTTGGAGGTCATTGCGCTGGCAGTTGCAGTGGATCACCAAAGTTATGTAGTGGCGTAGGCCAGCTTCCTTGCTGTCTTACATTTCGACCATTTTCTATGCCTAAAACAGGCGTAGAAAATGGTAAATGATACGGACCTGCCGTGCCGTCCTCTTCCCCTCTCATGCCAACTTTTTTAGACCTGGCGTGAGTTTAGTTCAAATCCGTAGTCTATTTTAGAGAAATCTGTAGTTTATTTTATATGCTAATGATATTAAAATAGCTGTCAGACTTATTTAAAACCTCCCCCTCAATGCCACGTAATGTGCTAAAATTTAAAAATATCCTATGAAGGGGTTCGCTAGTATATGCCATCACTATTAGAGAGGAGCAGGCCTCACTTCTATCTCCAGAACGGGGCCCCCAAAGGTCAGGGAGATCAGCCACGCACGTGCTGCCACTCTTCATTCTCAGCTATGGGAGTTCTGAAAATAGCCGAGCGCTGGCTCAGCTATTCCCATAGTGGTGAATGGAGAAGTGGGCGCACTTGCTCTCCATTCATTGCTATGGGACTTTCAAAAACAGCCGAGCGCACTCACTCTGCTGTTTCTGAACTCTGATAGCAGTGGAAGAAAAGCAAGCCACGCACAGCAGTGTGCTCTTCCTCACTACAGGGGCCCCATGCTGGACATAGGAAAAAAGATTGTAGAACCCACTCCTATCTGATATTGATAGCATATCCTAGCAATATGCCATCAAAGTGCCAGATGGGAATACCCCTTTAACTAGTGAGTATAGGACTTTTTTTTTTTATTATATCACATTTTATAGCACATTTATTGGCACTGGGTGCATTTTAAAATAAGTCGGATAACCCCTTTAATTTCGTTATAGTTGGCAGTATGTACAGTACAGCAGCCCCTATTTCGCTAATCCTCATATAATACTGTTCATTACTGTACTTTAGAAGAAAAGAGCACAAAAACAATTTACCAGAGTGACCGTCCATAATCTCGAAGTGCAAGATTATAATGATCTTTGTCTTCTGTATCTCGAAGAATTGACAAGGCTCTTGAAAAAAAGAAAGCAGAAATAAGAACATATGAATGTCTCAAAAGTGCAGCAGACTTTCCATCCTGATGTGTAGATACAACTAGTAATACAGATAACAGGCATTTTCTAAGGCTCTCTTTACATGAGCATCGTGGCTTTCATTTATGACCAATGGATCCCACTGACATAATGGTTTCCAATGCGTTCTGAAGTGTTTTCTGGATAATAAGGACTAGCGCTTGCTAGTTCATATTCAGCATGCGCTCACAGTTTTACATATACTATTTTAGATGCAGCAATAAAGGTTAGATTTTACTTATTTTCAATTGTTATCAGTATATTAGCCTAAGATGGCATCTGTGTAGGGTTCGCTTAGTGTTCTACCCATCCCTAGATAGGGTCAGTTTTGTTTTGAGTTTTTCCATGTCTTTACTACTGAGGACCCATCCCCTGAATCAGTAGTAATGTCTGGGAAAACCCTTTTAACTACCACATAATTCTTCACTTTGATTTCATCTTTACATTTGTTCATTAGGTTTGTATTAGACCAGCAGATGTCTTGCAGATAGCGATTATAGATCGAAGATTTTGTGACTCGTTAGCGACCAAAAATGTGACATGTCGGTTTTAGTAACTACCTGCATTCCCCATATAATAGCAATTCTAGAGCATCTGTTCTTGACTCTACAGTCGTGGCCAAAAGTTTTGAGAATGACACAAATATTAGTTTTCATAAAGTTTGCTGCTAAACTGCTTTTAGATCTTTGTTTCAGTTGTTTCTGTGATGTAGTGAAATATAATTACACGCACTTCATACGTTTCAAAGGCTTTTATCGACAATTACATGACATTTATGCAAAGAGTCAGTATTTGCAGTTGGCCCTTCTATTTCAGGACCTCTGCAATTCGACTGGGCATCCTCTCAATCAACTTCTGGGCCAGTTCCTGACTGATATATACTGGAGAGTGAATCTGGATCGCACATCCTCAACACTATGCTTTTGATATAATGACTGTCTCAGCATGATTACGTGGCATATCCGCCAAATATGTAATACATAGTATTCTGTGCATAAGAGGCATTAGTATACAGTTTGATCAAAGAGCATAGGCCCACTTTCCGCGACAAGGAAGCCTCTGCAAGTGGGAAACTACTCTAACCTATAAATGGCGCAGCCGTGCGCGGCGACCACCGGCGCCCCAGCAGCAGACAACGGGACCCAGGAGCCACACAGCAACCCCACTGTGCAGCAAAGCCTCCTTGGCTCTGGGACCCACCGCCCCACCAGCACAGCACTGAGGCAGCAATGGCAGACACGCAGTACTGCACCATGTGAACGAGTGCAAAGAGCTCACCCAGTCACGACCCTCAGGAAATGCATCTGAGAGATAGTAGGAGTTTATAAACCCCTTGTAGCTAAGGCTAATTAAAAACACCTAGTCCAAATGGGGAGGAGTGCTGATACCAGAGGGGGGAAAAAGAAAACAAATAATTACAATATATACTGGAGAGTGAATCTGGATCGCACATCCTCAACACTATGCTTTTGATATAATGACTGTCTCAGCATGATCAGCTCTTCCTCACTGATAGCAACCCATTCTTTCATAATCACTTCTTGGAGTTTGTCAGAATTAGTGGGTTTTTGTTTGTCCACCCGCCTCTTGAGGATTGACCACAAGTTTTCAATGGGATTAAGATCTGGGGAGTTTTGAGGCCATGGACCCAAAATGTCAACGTTTTGGTCCCCGAGCCACTTAGTTATCACTTTTGCCTTATGGCACGGTGCTCCATCGTGCTGGAAAATGCATTGTTCTTCACCAAACTGTTGTTGGATTGTTGGAAGAAGTTGCTGTTGGAGGGCGTTTTGGTACCATTCTTTATTCATGGCTGTGTTTTTGGGCAAAATTGTGAGTGAGCCCACTCCCTTGGATGAGAAGCAACCCCACATATGAATGGTCTCAGGATGCTTTACTGTTGGCATGACACAGGACTGATGGTAGCGCTCACCTTTTCTTCTCCGGACAAGCCTTTTTCCTGATGCCCCAAACAATCAGAAAGAGGCTTCATCGGAGAATATGACTTTGCCCCAGTCCTCAGCAGTCCATTCACCATACTTTCTGCAGAAGATCAATCTGTCCCTGATGTTTTTTTGGGAGAGAAGTGGCTTCTTTGCTGCCCTTCTTGACTCCAAGCATCTTCCAAAAGTGTTCGCCTCACTGTGCGTGCAGATGCGCTCACACCTGCCTGCTACCATTCCTGAGCAAGCTTTGCACTGGTGGCACTCCGATCCCGCACCTGAATCCTCTTTAGGAGACGATCCTGGCGCTTGCTGGACTTTCTTAGACGCCCTGGATCCTTCTTAACAAGAATTGAACCTCTTTCCTTGAAGTTCTTGATGATCCTATAAATTGTTGATTGAGGTGCAATCTTAGTAGCCACAATATCCTTGCCTGTGAAGCAATTTTTATGCAACGCAATGATGGCTGCACGCGTTTCTTTGCAGGTCACCATGGTTAACAATGGAAGAACAATGATTTCAAGCATCACCCTCCTTTTAACATGTCACGTCTGCTATTTTAACCCAATCAGCCTGACATTATGATCTCCCGCCTTGTGCTCGTCAACATTCTTACCTGAGTTAACAAGACGATTACTGAAATGATCTCAGCAGGTCCTTTAATGACAGCAGTGTAATGCAGTGGAAAGGTTTTTTGGGATTAAGTTAATTTTCATGGCAAAGAAGGACTATGCAATTCATCTGATCACTCTTCATAACATTCTGGAGTATATGCAAATTGCTATTATAAAAAACTTAATCAGCAACTTTTCCAATTTACAATATTTATGTAATTCTCAAAACTTTTGGCCATGACTGTATGTCTTGCCATCCTTCTGCTATTCTTGGTAGAAGTTTATGGATAAATGTACAGATGGGAGTTACCAGTTGGAGGTGTGTCCCTGCACAGTCTGACACTGTGCAGAGACACACCATCTGGTAACACCCATCTTTACCTTTATCGATAAAGCAAGAATAGCAGAAGAATGGCACAACATAGAGTCATAGGAATAGATGCTCCATGGGAAATGCAAGAAAGCTACTAAAACTGACATGTCAAGAGAGATGACAGGTCCTCTTTAAACTGTAGAGTAATAACTTTATAAGCATATCTTACTTCAATGCACATGTGCTGTATGCTGTCAGAGCTGGCTTATAATGACGTATCCTGACCTGTGGGACGCCATACAAGGAACCAGTCAGTGTGACTCTTCAGGAGAGTGGCACCACGTGACTCCTCACATGTAATTTGAATGCCTGCTATGTTAGAACCTCATTCCTTAGTTATTGCAGAAACAAACAATACTGATATGAATAGGTCTATAAACCTATTCGTTAAGGTGCATTTACACCGTGCAATGAGCAGCAGATTGTCGGGAAGGAAGCGTTCCGTCCCGATAGTCGGCTGCTCGCTCAGCAGAGGAGAAAGCTGCATTTACATGCAGCGTTCTCCTCTACAGTATGAGGACGAGGGGTGGCTAATGTGGTTGCTCGTCCTCATACAGCTGTATTGTTTCTGGGCAGCAGATAGCTGTTTAGACGGCACGATCTGCTGCCCAGAAATGATCATTTAGATGCCTGGACGAACGACAGGATCATTCCATGAATGAGCATTTTGCTCGTTGATCGGGTGAATGGCAGCACCTTTACACAGGCAGATTGTCAGGAACGAGCGTACGCAGGAACGTTTGTTCCTGATAATCTGCCCGATTATTGCAAGGTAAAAATCCACCTTTACACTATAAAACAATTGGGATGGAAAATTTTATACAAAGAAAGATAAACAGCTTACATTTACCTATCAATCCTCTGTCTACCAAGCTGGTAATTACTCATACACTACATGTAAATGCATTATTATTATTATTATTATATATGCATTACCTTTCGTAAGCATCTTTTGCTTGTCTCTTTAATTTAAGATGTTCATTTAAATATCCTAGCATGCCAAATGCTGTTGAGTCACTTTGTATTCGTTCTAGGATAGCACACAATATATGATATAGTTAATCATTTCTGCATGTTGCACCTTCAACTATCTGATTGAAAAGTAACCACAAAAATAAGAGTAAAATACAATGATATGAGACAGAGTAAAAATGCTGCGATAATTTACCTGTGAATTTGTTTAAGGCTAGGTGAGCTGCAGTGATAGCATTCATCTGAACAATGTTATAGCGGTAAAGCTCTGTCTTTCTGTTGCTTTTATCCAGGAGGGTCATACAGACCCAGTGGGCATATCCCTTTGCTCCCTCAGTCTAATTAAAAAACAAAAAAACAGACAAAAGAAAAAGCAACATGGTTTTGGAAATCAATATGCATTTTTTATAAGCAGGTAGACTAGGGGTTTCCCACAAACTTACACCCTATGCACAAGCTGAGGAATGAGTGTCTGATTGTGGGTTCTGACTGCTAGAACCCCTGCCAATCACAAGAACAGGGTACTGTGTTTTCACATTTGAATGGGGCAGTGGTAGCAAATGTCCACTGTGGCTCGATTCAACTCTATGGGTCTGTTGGAAACAACTGCTGTAATTGGCTACATCACTGTTCAAGTCCGCATTCGAATGGCTGAAAAGAAACAAACTTAAAAGGGCTGTCCATGTGAAATTTTTAATCCTTACCCCCCACCCGCCAGTGATTACACATTAATCACCCATCTTGGGGATGACCTTGTTAAATAATATACTTTATATTGTGTATGGGTGATAAAAAGCCATCGCATAGCAATAATGAATCCTGTTTCTGCCAGTTGCAAGGTTAAGGGGTTATCAAAGACTTCAGAGAGTGACTGTCCAGGGATGGGGTTCATACTTTCCTCGTTCCTCGTTCAGGCTTTTTTGCTCCCCAGCCATCGCTGCAGCTCCGTGATGCTCTGGCATCAACATCCTGTTTACGGGCGCCACATGACTGTTGAAGCCGATCGTTGGCTGCAGCGGTGAACTGTCATTTATGCGGCCCGTCACTGGGTCACATGTCGCACAGGTGACAGGTCACAGCTGCATCCACTGATTGGCTGCAGGGATCGCGAGGCACCTCTCAATAGGACGTTGCTGCCAGAGCATCACGGAGCTGCAGAGACAGCCAGGGAGCAATGCAACCGGAACCGGGGACCTGGAGTATGAACCTCCCAGTGGGTTGGCAAGTCTCTAAGGTCTTTCTAAGTCTTGGATAACCCCTTTTAGAAGGTATGCCGGTGAAAAGTCGGAGTGGGTGACCAATAAACTTACATGCATAGTAAGCTCCGTTGTATGCCTGAAGAGGTCCATAGTTTCGTAGCTTCCGACAGCTTCTGCAATCAGCGCCTACAGACATAACAGACAACGGAGACAGAATATGTTTTCCAGACACTAATTTGTGTTGAATGACATTTACAGTAATCACTGCTAAAATGGCCACAGATTGTATTATACTCCAGACATGAGGTATAATGGGGTTCTACAATTGTATACAATTAAAACACAAACTCTACCGGTCGTCTTAAAGGGCTTGTGCTTACTGTATATGGCCACCACTTTAGAGACTATACAGTATATAGACAAATAATCCACATAAACAGTGGACATTCTACATTTTTGCATTACTTCTGCTGCACTGATCTGGAGTTACAGCCTTTATTATAGTATAGCACGACTAGTCATTGTTAGACAACGCACCATAGCTTTCTCCAAATTTTATAATGTAGTGAGACATTTTCCTACATTAGATTG
Organism: Bufotes viridis; assembly: GCA_033119425.1. NCBI lineage: Eukaryota > Metazoa > Chordata > Amphibia > Anura > Bufonidae > Bufotes > Bufotes viridis. Next base: position 96,647,297 of record CM065589.1, read on the forward strand.
CTGTACAGTGACAGGTAACAAGTGGAAACTTGTAAATCACCAGAGCAGTATCTGTGTAGACACTGAGCCATAAGAAATAATGGGATATTTTAGCATTGAAGCATACAGAATTGTGAATGCAGCTCTGGATTATGCCGCAGGTTGTAACATGTCAATGTTACGTAACGTTATTATTCTCTTCATATTCGGGGATTTATTACACACTATAACTTCTATTATTTAATGGGCACTGAGACACACACTTTAGCTTTGAGCTCACCTGACCGATCCAGCATCTCACATACGACGGATCAAGGGACTGAGCGACTTTGAATGCTTGATGACTTAGCTGTAAAATAGACAGACACAGAGAAGCAAAGGTGAGAGCGCATCACTTTAAACATATTTCTATAACTATGCAGGTAAACAACAAGCCCTAGTTAAATTGTGTGTGTATATATATATATATATATATTTATATATAGCAGGTAACATTATTATATAATAGTGCCCATTAAATTCTAAAAAGTGACTTTATCAGCCAAAATACATAGGAAAGGGCACGCTTCTTCATATCCAAATGAGTAAAATCTCCTCACTCATGTTTCTTACAATAAAATCAGAACAATACCAATGTTTGCCCAACTAGCGCTAGACAGCCGACAACTAATCTCAATGCAGTAGTGAAAATGAGACAACCCAGGTTTACGTGCGCTTGCCATGAATTACATATCTTCACAGATAACCCTAGTGAGTTTTTTGGAGGAGATTTTGAGGCACATTTTTCTGCAGGTTTTTAAGCAAAAGCCAGAAGAAGATCAAAAAGCAATCGGAAATATAAAGGAAGGACTTATTCTTGCTGGATCCACTTTTGGCTTTGGCTGAAAAACCTAAGGGAGAATCTACCTCAAATCATCCTTTAGAAAACGGTGTGAACCTACCCTGAAGCATTCCACCCCAGTGGTCAGACATGCAATATACTAACATCCAAATAGAAATCCAGAATTAAATTATCTTCTCACTCTCAGATTCCCATCAGTTCCCTATTTAAATTGAGTGTAATGCTTTGCAAACCATCCGAGCACCCTTGGAAACAGTAACGGTGGCATATTTCATTAGGGAACCTGTTTGGATCTGAGGCTATGGACGCTAACTAATACAATGTCACCATGTTGTGCCCAGAGATTTTGTTATGCCAACATTTCCTTTTCGAGGAGAGAAGCCATGTGCTACACACAAATACCAAGGGGGTGCTGCACACACTAAGATATAGCACATCAGTTACTTAAGGAGTTTTCACCATATCTGGTAGATAAATAATATGCTATAATGAGGTTTCCTTCACATTGCTCAGTTTTATTACGCCATGCCACGTAAAAAGCGAACCTACATTAACTAAATATATAGATAAACTGCAGGACCGTGCTGCTCTTTTAGCACTATGAATTAATTGTGAAATGCCGCTTAAAGGGGCTGTACCGCTAATAACACTAATCCTCTATATAGAGGGCAGGGCGTCAGTGATTGCTGGGGGTCTTACAGATGGTACCCCCAGCAATCACAATAACAAGGTTCTGCGAGTGCTGCTAGACTGCCCCATAAATGCAAGCGCACCACAACTTTATTTTTCATGGGGCAGTTCAGCAGCCCTTGTGGACCCACATTGTCATGACCACTGGTCAGACCCCCAGTGATCAAACACTTAACCCCTGTCCTGTTGATAGGGGATAAGTGTCATTAGTGGCACAATCCCTTTAAACAGTGGCCTCAGTTTTGCACCTGGCAATACATGTCTGACAGGCAGGGGTCTGACTCTGCAGTCTCTGCGTTCTAGTCTATGAAAGTTATGGCCAGCTTGCTCATCAGGACCCCCAAAGATCAGATACTGAAAGTGTTCCTGTGGAAATGCTTTAAATGTCTTTGTAAAGTGTTTTCCAATTTCCCTGCAGTTCATATACAAAATGATATTTTGGGTTTACAATGAATTTGCCATGCTTGGATGTCCACTTTCACAATACAAGAGGTGAAGGTGGAAATCATACATGCAAAAGGGGTATCTTACCTCGATATTTTCATTCAACAAATATAAAGCTCCAAGGTTAGTCCAAGCAATGACATTCTGAAAAGGAAGGACAGCTATAGCTTGAAATCAGCTTCATCTCTGTAAAGCTTCTTAAAAACTCAGGTTACAGGTAAAGGTTGGGTTAGAAATGAACCCTACATACATTCTGCTGACACTGGATTGACTTGATGAAAGCGTGCTGAGCGAGGGCCTTGTTGTTGACATCTAAAAGTAAAAGTTCATTGCAATTCAATAAGCTGTCTTACATTTAGAACTGGCACTGGATGAGCCGAAATTATAGAGAGGCATGCGCATCTTTATAACTTCGGAGGATCCACCGCCACCTATGGGCCTTTATTAAAAAATAAATGTGCCCTTAAATGTCCTCTAAAAAGTCTAAATGAATGACTGAACAAAGTCTCACCTTTGGAACAACAAACAACACCGAGAGCATTCCAGTACTGGTGATTACTGCTGTCCATCATGATCGACTTCTTGATGCACTAGATGCCAGGAGATAGAAAACACAAGCAGAACAAATGATTGCACTGGCAGAATAAGAGCTCTTCTTACCCTCAGTTCACACTTGCGCGTTTTACAGCGCGTTCGAACGCGCTGTGAAACGCTCAACAGGAGAAAACTCATGTTTCCCTATGAGCATGGTTCTCACCTGAGCGTTTTACATCGCTTTTGAACGCGCTGTAAAACGCCCTACGCTCAAAGAAGTTCTTGAGCTTCTTTGGGGCGTTTTGTCGCGCGTTTGCACCCATAGACTTCAATGGGAACGCGCGTAAAACGTTTAACACGCGTTAAAGTTTAGATATGCCTTTTTCAATTGGTCTCCAGAGTCACGAACATGCGTATGACGCGCGTTTCCTATTTGCAAAAACACGCTGTAATACGCACGACAAAAATGCGCGTCTCAGAAACACTCAGGTGTGAACCCAGGGTTAGTCATGAAAGTGATGCGTGGCACAGAAGGAAGCCATACAAGAACACGAAATGCGTAAAGGTTCAGCCATATGACTCGTATAACTGGGAAGCGCCAAAATGATTCTCGCTCAAAATCCGCTCTACCCAAAACAGCGGTTGCGTTATTGTAATGAAGAACTAAAAGTCAGTACCATTCAGTGTAATGCCTTCATTATGTTGTCAAGCTGTGTGTGACCTCTTGTTAACACTGCAAAAGGCGGCAAATGCAAGAGAGGCAGAAGATGGCAAACAACTTTTAGAACAATATGCGTTGTGACACTGCAAACCACGGCAGCCCTACCGCGAAAATGACAATGCTGAACCAATCAGTCCAAAAACAGAGCCCAGAAACTATAGGCCGGTAAATTTAACATCTGTCGCGGGTCAACTGTTTGAAGGTTTTATGAGAGATGCTATCTTGGAGTACGTAAATGAAAATAAGCAAATAACACCATATCAGCATGGCTTCATGAGGGATCAGGCATGTCAAACTACCGTAATTTAATCAGCTTCTATGAGGAGGTAAGTTCTAGACTTGACAGCGGCGAATCAATGGAGGTCGTATATCTGGACTTCTCCAAAGCATTTGACACTGTACCACATGAAAGGTTAGTATATAAAATGAGGATGCTCGGACTGGGAGAAAATATCTGTATGTGGGTAAGTAACTGGCTGAGTGACAGAAAACAGAGGGTGGTTATTAACGTTACACACTCAGATTGGGTCACTGTCACTAGTGGAGTACCTCAGGGTTCAGTATTGGGCCCTATTCTCTTCAATATATTTATTAATGATCTTGTAGAAGGCTTGCATAGTAAAATATAATTTTATGAAGTAATTAACACAGAAGAGGACAGTATACTGCTACAGATGGATCTGGATAGATTGGAGGCTTGGGCAGATAAGTGGCAGATGAGGTTTAACACTGGCAAATGTAAGATTATGCACATGGAAAGGAATAATGCAAGTCACCCGTACATACTAAATGGTAAAACACTCGGTAACACTGACATGGAAAAGGACTTAGGAATTTTGGTGAACCGCAAACTAAGCTGTAGAAACCAGTGTCAGGCAGCTACTGCCAAGGGCAATAAGATAATGGGTTGCATCAAAAGGGGCATAGATGCCCGTGATGAGAACATAGTCCTACCACTTTACAAATCACTGGTCAGACCACACATGGAGTACTGTGTACAGTTCTGGTCTCCTGGGAACAAGGCAGACATAGCAGAGCTGGAGAGGGTTCAGAGGAGGGCAACTAAAGTAATAACTGGAGGCGAAGCACCACGCCTCGCCTGTTGATGTGGGTACCTTCCCTGGACGCGAGCACCACGCTTCCAACAAGAGAGGAGTGCCGACTGTTTGTACTCTGTGGATAAAGTAATAACTGGAATGGGGCAACTACAGTACCCTGACAGATTATTAAAATTAGGGTTATTTACTTTAGAAAAAAGACGACTGAGGGGAGATCTAATAACTATGTATAAATATATCAGGGGTCAGTACAGAGATCTGTCCCATCATCTATTTATCCCCAGGACTGTCACTGTGACGAGGGGACATCCTCTGCGTCTGGAGGAAAGAAGGTTTGTACACAAACATAGAAAAGGATTCTTCACTGTAAGAGCAGTGAGACTATGGAACTCTCTGCCTGAGGAGGTGGTGATGGTGAGTTCACTAAAAGAGTTCAAGAGGGGCCTGGATGTATTTCTGGAGTGTAATAATATTACAGGCTATAGTTACTAGAGAGGGGTCGTTGATCCAGGGAGTTATTCTGATTGCCTGATTGGAGTCAGAAAGGAATTTTTTATTCCCCTTAAGTGGGGACAATTGGCTTCTACCTCACAGTTTTTTTGCCTTCCTCTGGATCAACTTGCAGGATAACAGGCCGAACTGGATGGACAAATGTCTTTTTTCAGCCTTATAAACTATGTTAGGGTACTTTCACACTGGCGTTTTGGATTCCGTTTGTGAGATCCGTTTCAGGGCCCGATCAGTTCTGCCCCAATACATTCTGAATGGATAAGGATCCGTTCAGAATGCATTAGTTCGGCTCCGTTCCGCCTCTATTCCGTTCTGGAGGCAGACACCAAAAAGCAGCTTGCAGCATTTTGTCCGTCTGACGATGCAGAGCCGAACAGATCCGTTTTGACTTACAATGTAAGTCAATGGGGACGGATCCTTTTTTAATGACAAAATATGGTGCATTTGAAAACAGATCCATCCCTTATTGACTTTCAATGTAATTCAAAACTGATCCGTTTTGACTTTGACATTTTTCTTTAAAGCTAATGCAAATGGATCCGTTCTGAACGGATACAAACGTTTGCATTATAGGTGCGGATCCGTCTGTGCAAATAACAGACGGATCTGCACCTAACGCAAGTGTGAAAGTAGCCTTACTATGTTACTTATACAGGCAGGAGAACAAAGGATGAATGTCATCCAGCCCCTGGCATAAACTAGACTGACAGTGCGTGTTATTAGTGGCTTTTCAAACATTTTATTAGAAATAGATGGCGACAAGCTGAACAGACATACAGTTCGGGCTGACCTGACACTAGAAAAGTTTGCTATAAATGCACACATCACTGACATTTAGTGACTATGTAAGAACATCTAAGGTAAAGGCTACGTGGAGAGACCATAACACAGCTGAATCCTGCCCCGTCAGTTCCTTAACCCCTCAGTGACCAAGCAATTTGTTTTTCATTGTCGCCTTCCAAGAGCTATAATTTTTTTTACTTTTCCCTCAATAAAGCCATATGAGGGCTTGTTTTTTGTGGTTTTAGTTTTTAATGGTGCCAGTTTGAGGTTCACATAACTACTGTTTACTGATTAACTTTTATAAACTCTTTTTTGGGGGATGGGAAAAAAATAGCAATACTGCCACAGAGTTTTTATGTCAAATTTTGCGGCACAAATAACATAATTTTATTCTCTGGATCCGTATGATTACAGCGATACCAACATACTTGTAGTTATCATTGTTACCACTTTGGGGTACAAAACACTTTTTTGATCGCTTATTATTCAGTTTTTTTGTTTTAACTTTTTTGGTGGCAAGCAAAAAACAGCAATTCTGGAATTCTATTTTGTTTTTGTTTTTTATTGAGTTTGCTGTATGGGATAAATTACATGATAATTGGTTAATACAGGTAGTTATGGACACAGTGATACCAAATATGTGGTGAAGCTTTTATTTTTACTAATCTTTCCATGGAAAAGTTTTCTTTTTCAATGGAAAAAGATGTATTTTTGTAACTTAGAGATTTCTTTTTGTGATTTTTTTTCTCCACAAATATCACCAATAAATCCAGTGAAAATATTATCAAAATTTAACACAATATATCAAACAGAAGGATGAAAAAAACATACAGTGAAGTAAGATACCAACCAAAATTGTAATCCCCCCTACTCTACCCCCTCCCCCTACCAACCAGTGTTGTCGATAGTTCCAGAGAGCAAAAATACAGAGATATTACTAATCCGGACCAGACCTGCTGCCAAACCAACATTTGTTTTCCCCCTTGATACAGAATTTTTTCATACTCCTTTATTTTATTCATCAAATGTTTGCATTCCAGAAAGTAGGGTTATATTTCCGATCCCCATCTTTTAATAATAATGGTCTTGGCGGCTAGTAGTCCAGTTAACCAGAATACTTTATCCTTTCTAAATTTTATATCTACCGGTAGGGGCCCTAAAATCGCATTTTTATATCCGGATCTAATTTGATGGCCGATCTTAAGCCTAAATCCTTAAATATCCTATACCAATTTTTCTGAATAATGGGGCAGCTCCATAACAAATGGATAAACCCTGCTTCCTTATTACCGTATTTTTCACCTTATAAGACGCACTTTTTCCCCAAAAAAGTGTGGGGGGGGGAATGGCAGTGTGTCTTATGGGGCGAATGCTGCAGTTTACACCACCCACACAGCCTCCTGCCTGCACGAAGTTACTAGTAAGTACGACAGGCAGCTGGATTGAAGATGATTTCTATAGTTAAACAATGTCTACACTTAGATATGATTACTACAGTAAGCGGGGCCCAGTGTAATAGAATACAGTGACTGCATCGGGACCTCCTGCAAGTTGATACCGCCAACGGGAGGGGTGCGAAGGAGACGCCGGAGCTTACTCCCGCGTTGCTCGCCCCCCAGAGAATTGAATTGCCAGATACTTTTGGCCTAACAGGGTAAGAACTTGATACTATTTACAACACTAACCTCGTATTGACTTTACCACTGTATTTAATGGATTGCTACATTTTAAAGCCAAGTATATAATATTGTGGATCCACTTTCAAAGAGACTGTGGAAACAGTTTCTAACACAACAAGTACCAACACCGGATCTTATCTTTCAGCCCAATACCTTCATACTATATTATTTTATTTGGACAATCTATATAATCAGCACGGACCTGGTCCTTAATACACCATCTGTATTTTGGTATATATCGATTAATTTTAACCAGTTTCTTGCACTACTTACTACGTGTAATTAGATCAATTGACTACTTTTTATACTTGTTTTAAATTTTGTGTTATAAATAAATTCTTAGTATATGGTTACAAGTGTCAGGAGTGCTTGCTCTTACTAAATATTTGCCATTTCATTCCTCTTCAGGGGTAAGGGCAACCCCTCCCTAGAGCTTGAAGCACCCTATATAGTCACTAGGTTGTGAGCCAACAACATTACCTTTTTTCTTTGAATGTTATATATGCTTCTCTTAGAAGGGGGCGCAAGCTCCCCAATTCCGAAGACTCATTTAAGACCCGTAACAGATATGGCAGGAGAATTTCTCCATAGCTCCTGTAGGTTTCAAATGGGAGTCCATCAGTTCCAGGAACAGAATTCCCACTGATATCTCCAATAGCCTCCTGAAGCTCACTCAGTTGAATTGGGGCGTTCATCAAGGTATATTCCTGTTCAGTCAATCAAGGGAGCGCTATGTTATCTAAGTAGGGCTCAATATATTTCTCATTCTCCTCCAACCCTCATTGATAAAGGGTGGAAAAGAATGAGACAAGTTCAGATTTAATAGCCTCCAGATTGGAAATAATTTCACCTGTTCTTGACACAAGGCACTTAATTCTATTATGACCCCTTTGATTTTGTATTACTGATGCAAGCATTCCACCGGGTTTTCCTGCCTCGTAGAAAGCCTTCTGACCTGAAAAAAAAGCTAATGTTGTGCTTTATTGATTAGATAATTCTTATATTCCTCTCTAGAAGCCGTCAATTGTTGTCCAATTTCCTCCTTATTGTCTCTAGTGATTTCAGCCTCTAATACATTTAGCTTCTCCTCCAGGTCCTTCTCCATTTTTGCGAATGACGCTCTCTTTCTATTTATTTTCGACCTATACCTACCCCGTAGAAATGCTTTTAATGAGTCCCATACAAAATGAATATCAGTAGATCAATATTTTGTTCCCAAAACTCCATAATTGCCTTGCCTATACTATCTTGGTCTTTAATTAAATGCCTCCAACGTGAGTTTAAACTAAATAATCTGGGGCAGTTCCCCTTTTCCTGCTCATCAAACAGTAGCGGCATCGGAGAATGATCAGAAATACAAGGAGCTTCATATTTCATCCTCCTTACATTCCCCAACATGTCAATACTGGCCAAGGCGAGATCAATTCTTGACATAGCACTATATGTACTGCTATGACATGAGAAGGCTCTTCTACCTTCGTAGAGATATCGCCAAATATCAATTAAGGACATTTCCTGACAGATTTTATATAATGGGGAGAACGGTCCTGTTGCTGCCTTTTGGCTAGCTGAACTTGATACTTGATACTCTATCTTTCTCAGATTCCATCACGCAATTCTCAGATTCCATCATGCAATTAAAATCGGCCGATACTAATACTGGACACTTATTCTTCCCATATATAAATTCCGCAAGCCTAGCCATAACATACGAAGAGGGGGGTGGGGGGTTTGCATTATATACACAAAAGGAAATATGCAGATATTACCATTCCAACGACCATATAGGGATACGAACCTACCTTCCCTGTCTATAAGATGATCCAATGGTTCATAATCTATTTTTTTATGAATATACACACTAATCCCACACGTATACGTAGATAGGCACCAGTGATATTCATACTGTGCCTATTTCTATTTCATAATATCTGTTTTCTCTACAGTTAGGCGAGTCTCCAGGAGGCCCACAATCGCTGGGAGGTGTTTGGATATTAAATCGAAAATTACCTTTCTGTTTATTCGATCCGCAAACCCTCTAACATTCCATGTTAAGACCTTATTCATGATCAAATCTCGAAAATTAGGCTAAAAGGTTTGGCCCTGAAGTTCCCTTTTTTTTCACCCAGGCCCCCCAATCCCAATAAATCAGGGTAAATTTCAATTCTATTCCCATTAAAATTGGCTTCTACCTCACAGGGTTTTTTTTTTTTGCCTTCCTCTGGATCAACTTGCAGGATAACAGGCTGAACTGGATAGACATATGTCTTTTTTCGGCCTTATAAACTATGTTACTATGTTACTTATACAGGCAGGAGAACAAAGGATGAATTTTGACACTAGAAAAGTTTGCTATAAATGCACACATCACTGACATTTAGTGACTATGTAAGAACATCTAAGGTAAAGGCTACGTGGAGAGACCATAACACAGCTGAATCCTGCCCCGTCAGTTCCTTAACCCCTTAGTGACCAAGCAATTTGTTTTTCATTGTCGCCTTCCAAGAGCTATAATTTTTTTTACTTTTCCCTCATTAAAGCCATATGAGGGCTTGTTTTTTGTGGTTTTAGTTTTTAATGGTGCCAGTTTGAGGTACACATAACTACTGTTTACTGATTAACTTTTATGAACGCTTTTTTGGGGGATGAGAAAAAAACAGCAATACTGCCACAGAGTTTTTATGTCATAAATTTTGCGGCACAAATAACATAATTTTATTCTCTGGATCCGTATGATTACAGCGATACCAACATACTTGTAGTTATCATTGTTACCACTTTGGGGTACAAAACACTTTTTGATCGCTTATTATTCAGTTGTTTTGTTTAGATTTTTTTGGTGGTAAGCAAAAAACAGCAATTCTGACATTTTATTTTGTTATTTTTTTATTGAGTTTGCTGTATGGGATAAATTACATGATAATTGGTTAATGCAGGTAGTTATGGACACAGTGATACCAAATATGTGGTGAGGATTTTATTTTTGCAATTTTTCCCATGGAAAAGTTTTCTTTTTCAATGGAAAAAGATGTATTTTTGTAACATTGGAGATTTTTCATCTAATAAAACTTTATTTAACTTTTTGAACCATTTATTAGTCCCACAAAGGGACTTTAACAGGCAATCAAAATCGCTTCTATGATATATGCTTATGCAGTACAGTGTATTATATTGTGCTATACTGACAACCACCAGCAGGCTGCACCAGAGAGAGTAGGGTTGTTTCGGGTATCGAACTTTCGTTACCCAATCGATACTTTTCTCTGGTATCGCACTCGATACCAGGAAAAGTATTTTATTGATACTGGGCTACGCTACTGCACAGCCTAGTATCAGAGAACATGGCTGCGTTGCTCTCAGCGCGGCCATGTTCTCCTCGGCAGCACAGGGAGAAGGAGGCAGTCTCTCCCTCCCCCTGTGCTGCCGCTGCAACCTATAGAGGGAGAGGGGGGCGGAGCGGGGGCGGGCGCACTGGCCAGCAATGCCGAGTACAGTTTCATATATAAATGCAGGCAGAAGGCACAGGCTGCCTGCACCAGACTCCAGCACTGCGATCTGCTGCAATTAACCCCTCAGGTGCGGCACCTGAGGGGTTAATAGCCTCTGATCGCAGCGCTAGGTCACAGGCAGGTGCCGGCAGCCTGTGTCTTCAGCTTGCATTTATATATGAACGTTATTAGGCTGGCCAGTGCTCCGCCCACCCCCACCCCCTCCCTAGTATTAAAACATTGGTGGGCAGTGTGCCCCCTCCCTAGTACTAAAACATTGGTGGGCAGTGTGCCCCCCCCTGTCCCCCCCCTTCCCCCCAGTAATAAAATCATTGGTGGCAGTGGCCACAGGGTCCCCTCACCTCCTCCTCATTGGTGGCAGTGGCAGTGATCGGAGCCCCAGCAGTGTAATGCTGGGGTTCCGATCGGTTACCATGGTAACCAGGACGCTTCTGAAGTCCTGGCTGCCTTGGTCTGCTCCCTGCTGCTGTGTGCACAGAGCACAGGGCAGCAGGGAGAGGGCGAGAGCCTATTCACCCTGATAGAGCTGTATTAGGGTAAATAGGATGAGAATATCCCAGGTTCTAGCCCCTAAGGGGGAAAATAGTTAATAAATAAACTGTAAAAAAAAAAAAAAAAAGTTAAAGTACACCAAAATATTAATTATAAATCACCCCCTTTCCCAATTTTACATATAAAATATATAAACAATACATAAATAAAATATTACATATCGCCACGTCTCAAAAGTCCAAACTATTAAAAAATCCACTTTTATGCGGTGAACGCCGTAAAAGAAAAAAAAAGAAAAAGAAAAAATGCACAATTCGCCATTTTCTTTTAGTCGCCTTGTCCCCACAAAAAAGTAGGATAGGACTGTTGTATTATGAGCCGGCGGTTTCATAAAATGTGGAATGCACGCGGATTTTTTTGGCGTTTTTATTTTTTTCGCGTGGTATCGAATGGTATCGAGTATCGCAATACTTTTTTATGGTATCGATACCGAATCAAAATTTTGGTACCGAAACAACTCTAAGAGAGAGTTGGAGCCTGATAGGGATACACTGCAGGAAGGCCTGGGTCCTGGCTCTAGACTGTCACACATGGGAGACAGAGGGACCCCCTCCCTCTAAACCACTTTGGTCAATAATGACTGTGGCATCCAAGGGGTTAAAAGGCCTGAGGCTTCTGCCATTCTGGGACGTTAAAGCACGAGCCTCATCTCTAGACGTGTGCAGTGCTCAGAATAGGCCATCATAAAAAGGATTCGGCCAAATCTAAGGCCCCTTGGCGGACATTAAGGTGTGCATTTATTAAAGCCTCATTCACACGTCAGTGTGTCACGGACATGTGCTGTATGTGTTATTGTGTGTATTCAGACATCAGTGTTTTAGCACGGTCCGTGGGTCATTGTTTTTAGCATGGATGCGTGTTCTATTTTGTCTGTGTTCACGAATGCATCACTGACAACCTCCTCAGATTCGAGAATGGACACAGATGTGTAAATGAGGCTTAAGACCGGCGTTTTGGATGCCGATCTTAATAAGTCCTATACCTGGCGGTGGATTTGCCAAAGTTATGAAGAGGCGCTGGCTTCTACATAACTTCAGCGGATCCGCCGCAGGTTCTAAATGTTCTAAATGTAAGTGCATTTCCTTGTCCACGCCACGCCCACTTTTTTAGACCTGGCATGAGCGGGGAGAAATCGCAGATTGTGGCACAAAGGACCTTTGCGCTGCAATCTGCGCTACAAATACGCCTAATTTAGGATTTCTGTTTAATAAACGAATGTCACAGTGAACCTGGAGGTTTAAGAGTTACAGTCTGTATATTGGTTAGCATGGTGTACCGGTTTGATGATACTGATGACCTATCCACCCCTGCCAATCGGCTGTTTGAAGAGGCTGCGGTGCTCATGAGAGCGCTGCATCCTCTTCAGTGTTTACCAGCACAGCTTGTACACTGTAATAGCAGTGCAGGGAAGTGGAAGCAGTAATTACCCTCTGCCATCGCTACAATGTAGACAGGTAAGCACTGAATTCGTATGAGCACCATAGCCTCTATAAAACAGCGGGGGTTCTGGGAGTTGTACACCACCAGTCTGATACTGATGACCTGTCCTGAGGGTAGGTCATCAATATCATGAAACTGGTGAATCTTTTATATGAAATTACCTATTGCTTAACCACTTGAAGACCACAGGTTTATACCCCCCTAGTGACCAGGCCCTTTTTTACAAATCCGCACTACACTACTTTCACCGTTTATTGCTCCGTCATGCAACTTACCACCCAAATGAATTTTACCTCCTTTTCTTCTCACTAATAGAGCTTTCATTTGGTGGTATTTCATTGTTGCTGACATTTTAACTTTTTTTGCTATTAATAAAAATTTAACAACATTTTTGCAAAAAAATGACATTTTTCACTTTCTGTTGTAAATTTTTTTAAAAACTACATTTCTATATAAATTTTTCTCTAAATGTATTGTTCTACATGTCTTTGATAAAAAAAGTCCAATAAGTGTATATTTATTGGTTTGGGTAAAAGTTATAGCGTTTACAAACTATGGTGCAAAAAGTGAATTTCGGCATTTTGAAGCAGCTCTGACTTTCTGAGCACCTGTCATGTTTCTTCAGGTGCTAGAATGCCAGGAAAGTATAAATACCCCCCAAATGACATTTTAGATAGAAGACACCCCAAAGTATTCGCAGGGGGGCATGGTGAGTTCATGTATCATTTCATTTTTTTCACAAGTTAGCGGAAAATGACACTTTCTGAGGAAAAAAATATAATAATAAAGTTTCCATTTCTGCTAACTTCTGGCAAAAAAATAAAAATCTCATACGGGCTCATTATGCCCCTCAGTGAATACCTTGGGGTGTCTACTTTCCGAAATGGGGTCATTTGTGGGGTGTTTGTACTGTTCTGGCATTTTGGGCGGGCTAAATTGTGAGCAGCCATGTAAAGCTAAAGGTACTCATTGGTTTTAGGGCCCTTTGCGACCAGGCTGCAAAAGTGGCACTCATGGGTATCGCAGTACTCAGGAGAAGTAGGGCAATGTGTTTTGGGGTGTATTTTTACATATACCTACGTTGGGTGAGAGAAATATCTCTGTAAACTGACAACTTTGTATAAAAAATTTAAAAATTGTCGTTTACAGAGATATTTCTCACACACAGTATGGGTATATATAAAAATACACCCCAAAACACATTCCCTACTTCTCCTGAGTACGGCGATACCACATGTGTGCCACTTTTGCAGCCTGGTGCGCAAAGGGCCCTAAAACCAAAGAGTACCTTTAGGATTACTAGGGCATTTTTACGCATTTGGATTCCAGACTTCTTCTCACGCTTTAGGGCCCCTAAAATGCCAGGGCAGTATAAATACCCCACAAGTGACCCCATTTTAGAAAGAAGACACCCCAAGGTATTCCGTGATGGGTATGGTGAGTTCATGTAAAATTTTATTTTTTGTCACAAGTTAGTGGAATATGAGACTTTGTAAAAAACAAAATTAAAAAAAAATATATATCAATTTCCGCTAACTTGTGCCAAAAAATAAAAATTCTGTGAACTCGCCATGCCCCTCACCGAATACCTTGGGGTGTCTTCTTTCCAATACGGGGTCACATGTGGGGTATTTATACTCACCTGGCATTTTAGGGAACCTAAAGCGTGAGAATCCAAATGCGTAAAAATGGCCTGTCTTTTTTCCAAAACGGGGTGAAAATGGGTGTCTTCTTTCCAAAACGGGGTCACATGTGGGGTATTTATACTCACAGCGAATACCTTGGGGTGTCTTCTTTCCAAAATGGGGTCACATGTGGGGTATTTATACTGCCCTGGCATTTTAGGGGCCCTAAAGCGTGAGAAGAAAAATGCGTAAAAATGCCCTTCCTAAAGGTACTCATTGGAATTTGGGCCTTTGCGCATCTTGGCTGCAAAAGTGTCACTCATGTGGTATCGCCGTACTCAGGAGAAGTAGAGCGATGTGTTTTGGGTGTATTTTTACATATACCCATACTGGGTGAGAGAAATATCTCTGTAAATTGCCAACTTTGAATAAAAAATTTAAAAAGTTGTCGTTTACAGAGATATTTCTCTCACCCAGCATGGGTATATGTAAAAATACACCCCAAAACACATTGCCCTACTTCTCCTGAGTTCGGCGATACCACATGTGTGACACTTTTTGCAGCCAAGATGCGCAAAGGGGCCCTAAAACCAATGAGTACCTTTAGGATTTCACAGGGCATTTTTACGTATTTGGATTCTCACGCTTTAGGACTCCTAAAATGCCAGGGCAGTATAATACCCTACATGTGACCCATTGTGAAAGAAGACACCCCAAGGTAATCCGTGAGGGGCATGGCGAGTTCACATAAAAAAAAAATTTTGACACAAGTTAGCGGAAATTGATATATATATATATATTTTTATTTTTTTACAAAGTCTCATATTCCACTAACTTGTGACAAAAATAAAATTTTACATGAACTCGCCATACCCCTCACGGAATACCTTGGGGTGTCTTCTTTCTAAAATGGGGTCACATGTGAGGTGTTTGTACTGCTCTGGCATTTGAGGGTCTCCGCAATCATTACACGTATGGCCAGCATTAGGAGTTTCTGTGATTCTCCGTATATTGAGCATACGGGTAATGAGATTTTTTTTCCGTTCAGCCGCTGCGCTGAAAAAAAAAAAATGAACGGCACAGATTTTTTCATTCGCATCGGTCAATGTGGATGAAAAATCTCTGCCAAAATCAGTGACTGCGGTGCGGTGGGCGCTAGCTACCTAACAAGTAGCTAGCTAACTGGCGGTGATAAGGGACCCTTATGCCCCATTCACACGTCCGAAATTCTGTTTGCGGAACGGAATTGCGGACCCATTCATTTCTATGGGGACAGACTTTGTCCCGCTCGGATCCGGAATTACGGATCCGCGCTCCGGGTCTGCACTTCCGTTCCGCAAAAATATAGAACATGTCCTATTCTTGTCCGCACTGCGGACAAGAAAAGCATTTTCTATATAGTTCTGTGCGGATCTGCAAAATGCGGAAAGCGCATTGCCGGTGTCCGTATTTTTGCGGATCCGCAGATCCATGGATCCGCAAAACACATACGGACGCCTGAATGAGCCTGTAGGGGGTGATTAGTGACAGGGGGTGACAGGGGGTGATCAGGGGGTGACATGGGTGATCAGGGGTTAATCAGTGATGGGGGTGGGGGTGTGTGTGTAGTGATTGGTGCACTTTTCCTATTTTCCTCTGGTGGTCCCAAACAAAGGGACCACCAGACGAGCAGACATTAGGCATATCAGACGCTGTTTAAAAACAGCGCCTGATATGCGATTTAAATGCGGTTTTTCCGCATCTACAGCCTGCCAGCGCATGATCAGCGCTGGCAGGCTGTAGTTTCAGTTGTCCCGGCTCCGATCACATGAACGCGCGCGCGTTCATGTGAAATCTCAGGTCTCACGAGATGAAGCCGATAGGCGTGACTGAGACCTGAGAGAGCCGCCGCGCTGACGCCCATCGGTGTTAGCGTGGCGGCAAGAGGTTAAACCCTTAAGGACTCATTTCACCTTAAGGACCCGGCCATTTTTTGCAAATCTGACCAGTGTCACTTTATGTGGTGATAACTTTTAAACGCTTTTACTTATGCAGGCCATTCTGAGACAGTTTTTTTTCGTCACATATTGTACTTCATGACACTGGTAAAATGGAGTCAAAAAAGTACATTTTTATTTATAAAAAAATACCAAATTTAAAAATTTTTCCAAGTTTAAATGTCTTTAAATGTCTTTATTTCTATAATACATAGTAATCCCTCCAAAAATAGTTATTACTTTACATTCCCCATATGTCTACTTCATGTCTGGATCATTTTGGGAATGATATTTTATTTTTTGGGAATGTTACAAGGTTTAGACGTTTAGGAGCAAATTTTTAAGGACCAGTTCAGGTCTGAAGTCACTTTGTGGGGCTTATATAATAGAAACCACCCAAAAACGACCCCATTCTAGAAACTACACCCCTCAAGGTATTCAAAACTGATTTTACAAACTTTGTTAACCCTTTAGGTGTTCCACAAGAATTAATGGCAAATAGAGCAAAAATTTCACTTTTTGGGCAGATTTTCCATTTTAATAATTTTTTACCAGTTACAAAGCAAGGGTTAACAGCCAAACAAAACTCTATATTTATTGCCCTGATTCTGTAGTTTACAGAAACACCCCATATGAGATTGTTAACTGCTGTACAGGCACACGACAGGGCATAGAAGGAAAGGAATGCCATACTGTTTTTGGAAGGCAGATTTTGCTGGACTGTTTTTTTGACACCATGTCCCATTTGAAGACCCCCTGATGCACCCCTACAGTAGAAACTCCAAAAAAGTGACCCCATTTTAGAAACTACGGGATAAGCTGGCAGTTTTGTTAGTACTATTTTAGGGTACACATGATTTTTGGTTGCTCTATATTACACTTTGTTTTGGCACCGTTTTTATTTTTAGTTATTTACAACATTCATCTGACAGGTGCTATTTTTATAGAGCAGGGTATTACGGACGCGACAATACCTAATATATATACTTTTTATTATTTATGTAAGTTTTACACAATGATTTCATTTTTGAAACAAAAAAATCATGTTTTAGTGTCTCCATAGTCTGAGAGCCATAGTTTTTTCAGTTTTTGGCCGATTATCTTGGGTAGGGTATGATTTTTGTGGGATGAGATGATGGTTTGATTGGCACTATTTTGGGGTGCGTATGACTTTTTGATCGCTTGGTATTACACTTTTTGTGATGTAAGGTGACAAAAAATGGCTTTTTTTAAACCGTTTTTATTTTTATTTTTTTACAGTGTTCATCTGAGGGGTTAGGTCATGTGATATTTTTATAGAGCAGGTTATTATGGACGCGACAATACCTAATATATATACTTTTTTTTATTTATGTAAGTTTTACACAATGATTTCATTTTTGAAACAAAAAAAAATCATGTTTTAGTGTCTCCATAGTCTGAGAGCCATAGTTTTTTCAGTTTTTGGCCGATTATCTTGGGTAGGGTATGATTTTTGTGGGATGAGATGACGGTTTGATTGGCACTATTTTGGGATGCGTATGACTTTTTGATCGCTTAGTATTACACTTTTTGTGATGTAAGGTGACAAAAAAATTTTTATTTACTTAAGTTTTACACAATAACAGCTTTTTTAAAACAAAAAAAATGATGTTTTAGTGTCTCTATTTTCTGAGCCATAGTTTTTTTATTTTTTGGGCGATTGTCTTTGGTAGGGGCTCATTTTTTGCAGGATGAGGTGATGGTTACTGTTTTTGTGGGCATACGCATTTTGATCGCTTGCTGTATCACTTTTAGTGATGTAAGGTGACAAAAAATTGTTTATTAAGCACAGTTTTTATTTTTTACGGTGTTCATCTGAGGGGTTAGGTCATGTGATATGTTTATAGAGCCGGTCGATACGGACGTGGTGATACCCAATATGTCTACTTTTTTTCCCCCCTATTTTTTACCATTTTCTTTTTACTCTATTTGGGGAAAATGACGTTTTTGTTTTTTTCACTTGAAACTTTTAACTTTTTAGGGGGCGGACTTTATTTTTTCACTTTATTTTTTGTCCCACTTTGGGACTTCAACTTTTGGGGGTCTGATACCCTTTACAAGGGTCTCACAAGCTCTTCACCAGAAGGCAGCCCCAATGCTAAGGAAGGTATCGCACTGCCTTCCCTGCTATCGGTTCCCCATTACAGCAGCATCGGGACCTGATAGCCACCGCACCTGCCGCCCAATCACCAGGAAAAGCTGCAAACCGCAGGTCTGAATTGGACCCACCCGCACATTGTCCCAGGGTGCCTGCTGATTGATTTTAGCAGTCCCCCAGTTCCGATTACCGCCCGCCGGTGATAGTAAATACTAGGGCTGCACGATATGGGAATTTTGTGCGATTGCAATTAGGGCCCTAAAAATTGCGATAACGATATGCGATGCGATATTTTAAGGGAATTGAGCTAGAGGTCTATTTGATTGGATTTTACAGGTAAAAAGCACACACAGATGACTGATAATGTGAAATGTAGTTTTGCTGAACTCAAGAACTGAAATGCGCAGTGTTTTTCAAAATGAAATACATATTTGCATTACTGCAAAAGTACAAGATACAAAACTTGCCATTTTCTTAATAGCGCTGCACAGAACCGATAAATAAAATAGATTATAAGAACAAGTGTTCAATAAACGACTTTCCACCGGCCCCTCCTCCCTCCCCGCACTGTAACTGATGTATCGCTGGCCGCGCTGTGCAGCATAGTGGCCGGAGATACAGTGTCAGTGTCACGTAGAAAGTCAACCATCGCTTTATAAGACGCACTGCCATTCCCCCCCCCCCCACACTTTTGGGAGGAAAACAGTGTGTCTTATAAAGCGAAAAATACGGTAATATAATTGCAGCATTTTTGGGTCAGCAAATTGCGATTGCGATATGGCGATTAATTGCGATAACGATTGCTTTTGCGATATATTGTGCAGGCCTAGTAAATACTCATGACGTACCGGTACGTCATGAGTCCTCAAGAGGTTTAAGAGAATCTGTCACCATAAAATTCACTATTAAACCAGGCACAGTGCCTTGTAGGACTAGCTCAGCTGAATGTAATACTTTTCATTTAGTGATCCATTGCTTTATTCTGGGGGAATTACTTTGTCACTATGTGCACCTTTGCTCCTGCTGCTTCCTCTGCCAGACCCTCCCTCTCCAACCTGGCCCTTGAAAGGTGCTTTTCTATTATTATTTATTTCACCTTTTTTCTCACTATTGTAGGCATTTATTATTATTTAATAATAATTAATAGGGAACACATTATATATATTCTTTGCTGTCCCCATATACAGTTCAGTGATCTAATGGTGATCTAAGACAAGCATGCAGAGAGGAGGCCGATTCCATCTTCTCTGCACTTTTCCAATCTCTCAACACAGGAAAACCTTATGATGTCATCAGTGCAAACACTGAAGGTGGTATCAGCACATCTGCATCAGGAACATGGTGTTCAATATCTGCGCTGTTTGCAGGGTTTTTTTTTTTTCTGTTCGCTGCCACAGTACAGGATTGGGCTGTCAGTGTGATGGCAGGGCATGCAGAGCCTTCAAACGTACCATGTAAGTTAAGGGTTGCAGGCACTGGGACTATGCCGTAAGCTGCTATTTTACATGGACTGGTCTGAAAGAAGTTAACAGAAGCCGGGCCTGGTGTTGGCACACAGACCTGTTGCTGTTAGTTACAGCCATACCGAGCCTCCCCTTACAGCAGGACTCTCCCAATGATCAGGGATAGAGTGACTGTAAATATATGGCAGTTTTACAGACTGGCCCTCTGCATACTGCTGTATATTTACTAGACACTGTCGGTGATGGTTAAATCTGCATGTAAATAAATGGAAAGGCTCTGTGTACACAGCATTCGAGTCTTTCGAGCATATGTTCCCAGGGTATACCTCCCACCGGAGGCTGTACGTTGTCCTCTGGGGGCTTCAGAAGACGGAGGCGCAGTGTACTGAACTTTCCTATACAGCTGCAAAGGGTATGCAAATGCCGGAGGCAAAAAGGTGAGCAGAGCCCTATGGATACACTTTACATATATAAGATAGCTTTTACCGGGATATATGTTAAACACTTAGCTCAGAGACAACATGCACTCAGCGTAAATGCAATTCTCAGAAATTGTACTGCACTTTGTGGATTTTCCCGACAGCATCCCAAACATAACTGAATCTACAAAATGTATACAAAGGTGTTTAAGGGTGCTACTACCCTAAGCATCACAGCATTACCTGCACTGACTTTTCCAATAAAGCATTTTGGTTACTTCTGGTGTGGTCAGATAGCAGTAAATGCTGTGCCTGGTAGTAATAATTCATTCCAAGATCACACCATATGTTGGCTGCGGGCTGTAACTTCAGTGCTCGACCATAACACCTGTAAATAGGAAGGAACAGGGGGTGCCAACTGATTATTTTCATTCTCAATAAATTAAAGAAACCACAGATTTTACTCAGTTCAGTCCACATCTAAGGCCTCATGCACACGACTGTATTTCGTTTCCTTGTCCGTTCCGTTATTTTTTGGTGATTGAATGCAGACCCATTCATTTCAATGGGTCCGCAAAAAAATGCGGACAGCACACCATGTGCTGTCCGCATCAGTATGTCCGTTCCCTAGCCCCGCAAAAAAAATAGAGCATGTCCTATTTTTTTCTAGTTTGCGGACAAGGATAGGCATTTTCACATCGATCCGCAAAAATAACGGGTCCGCAAAAAACGGAACGTCATCCGTCTTTTTTGCAGATCCGCAATTTGAGGACCGCAAAACACATACGGTCGTGTGCATGTAGCCTAAGGTGTGTATATCCTTTGTATATACCAGACTTACCCACAGATCTTCTATGAACAGGATATACTTTGTCTGTTTGGCATATAACTCACCAGTATGTGAGTAACCAGAGCCTAACATCTATTAAAGGGGTATCCCATTAGAAAAAAATGATGTTGTAATGTGCTGAGGCTGCTGTTTACACACAGTACTCACCTCAGGGATCCCCCGTGCCGCTCCCATACCAACATTGCCCTGTCTTCCTTTACGCTCTGCTTCCTGGTCCAGTGATGATGTTCTGACTCAAGGGTATGTGACCGTTGCAGTAAATCAACAGCTGTATCAGGTCACTGCGGCGGAACATCATCGCTGGACCCGGAGGCAGAGAGTGACGGGAGCCTTGGCTCGTCAGAACAGGAGTAGCAGGGGAACTGTGATATGAGTACTGTTTTTTTACATTTAAGCACCAACTGCTAGAAATCAAGTCCATAATTCTTACCTTCCGCCAAGTTCCAATATCTCAGATTTATTCAGTAGCTTCTGACCTGTATTCTGTCCTACAAGAGCCCCCAGGACATTAACTCTGACTTTGGCAGGAGAGACCAGATGTAGGCAGGTGCAAGAATCTCCAAGAAGTTTCCACAGACATAAAAGGTCAGGACGCTGCTGAACAGCTCTGAAATATATAAAAGAAAAATAAGTTCTTATGCAAAATAAGCAATAAATCAAAATAAGCATAAATCACGTGCTACACATGGTTTTACATGTTTAACTGAATATGGCAAAATGACAAACACAAGAAGAGTAATCCTACGGTTGTCCAGAACAAAGGGAAAACTGTAATTTGTGAATTTCTGAGAAAATTTACTCTGCTTTAGTATGTCACATAGAACAGCAAATAACTTCAAGTCTTTGGTTCCAACCTTGTCAAAAATTCAAGGGCCTTTTCTATGAAATCTACAGCTTTGGCATCAAGGAAATCAGCAAGTGCACCCTTGGCAAGCATGAGCTGACATTCACCGAGACCTGCAAAACACAAAAGGCTGTGATTTTAAGGGGTTCTGCAGTTCTTTTAAACTAATGATCTATCCTCTGGATGGATCATCAGCATCTGATCGGCGGGGGTCCGACTCCCGGGACCCCTGCCAATCAGCTGTTTGTGAAGGCAGCGGCACTGGCAGTAGCGCTGCGGCCTTCTCGCTGTTTACCGCAGGCCCAGTGACGTCTCGACTAGTATCAATGGCCTGGACGCGGCTAAACTCTGTTCACTCAAATGAAGCTATGCCGCGCCCAGGCCAGTGATACAAGTCGTGACATCACTGGGCCTGCGGTAAACAGTGAGAAGGCCGCGGCACTACTGCCAGTGCCGCTGCCTTCTCAAACGGCTGATCGGCGGTGGTCCCGAGTTTCAGACCCCTGCCAATCTGATGCTGATGATCTAACTAGAGGATAGATCATCAGTTTAAAATCAGTTTAACCTTAGAGACGGCATGCTATACAAAGAAATAGTCCTTATATGAGGAAATAGTCTATTCACAGAAAAAAAAAACATATCATCTGCTCTCCTAAATTTAGAGGATAAAGAGTTTGGTGGTGAATACATCAACATACATATCTAAAACTATATGGCTACCTGGCCCTTGCACATTACGAGCCTTTTTTAATGCCACAGTGTAATGCTGTACAGCAAAGTGAATGAGATATGCCAAATGCACTTCATGCCTTTATACAGAGATCCTAAATGTGTTCATTCAGCTTTAATCAATGGCCACTGTACAAAAAAAAAAGCACCTTTATTGTCAGCCCTATTTCCTCATAGATAGCAAGGTTTTGTGAGCAGGACTGTCTGATTTTTTTCTCTACATGAACCCTCTGCTGCCGCTATAAAAATACAAATATACAATATAATTATTAATATGTTTTGACTGTAAGTCTGTGCAGGTCATTTGAAGAAATTAGGCTCCAACCACTGTAAGGGTATGACCACTTGGAGAGGTCATGTCGCGGTTCTGACGCAGCCATGCCGCAATTGAGTATCACAGGGCTGTATGAGCTGCAGTGAGCTCTAATTAACTAATTAGGAACGCATTGTTCAGTCGGTCTGCATTGGTAATGTCTGCTCAGTGCAGCAGGTTCCGAATGGCCATTAACAATGCAGACCGACTCAACAGTGCAGTCCTAATTAGTTTCATGGGAAACTGTCACCAGGATCTTGGGAGTATTATCTGCAGTAACACATGAGTAGTATTACAGATAAAGAGTCCAGATTGCTATCTCCTATTCCTCCCCGCTGTCAGCACTTTAAGCTGTGCTGAAATAAACATGCACAGAAGTCCTCTCCATTATGTCAGTGCAGCACAGTAGTCTGGATTGTGTGTTTCAGTGCAGCTTTGAGCACTGACAGCAGGGTAATAGGGGCAAATAGGAAAAATACAGCAATCTGGACTTTTTATTTGCAGCACTACTCATATATTACTACAGATAATAGTCCAAGATTGTGGTGACAGACTCCCTTTAATTAGAGGTCACTGCATCTTGCACGGCTGCACGGAACTCAACGGCAGGACAGCCGTGACATGACCAAGCCATATGCTCATACTCTGAAGATATGAAATTAATCGGCACAGGATTATTAAACCTATTTAGATGGCACAGAAAGCAGGTGGGAATCCGTGTAAGAATCTGACAGCCAATGCAATGGTTATATTGATGGCTTGCACCGGGGCTCAGGTCAGTGGGTGCTTTAGTGAGGGTATACTCTTGCTGACGATGACCATTCTTTAATACCTATCCACAAAACAGATTAAAAAGGTGGCATTGCAGGGGATCTGACTGCTGGAACCCCCAGTGATCCCAAGAACAAGTCCCCTGTTTGACTGGAGCGGTAATAAGCATTCACTACTATGGGACTGGGGAAGCACTGTCTACATCAGTCCTATGGAAGTAAATGGAGAAATTCTGTTCTCAGGAATTCTGGGAGTCCCAGCAGTTAGCCCCCAGCCACATTACAGTTATCACTTATCCTGAGTGATTAATGATGTTCATTGGATAAACCCTTTACGTGACTGTCTAATAAGATCTAGAGGAAACGCAACATCGGCCACTCATTACGTTGACCACTCACTCACAACACATAGAAATGATTGCTCACCCAGTATTACAATAATAATATCAGCACGGCAAATGCTTTAAAATAAGCGTTTCGAAACTCCACTCAGTTTTCTACATACATTTGCTCTTTAGGATAAATGCACATGTTCAGGATTTATGTGTGGACAATTTGCACTCAAATCCGCAGGCGGATTGTCCTCATCAACTGGTGCGGATTTGGAGCAGATTTTCCGCATACGGATTCAACTCTCCCCATTGAAATGAATGGAGAAAATCCGGTCAGGTAAAATAAAATTAATTAACATGCTGCGGATTCTAAAATTCGCACCGTAGGTTACAATCTGCATGGAAAAAATCTGCATCGTAAGCATGAGGATTTCAAATTCTCATAGAACACAATATACATAACCTACGGTGGGCATTTTCCGCCCGCAATCCTGATCGTGTGCATTTACCCTTTAATGTTTGGCATTAGTTGACGTTACCTTTGAGTGCTGGCACATATTCTCCGGACTTCTGTATTACATGCTGGTATTCAGTTACTGCTTCGGTATAGCTGCCCAGGATCTGTTTGATCGATGCAATTTTGTATGCGCTATAGATTGAGTCAGGATTCAGTTCGCTGGCTTTCATAAAGGATTTCAGTGCGGTAGAATAGCCCCCTCTACTCAGGTACGCTTCTCCTAAACACTCCCAGCAGTTGGGGTCCTTGGGATCGGCCCTCAGAGCAGCATGCAAGCTAAATCATTAAAGGAATAACCAATGTGTCAGCTAGATGGCTGAAAACAAATGGATTAGTTCAGTTCATAATGAAATTTCAGTAAGAATCAAAGGCCGAACTTTAAATGCCCGTGCACAGAGCAGTCAATGCGGCCCTTACCAGCAACCCATACCAAGTGCACGAATAAAGGGCAGAGTAAATATGGCTCTGTTAGAGGTCAGACTCCATCCAACACAACAGGACTAAGGAAATATCAGTATTTCAGACTTGTAGAGGTCAAGCCTGCTGGGAAGTCAGGGACTAAATGGAAACTGTGCACGCAATCAATAGCTCCCTGTAGTCCTGCTGTATCAAAGCCATCTGGTTTTAGAAATATGGACCTCCACAAAGAAATATGAAAGACATGCAGAAAATGTCAATTATAATTCAGTTTGTTAACTAGGCTTTCAAGGTGGTGGGTATCTTTAGGTATGAACCTTCTTGTACATGATCTAAAGTTTTGTAGTGAGGCATTAATGCAAAAAAATAAATATTAGAAAGTTTTCTTTTTTTTTTATAAACCCAACCATGACAGGGGGCGTTTTGGGCCTTCAAGACAAATATGTTCCCTGCTTAGTCAGAGTTAGCAAATATGTTCCCTGCTTAGTCAGAGTTAGCAAATATGTTCCCTGCTTAGTCAGAGTTAGCAAATATGCTCCCTGCAGAGTTAGCAGTCAGTCACATGACTCCTAAGGGTAGTTATCCGATATCTAAAATATCCCCCCCGAATGCCCGGGCTCCTTGTATGGATTATACTGACCTACTCCATGGCACCCGCGTTCCTCCG
Source organism: Bufotes viridis (assembly GCA_033119425.1). Classification (NCBI taxonomy): domain Eukaryota; kingdom Metazoa; phylum Chordata; class Amphibia; order Anura; family Bufonidae; genus Bufotes; species Bufotes viridis. The sequence continues at coordinate 96,673,078 of CM065589.1, forward strand.
GATCTCTGCACGGCCGCCACTGCATCTCCCCCGTCGCTCGGATTAAAACATCTGGGGATGGGGTTGCTACAGCCAATAGCAGGCTGCGATGGTGACCAGCCTCAGGTTTTACTGAATCTTTCCATATAAAACTATAGATCAGTCTGCTCAGCTCTTCCTGCTCTATAATATGCTGCCCACAGATTACACTGAATTGTCATGACGCAGCTTCTGTACATGGATGATAATCATTCCAGTACAATTTTGTTTTAGTAAATGCACAAATATGGATAGAGAAGGACTAGAACAAGCTAAAATTGGTGGAACTGGGGTTAACTGGCGGCACAGGTTACTAGGGAACATCTACATTCTTTTCTGTCCTCAAATACGATCACTGATATAATAGTAAAAGCCCATACATTACTGTTACTAGTTAAGGCTGTATTACACTGGCCAATATTTTGGCCGATGACCGCTAACGAGTGTTTGCACGAACACTTGTTAGTGATCGTCTTGCAGTGTAATATTGCCGCCGATTTAAGCATGCTTAAAAATCAGCATTTGCCGGCGGCAGATTGTGCCATCTAATAGCGATCTGCCGCCGGCAAACTACTAGGTAGTATGGGGACGAGCGATGGCACAGCAATGGCTCCTCCCCATGCTGAGGAGGAAATCATTGCATGTATTAGCAGTGGTCTCCTCTGCCAGCTAGCAAGCAGTTGCCGGGAGGGAACAATTACCTCCCAACAATCGCTTGCTGATCTGCCTGTCTAATACAGGATTTACCAGTCATCTGTGAGGACAGAGATGCAGAAAAGACATAGATTGTGTCTTCTCCACATGACTGCATCCCCCTCTGCACAGGGAATCCATGTGATGCCATAACTGATGTCATTAAACCACCAGAACGCAGAAGCAGTGCTGTTTTTAGGGCATTTTGAGTAACATTGAGAACTGATTATGTCTTGTCCATGTCATAGTACAGGATCAAGTTGTCACTGTGACAGCCTAAGGCTACATTCACACAGCCTTATCCGCTTTGTGATCTGCAAAATGCGGATACCAGCCATGCGCATCCTGCACTTTTCACAGGCCCCATTGATAAAATGCCTATTCTGGTCTGCATAACGGACAAGAATCGGACATGTTCAATAAGTTGTAGCACAGCTATCTGCTCTCTGCACTTTTTGTGGCCCCATAGGAATGAATGGGTCAGCATGCAATCTGCAAAAAATGCGGATCAGACATCTACCAGAAATATAGTTGTGTGAATGTAGCCTTATCCTGCTGATAGCACTGCATGCAGGGACTCACACTGCCATCAGATTCGGCATGTAAATTTCATGCTTTTCATCTCAGAATAAAGTCTGGCTCTCATAGACATCACTGCTTGCGACAACTGTGACATCATGGTACCTATTCTATTATAGCAAAAGACAAATTTATTTGGTTTTGGCAGAAGGCAGAATACAGGCCTAAGGGCTCGTTCACATCACCGTTTGTCTTTTCCGTTCTCCGGCTCCGTTCAGGAGCAGGAGAACGGAAAGGACGGATGCTGTACATAACTGACACCAACGGAGCCTAAAGACCCCATAGACTTTAATGGGGTCCGTTTGGTGTCGCTCAGAACATGATTTTGAGCGGACACAAAGTCCTGCATGCAGTACTTTCATGTCCGCTCAAAAATCATGTTCTGAGCGATACCAAACGGACTCCATTAAAGTCTATGGGGTCTTTAGGGTCCGTTGGTGTCAGTTAGGTGTCAGTTATGTACAGCATCCGTCCTTTCCGTTCTCCGGCTCCAAAAAGGCAAACGGTGATGTGAACGAAGCCTTAATGGGTTCTCCTGCCTTTAGTAAGTGATGGCCTATGTTTGAGATAGCCCATCGCTAACTGATTGGTGGGGTCTGACATCCCGCCAGTCAGCTATTCAGTAAAGCACCACCACTAAAACTACACAGTACAACTGACACTGGAGCAGAGAAAGCTCGGTGCTTAGAAGCTCAGGCGCCGATTTCCAGAGACAGAGCTACAATGAACCACTGATTGGCGGGGATGCGGTGTGTCAGATCCCTGACAATCAGCGAGTGACTTCCTATCCTGAAGATAGGCCATCACTTACTCAAGGTTGGAAACTCCTTTAAAGATGTTTTCCAACTTCTGCACTTTAAAAATTTCAACCTGACCCTTTATACCGTTAAAAAAAAAAAAAAAACATACTCACCTATATAGACCGGCTCTGTTCCAGGTCCAGCAGTGCAAACAGGAGCGCGACCAAAAGGTGACTGTCGTTTTTTCAACAGGTAGAGCAGGCTGAGCATCAATAATAACAAAATGCTAAAAGCTGGAACATCCCTGTAAACAGTCACTTCATTTCTATTACTTCTATGATAAAAGACAATTTTTTAAAACAATCTCATCCCATTTACAGAAGATTGGGAGAAGACTGACGCTTACTCAGACACGGCTTTGGAGTGCTGACCAACTCTTAGATAGAAGAGGCCTCTCCTAAGCCAAGCCCACTTTGCCGTTCCTGCGCTCGCTCTCTCGGTTACACTTGACAAAATGGCTAATGCCGTGTCCTAGAAAAGAAAGCAGAAGATGTAAGCAGCAAGCAATTCTTCTTTATATTACAGTGGCACATAATTCTGGGGGAAAGGGTTGGAAAAGATGGGTGGGTGCCATCATAAGTTTAAGTGCACCTAAACCTTTCCATATACTTTATTAATCTACTTATTGAAAATGCCATCAAATTAAGTTTATTGATTTTTTTTTAATGTTTTTCCAGTAAAATAGGCACCTGTGTAGCTATTAGAGCGGAGCGAGCGAGTGCAGGGCAGGAGCTCACATCATACATTGCCTGTGCTCTCTCTGCTAAAGCATGACATAGCCCATCAATGCCAGGCTTTAGGAAAGCAGCGCTGGACAGGCATGGATTTTCCTGCAGCTTTTTCAGCAAAAGCCCGAAGTGGAACCAGCAGGAATGAGAAGTAGAAGTCCTTCCTTTATATTTCCCATTCCTTTTGAATCCAATTCTGGCTTTGGCTAAAATACCTGAACCTACCTGTGAAGCAGACCAGACCTGTAAAGGGAAGATTACTTACCTGCTTCCCAGTGGCGGCTGTCCACTCCTTCTCCTCCAGGCTTGCGATGCTCCGCTGTGACAGGATCTTCTTGTGTCATGTGACCAAGGGGAGCAGGTCACTGCTGCGGCCAGCGATTGGCTGCGTTGATGTCAAACTGGATATTTACAGTGAGAGAGCCCAGCAAAGCATTGCAGGCCTGGAGAGGAAGGAGCAGAGAGCCAGCACAGGGAAGCAGGTAAGTGATATTCCCTATACAGGTCCGGCCAAGTGGGATGATTTGCCAAAAAAACTTCCGCTTCTTGTACAACCCCTTTAATTCAACTTGTTCAGGTCCATTTAAGGCCCAGAGTAATGAACAGCTACATTATATGTATACACATATTGCGGCGTGCAGCTTGGGGAAGCATCGATCTTTGTAAACGGCACTGTATTCAGATGGTGCTACATTACCATGTCGTTGAGCTCGACACTTAGATCCACCGCTTTGGCTCCTGACTCTCCATCATTGCCATCTAGGTCAAATGCTTTCTTATAGCACCCACGAGCCCTGGTCTTGTCACCAGCTACTTCTTGGTAGTAATGACCCAAGTAACAAAACACTTTTGGCATATAGGGATCCAGTTTGGCAGCCTGCATAACAGAAGAAAAATGAATAAGGAATACATAGGTAACATAAGATGGAAAAATCAGAGGGGTAGAGTTTAAAAATGATCTCACGGCTAATTTCAGAATATAAAAGTATAAGCATTTATACATGCAGTTGTCATAAAATCTTAGTCCAGTAATTTATGTATAAGTAGTTACATTCTATCATCGGGAAAGGGGATAAACGCTGGGACCCCTACCGATCACAAGAACAGGGCTCCTAAAGTGAATGGAGATGCTGATCAAACATGCGCTGTGCTACTCCACTGGTTCTCTATGGGACTGTCAAAGAAAGCAGAGAATACCACTGGGCTATTCCCACCAGTCACATAGAGAATGAAGGGAGGGGCACAGAGCATGTTCCATTCATTCATTATGGGGTACACAGACCCATTCTCGTGACTGGTGCGGACCCCCACAATCTAATAGTTATCCACTATCCTGTGGATAAGAGATAACCTGTTATATATGGTATATACAACGCTTGGAAAATCCCTTTAAAGCCTGGCTCTTGTGCAGCATTAAATTATGCATGTCCTGATGAAGGCTGGCACCACAAACATGTGCAACGGGCTGAAAAAACGCTGCAATGCTGAGGAGTTCATGTGTTACTATTAGGGATGAGCGAATTGACTTCGGATAAAACACCCGAGGTCGATTCGCATAAAACTTTGTTCTAATACTGTACAGTGCAGGAGCTCCGTACAGTATTAGAATGTATTGGCTCTGATGAGCCAAAGTTATTGCTTTGCGAAGTCTTGCGAGACTTCGGGTAATAACTTCATAAATTAATTTGTACTGTAAAAAACCATTTCCCAAATATGTCTATTATTTTTGTTGCTTTACACAGTAAATGCATTTTTGAACAGAATGAAATCTTGTTTTTGTGTTGCCATATTCTGACTGCCCTATTTTTTTATTTTTCTGTTTTAGGTAGGGTCTCATTTTTTGTGGGATGAGATGGCGGTTTGATTGGTACCATTTTGGGGTACATAACACTTTTTTATCGTTTGGTATTACACTTTTTGTGAGGCAAGGTTACAAAAACGCTGTTTTGGCATAGTTTTGTAAAAAAAATCTTTACAGCATTCACCTGAGGGGGCATCTCATGTGATATTTTTATAAAGCAGGTTGTTACGGACGTGACGATACCTAATATGTCTACCATTTTTATTTTATTATTTGTTTTATAGAGTAAATGCATTTTTGAACAGACTTACATGAAAGGCAGCCACGATGCCTGTGGATGGTATCAGGCTGCCTTCCCTGCAATCACAGCAGCGCGGGGACCCAATGAGGAAGGGGAGGAAGCTCCCTCCCTCCACACATTCCGCGGTCAGCACATGCCGGTGCACACAGCAGGGGTCCGTCTCCTGCAGCTGATCGGGCGGGCGCAGCTCCTGCACCCAATAGATCAGCGCGCCGTAGTACTACGGCGCTGGTCGGGAAGTCACTTCCCGCAGTGCCGTACTATTACGGCGCTGGTCGGGAAGGGGTTAAACACAAGGGGTTAATCCCTGCACCATCCCATACAATACAGTATAATCCCTGCACCATGCTGTGTAATATACAGTATAATCCCTGCACCATACAGTATAATCCCTGCACCATGCTGTGTAATATACAGTATAATCCCTGCACCATCCCGTACAATACAGTATAATCCCTGCACCATGCTGTGTAATATACAGTATAATCCCTGCACCATCCCGTACAATACAGTATAATCCCTGCACCATGCTGTGTAATATACAGTATAATCCCTGCACCATGCTGTGTAATATACAGTATAATCCCTGCACCATACAGTATAATCCCTGCACCATGCTGTGTAATATACAGTATAATCCTTGCACCATCCCATACAATACAGTATAATCCCTGCACCATGCTGTGTAATATACAGTATAATCCCTGCACCATGATGTGTAATATACAGTATAATCCCTACACCATGCTGTGTAATATACAATATAATCCGTGCACCATCCTGTACAATACAGTATAATCCCTGCACCATGCTGTGTAATATACAGTATAATCCCTGAACCATTCCGTACAATACAGTATAATCCCTGCACCATGCTATGTAATATACAGTATAATCCCTGCACCATCCTGTACAATACAGTATAATCCCTGCACCATGCTGTGTAATATACAGTATAATCCCTGCACCATCCCATACAATACAGTATAATCCCTGCACCATGCTGTGTAATATACAGTATAATCCCTGCACCATACAGTATAATCCCTGCACCATGCTGTGTAATATACAGTATAATCCCTGCACCATCCCATACAATACAGTATAATCCCTGCACCATGCTGTGTAATATACAGTATAATCCCTGCACCATCCCGTACAATACAGTATAATCCCTGCACCATGCTGTGTAATATACAGTGTAACCCCTGCACCATCCCGTACAATACAGTATAATCCCTGCACCATGCTGTGTAATATACAGTATAATCCCTGCACCATCCTGTACAATACAGCATAATCCATGCACCATGCTGTGTAATATACAGTATAATCCCTGCACCATCCCATACAATACAGTATAATCCCTGCACGGTGTCTGAACTATACTGTATATTGAACGGCATGGTGTATGGATTATAATGTATATTGTATAGCATTATGTAGGCATTACAGTATACTGTTTACAGCTTTGGCACTGCCTAACATGGCAGCGGCCGCTGGCCACACTCTTGGCCCAGAGGTGCCGACCCAAATGCCCCTGTGTAATATACAGTATAATCCCTGCACCATCCTGTACAATACAGTATAATCCCTGCACCATGCTGTGTAATATACAGTATAATCCCTGCACCATGCTGTGTAATATACAGTATAATCCCTGCACCATACAGTATAATCCCTGCACCATGCTGTGTAATATACAGTATAATCCCTGCACCATCCTGTACAATACAGTATAATCCCTGCACCATGCTGTGTAATATACAGTATAATCCCTGCACCATGCTGTGTAATATACAGTATAATCCCTACACAATGCTGTGTAATATACAGTATAATCCCTGCACCATCCTGTACAATACAGTATAATTCCTGCACCATGCTGTGTAATATACAGTATAATCCCTACACAATATACAGTATAATCCCTGCACCATGCTGTGTAATATACAGTATAATCCCTGCACCATCCTGTATAATACAGTATAATCCCTGCACCATGCTGTGTAATATACAGTATAATCCCTGCACCATCCTGTACAATACAGTATAATCCCTGCACCATGCTGTGTAATATACAGTATAATCCCTGCACCATACAGTATAATCCCTGCACCATGCTGTGTAATATACAGTATAATCCCTGCACCATCCCGTACAATACAGTATAATCCCTGCACCATGCTGTGTAATATACAGTATAATCCCTGCACCATCCCGTACAATACAGTATAATCCCTGCACCATGCTGTGTAATATACAGTGTAACCCCTGCACCATCCCGTACAATACAGTATAATCCCTGCACCATGCTGTGTAATATACAGTATAATCCCTGCACCATCCCGTACAATACAGCATAATCCATGCACCATGCTGTGTAATATACAGTATAATCCCTGCACCATCCCATACAATACAGTATAATCCCTGCACGGTGTCTGAACTATACTGTATATTGAACGGCATGGTGTATGGATTATAATGTATATTGTATAGCATTATGTAGGCATTACAGTATACTGTTTACAGCTTTGGCACTGCCTAACATGGCAGCGGCCGCTGGCCACACTCTTGGCCCAGAGGTGCCGACCCAAATGCCCCTATTATAATCTGCCATTGCATACACCTGAAGGTCTTGAGTGGAGGCATAAAGGAAGCTGCATGGCCGTGCGCCCGCGCACTTACAGGAAACACTGCACACAGGCACAGGAGCTGTGTCAACCAGGATGCACCATTGCATTAGGATCCATTCACATGTCCGCATGAATGAGTCTGAATCCGTTCCGCAATTCTGCAGAACGGGCGTGGACCCATTCATTTCAATGGGGCCGCAAAAGATGTGGACAGCACACCGAGTGCTGTCCGCATCAGTAGTTCCATTCCACGGCCCTGCAAAAAAGATAGAGCATGTCCTATTCTTTTCCGCAGCCACAGACAAAAATAGGCATTTCTATCATAGTGCCAGCCGGTGTCCGTGTTTTGCGGACCGCAAAACACTTGCGGATTTGTGAATGGACTCTTACACTGTGGTAAAAACACTGCAGCAGGGACATGAGAGTACTTCCAAATACCACACACAAAAACTTAAAACGAAATACAATTTATGGGTTAAACAAAGGTACCTTCAAAAACTGCGTAACTGCCTTTGTTTTATCTCGCTTGGTTTCTTCATTCATGCACCAATATGTTAAACCAAGGTAGAAATAGTAGTCTGCAACCTCTGGATTTTTCCCAATGGCAGTATGAAAACTAAAAAACAAAAAAAAAACATGCATCAAACATATTGGCGCAGCCTACATACGTGCAGGAATCATCACTATGGTGACATTCCAGACAATCTAGTAGAACTGCAGATACAAAGGGGGAAGTATGACATGCCCTGCACTTTTTTTTAATAAAAAGTCACACACAAAAATGTCACAAACCTCTCCAGTAGGGGGGTGGTGTACTAACTGGAGGAGCATTTCTAGACAAAAGTGTTAGATTTAAAGATGAACCATTATGGCACAAATTTGCCAGAAAGTACACTAATCCAGGTTCAGGAAAAACTGTCTTCAAATATTACTTTCATGATAAATTCCCCCCAAAGTCTTTCCAGTTAACTATACAATTTGGAAAAATAGATGTTTGTACTTACCGTAAAATCTATTTCTCTTCGTTCATTGGTGGACACTGGCTTGACCGTGGGTATAGATGCTGCCACTAGGAGGCAACACTAAGCACAAAAGTGTGAGCTCCTCCCTCCATCTATACCCTTCCTACAGGGACAAAGCTAAAACAGTTTATGCAAAAGCAAAACACGAAAACCAAACAATGTTCAAACCCAGAACCACGCAGTCACCTAACAAGAGAGAATGGGTGGGAGCCCCCAATGAATGGAAGAGAAACAGATTTTACGGTAAGTACAAAAATCTTGTTTTCTCATCCGTATCATTGGGGGACACAGGCTTAACCGTGGGACGTTACAGTCCCAGGGGTCGGCCATAATTGAAGAAGCCCTCCGGCCAATTAGAGAACCGCCGTCTGCAAAACTCTACGCCCCAGAGAAGCGTCTGAAGATGCAAAGGTGTGTACTCTGTAAAATTTGGAAAAGGTGTGCAAAGACGACCAGGTAGCCGCCCTGCAAACCTGGAGAACCGTAGCCCCATGTACTGAGAGGCCCTTACTGCCCGAGCAGAATGAGCAGTAACCCAGAAGGGCGGAGCCCGGTCACTAATGCGGTACGCTTCCACAATGGCCAAATGAATCCATCAGGAAATGGAAACTTTGGACGCAGCCAACCCTCGCCTCGGTCCCTCTGGAATGACGAATAGTGAATCCGTCGGAAAAAGGACTTCTGAGACAGATAGATGCAAACGGTGAGACTGTTCAGGACGATGAGACGGGGCAGGACAAGGAAGGGAGAATGATCTCTTCATTTAGATGGAATGCCGACATGACCGTTGGAAGGAAGGACTGGACAGGTCGAAGGACTACAAGAGGTCCTCCCGAAGGGGAAGACGCCAGGGTTCGTCGGTGAGGAGGGAGACTAGGGATGCGTCGGGGGCCACAAGAATGACGGGCAGAACTTCGGACCTGATTTTACGAAGAAGACGTGGAATGAGCGGAAGAGGAGAGAACACATAAGGAAACGTGAACTGCGGCCATGGGATCACAAGGGCGTCCGACGCCCGAGGATCCTTGGACCTCGCAACGAAGTACCTTGCGGTTGAAGTGAGAGGCCATGAGATCCATATCCAGCATATCCTGTGGATGCAGAGCCCATTCGCCGGGAACGAGTCTCTCTCGGCTGAGAAACTCGGCGATCCAGTTGTCAAAGCCGGGGATATGAACTGCCGACAGAACTGGGACATGGCTCTCCACCCAGGAGAGGATGAGCGCTGCTTCAGACAAGGCTGCGGGGCTCTGCGTGCCACCCTGGTGGTTTAGATATGCGACTGCTGTGGAGTTATCGGATTGAACCTGAACTGGATATCCCCAGAGACAGTCCGTCCAATGAACCAGAGAGAGACGAATCGCCCGCAAATCCAGAAAATTGATCAGAGGGGAGCGTTCCTCGCCGGACCAGGTGCCCTGGCCCGAAAATTGGCCAGAACCCCCCCCCCCCCCAGCCCCGGAGACTGGAGTCTGTCGTCAACACTATCCAGCGGAGGGGAAGGAAGGAGCGGTCCAATGTCAGCATCTGAGACATCAACTACCACCGAAGGTCTCGGCGCATCAGGGCAGGGAGACCAGCAGGGAAGCTTGGGAATGGTCTCAGATGGTCAGAACGTGCTGCTAAAGAGCCCTGGTATGGAACTGAGCATAGGGCACTGCTTTGAAGGAAAATACCATGTGGCCAAGCTGACGACGGAGAGTTTGTCCGGGGGCAAGAATATCTTGGCCCGATCGGTGTCGAACAGCATGCCCAAGAACATCAGCTGCCGAGATGGGTGAAGACATGACTCTGATAGGTTCAGAACTCACCCGAAGCGTTCCAGGGTGTCCTGGGCGATGCGTAGGCTGTCCGCCATTGCCCAAAATGACAGACTGTTGATCAGGATATTGTACGGAATCACCACTATCCCCCTGGCATGAAGCATAGCCATGACTGAGGACAGAATCTTGGTAAATACTCTGGGAGCTGTGGCAAGACCGAACAGGGGTCCACAAACTGGTAATAAAAAGGTCCCACTACGAACCGAACATATCTATGGTGACCGACGCAGATGGTAACATGGAGGTAGACGTCCTTGATGTCTATCGACGACAGGTACTCCCCCGGGTCCATGGATGCAATGACCAAACGCAGGGACTTCATCCGAAAGCGGTGGAGCCGAAGGAATCGGTTGAGGGTTTTGAGGTCTAGGATGGGACGGACTGTAACCTTTTACTTGGGGACTACAAAGAGACTGGAGTAGAATCTGCGAAAACTGTCTTGAGTCGGAAACGGAAAAATCACTCCCTGCCGCAGAAGGGTGGGTGAGAATAGCCTGAAAAAAGGAATGGGTGTCGAAGGGAGAGGTCAGGGGGAACGAGTGAAAAAACTGGGGCGGAGGTGGGGACCAGAGCTCCAGTTTGTAACCCTCCGAGATGACTTCTTGTACCCAGGAATCCGCGATGTGAGCTAGCCACACATGCTGGAACAGATGAAGACAACCTCCCACTCAACTGGGGGCGCCAGAGACCGCAGGTCATGCAAAGGAGGACTTGGGGGTATAGGGCTTGGAGACCTGCTGGCGAGGCTTGAAAGATGGCTTCCGCTTCTGCTCTGGGGCAGATTTGTCAGCTGGCCGCTTCAGGGTGGGGAAACTCCGAAAGGGCCGAAAAAGAGGTCTGCGCTTTTTAGACCTGTTGAAGCGCGTCCTGCTCTGCAGCAAATGGGTGCTTTTACCCCCTGTAGCATCAGAGATAATCCCATCCAGATGCTTGCCGAAAAGTCTGCTACCTGCAAAAGGGAGGGACGTCAAGGCCTGTTTAGAAGCATTATCCACCGCCCAGCAAGACAGCCACAGGGTACGGCGAATAGCCACCAAAAGGGCTGGAGAGCGGGCCAAAAGCCTGGCCGCGTCCAGAGAGGCCTCACAGATGTAAGAACTGGCGTGGGAAAGTTGCACTTCAATATCCGAAAGTTCCTCCGAGGAGTCAAGGCGACGCCCTGACGTAGCTTGTTTGTTCACTCGGTCATAGCCTTGCTAACCCATGTAGAGGCAAAAACCGGGCGCAAAAAATTCCAACTTCCTGGTCCCCACAGTCTGACTGGTCGGAAGGTGGCCACGTGGCCAAACGCCCCAGCATTTCCACAATGGCCCTGTTGGAATGGAAAATGTCCTGCACCAGAGGGGGGCGATTGGGACAGGGACAGAGCCACTTGGCGGTGGAGCATAGGGGATCCAACTGACCGGATGGGAATTTTGAACGACAAAAAGCACATGAAAAATGTCACATGGAAGTGACCGCCGGCTTTGAGGCCTGGGATCTGGGTACGGACATAGTGAGTACCTGTGGTGAAAGGTAGGAGAGCTAGTTAGACCCTGTAGGAAGTGGAGAAAGAGCTCACCTGTGTCCCTTACTGCAGCCTGTCCTGAAAAAAAAACTTGGTGTTAGAGTCCGCAGAGGTCCTCCTAAGCAGGTGATGGGTGAGGTAAGAGAAACAAGCACGAATAATTTGTGCCAGGAAGCCAGATGAAGGAGGGAGGAAGCGAGGAGAACTCATGCCCCGCCCCGCTAATGGAGTCGGCCCCCAGAAATAATGAAAAGGAGCGCTGGCGCACCAACCGATTCCCCTTAGAGGTCTTTCCCCCCTACCCCCTGTACTGCGGCGCTGCCACAAGGAGCCCTGGCTGAGTGGAGATGCCAGCAGGGTGTGAAGTACCCGCGGCGAGCGGATCAGAAGTAGGCCACAATAGAAGCCGGGGCCACTTGTAATTTAAAAGAAGAATAACGGAACTCCGCGAAAAATAGGTATGGGCGGGGGAGGAGGATGGACGGACAGGAAGGGGTGGTGGTGGATGGGTGTTGGGGGCCAGAAAGAAGCTTGGCAAGCACAGAGGGCTTCCCTTCACCCCCACCCTCACAAGAGAGCTTTAAATGCAGCTGTTAATTCTTTGCCGCCTGGGGGGACAAGGCTTCATGGGGGCCATCCACAGCAAGTAACCTGAGAAGGGGAGGGGGGAAGAAAAAGGGGGTTTGGAGCCAGGAATACTTACCCATCTGGCGTGTTTTGCCCCCCTGGTTCCAGCCGGGTCACCACCTTCGGTGTGCAACCCTTTGGGGAGGGCTGCTACACCGGAAACAGAGGGGACTTGTTGAGGGCGGCCGTGGTGACCCGAAGGCTGGCGGGATGCAGAGGCTTTAGGAACTTCTGGTCCTCCTTGTCTTCTGGAGACCAGGAAGGAGCAGCGGGCTTGGGGACCCCCTGGTCTCCCATCTTCTGGGTGGGAGTGCAGGCAGCTAGGACTGCCTGTAATCCTGCTAGAAGAAAAGAAAAAAAGAAAAATCAAAAAAGGAAAAAAAATCAGCAGGGAGGTCTGCCTCCTACAGACACTAAGCTAAAACTGTTTTAGCTTAGACCCTGTAGGAAGGGTATTGCTGGAGGGAGGAGCTTACACTTTTGTGGTTTGTGTCGCCTCCTAGTGGCAGTAGCTATACCCATGGTCAAGCTTGTGTCCCCTAATGATACGGATGAGAAAATTTGTTACTATATACGAACCTTGGAGGAAATTCAAAAGTTTCTCATTCACTTAATTATGTTAGATCTTATGCACAGGAGGATTCACTGCCCCCCCCCCCCTTTTTCTTTTCTTTATTCTATCTTCTCTTTTCGTTTAGTTTCCGCTCTTACTTTTTTATGTCATAATTGATACATATGCTTTGTCATCGTATAGATTATGTCTAGTGTGACATACTGAAATATTGCAGATGCTATATTTTATGTTCTCTTTAGTTGTTTTGCTGAATCAGCTTTTGTTAACTTTCATAATAATTAAATATAAGTAAAAAAAACAAAAAAAAATTATACAATTTGAAGTTTTATCCTGAGGGTAAGACCACATAGCACAGCCCTGTGGCGTTTGGGATGCGATCGTGCTGCAATCAAGAACGACGCAGCCAAACAGGCAGAACCGGGCCCTAATTAAGCTAATGAGACTGCACTGTTTAAGCTGGTCTGCATTGTTAATGACAGTGCGGTTTTGCAGGGGCCGTGTGGCCATTAACAATGCACATAGGCTAAACAGTGTAGTCTAATTAGTTTAATTAGGGCCCGGTGTGGCCCGTCTGGACGTGTGGTTCTTGATCGCAGCACAGCCGAATTCCAAAGGCCACACGACCGTGCCGTGTGGTTATACCCTTAGAGAAAGTGCAGTTGCTTGAGGTGCCAGGGCCACATTACCTTTTCTCAGCCTCTACATAGTTCTTTTGAGTGTAATGAAGCTGACCATCCAAAAAATGTGTTTCTGAAAGATCAGGATGCGTCTGGTGGAGTTCTCTACAAACCTGAACAAATATTGTAAATGAACAAATATGATACATGTTACAGATAGAAGCAGCAGCAAACATACACTAGCTTCAAATTTTTTCTCCATATTTATTTTAAAGAAAACCGCCCCCCTTTGAAACAAAAGATAAGATTGATGGTGTGCAAACCTATAAGTTTACAGATTTCTAAAATGATTTCCATGAAAAGAGATCTGTGAAGGTTCTCATTTATCCAGGTCATGGTATATCTGTAAAGAATAAATCAAGGCAACTGGACTTGCTGTAGATTTCTCGAAAAGTTTCACTCGTTCTTCCAACGAGCTTTCTCAGAATTGAGAAAGCTCGTTGGAAGAACGAGTGAAACTTTTCAAGAAATCTACAGCAAGTCCAGTTGCCTTGATTTATTCTTTCCATAAAAAGAGCTAGCAATGAAATAAGTGTGATTTTGTATTGTGAACTAATTGTCTAAGGTGCAAATATTTGTATTAGTTTTCACAAAGAAATTAACATTTTACAATAAAATCCCCACCACCCTATTTTCCAACATTTCTAGTATTACATATTTCTGGACACACAGATTGGTATAGAAACAAATAAAGCAATAATGCTAAAGACTAAAGTTTTTCATTTACTTTATCTGCTAGTGGCATGGACACATTTTCATAGGTTCCACTATAAACATCTAAACAGCCATAAGAATTCATTTTCACTCTAGGGAATCAAATTATCCCTTCGGGACATCATTGATTTGCAATTGCAAAAGGAATGGATCTTGATGAACTGCATTCCTCAGACAACCATTAAAAACCTCATCGATAGCATGCCATGGCATGTAAGTGTATGTATTTTTACGCATATTGTTCATACTCGATACTGATTCATTTTTTTTTTCATTTCTTATCATTTGCATATCCTCAACATGTCCATCAATCCTGTGATTTCCATAATTCCACAAAACTGTAATCAGTAAACTACCAGTCTATATATATATATATATATATATATCCACAGCTGTCGATTCAGGCTGCACACCAAAGTGAATGGCGGAGTGCCAGCGGCCCACACCCAGACTTCGGTGTTGCACACGGAACTTCGTAAAAAAGCCACGGCACATCCAATTGATGAAAAAGAAGTGTGATCTTTATTCACCCATCTAGCGACGTTTCGGTCCGCTTACTGGGACCCTTGTCAAGCCTTGACAAGGGTCCCAGTAAGCGGACCGAAACGTCGCTAGATGGGTGAATAAAGATCACACTTCTTTTTCATCAATTGGATGTGCCGTGGCTTTTTTACGAAGTTATATATATATATAAATAACTGATGAGGACACAAGCATACCTTAAATGCTTCTTCTAATGATCCCCTCTTTAGATATGCCTTCCCTTTCAGGGCAATAATAACTGGGTCATCATCTTTATTGGAAATCTATAAAAATGAAAAATATGTAACATTTTAGTTATGACTGACAAACTATTGACAATTATAGGAATCAACAGTAATTCTGTTTCAACAGGTTGTCCAGGAATTAATATTGATAACCTATCCACAGGAAAGATCATCAATATCAGATCAGCAGGGGCCCAACACCTGGGACCCCCGCCAGTCAGCTGTTAGAAAAGCTGCAGCCTCTTCATAGGCTGTATGACGTCACTGTACATTAGTCACATCATCTAGTGGCAGCTCAGCCCCAATACAATGTACGGCGCTGTACTTGGAAAGATGCGAGGAGCCGGCTGTGCTCACCCGAGATCTGGTAAGCATGGCGGTTCCCTGAAACAGCTGATCGGTGGGAGTACTCAGACACCGGTGTGATAGGGACGACATATCCTGAGGACAGGCCATCATTATTAATTCTTGGATAACCCCATACTCGAATTATCTGATGATGGAACAAACAGAAGTCATGGTTTCCATGTTGTGGGCTGATTAAAAGGGTTCTCTAGCCTCATGCTCATTTTTAAAGAGGTTGTCCGGGATCAAATTATTTTTTTTAAAAACGTTTACTCACATAGTCCATCTAAGTAAAGTTCCCGCCATATATTTTCAGTGATTTTCGCCACTTCTACATGGCTAAAAACAGTCCCCCACTCATTGTTTTTATTTTAGTTTATCTTCCAATCACTTCCGCTGCACTGCCCTGTGGGTCCTGGGGCAGCGCAGCCGCACATGACTACAGCTGTCTCTCTCCTTGGCCTAGAATCCGCCTCCTTATAAATATTCATGTTTCCCAACACCTCCACTGCCTCCTTGCATCAGCCCACTGCCTTCCCTTTATCTAGCAGTGGAGGCGGTTACTATGCTAATTAGCATACTTCCCTTGCCTCCTTCCTTGTGAACACGCCCTGCCCGGTGACATCACTGGACCGAAGGGGCATGGCTTAGCGCAGGAGGGGCGTGGTTTAGCATGATCTGTTAGCGCCGAGGTACG
Source organism: Bufotes viridis (assembly GCA_033119425.1). NCBI lineage: Eukaryota > Metazoa > Chordata > Amphibia > Anura > Bufonidae > Bufotes > Bufotes viridis. The sequence goes on from CM065589.1 coordinate 96,689,390, forward strand.
GCCCCTCCCAAGCGCTCTGCATAATGCGCAATGCTGATAGTGACGTCACCGGGCTCCCTGCCAGCCGGAAGAAGAGCTTTGCTGTGCAGAAGGGACCCGGTACGTCACTGAATGTGGAAAAATACTCGATTCCGGCTCAGCATTTCTATAACAAATATGGGGCATCAGAAAAGGCAGCTAGGATAGTCATGTAGGACATATTTATGTGTTGGGGAAACATTTAAAACAATGTCCCCAATCCCGGACAACCCCTTCAGTAGTCCCAGCATCCTGTTTTCCTGCTGAAAAAATTCTAACTCACCCCCCGCTGTTGTTCCAGCTCCCTTCAGTATTATTCTTGTGTCCATCCTGTAAACTTCCAGATGGACAGGGTCGCATGCACCCCTGCAGCCAATGACGGCACGTCACTGCTGGGTCACTTGGGGGCATTTCTCCGCTAAGAGCAGTTCCCCCCCTAAATGTTTACCAGCCAGGGACAGAAGATAATGGAATGAAGAAAGGAGGAGTAACGGTGCATCAGGGAAGTATAATTTGTAATGTAAAACCCTTTTAACTACCCCTGTTTGGTAATAGTAATTGCCTAGAGACATATTAATCAGAAGTGGTGGGGCACACGTAAAGTACTGCATAAGATGTATAAAACTCCTCCACAATACGCACAAATTGGGCAGTCTTTCCATACCTGGTCCAGAATTTTCAGTGTCTCCTGAGAGTGATCGATATCTGTACATTCCAGCAAAGCCTGTGCTTTCAATCCAAGAGCACGATCCTTCTGTTGAGTGTCTCCACGAGCGAAATCATCCTGAGATAGAACTTTGATGGCTGAAATATGGATAAGACAAATCATTGTTTAAAGTTTTAAAAATATAATAATATATATGTTCGATCTAAACAGTACTAAATGCTCCTCACCTTGTTCACACGATAAAGTGGCCTTTTCATTTTTGTGTATCTTCAGTTGAGCTTCTGCAAGAAAGTACCAGGCACTACTAGGACATGACTTCACCTGCTGGACCCCTAGAAAAGCAAAATGCAGTCTCATCAGTGTATGAATGCTTGCTTGCTCCTTTAGTTATGGCTGTCCACATCTTAAAGGGCATCTGCCAGAAGATTTGTACCTATTAAACTGTGGAAATTTAAAAAAAACTACTTGTCGAAGGACTAAAGCGGTGGCTCAATCTACTTGTCCTGATACAAAAAATAATTTAATAATAGAACTGTGACATGGAGGGGGAGAGATGTGACATGGAGGGGGAGAGATGTGACATGGAGGGGGAGAGATGTGACATGGAGGGGCGGAGATGTGACATGGAGGGGCGGAGATGTGACATGGAGGGGGAGAGATGTGACATGAAGGGGGAGAGATGTGACATGAAGGGGGAGAGATGTGACATGGAGGGGGAGAGATGTGACATGGAGGGGGAGAGATGTGACATGGAGGGGGAGAGATGTGAGATGGAGGGGGAGAGATGTGAGATGGAGGGGGAGAGATTTGACATGAAGGGGGAGAGATTTGACATGAAGGGGGAGAGATTTGACATGAAGGGGGAGAGATGTGACATGAAGGGGGAGAGATGTGACATGGAGGGGGGGAGATGTGACATGGAGGGGGAGTGATGTGACATGGAGGTGGAGAGATGTGAAATGGAGGTGGAGAGATGTGACATGGAGGGGGAGAGATTTGACATGAAGGGGGAGAGATTTGACATGGAGGAGGAGTGATGTGACATGGAGGGGGAGGGATGTGACATGGAGGGGGAGGGATGTGACATGGAGGGGGAGAGATGTGACATGGAGGGGGAGAGATGTGACATGGAGGGGAGAGATGTGACATGGAGGGGGAGATGTGACATGGAGGGGAGAGATGTGACATGGAGGGGGAGAGATGTGACATGGAGGGGGAGAGATGTGACATGGAGGGGGAGAGATGTGACATGGAGGGGGAGAGATGTGACATGGAGGGGGAGAGATGTAACATGGAGGTGGAGAGATGTAACATGGAGGTGGAGAGATTGGACATGGAGGGGGAGAGATGTGACATGGAGGTGGAGGGATGTGACATGGAGGGGGAGAGATGTGACATGGAGGTGGAGAGATGTAACATGGAGGTGGAGAGATGGGACATGGAGGTGGAGAGATGGGACATGGAGGGGGAGAGATTGGACATGGAGGGGGAGAAACGTTATATTGGCGGGAGAAATGTCACATTTCTCTCCCACCATGTCATATATCTCCCCCTATGTTACATCACTCCCCCCATGTCACATTTTTCTCCCCCATGTCACATTTCTCCCCCCCCCCATATCACATTTCTCCCCCTTAATGTCACCTCACTCACCCTCCATGTCACATCTCTCCCCCCCCCCACCATGTCCCATCTCTCCCCCCCACCATGTCCAATTTCTCACCAAACATGTCACATTTCACCACTCCCCCCCCCCCTATTAACACTTAAAAAATATGCAAATGAGCCTCTAGGAGCTCTCTGCAACTGCTGTAACATCTCTACTTTGAATGCCAGGGCCATATAGTGTGAGGCTACATGCATACCGTAAATTGCAGATCCGCAAAACACGGATACCAGCCGTGCGCGTTCCTATTTTGCGGACCACACATGGCTGGTGCAATATAGGACAAGAATAGGACATGCTCTATATTTTTGCGGGGCTGCGTAACGGTACTACGGATGTGCTATCCGCATCTTTTGCAGCCCCATTAAAATTAATGGGTCCGCACCTGTTCTTGTTTGTTTGTTTTTTACTTCCTCTGAAGGTACACATATCTGGCATAATTACTTTGAGGGGGTACATATCTGGCCACAGCTACTGTGAGGGGCACAATGTGGGCATTACTACTGTCAAAGGGCACAGTGTGGGAATTACTACTGAGGGGGCACAGTGCAGGCATTACTACTGTGAAAGGGGCACAGTGTGGGCAATACTACACAGGGGAAATAATTACTATGTGGGGACATTATGGGGACTGGGTGTGTATAGTTATGTTTTGGGTAGAGTTAGAGGGGTGGTCTAGTATGAAATAAATTTCTGCACATATTGTCCCTCTTTTCTTTTTTTTTTTTAAAGTTATGCTCCAGTTCTTGTATAATGCAATCTAATGTTTGTTGCTTAATCATCAGAAGACTAATAGGGCTGGGACACTGATGCCTTCCCAAAACCCGGCCTTTCCTGCTCATGTATTCTCTGCAGCCTGGCACTGCGCCTGCCCTCTGCAGTGTCTGTGTTTTCGTCTCACTCTCGCTTGGGAGTCAGCTCACATCATTCTGGCGAGCCGTCTTTGTACCGGAGCAGTCACGAACGACCCATTACTAGTGTCAAGGGGTTAATAGTTATGGGGGCCCTTCAATTTATACATTAAGGACATATCACACAAAGCACTGCTATAATTATTCACAGTAACAGATGCTGCTTTGAACACAAATAGAATGGCAGTAATGTAATGTGCTTACTCTTAGCTTTTACTATACATAATAACTGACACACTTGAAACATATGGCATTTTACCTTGGGAAAGGTTTTCTGCTGCCTTCTCATACTTTTTATCACGTAGAGCTTTGACTCCTATTCCAATGAGACCGGGACCACTGCGTGGCTCCATTTCAACAAGTTTATTATAACACTCGACAGCTTCTTCGCTGACGTCCCCTGAAATATAGCAACAACAATAGATTAACCTAGGATATGCCATCAATATCTGATTGAATGAGAGTTCAACTCATACATTTAAATCAAGTGATGGGAGGGAGCTTCTCTACCAGGCACAGACACAACTTGCCTGGTAATGAATCATGAGAAGCACCATAACCCCTACATTCAGAGGACTGACGTGCTGGAAGTCGGACCGCCACTGATTAGGGTTTGCTTGTTTTTTTAAATCTGTTTTTATTCATATAGAGGATAAAACATAATTCACATCTGTTCATATACATTTCAGGGGTGCAAAAACAAAAGTAGCAACTGCAAACTATTTACCACATTAGTCAGGACAAATCACCATTATAAATAGTGTGAAAATCGGAAACTAGAAAATACTTAAAGTCAAAAGGGCTATAAAATATCCAAATGTATATAAGTTTATTATTTATTTGTACATAAGTTTAAAAAAAAGCTGGTGCCACCAATCAGATGTTGACAACAGATATCAGTCCTGGAAACCCCCTCAAGGCCTTCTGATCTATTATCTGTACAATCTACTCATTTCCAAACAGGCCCGAAAAGGCCCCTAAACAAAAGAATGGGTGGGAGCTGTCCCCCCCCCATGAACCCCCCCCCCCCTAATGAACGGAAGAGAAACAGATTTTACGGTAAGTACAAAAATCTAGCGGTAAGTACAAAAATCTAGTTTTCTCATCCGTATCATTGGGGGACACAGGCTTAACCATGGGACGTTACAGAGCAGTCCCCAAGGGTGGGCACAACAAGCAACCCTCCGTCAATCAGAGAACCGCCTCCTGCAAAACTCTACGCCCCAGAGAAGTGTCAGCAGACGCAAAGGTGTGCACTCTATAAAACTTGGAAAAAGTATGCAAAGACGACCAGGTAGCCGCCTTGCACACCTGAAGGGCCGAAGCCCCATGATGCACCGCCCAAGAGACCCCCACTGCCAGAGCCGAATGAGCAGTCACCCGGAAGGGTGGGGCCTGGCCATTATCGCGGTACGCTTACACAATGGCCAAACGAAACCTTCGGGAAATGTTAGACTTAGACGCCGCCAGCCCTCGTCTCGGCCCCTCTGGAATAACAAACAGGGAATCCGCCCGCCGAAAGGTGCCATCCCGGACAGATAGACTCGAACGGCTCGTACCAAATGCAGGGTATGGAGCGACTGCTCCCAAGGATGTGACGGGTCCAAAGAAAATGAATGGAGAATAATCTCCTCATTTGGATGGAATGCTGACACCACGGTCGGCAGGAAGGACTGCACAGGGTGAAGGACCACCTTATCCTGATGGAGGATCAGAAAAGGCAACTGACATGAAAGAGCCGCGAGTTCCGACAACCTACGGATGGAAGTGATTGCCAGCAAAAATGCCACCTTCTTGGACAGGAAGCAAAGCGACACCTGCTGCAAAGTCTCAAACGGTGAAGAATGGAGAGCGTTGAGCAGTAGGTTAAGATCCCAAGGATCCAACGGAGGACGGAAAGGCGGAGCAGCATGCGCCACCCCCTGCAGAAAAGTCAGAACCGGCGAAAGTAAAGCCAAATTCCGCTGAAAAAGAACGGAGAGAGACGAAACTTGCCCTTTGAGGGAGCTGAGAGCCAGCCCCAAGTCCATGCCCGACTGCAGGAAAGCCAAGAGTCACGGCAAAGAGAACTGAACGGGAGGCAACTGATGCTGCTCGCACTAACTAAAGTAGGACTTCCAGGTCCGGTGGTAGATTCTGGAAGACGGCGGCTTCTTGGCCCGAATCATGGTCTGAACCACCGCATCCGAAAAACCCAGAGCCTTCAGCAGCTTTAACAGCCATGCCATTAAATGTAAAGGCCCTAAATTCATGTGGGAGATCGGCCCCTGTGAAAGAAGGTCCTCCTGAAGAGGAAGACGCCAGGATTTGTCGGCGAGAAGGGAGACTAGAGACGCGTGCCACATCTAGCGCGGCCAATCTGGGCCAAGAAAATGATGGGCAGTTCCCCGGACCTGATCTTCTAGAGGAGACGCCGAATGAGAGGAAGAGGCGGGAACATGTAAGGAAATGTGGACCGACTCCAGAGAATCACCAGCGCGTCGCACACCAGGGGTATGGGGTCCCTGGATGGCGAGACGAAGTCCTCGACCTTGTTGTTGAAGCGGAAGGCCATGAGATCAACATTCGGTCGAGCCCACCGCTCGCAGATGGCTTGAAAGACCTGCAGGTGAAGAGCCCACTCACCGGGATCGAGAGGATCCCGGCTGAGGAAGTCTGCGATCCAGTTGTCGATGCCAGGGATGTGAACTGCCGATAGTGCTGGAACATGTTTCTCCGCCCAAATGAAAATCAGCGCCGTCTCCGCCATGGCTGCTGAGCTCCAAATGCCGCCCTGGTGATTGAGCTACGCCACCGCCGTGGATTTGTCGGACTGAAGCTGAACCGGACGACCCCTGAGATGGTTGGCCCGATGTCGCAGAGACAGGTGAATTGCCCTCAAATCAAGAACATTGATTGGAAGGGAGCGTTCCTCGCTTGACCATACCCCTTGAACAAAGAAATTTTCCAACACTCCCCCAACCCCTGAGACTTGTGTAAGGTTGTTAACACCTTCCAACGGAGAGGAAAGAACGAGCGGCCCGACATCAACATTGGTGAGACCAACCAACATCTGAGGGCCCAGTGAACTGGGGCAGGGAGTTGCATGGGCCGATCCAGGGAGGCTGGGGAGCGGTCCCAGTTGAACAGAATGGCTCGCTAAAGCATTCTGGTACCGAATTCAGCATAGGGCACTGCTTTGAAAGCAGAGACCATGTGACCCAGAGCCCGCAAGCAGCGATGAATGGGAACCGGACCTGGCCGCAACAAGGGGAGAATCTGAAGACGGAGAGCGGATAGTTTCTCCAAGGCAAGAACATCTTGCCCTGAAATGTGTCGAGTACCATGCCCAGACAGACACCAAGCTGAAACTGATTTAGCGTAGTCCCTGTAGGAAGGATATAGCTAGAGGGAGGAGCTCACACCTTTGTGCTTAGTGTCCACCTCATAGCGGCAACAGCTATACCCTTGGTCAAGCCTGTGTCCCCCAATGATATGGATGAGAAACAATAATTTAGATGTCTGCATGCCAACAACGGGAACACTCAATGAACGAGTGTTTCGCTCGTTCATCGGGTGATCTGCTGCACCTTTACATGGGCAGATTTTAGGGAACGAGCGCTCACAGGAACCTTCGTTTACAAAAATGTGCCCGATGATCCACCTTAAGTGCTGGCCCGGTATGGCCAGAGTTAAGGAAAAGGTTGCGCTGTGGGAACTCTGCTGTTTCCTTAACTCTGCTGTTGGTAAGGAAGCGTTCATTCCTGAGAGTCGGCTGCTTGCTCAGTGGAGATGAAGCTCTGTATTTACGTGCAGCGATCACCTCCACAGTATGAGAATGAGGGATTACTCGTACAGCTGTATTGTTTCTGGGCAGCAGAAGTGCCTGCACGAACAACAGTTTAACCCAATGAATGAGGGTTTTGCTCTTTCATCGGGTGATCTGCTGCATCTTTACATAGACAGATTGTCACGAACATGCACTCATAGGAACGTTTGCTCCCGAAAATCTGTCTGATACCTATACATGTAAAACAACCTTTAGTGCTTTACCAGATTGTAAACATCCCACCAAAAGCAAATGTGGTAACTCTGTCTAAGCCAGGTAAATCTTCAGACTCACCAATTTCCATATAATACGCCAACTTTTTTCACCAAACCAAAAATGTATCCAACCCCTATATCTAAGTTGATATTCCGCCTAGCTCAATAAACAGCTATCATATTGCTCACATTGCTAGTGGAATAAATGGCAGCAGATGATTTTTATTTTTATGGTAGAGGTAGTTGGCCACTGTCAGACACCTTCTCTGCATTGGATGTTGAGATGGCGCTCCACTGGATCCATTTGGTTTTCTAAGGGAGGCCCTGCTTAAAAGGTCACAGAGACGTGTATAAATGCAATTGCTTACACATCAGGCTTTATGACATATTCACCATTGTGATGGAACCATTTGCAAAATATAGTACATTAGCAAAACCCCTTGCACTTCAGGAACCTACATCTCCGGGATGGAACTGCACATAGGGTAATTTGCAGATGATGACTGATAGCCGCTTACCAAGTTGTTATCCTCATTGCCTGCTGTCCAAGATATAATCAATATTTTTGGTGTAGAATCTTTTTTTTTTTCTAAAGTTAATATGTCAAAATCCCAGATTTTGAATCTTCGTCTCCCTCCCAGATTTGTTTCCCACTTCTCCAAGTCTTTTGATTTCAAGTGGGTTAAAGGTGCACTTACCTAATTGGGAAATAACCAATCCCTGATTCTAAGTTGACCACAATGATATAACCTTAATAAAAATTTTACAAAAACCCAATATAAAAATTCTAAAAATGATGATACTCCCTAAGATCCTTTATTTTTTTTATTTTTAGAAGTGTGCCAATTTGTGTCCCATTCTCCTGCATCATTTGTATTTGAAGTAGAGTTGTTTCGGTACCAAAATTTTGATTCGGTATCGATACCATAAAAAAGTATTGCGATACTCGATACCATTCGATACCACGCGGAAAAAATAAAAACGCCAAAAAAATCCGCGTGCATTCCACATTTTATGAAACCGCCAGCTCATAATGCAACAGTCCTATCCTACTTTTTTGTGGGGACAAGGCGACTAATAGAAAATGGCGAATCGTGCATTTTTATTTTTTTTTATTTTACGGCGTTCACCGCATAAAAGTGGATTTTTTAATAGTTTGGACTTTTGAGACGCTGCGATATGTAATATTTTATTTATGTATTGTTTATATATTTTATATGTAAAATTGGGAAAGGGGGTGATTTATAATTAATATTGTGGTGTACTTTGCTAACTTTTTTTTTTTTTTACAGTTTATTTATGAACTATTTCCCCCTTAGGGGCTAGAACCTGGGATATTCTCATCCTATTCCCCCTAATAGAGCTCTATCAGGGTGAATATGATCTCACCCTCTCCCTGCTGCCCTGTGCACACAGCAGCAGGGAGCAGACTATGGCAGCCAGGACTTCAGAAGCGTCCCGGTTACCATGGTAACCGATCGGAGCCCCAGTATTACACTGCTGGGGCTCCGATCACTGCCACTGCCACCAATGAGGAGGAGGTGAGGGGACCCTGTGGCCACTGCCACCAATGATTTTATTACTGGGGGGAAGGGGGGGGGATGGGGAGGCACGCACTGGCCACCAATACTGTATTTATTACTGGGGACAGGGGGGGCACACTGCCCACCAATGTTTTAATACGGGGCGGAGCACTGGCCAGCAATGCAGAGTACCTTTTCATGTATAAATGCAGGCAGAAGACACAGGCTGCCGGCACCTGCCTGTGAACGAGCGCTGCGATCAGAGGCTATTAACCCCTCAGGTGCCGCACCTGAGGGGTTAATTGCCGCAGATCGCAGTGCTGGGTCACAGGCAGGTGCCGGCAGCCTGTGTCTTCTGCCTGCATTTATATATGAAACGGTACTCGGCATTGCTGGCCAGTGCGCCCGCACCTCCTCCCGCCCCCGCACCGCCCCCCTCTCCCTCTATTGGTTGCAGCGGCAGCACAGGGGGAGGGAGAGACTGCCTTCTTCTCCCTGTGCTGCCGAGGAGAACATGGCCGCGCTGAGAGCGACGCAGCCACGCTCTCCTATACTGGGCTGTGCAGTAGCGCATCCCAGTATCGATAAAATACTTATCCTGGTATCGAGCTCAATACCAGAGAAAAGTATCGATTGGGTATCGAAAGTTCGATACCCGAAACAACCCTAATTTGAAGTAAAAATAGGCAAGGGTCAAGGCAGACATACTGTACCTACCTCTACCTCATGACGGACTCAATTATCCTTCTGTTTCAAACACTAGAGAGCGGCAACCTTCTCAGCTTAAAACTCTCTGGACCATGGACCTCTCTAAAAGTTGGATACACACTTAAAGGGAATCTGTCACCAGCATAGTAGCATAATTTTTTTTTCATGAATCCTTGTTTAATAAAGTACCTTATTTCCATAACTGTTGGTGGTTTTCTTCTTCGTCTTGTCATTTCTTGTAAAAACCGCATATTCAGATATGCAATTGAGGGTCTTAGGTGCCCAGAGGGGCGTTCCTCCTTTAGCAAGGAGCCCAGGAACGCCCCCCTGATGTGCCGTGCCCACCTAAAAGTAAAAAAAACGAACGCCTATAATCTGTAAAATCGCATCCCAGAGGCGAGGCTAAATACTCCGCCCCCCCCCCCTTGCCAGCTCCTCTCTGTGCGGCAAATATCCCCGCTCCGGCTCTCGCCTGCATCCCGAAATCTCGCGCAGTGCCAGCGATTGCCTGCGCGCTTCCTTCTCACTGAGGCAACATCACTCTGGAAAGCATCACTGGGCTCAGCGCATGCCCAGTGACGCTGTTGAGGCTGTTGCCCTTAGTATCCAGATGATCGCGCAGGCAATCGCCGGCACTGCGCCTGTGCGAGATTTCGGGATGCAGGCGAGAGCCGGAGTGGGGATATTTGCCGCACAGAGAGGAGCTGGTGGGGGGGTGGCGGAGTATTTAGCCTCGCCTCTGGGAGGCGATTTTACAGATGATAGGCGTTCGTTTTTTTAATTTTTTAGGCGGGCACAGCACATCAAGGGGTCGTTCCTGGGCTCCTTGCTAAAGGAGGAAGCCCCTCTGGGCTCCTACGACCTTCATTTGCATATCTGAATAAGCGGTTTTTACAAGAAATGACAAGACGAAAAAGAAAACCACCAACAGTTATGGAAATAAGGTACTTTATTAAACAAGGATTCATGAAAAAAAAATTATGCTACTATGCTGGTGACAGATTCCCTTTAAAACCATATCCTGCAGGCTCGAGAGAGTCAAATCCATCTGTTGACCACAGTGCTTTTTAGGACCCCCTATTCCCTTGCTTTTTACTCTGCAAGCAATTTGGCTCAAAAGCGCATATGCCCATATCAACCTGAATGATAAAAATTTTATGTTAAAAAAAAATAAAAATCTCATCCATTGTGACAAATACTATTTAATTAGCTAATTTACCTGATATCACATGGGCAGAATTACCTCTGGATGTACTGCTCACTGAAGGTTTATGACACACATTTAAATGTACCATACATATGTACTTGAATAAAAACATAAAAATCCATATTTTTAGCGCTTTGTCATTTTTGTGAACAAATAAATTGCAAACCTGATTAAAAAAATAAGTTGCATGATGCTGAGAAGAGGTATATCCTCCTATAATCTTGATCCACTTTACTATTATTGTGATTTTAGATCTCGGAATAAAATAAGGTCGACTGATTATCCTAGTGCAGCAGAGAAAACCCAAGCACTTCTGTGAATGGCTCTGTTTCTGGAAATTTTATTCCCTATGATGAGTTCTAAATAGATGGCAATCAGCAGGAAGCAGAGAGGGCAGATAATGATGTCCCTTTGTGGCAGTAATTACTAATAGTTCTAAAGAGCTCTACCCAGTACACCTTGTGCACCCTATTCTTCCTGGTAAGTGGAACATAATATGCACTTGCTTTCTATACTGTTACTCTACCATTTTTCATCTGAGGGCCGCACTAGACATGGCATAAATTTCGCGGGCCAGAACCAGGTAGCTTTGCCAGAAAGAAATGCAAACACTGTGAGGGGGCACGTGTGAGCATTACTAAAATACATAATACGTAGGCCTTCAAATTTGCGTTGGAGGCTGCGTTTGGAGCCTCTGTTGCAGATTCTGTCGAAAGACCAGACAAAAAAGCCTTGTATGCAGCACTTGTGTCCGGTAAAAAGACAGGATCCCGAACGGAAACTGAACGGATCCCATCATAGTCGGTGAAGTCTGTTCAGCTTCTTCCCTGTTGGGTGACAGGAGGAGGGGGGAGCAGGGTCACTAGTGGAGTGACAGAAGGAAGGGGGAAGCAGGGTCACTAGTGTGGTGACAGGAGGAGGGGGGAGCAGGGTCACTAGTGGGGTGACAGGAGGATGGGGGAGCAGGGTCACCGGGTACCAGTCACATGAGTCCGCGGCTCCTTAACTCTCCAGCGGCCCTGTCATGTTTCCCAAGGTCCTCGGGCAGCGAGCCCCGCTCTCCTAACAACAGCCACCATGGGAGCAGGCGCTTCTCCCTTCCAGCTCCCGCTGGCTTTCCCTGCTGCAGGGCAAGGTACCGCTCCGGCGCACGCTTATACCAACCAATAACAAAGCTCCTTGCTGTAAGGAGCATTGGTAATTTCAGGCAGAGGCAGCATTGCTGCACTGCCTGGGCCGTTCACAGTGCTCAATGCGCTGATGAATGTGGGGGAAAATTCAAAGGCGTATTGGTACACCTTAGACTTTTTCCAGGAAGTCGCACAGGCCACATGACACAGCTTCGCGGGCCAATTCTAACATCGGTTGGGCATCACTGCTCTATAGAAACCCATGGCTTTATAATTATTCCATTTTCATAGTGAAAAACATATGTGCCGCTGAATGATGAGGCCATAGCCACATAATAATTCTGCAAGTGGTTGTCCGAGTTATGAAAAATAAATATATAGCACTGTGAATTGATGGGCAGCAATATATAACTAAGCTAAGCAAGTTTTAGGAGAAAAAATCTATATTTCCTCATTTCCCTGGTTCTCTTCTGGCCCTTTGTTTACCTGCAGTAACAACAATCTCTGCCCCTCCCCCTGCTCTGCAAAAGGAGTGAATTTACCGTATTTTTTGCTTTATAAGATGCACCCCCCCCTCCAAAAAAAAAGTGTCATCCACAAATCCCCCCCATAACAGTCATCCACAGATATCCCCATAACAGTATTATCCACAGATCCCCCATAACAGTGTCATCCACAGATGTCCCTCTAACAGCGCCATCCCCAGATGCCCCCATAACAATGTGTCATCCACAGATCCCCCATAACAGTGCATCATCCACAGATCCCCCATAACAGTGCGTCATCCACAGATTCCCAATAACAGTGCGTCATCCACAGATCCCCCATAACAGTGTGTCATCCACAGATCCCCAATAACAGTGCGTCATCCACAGATTCCCCATAACAGTGCGTCATCCACAGATTCCCTATAACAGTGCGTCATCCACAGATTCCCCATAACAGTGCGTCATCCACAGATCCCCCATAACAGTGCATCATCCACAGATCCCCCATAATAGTGTCATCCACAGACCACACATAAAATGCCCATATTATCGGATGTTTGTGAGTATAATAAATTTCTATACTTATCCCTATGGTTTTACGCTATGGTGTTTTTTCGTCTGTAAAGGTGCTTATTGAAGGAACCAATCTGTGAAGTGTGAGGATATTAGGACGCTCAGACTTGTGACGCGGAGGTGGATGCTGTATAAACGCATCTATGGTGCTCTATTAAAGGTTCTTCTGTCAATGTTATGGGTGGAAGAAGAAGGATGGCTTTCCATTCAGATGCATTTTAACCTCCTAAAAATCACATTAAAATTGGGAAAACCTTCTCAAAAATCACTTTTTTAATTCTAGATTTTTAATCTGTGTCTCCAGTAAATCTGGTTTAGATATCATGTGAGCACCGGTCACTGCCAGGCCCGCTGCTCTATGGGCAGAGTAACTCATGTTACCAGTGCGCATGCGCGGGCCTAGCGGTGACCGGCGCTCGCATGATATTTTCACCAGACAAGGAGGATGAATAAGGAGAGGAGGGTGGGCCAAAGGAATCCAAGGGGAGCGGTTATGCCGGCACATCAGAGAGGGGCCTGGGCACTTGCGGCCATAACGCCGCCCCTGGGCATTTGCAGGCCCTAATTTACACGTCGTTATAAAGTCTTTTTTTCTGGATAAGAGAAAGACACAATACAGGTACTATTTTTATTTTTGGCAACTGTGCTAAATCGTGATATGAGCGGCGTAAAACACTCAAAGTAGCTGACAGACTCCCTCTAAAAGAGAGTTGTGTATGGTATTGGGACCATTCAAGTTATTGAAACTGATATGCAATACAATACTCTGCCTGTGGACAAGTTTGGCACTAATCTGGGAGACAAAAATGCACGTCTATTTCGACCATCATGGACAATTTCATTAAGAGGTGACTACGAAGGAACACAGTCTTTCTGTACCCCAAAATTGAAAAATTTTGAGGAGTCCTGAGAAACACTGTCAAACATACATCTTACTATATGAAGTGTTAAAAAGCAAATTAAGCAAAGGTTTCACTTGAACCACCAAGAATCAGAATACTTACCAGACCTGATGTAATGCAAGCCGAGTACTTCCAGGGGATAGCAGGAAGAAGGGTAGGTGGCAGCCATGCTATTACACATCTCCTTCAGTTTTGTCTCTTCATGTGGCAGCTGAGAATATAAAAGGCAAGCGAATGGAGACATGTTAACCACTTGAAGACCACAGGTTTATACCCCCCTAGTGACCAGGCCCTTTTAACAAATCCGCACTACACTACTTTCACCGTTTATTGCTCCGGTCATACAACTTACCACACAAATGAATTTTACCTCCTTTTCTTCTCACTAATAGAGCTTTCATTTAGTGGCATTTCATTGTTGCTGACATTTTTACTTTTTTTGCTATTAATAAAAATGTAACGACATTTTTGCAAAAAAAATGACATCCTTCACTTTCTGTTGTAAAATTTTTCAAAAAAAATTACATTTCTATATAAATTTTTTGCAAAATTTATTGTTCTACATGTCTTTGATAAAAAAAAATGCAATAAGTGTATATTTATTGGTTTGGGTAAAAGTTATAGCGTTTACAAACTATGGTGCAAAAAAGTGAATTTCGGCATTTTGAAGCAGCTCTGACTTTCTGAGCACCTGTCATGTTTCTTCAGGTGCTAGAATGTCAGGATAGTATAAATACCCCCCAAATCACACCATTTTAGAAAGAAGACACCCCAAAGTATTCGCGGAGGGGCATGGTGAGTTCATGTATCATTTCATTTTTTTTCACAAGTTAGCGGAAAATGACACTTTCTGAGGAAAAAAAAAATAATAATAAAGTTTCCATTTCTGCTAACTTCTGGCAAAAAAAAAAAAAAATCTCAGACGGACTCACTATGCCCCTCAGTGAATACTTTGGGGTGTCTAAAGGTACTCATTGGAATTAGGGCCCCTTTGCGCACCCAGGCTGCAAAAAAAAGTCACTCATGTGGTATCGCCGTACTCAGGAGAAGTAGGGCAATGTGTTTTGGGGTGTATTTTTATATATACCCATACTTTGTGTCAGAAATATCGCTGTAAATGACAACTTTTTAAAACAATTTATACAAAGTGTCAATTTACAGAGATATTTCTCTCACCCAGCATGGGTATATGTAAAAATACACCCTAAAACTCATTGCCCTACTTCTCCTGAGTACGGCGATACCACATGAGTGACACTTTTTTGCAGCCTGGGTGCGCAAAGGGGCCCAAATTCCAACGAGTACCTTTAGGTTTTACATGGCTGCTCACAATTTAGCCCCGCCCAAAACGCCAGAACAGTACAAACACCCCACAAATGACCCCATTTTGGAAAGACGCACGCGCGTTCATGCGAAATCTCGGGTCTCACGAGATGACGCCGATAGGCGTGACTGAGACCTGAGAGAGCCGCCGCGCTGACGCCCATCGGCATTAGCGTGGCGGCAAGTGGTTAAAGGGAGTCTTTCACCCCAAAATTGCAATATCTAACACTTACACCATTGTGTCCAATACAGCCCCCACATTAAAATGCATCCTACCATATTGTTGTCTGTTCCATAGGTCGTCCAAAAAACACTTTTATATCATATGCAAATTAGTGTGTGAAGGTGCCCAGGGGCACTGATTTCATAAGCAACCACTCCCCATTCACCCATTCGGCCCGCCCTTTGTCTAGATCTTCACCTCCTTCGTCCGTAGCCAAATCCCGCGCCTGCGCCGACGAACGGGAGGTCCGCGCCTGCGCACTGGTTTACCCATTACTGGCAGAAGCATCGGAGTATCCAGTGCGCAGGCGCCAGCCCGTACGTCACATTACAGCAAGCGCCGCATCAAAGGGCTGCATTTTAATGTGGGGGCTGTATTGGACACAATGGTGTAAGTGTTAGATATTGCAATTTTGGGGTGAAAGACTCCCTTTAAGGGTACTTTCACACTTGCGTTGAAGGATTCTGACGGATCCGTTAAATGTTTGAAAACTGATTTCATTTGCAAACGGATACGTTTGCAGATCCGTTTGACAATTTTATTGAAATAACATATCCGTCTTTCCATTGTCATCCGTAAAAACGGATCTGTTATTTATTATGCGTCAATTTTCAATGTCGGATCCGCCCTTAATACATTTCAATGGAAATTAATGGCGGATCCGTTTTTTCCGAAATGGTAAAACCTAGTTGGTAAAGTAGTCATACATTTATAGACTGTATAATAGAGGAACTGCATAACATACAGTTATAAGAAAAGATGTTGCATGACTCATATTTCATGGGGAATGCAAGTAGGCACTAAAACAGACATGTCAGGAGAGGTGACAGGTCCTCTTTTTAGTTAGTCCTGCAAATGGTCTGAAATAAAGGAATTCATACTCACCCCTTTTCTCCCCTGCTTCTTCCAGTGATGCCCTCTGCTCCTTCCCACTAGTGATTTTTCCCTGGATGCAGTGCTCAACTCTACAGCCAATCACCGGCCTCAACAGTGACGTCTCATATAGTACTGAGGCTAGTGAATCGCTGCACAGTGACCTGTGTGCACGGAACATCACTGCTGCAGCCAGGAAGATGGAGTCAGCAGTGGGGAAGATCAGGGTACTGAATGAGGCAGGGGGGGGGAACAGTGTAAATATCTCAGATTTAGTAATTTCAGGGCATTTACAGAGGTTTCTTGAGTTATTACTAAACTTGAACAAATCCTTCAACCCCTTCATGACAAAAGTTAATTAAAACCTTCAGAACTACAGCAATTTTCAAAGTTGCGGTATGCTTCAGATTAACCAAAAATAATTTTTTTGACTGTTTGGCACATCTAAAAGGACAATACAGACTTTCTATTAGTAGACTGTTTCAATAAATAACGGACAGGACCAAGACTGAGCACACACACAGGCCCACTGGAATATTAATCTCAGTATATATTTTCAATAATTGGATTAAAAAAAAAACACATTGAGGGCTCATTCAGACTACTGTATGAACGGGTCCGTTTCGCAATTTTGCGGAACTGGTGTGGACTAGGGATGAGCGAACTTGTGTTTCAAGTTTGGCGTACAAGGTTTGGGTTATCTAAAAATTCCGTTATGGATTCCGCTACCACGGACGATAAGTTATGGTCTGTGGTAGCGGAATCTATAACAGAGTTCTTAGATAACCCGAACCTTGTACGCCAAACTTGAAACACAAGTTCGTTCATCCCTAGTGTGGACCCATTATTTCAATGAGGCCACAAAAGTGTGCTGTCTGCATCCATAGGTCCGTTCCGCAGACAAGAATAGGCATTTCTATCATGGGGCCGGCCATGTACATTCCACAAAATGTGGAACACACGTGGCCGGTTTAAGCGCTTTGCAGATCCACAATTTGGGGACCGCAAAATACATACGGTCGTCTGAATGCACTCTGAGGGTCATTTAGTCCGTGTGCCACTAATTTTACTCCAAAAACGTAGGAGGCCATTTATAAACAGATATACCCTACTTTTTGGCATATATCTGTCGCAGATTGCAATGCAAAGGTTATTTGCATCACAATCTGCAACTTTTTCCTGCTCATGCCAGGTCTAAAAAAGGGGGTGTGGCATGGATATGCCGAAGACGCATCCACTTCAAGTTAAATGGGTATTAAGATTGGTGTCTAAAACAATGGCCATAATAAATGACCCCCTTAGTGTTTCTTTAAAGCTATATATATATATATATATATATATTTAAATAAAAAAACTGTTCTGAATTGATTCCGCTTTGCCCATTTCGTGCTGATAACAATGACCCCAAAGATGAAGGATTGTTTATATGCGTAACCATGTTTTAGGGTCCTAAACAAATGGTGTTCATTTAAAGGGGTTGTCTGCTTTTAACTATTGATTATCTATCCTCAGGATGGGTCATTAACATCAGATGGGTGGGGGTCCGACTCCCAGCACCCCCGCTGCTCTACTGTTTGAAGAGAAGGAAAAACTCATACGAGCACTGCCTTCTCTGCTCTGTTTAACTGCTAGTCACAGAAATTGCAGTTTTGAGCAGGTGTTAATACAAATATGGCGTCCCTTTTCTCTTCTATGGCACAGGAATTGGACCCCCACCTATCTGATATTCATGACCTATCCTGAGGATAGGTCATCAATAGTAAAAAGCAGACAACCCCTTTAAATGTTGCTGACAAATGTAGACACCTCAGAGTAGAGTATTTGAAGGGTATAGGGAATAAGTCCTGAAACGTCACTATTCTGGACATTGTACAGTATATGTCGAAGCCTTCTTGAACACTGGCAACGTTTTACTGAGAAAAGTGGAGCCAATATTTATTCAGCTATTTGAGCTGATAATGGAGATACCCTATACCACCTTTTTTCGTGGAAATGAATTGAGTTCTTCTGCGGTGGCCAAGTGCTGAGTAATATATGTGAACCGGACTTATTACTGGTTAAATTCCAAAAACAACTATTGTCCTTTATTTGGAAAAACAGTATACACAGGGTAGCAGCCTCTATCATGTATTCTCTAAGAGATCATGGTGGAATGGGGGTGCCCAATCTCCGTCATTGTCACACTGCTATTCTAATAAAACAGATGAGATACGGGACGATAGGAACCGATGCTGTGAGTTGGCCATCAGTGGAAAGGGATATTAACAGGGGTAGAGAAACTAGCTCCTTGCTATGGGTCCTTGCACTGGACACTAAATTTCCCCTCCCCAGCACCTTACCGCTCAAGGCATCAGCACAAAGCTGGAAAACTATTCTACACACCTCCCAAACCTATGTGACAAGGAAAGAGATATTAGTTCCAATTGACATATTAGAACGTCTAATCCCAAGTCTATCTACGTCCTTTTGGAAAACTAGGGGAATTCGCACTATTAGGGATTTTTATGAGGGAGAAGAAATGAGACCCTTTTCCCAAATGCAAGCTTTATTTGCTATTCCTCCCATAAAACAATATGATTATATGTGAATCTCTCATGCCCTGCGTTCAGTTCCCCAGACTTAGATACAGCTACCAGCTCCCCTGTATGATTGCCTTTTCCATCCAAAAGGTGACTTACTGGTTCCTACTAGGTCTCTGGATCGACTGATATCCCACACGGCTCTCTTTCAAAAGAGGTCTCATATGATTAATTGGGAAAAGGGACCTCCTAAAATCTTACACAGACAAAGAGTGGCAAACAGCCATTTCCTATACTCTCAAAGCCACTGCCTCCTCCAATCTCCATGAATGTTACCTTAAACTTCTCACTAGATGGTACTATATCCCGGCTAGACTCCATCACTTTTTTCCAAACGTAGAAAACAAGTGCTGGAGATGTAAGAGGTCTCCCGCAAACTTACGACACATATTCTAGTCATGTCCCATAATACAGCCCTATTGGACTAGAATAGAAGAGATGATTCAGGGTGTAACTATACCAACACTATCACTCAAACCTGAATTGGCTCTTCTCTCTTTGAGCATAGACAAAATTCCATTCAGATTTAGAAAATAGTGTGTCACGTTTTAATGACTGCCAAACTGCTTATAGCGAAAAATTGGAAAAATCCTGTGCCCCTCCAGTAGAGGGTGTTTCAGACCTAGTGTCTACCCACTGCATTTACGAAAAAATAACGGCTCAATACAAGGGATTGTCCCCCTCATTTCAGAAATCCTGGTCCACGTGGTTAGAACGTTTTCCCATGCCTTCCATACAGACCTGTTAACCTAGTTCTGCATACAGTATACTGCCCTTATGTCAACTTACTGACTTAGTGTATGGCCTCTATTATTCTGTTCCTTTTGAATATAGGTGCTTTTGTTCAATGTTGTTTTATTGTTGATATCGGATAAACAGGTTTCTAAGCTTGGCAAGCTGACAGTCTCCCTTTTCCATGGAAACATATACATTGGCACCAGGTTGCCAGCAACTGAGCAGGTGCCCATATAAGTAATATGTTTTCTTTTTGATCTGCACTGTATATGGCTTGTCTTTGGTGGCTGCGTCCACCTATTGTCATCTGTTGTTATGCACAAACAAAAACTTTCAATAAAAATTTAATGTTAAAAAAAAGAAATTAAATTAATACTCCATGGATGAGTGGTAGATTTTAAAACACTCCTGCATGCACAGGCCAGGTTTTTCAGGGCAGGTTTTGCAGTGGTAAATGGTGTCTTTCCTTATCCCCCTTTTGGAACACACCCTGCATCGTTTTTGAGTCCTTCCCTTTCTTGCTGTCTGGGGGACTTGACCTGGAAAATGTTGCCCTGGTACAACACGGGCAGCATGACTTCCTGAAGTACTGGGACCCTCCCCGACCTGGCTTTGATAAAATGAGGGCCTTGATAATCACCTCTTGGAACTGAAGGAATGTTCCTGTGTGGCCTGCAGATTGAAATAGCACGTACGCATTGCACATTGCCATCTGTACAATGTGTACGGCCAGTTTTTTGTACCACAGTTTAGTTTTTTGTGTGGTACAGTACGGCTTCAGAAGTTGATCCCATGTGCCTGTTGTAATCAAGTATGCTAACTGGTTTGGGGACAGTGGTAGTGGTACTTCGTACAGCGACAGGGGATATGGCGTTAGGGTGAATGGTGGTCAGTACTTGTCCTTGTACTTAACCACCAGCATGTTCTCATGGAGGAGAGCCCTGCTTTCACCGATTCTCAGTGGTTGCCCTACCAGGGATCTAGGGAGGCCTCTCTGATTTTTGCGCACTGTGCCGCAAGCCACAGTACCTCTGGCAGTTAGGGACATGAAAAGGGGTATGCTAGTATAAAAGTTATCCCTATAGAGGTGGTAACCCTTATCCAGCAGTGGGTGCAGTAAGTCCCACACGATCTTCCCACTAACTCCTATGATGGGGGGGCATTCTGGGGGTTCAATCCGGGAATCTTTCCCTTCGTAAATGCGGAACTTGTGGGTGTACCCATGGCTACTCTCACAAAGTTTGTAAATCTTAATGCCATACCTTGCCCGTTTGCTAGGCAGGTACTGGTACTGGTTTGGGCCACCATTAAATTTAGAAAATCTTCAGAGATGATTTTGAAAAAATCTAGTCCAGTGAAGCCCGCACAGTCTATCTGTATTCCGGAGCTTCCCTCAAAATCTGGAATTAGGGGCTGACAATCGTCTGGGGGTGGGGTCCATAAGGGTTCACTCTGGGGGGCTGCCTCCGCTGCTACCCTAAGGTGTCTTCTTGAAGAGCCTCATCACTGGATGATGATGATGAGGGGGTAGAGGAATAGAGGAAAGTGGCATCCTCTTCTCCCTCACTGGCAGACTCAGTATCGGAGGTAAGCATGGCGTATGCCTCTTCAGCTGAGTATACTCGTTGGGACGGACAGGCCATTTTTATATTATTGGGGTGTGACGTGTGAAATGTGAAAACCTTTATTGTGAGGGGTGTGTATGTTGTGTTTTCACAAGTTAAGGGGTTTGTAATAAATTTGAAATACAGAGAAAGGGAATAGAAAAAAAAAGTAAAAAAAAAAAAAAATTACAGGTGCAGGATGCACGCACACACAAAGATGTGGCGCGTGCAAAAATCTACACTAACACTACCTAACTAAAATTGATTTCTATATATATGTATATGGAGATTTATATATAGATAGATAGATATTTGTAGGAAAAATGGCGGCACTGACCCAAAAATGTTCTGTGAGGGTGCACGTTCAATGGGGATAAGCTCTCTTACCCAAAATACATTCAGAAAAACTAACAGCACTCCAGATACTAAAAAATGATTTAGGTTTATTCACCCATGTGGAGCAACGTTTCAGCTCAACATTAGAGCCTTTCTCAAGCCTACAAATCTACACTAACACTACCTAACTAAAATTGATTTCTATATATATGTATATGGAGATTTATAGATAGATAGATAGATAGATAGATAGACAGACAGATAGATAGGAGATAGATAGATAGATAGATATAACTAACTACACAAAAAAATAACATCTGCACAGTAAACTGAGCAGACTGGTCAGAAAAATGTATGTTTCTGATCAGCGCTCAGCAGGTGCAGGACGCACGCACACCGATATCATCTGTGTGCAAAAATCTACACTAACACTAACTATAATGTATTTCTATATATATGGAGATTTATATATATCGGACGGGGGGAGCAGGGATAGGGACAGGGAATAGGGCTTGGGAAGGGGAGTGGATTAGGGATCTGGAACTTCTGCTGCTGCTGCAAAAAATAAAATAAAATCACTGCAGCAGATGTTCCAGATGTTCTTCTTCTTTTCACAGATAGTAGAAAGCTGTGGTGGTGCACCACAAGTCCCAGCAGGGCAGATTTACAGCACAGAGGGGCACGGGTCCATTCTGCATGCAGTCGCCAGCTAGAATGGCTGCATGCAGAGGGATTCTTCCTGTTCCCTCTGCTGCTGTAGCGCTGCCATTGGCTGGAGCATTGTTCCAGCCAATCGCAGCGCTGGCAGGGGACGACACTGCCTTACCTCAGGGGAGACAGGTGCTGACTAGTTCAGCTCCGGTCACCTCCACATGACCCCCCTCGCAGCTCCATGCTGCTTCTGGCGCTGCGATGTGCCGGTCTTCATTGACCAATCAATCGCAGCGCTAGGAGCTGCAGGGGGGCAGAAATACCTAGTGCTGCCCTTACCCGGCATTGATGCCTGTCGGTAATAGCAGCCATCGCACCCAGATTCCCCCGCGATCCCCTGCCAGAACCTGCCGGACCTTGTGCCGTACGTTTGGTCGTACCGTTAGGACTTCACTTAATCATATTCTGATGTTAGCACTTGAACCAGAGGCTGAGAATTACACTTATGAAGTAGCAACCCCAAGATCATGGGTGGGAATGGGGCCCATAAATACACAGCCGTTTTACAAACTGGAGCTCTGCAAACTTTTTAAACACCCGTACTACAACGTTTTGTCGCTGGTGTTTTTACGATGTCCTCGCCACTTGGGAGTGGTGGGGGCTGAGACATCCTCCCCAGCAAATTTACTAAGATTTATGCCTGGAAAAAGGCATAAAAAAGAAGTGAAAATTACTCCAGTCAGGGGCTGGCGTAGTTTTCACTCCAGGCACGGAATGCCAGAGGTGTGCCTAATTTAAAAATTAGGGGCTTCCTCCGGCAGGGCAGGGGCTATCAAAGACCTGCGTAAAAAGCTGGTCTCGTATAATCAAATTGTGGACTTTTTACCTTGGACAAGCAAAGAATGTACTGTTGACAAAGTTCTTTATGTTCTTCTGCTGGTATCTCCTCCAGACAGGAGAGGGCATTGGCAAATGCATTTAATAGCTGTAATGGAAGGAGAGTGGTTATTCATATTATAAAACCAAGATGAAAACCATGTACAGAGGTCTGCATTTAACATAATAATAATAAAAATTACAGTAAAATAGAAACGGGAGGAAAACAGAACATCCAGTCAAATAATAACCAATACTTATTAGTATACAGAAGCAGAAATGTAATTAGGATTCATGTGGATAAACACATTTAGATCTTAAAAGGAGTTGCGCATACTACTGTATCCCTGTCCGATCCGCATTTTTTGCGCATTGCACATGGACCCATTCAATTCTATGGGTCTGCAAAAAGAAACAGACAGCACACTAAGGATAGGTCATCAATATATGATCAGTGGGGGTCCGACACCTGGCACCCCCACGATCTGCTGTTTTCGGCAGTCACCAGTACCGGAAACTAAACAGTGCACGGAGCCAGAAGCAGAAGTCTCCATCCACCATGTAGAGGCACCGGTGTACTACAGCACAGATCCCTTTCAAGTGAATATCATTCTGCTTCTACTACAGCAACAATAGTTACAGATCGACACAAGTCTACTGTATTAAACAATGGCGACCACTTCCATAACTGCACACAATTTTTTTAATAAAGGGGTAGTAACAGGAGAAAATAAATATATATATATATATATATATATATATATGAAGGAATATTAAAGGGGTTGACCATAGAAGGTCACTGCTTTAATTTATAGGAGCTGTTAGCTGATACCATTATCATATTCTAGTGTAGACAATGCATCCCTATTGTCATATTTCTTATTTACAGCTTCTATGGCTTGACGGGCCCGGGTGATCCCTATACCAAAGAAGGGCACTAGTTCAATAAATGGCATACAACACCTAAAGGCTTCAAGCTATTCTGGGAAAAAACATTGATGTAAAGAGCTGCAATTTACCAACTGCTGGGTCTCAGTGTCTTGATGGTCTATCTCCTCTCCTAGTAGTTGGGTCATCTTTTTCCAGAGTTGGTAAAGTTCATCCTTTTTGATGTCTTCATCCTCCTTCATCTTGATCAGCTGTTGCCATGTACGTGCCGCCTGCCATGAGAAGTTATTGCAACACCGATGGGTCAAGACAGAGCCACAGTGAAGAAAGTTTGAATAATCTAGTTGTATTAGATACTTAGAAAGCTTCTCATCAGATTAGTAGGGACACTTTTGGAAATGTAAACCCATAACCAGGGTTGATCCGCTAACTGAAGGGGATGTCGCACTAAACAAAGGGCCATATCCTCCACTGTTTGCCAGGCACAGCACCATGCATTTGGTAATGGGTGTGACTGGCATTGTAGCTCAGTCCCACTAGAATATGTCTGAACTGCAGTGCCAAGAGCAGCCACCACCAAATATACCACGCTGTGCTACACACAAGACAGGCAGCACTTGCTGGTGCGCCGTGGTCCCTTCAGGCTGCCAACGGTCCAGAGTGCTAGGAGGCAGGATAGACATCAATATTACAGTCCCTGTAATTGTCTCAGAAAAACCCTTTCCTTATTTCTTGTTCTTTCATCTTCTTTCCTCTACTCTTTCCTAAAGGCTCATTCAGACGATTTTTGGCTGTCAAAGTCTAGAACGGACAGGTCAAATACTGAGCACAAAGTCAGTGGGCCAATCCACGTGCCTGATTTCCTTCAAGGGGCAGCAAACTGACACTACAGATACACAATCTGTTTTTCACTGATGGATGCTAGGAGATGATGGTGGACGGTGTTCAGTTTTTGATAGACGTAAAAAAACAGAAGACATACTGATGTTACACAGAACATAAATGGAATACGTTCGGAGACAAAACTGATTCAACACGGAAGGCCTCATGCACACGGCCGTTGTTTTAGGTCCGCGTCCCGCGGACCCATTCACTTAGATGGGGCCGCAGAAGATCCGGACAGCACTCCGTGTGCTGTCCGCATCAGTTGCTCCGTTCCGTGGCCCCGCAAAAAAATAGAGCATGTCCTATTCTTGTCCGTTTTGCGGAGAAGAATAGGCATTTCTACAATTGGCCGCGTTCCATTCCGCAAATTGTGGAATGGAACGTGGAGCAGCTTCAGTGTTTTGCGGACCCCAAAACACATACGGTCGTGTGCATGAGGCCGAAGGAAAGTGGTCAGTTTTTAGCAGACAGAACATGGATGAGTTTTACATGATTACATTTTACATTTTCTAACCAAATAGTTATAGCTATAGGGGAGACCAGATCTCTGCAATGTGCCATAGCCCACGTCTCATTCAATCTCATCAATACATTTCAACAAGACTATAAATAATCCTCAGAATAAGTATATAAGGTTACCTGTAGATAATTCTTCTCCTGTTGATACAGCTCTACCAACTTTTTACAAACTTCACACCACTTTTGCTTGTCAGAACTGGAAGAACAAGTAATGTGTTTATAAAGGGATTACAGAATGGAAATTGAACAACTAAGCATATGTAAGTATTTTTGCACAGTGACCCGTCTAAGGTGGTGATTGGCTGACTTGTCTTCTCCAGGCATTTCCTGTGTGTCAAGCTGAACCAGGAAGTGGAGCACAGCAGGAACCCAGTAAGTGTCTCAACAGCGGCATCGGGAGATCACTAAGGGTTGGTATTGCTTTTTCATTTTTTACACCATTCTAAATGCTTAAATAAAAAAACTTGTCCCACTGGACAACCCCTTTAAATAACATCTCTATTGTGTTACATGTGGTCTCAACCAGGTAGTATAGCAACACCACACGCACAGATAAGGCACTGAATGGCCTTCTCCTTTTACTCCTTGGTCTCTGAGGAAAAGGGTTGTGCTCCATCCCCTTCTGGAGACTGTACCATTGATAGTTTCTGGACATGCTATGTGTGCCATAAAGCACGCATAGCATGCTGCACCATCTATACAGCCAATACCTGAAGGGTATTCCTTCAAAATGCTCTCGGTCTCAGGGAAGCAGCAGAGGTCTCTTTGCTCAGGACAGGTCGCAGTTCAATCGCTGCCCAACTGACCTGGGCTTCTAATCAGAATATCAATTAGCTGGATTCTACATCGTCCTGAATTTTGTAGGCCAAAAGCCCAAAGTCTGATAGAGGATGGGCCTGACACCACGTGGATCGAAAATGTGCTTTTAATTTTCATATGGTAAGTATAGCAGTGATACAGTTTACATGTATTCATGTTTCTAGTGTTTGCATGTGTCTTTGCACATGGCAGTGTGCTGCTACTTGCAGTCCTCGTTTGCTTTTGCATTGCAACCATTGTAGAGTGCACTGGATGCCCTTTTCACAATTGCTTGAAGGTTCTGGCATTTGTTTTTTGAAGGGTGGAGAAACGGGACTTCCCTGCAGCTTCTGTACTGCATCACTAGCTTGTCAAGGAGGTAGTTCTATAGCAATGAATAGTGCTAATGATGGAGTCCCTCAACCTCAGACAGGTTCCAGGAAGAGCGGCAGTACTTCTTCCCCTCAGGAAATCAGGGAGTAAAGGCTGCACACAGCAATCTCCCCCTGCCACATGTAGAGTGTCCATTTACACCCTCCCTTCTATTCAGTCTTCCAGAGAAAACCTCTTATAAGGGCTCATGCAGTGTTTTGCGGTCCGCAAATTGCAGAGTGGCAAAACACGGATACCGGCCGTGTGTATTCCGCATTTTCAAAACGCCCGGCCCCTAATACACAGTCCTATCCGTGCCCGTAATGCAGACCACACAGAGTGCTGTCTGCATCTTTTGCAGCCCCATTGAAGTGAATGTGCCTGCATCTGGCCCCCCAAAAAATGCGGATCGGATGAGGACCTAAGATACGTTTGTGTGCATGAGCCCTAAAAAGAAGACCGCTTCTCAGGTACAAATAGCATCGCCAGAGAACACATTTTCCCTAAAAATGAGTGGACGCTGATTTAATGTATGGACAAGACAGGCTCTTCATTGGAGCTCATAGAAGGGAGTCCCAAATGGGGAGACTAGAGGACATATGGGCACGTGACAACCCCTTGAATTTCTGTAGAGTAATTCTGCCTAACCACACGTGCAACTCAGTCGCTAGTGAAGTGGGATGACATGTCCACCCATATTCAGCGGAAAACAGCACAAAGCACAAGACGTTCATTTGCTTTCATAAAAAGGATGAATATGGTCCCTGCCTTAATTGTCCTTTTATACTTAATGTCCTGGAGTTCGGCGGAGGGCTAATAATATGTATGCAGTCATCACCTCATACAGAGAAAGAAGGAACAGAACATAAGGAGAGAGCTTTTAAAATAATTACATAGGAAGATGACATAGGAAATAACTTCCTACGTGCTAATAGCGGTCAAACTGTCCTCACAACGGCTTCTGTAACTAAAAGTCAATTTACAAGCGGGTCACCATTATTAACCTCTTAAGGCCTGGGTTTCAGCCTTTAATGGCTTCTAAATTCTGGCAGCTGGACCTGTGGAGACAAGCATTCAGGCACGAACGTGGGGCTGATGTGCGCCGCCGCAGCCCATGACTGACTCCAAAGGGGGCGTGTCCCCCAAGCAGCACGTCTCTGGGTTCTTATGTTTTACTGCTCAAGCACAATAAAGACACTTTTCGATGGAACTGCGTGATGGCTTGTTTTTTCTGTAGTTTTTATTGTCACCATTTTGGGTTATATACAACTTTTTGATTACTTTTTTACTCTGTTATTTGGGAGGTGAGAAAAGCTAAATCAGCAGTTCTGGCGTCATTTTTATTGTTCTGTGTTAAATAAATTATATGTATTTCAGTGTATTGTAGCTGTTATAATATTACGTCTTTTTAGGTTGACCTATCACATCCGATATTCTTAAGGCCCCTTTACATGGACCAATTTAACAGGCGATTGTCGGGAGGGAAGCGTGCCTTCCTGACAAGCGCCTGCTCGTCAGTGGAAGAGACAGCTGCTATTATATGAAGCGCCATCGCTCGTCCCCATACAGACTCATTGCTGCCGGCTGGAAGATTTGCTGCAGGCAAACAACGATTTTTGTGACCACACGAACGATGTGATTACCCGATGAATGAACGTAATTAGACATCACAATCTGCCACCGGCAAATCCTGATCTTTCAGCATGCTGAAAGATCTGGATTGCCTGATGAATGATCGTGCAATCGGCGGCAGTATTACACTGCAAGATGATTGTTCATACAAATGCTCAATGGCAATTATTGGGCAGAAAGTCTGCCTGTCTAATACACCCTTAACTCTGTAAATAGGGGATGTGCTGCCGACAAACAATGAGAACAGGTTTGAACAAGCGACCATCCTGTGTGGGCAGCGTAACCAGGACTCCTACAGTGCCTCCTAGGAGTCCGGTCAGAGTTTACCCGGCTTTTTACTAAAGGCCCCTTTACGCTGTCTGATATTCGTGCTAATGAGTGTTCATACGTTTAAAGGTGCCGCCGATTACCATAGGAACAAGTGAAACACCTCTGGTAATAAGATTGTTGGTGCGGACAACTAAATCATGTAAACAGCCTCTTCTGCCAGCAAAAACTATTCTGTATGGGGATGAGTGTTGGCATTGACTATCGCTCCTCCACATAGTGTGCAGCATGTAAATGCAGCTTTCTTCTTCAATGACGAGCAGGCGATTGTCAGGAAGGAACGCTTCCTTTCCGACAATCGTCTGCTTCATCAGGCAATGTGAAGGGGCCTTTAGAAATACTTCCGCGTCACTAGACTACGAGATCTTTCATTATAGGACTGCTTCTTTGTAAATGTTCTCTTTACAAAGACATTTTGGAACATGTTTCAGTGCCACTGCCAGAAAGAAAACTGAACGATTCCAGTAATACTAAGGCTCTTATAACTAGATTAATAAAAACCTATAAGTACCACATAGCATACATACTTTCTAAAGCACGGAGCCCCTTTTGGCTTTTTCCCCTAACACTTTGTCATTACTGACCTGAAATGCAACAAACACTCATTCACGTCAATGAGGCTGTAGTGCGTTTTTCCATAGAGTGTGTGATTCGCTGTGCCACTATGTCAGTGAAAAGGAAAAAGGGCAGCAGACCCTTTGATCTCAGCTGCAGGTCCCTAAAGTTAGACTCCATTAATGTCAGGGTTGAGAACACCGCAAATCTTACAGGGATAGTCGGAGATGAGGACAATGAGGATGATGATTAGCTGTAGTAGTCACATGCTGTACTCCTGCACATCACCACTGCAGTCCGTAAACAAGCAGCGGCAAGAAGACAGGACTGGCGGCACAGAGAAGGACTCCAGAGAAATAAGGAAGTACATCATCATTTATTATTTTTACACCACCTGGAAGACTTGTTTGACATTTTTATTTATCTCAGACAATCCCTTTAAATAAAACAAGGCATACAAGTTATATACACTCTTATGAACTTACCTCTTGTAAAGTTCCAATAATTTTTGATACGCATTTGGCAAATCTTCCTTAAAATCCTTTTGGTTGACCTTCTCATACAGGTTTACCAACCCCTAAAAAAGTCCAATAAATACGGATTAAAACAATACACAAAAAGGTGACTTGAAATATGTACCTCTACTGTACGTGTTTATAAGATCTACCATGCTTGTGATTTCCAGAGTTATAAGATAGAATAACGTTTCCTCTTCCTAAGGGCCCATTCAGACGGCCGTAGTGCTTTGCGGATGTGCAAATTGCGGACCCGCAAAACACGGATGATGGCCATGTGCGTTCCGCAATTTACGGACCGCACATGGCCGCAACTATAATAGAAAATGCCTATTGTTGATTGCGGACAAGAATAGAACATGTTCTATCTTTTCTGCGGAGACGCGGAACGGAACCACAGATGCGGAGAGCACACAGTGTGCTGTCAGCATCTTTTACGGCCCCATTGAAATGAATGGGTCTGCACCCGTTCTGCAAAATTGCGGAACGGATGCAGACTCATTCATACGGCCGTCTGAATGAGCCCTAACTGTAATGAAACTACTGATGGTTCCATATAAATCACAGTAATCTTCACTTAAAAATAACTGTGATTACTGAATCTAAAGGGGTTGTTCAGAGGTAGAAAAACATGGTTGTATTCATCGATCTGATATTGATGACCCATCCTGAGGAGGGGTCATCAATATCTGTAGCCTGTACCACCCCTTTAATGCAATAGTGATAGATAAAGCTGTGGTTCACCTTGTGCCAAACCTCTTTGCACCCTCCCTACTAAGGACCTGAGTACTCACACACTGTTTTACCTGGGGTGTGCTGGCTGACAACTTCAAAAATTGTTGTTGTTTGGCAGTAAGTATCTAGCAAGCAGGCCAGGGGACAGAACTAAGATCCCAGCATACTACTTGTAGGATAACAGGCTGAACTGGATGTGCAGATGTCTTTTTTCCGACCTTATAAACTATGTTACCGATCCAGCATTGATATGAACTGCTGACAAGGGAACCTGTCAGGTTAAAAATGGTGTCTGAGTTGCAGGCAGCAGGTTATAGAGCAGAAGGAGCTGAGCAGATTGATACATAGTTTGATGGGAAAAGATTCAGTAAAACTTTGTATTTTATTCATTTATATCTCTGCTCATTCTGGGCTTTGAAGTCCAGGAGGCGGCCCTATCAGTGACTGACAGCTTTCTGTGTATACACAGTCATAGAGGGAAGACTGTCAGTCACTGATAGGACCGCCTCCTGGACTTCAAAGCCCAGAACGAGCAGGAATATTAATGTATACATGACAACTTTTACTGAATCTTTTACCACAAAACTATAGAACAATCTGCTCAGCTCCTCCTGCTCTACAACATGCTGCCTGAAGATTATTTAGCATTTTCATGGTGAAAGGTTCCCTTTAAAGACAAACTGTACTGAATATACCAAATCATTCCCAGAGAAATTACACTTACACAGAGTACTGCTGCCTCACCAACGGCTCTCTCTATGCAGCAATTATGCTCCTAATTTTCCTCTCTGATGACTTCAAGAATCATTAAAGTAGAAATGTCCATAAGATCTTCTGCCATGAATTTTCAAACTAATAATTAGCCTTTGATATCAGTAGCTCAAGTCAACAATAAAATGAAGTGAATGACTGCTTGTCAAATGGACTATCCAGAACATCCGATGTGATCATAAATAGCGTCACACAGAACCTAGGGTCCTTTGGCATAATGCATGGAACATGTTGCTCTGCAGGTGAAATATTATAGAGGAAGAGCTGCTGAGTGCCTTGAAATACTTAACAGAGTTCTACAAAATGACTCCGTATTTCCGTACTGTACTGACCTTTTAAATAAAGGCTAGGGACATATCTGGACTGTTGGTGTTTTATTTATTTTTTCGTTTGCCATCTAAATGCAAACCAAATCAACTTTCTAAATAATCTTTATTGAAAATGTCCTACCATTTTGTGGTAGAGTCTGTGTAACTCCTTCACATAGCTGTTACTCCTGAATTAGATCCAACAGCACATCTCTCCTAGCTGCTTTCAGCTCTCTCTGCTCTCCCCTTCCCTCTCTCAGTGTTAAAGCTGCAGGAGAACAGGGAGTATTGGGACACACACACACACACAAAGCAGTCGGAAGAAGGAGGGGGTATACATAAGAATAGGAATGAGTACAAACAGAAAGGAGAGAGCCTACAGCAGACAGTCGGGTGGGAGAGGAAGACTACATTCAGAGTACAGAGTACATCTCTTGCGGTCTATATAAGGAGAAAGCAGTCTAGGAATGAAGCTATGCTAACAAATCACAGATAGTGAAAGCAGCAGCATTCTGGACACACAGACATTACGTCCATCATGTATTACTGGGAAGGACACAACCACAGAGGAAAAGCCTGACACTAGAAGAATGTCGGAAACTGAACATTGGGGGCTCTGGAAACAAATGAAGGAGTGAATATACAAAAGTGAAATTTAGTGCAGATTTTTAGCTTAAAGGGGTTCTCCGGGAATTAAGAAAATGTAAATACTTAAATATTATGTTATAATAAATATATTCACAAATACCTTTCATTAGTTATAATGGCTCATTCTGTCTGGGGAGCAATCATCAGGAGAAACAAAATGGCCACCATCCCATTAGTTCACACAAATCCTGTCCTAATCACACAGCAGGACAAGTTACTTCACAACGCTGAGGTAAAGAGCTGCCTCCTCCTCTTCTCTGCTTGTCAGGGGTTATGATCCTGAATACAGGCGAATCTCTGTAGGAACGGAGTTCATGAGGAGACATGAAGTACATAGAGGAGGGTGAGGTGTGGCTAATGAGCAGTAGCACTTGAATGCAGTCTCCATTGCCACAGCCCCACATTACCAGAGTCTGTCCTGTCCGTCCTCTCTGTACTTTATGTCTCCTCATGAACTAAATTCCCCAGAGATTCAGTACGATAATCCCTGACAAGTAAAGCAGAGAGGAGGATGAGTCAGCTCTTTACCTCAGTGTTGTGAAGTAACTTGTCCTTCTGTGTGATTAGGACAGGTTTTGTGTGAACTAATGGGACGGCGGCCATTTTATTTGTCCTGATGATTGCTCCCCAATCAAAACGAGCCATTATAAATAATGAAAGGTATTTGAGAATATATTTATTATAAAGTAATATTTAAGTATACATTTTCTTTTTTCCCAGAGAACCCCTTTAAGGTAATCACTAACATAAGTAAAAATCATTTTCCATGTCAAAACTGTCCAAGGCCTTAAATATATCAGCCTGTGTCCCATTTTCCTGTATTCTGTCTGTGATTGTCCTCAGCAGCTCTTCCTCTGTGTCTGTAGGGCAGCATGTTCCAACCCATGGGACTGCTTTCAGATTCCCTCCATAACCAATCCCATACACTACCTGCCAGGCCAACAACTGTTCTGGTTCAATCTCTGTAGCCTTCTTGTAGGCAGCATGGGCCTGGTCTGGTTGCTCAAGCTCAGAAGCCGCCAATCCAATGAAAACCCAGGCATTGTAGTTATTTTTTTCCAGCTTCAGCACCGCCTATATATGGAAAAAAACAAAGTTAAAGCATAAACTGATTGTAATATCTGTGGAAATTTCCAAGAGCCTGACGCATTTTTAATAATGTGCCTGCTCCTAAAATCTGTCTAGAAAGTGACTTTCTACATTTTTTTTTCAATTTGGTTGACTTCATGGGAAATGACATAGCCTAAGATATGACTTTTTGCACCAAAACTGCACAAAAACTCTGTGTTAAAGGGAACCTGTCATCACTTTTGTGCTGCCCATAGTAATGGCAGAATAAAGTAGAGACAGGTGAGTTGATTTCAGCGGTCTGTCATTTATAAGTTAAAAGTAAGTGGTTGCCAAGAACCAACATCACAATCATTTCAGACCGGGTCTGGAAAAGAGTCCCGGCCACCTGAGAAGAGTCCTATTCATGAATTCCTGCTCTCCTGCCCACCTGCTGATGACTGACAGTCTTCTACCTAGTTTTCTCCCTTTCTCTCTAGGAGAGAACTGCCAACCATCAGCAGACGGGGGAGAGCAAGAGATTATGGATAACCAGGACTCTTCTCAGGGAGATCGGACTCTTTTCAAGGCCTGGGCTGCAATGATTATGATGCTGGTTCTCGGCAACCACTTACTTTTAGCTCATGAGTGACACAGCGCTGAAATCAGCATTTCTGTCACTATTTTATGCTGCCCTCAGTGAGATCAGCGAAAAGTTGCTGACAGGTTCCCTTTAAATTCTGTTTTAAACTAAACAAAAATGTCTATCCCTGCAGTAAACGTATCACACAGCCTGAGATAAATCTGTTGCAGGTCTTAACAGCTTACGGTTCCACCATCTACAGGTTTAGTAAGTCTGCCTCTCTGCGTTTTATAGCCAGGATTCTGTCAATGGTTCAGACTGGCGTACAAGAGGATCCACCGGTGGGCCCAGGTTCTGAATCTACAGGGGGCCCCCGAAGGTCCAGGACAAAAAACCCTTTGGAGATAATCGCCACTAGGGTTTATTTCTTTGAATCAGAACCTATTCGACCTCATTGATGATATAAGAGTTTGGCCTCAAATGTAATTTCCTCTGGTGGGCCCAAGGAACCCCACCGTAAAAGAGGTTGTATGACCTGCAAGGCAAACATAGGAAACATACAATCTGAAGAAAGATCCTTGAGCTTAAATGGGTTGTCCAATTTCAGGATAAAAAAGGACAACCCTCCAGATCAACTGCAATAAAGATTGAGTAAGTACTTACCTGACCAATCCGAGCTGTGGTTCTCCCGGCTGGACTCCATTTAAACAGCTGCGGTGGTAACCGTGTTTACAACACATGCAGATAGTTACTGGCCTCAGCGGTGCACCCAAAGAGGCCTGTGATTGGCTGCAGTGGTCACGTGCTGTCAAAGTGATGTCACCACTGCAGCCGGGTAAATATAGCCTGGCCGGGAGAACCTCAGCAGTGGTGCGGGATCTGTTAGGTAAGTACTTTAGTGCAGATTGATTCGGGGGGCTGTCCGGTTTAACAATGAAAATAGACAACCCTTTTAACAGCATCTCCTATAAGAACACCATTTCTATTTCTATTTACTCACAACTAATATCTGATAGTTACATCTTACAGCCTTATTGAGTCTCTCTTCATTGTAAATCATTCTTCATATGGGAAGATGTTTCCTTTTGCACTTGTATCGCTCCCAAGCTCCCACTATACACATGCACACTTGCTCCAGCTGAGCATACATGTGTTTTGAATGTGGAGATAACAGTATGCCACGTGAAGAAAAAGATTGGGCATATTGAAATCCTACAGCTCAATCTTTCTTCCTTCCCCACTCTACCGTTGTGGGAGAGTGTGAAAAACATCATACATTAAATGGTCAGTCACCTCCAAAAGCTGGGTTCAAACAGCATTAATCTAACGTGTACGGCCAACTTTACAGCTGTTTCATACAGAAAACTGCATGCAGTGTACAGCAAAATGTACATTTCTTCCAATATGTTTGGTGTGGACTCTGACTGGTTAAAACCTACCATTGGCGCAATAGCGGACACTATCGGGTGGTGCCAGCACAATGCCTCTCACCTTACAGTGCTTCAGAGCTTCTTTGTATTCCTTAGTCCGGATGGCATCCCTGGCACTCTTCAGTGCAGCCTTCACTTCTTTACTTGACATAGTGACTAAGAAGACACAGAGGAACAACAGTGATTTTTACTGACACTTGGCTGCAATTTACACCAAAAAAAGTGATCCGGTGCCTTTAGGACAACCTCTTGGAGAGACGCTGTGGGTCCAGCAGCTTTATGCTACGTCCCCATAGGACCTGATCAGCATCAAAATCCGACCTGTTGTGGATTTTGTGGCAGATCTGCTATGGAAATTATGGGTGAAATCCGCAGTGTACCGCAGGCTGTGGGTGACATATCCTAAAATCTGATCCTCGTTGCTGGTCCTGTAAACCATTGCAGGTTTGCCACACACCAATCTGCAGCGTATCCGTTCTTTAAGACCCCCATGTACAGATGCCCTACATTAGGGTGTTTCATTTTGTAATGGAAAAAAATAAAATGTCAAATTTTTGCAGACTTTTCTTACACCCCAAGTCTCAGTGATGTAGAAGATATATATGCCAAATTTCAAGATGATTGGATAATGGCAAAAAATACGATTTTTCAGTGTTAATTGGGAAAACTAGAAACCACAAACTTAAAATAATATTAAAACTAGACACTAAGAATAATAGGTAGTATGATAGGCAAAAAATGTGTTATATTAATCAACTTTGAACGTTGCAGTCCCTTCTTTTGTTAGCTTGGTGACAACTTTTCTGACGCTCGACTACCCTTAACAAGAATTTTTTTTGTTATTCGTCCCTGACCGACCAATGTGTGCAACCCCTACATATTATCCAATCTTCTTGAAATTTGGCATATATATCTTTTACATCACAGAGACTCGGGGCGTAAGCAAAGTCATATGAAAATTACATCTTTGGAAAAATGAAACACCCTACCCTACATGCATTGCAATGGGTGAAATCTGCAGCAATTGTGCAGAAAATCCGTATGAGGCCCCTTTCACATGGGCGAGTTTTCCGCGCGGGTGCAATGCGTGATGCGAACGCATTGCTCCCGCACTGAATCCTGACCTATTCATTTCAATGGGTCTGTGTACATGAGCGTTTTTTTTCACGCATCACTTGTGCGTTGCGTGAAAATCTCAGCATGTTCTATATTCTGCGTTTTTCACGCAGCTCTGGCCCCATAGAAGTGAATGAGGCTGCGTGAAAAACGCATTGCATCCGCAAGCTAGTGCGGATGCGTTTTTCACTGATGGTTGCTAGGAGATGTTGTTTGTGAACCTTCAGTTTTTATCATGCGCGTGAAAAACGCATCAAAACGCATTGCACCCGCGCGGAAAAAACTTAACAACTGGACGCAATCGCAGGCAAAACTGAATAGCTTTGCCTGTGAAATCGCACAGTTTTCACTGAACGCATCCGCAACGCATCCGGACACGCTCATGTGAAAGGGGCCTTAGGCTCCATTCACACATCCACAATTCTGTTCCGCATTTTGCGGAACGGAATTGCGGACCCATTCATTTCAATGGGGACAGACGATGTCCCGCCCCGGTCCACAATTGCGGATCCGCACTTCCGGGTCCGCAATCGCGTTCCCGAAAAATATAGAACATGTCCTATTCTTGTCTGCAATTGCAGACAAGAAAAGGCATTTTCTATGAGAGTGCCGGCGATGTGCGGTCTGCAAAATGCGGAACGCACATTGCCGGTGTCCGTGTTTTGCGGATCCGCAAAACACACATGGACGTGTGAATGTAGCCTAAGGGTGAGTTCACACTAGCGTTAGGGATTCCGTTATGGCTTTCCGTTATAGAAGTCTAAGGGAAAGCATAATGGATCCGTCTGGGTTCGAGAGATGGAATCTGATTCACTACCAGGGGGAACTACTCCAAGGGCCACTACTCCAGAACTGCTCCAGGGGCAACCTCTCCAGGGGCCACCGCTCCAGGGGGCAACTACCCCAGGGGGCAACTACTCCAGGGGCCACCGCTCCAGGGGCCACCGCTCCGGGGGCCACCGCTCCGGGGGCAACTACTCCAGGGGCCTGCATCAGACGTCAGTGTGAAAAATCATCTCATTTCTGCTCACACAAATCGGATGCTTTTCATTCTGTGTAGACGCCCATATGTCTGTTTCTTCTATCTACTCAGACCAGGGCTGCCAACCAGAATTTTTTATTTTTCCTGGACAACTTATCCCAAAATCACAGATAACCAACATTTTTTACAGACATATTAGAAAACCACGTGGAATGATATAGATTATAAGTACGGTAATCCATGTCTATAGCACAATATACTGATCAGAACTCATTACTGGGAGCTGTAAAATGATGATAATTACCACCAAAATAATCTAGTCAAGCGCCACCAGTCTCAAGAAAATCACGGACACATCTATTTTTTTTTTCATGGACAAAGGAAAAGAGTTGCCTATTTGTATGGACTGTCCCGAAATTTCTGGACGGTTGGCAGCCCTGACCCCAGACTGGCACTGGTTTATTTAGAAACTCTCTGGCTGGCACAGTTTTATGGGGCACTCAGGCTAGCATTGGTTTACTGAGGCACTTTCTGTCCGGCACTGGTTTATGAAGGATACCAGTTTATTCAAACACTCACAGGCTGGCACTGGTTTATGGGGGGGGGCTTGGGCTGGCACTTGTTTACTGAAGCACTCTCTGCCTGGCACTGCTTTATGGTGGGCACTCTCAGGTTGGCACTGGTTTACAAAGGATACCAGTTTATTACTTTATTGAGACACTCACAGGGGGACATACTAAAGGGAATGACAGAGTGGAATGCCCATAGAGAATAGTGGAAATGTAATATTTGAATTAGAGACAAAACCATTTGACATATCTAATAAATATTTAACAGACATACTCTCCAAACTCGGTGGGATTATTTAAAATTAAGATTAAGTGGGATTATCATTGGTTTCTATGAAATAACGAGAGTGAATGACACAATGGAATGCCCATAGACTATAATGGGAAGGAAAAAATGAGCTCATTTGCAGGTAAATCCGTGTTATGTAGGACATTAAAGGGGTTCTGCACTTTGTTTAAACTGGATAGATCATCAGCATCTGATCGGCAGGGGTCCGACACCCGGGACCCCCGCCGATCAGCTGTTTGAGAAGGCATCGACGCTCCTGGTTTGTTTACCGCGGGACCAGTGACGTCACGACTTGTATCAACTGGCCTGGGCGCGGCTAAACTCTGTTCACTTCAATGGAGCTTAGCCGCGCCCAGGTCAATTGATACAAGTCGTAATGTCACTGGGCCTGCGGTAAACAGTGAGAAGGCCGCGGCGATCCAGAAGCGACGCTGCCTTCTCAAACAGCTGATCGTCGGGGGTCCCGGATGTCGGACTCCTGCCGATCAGGTGCTGATGATCTATCCAGAGGACAGGTCATCAGTTTAAACAAAGTGCAGAACCCCTTTAGCCTTTACATTGTTATTGGTTTGTTTCCCCTTTTCTGTACTTTGCTACTTCATACACTCCCCTATGGCGCTGCCATAGTTTACCACGACGTTCTTTTTTGTCTCAGAGTGTCATGTTTTTCCTGCTTGGACAGAAATGTCGATGTTTATTTGTATACTTTTTATTTTGACCCCTGCCCACTTCCCATCCCTTCTTTCTTTTTGCCTCCCTCCTATTTTTGATTCCTGTTCTACAAAAAAAAAAAACTTTCAATAAAAGTTCTGTTGAATGCAAAAAAAATGAAAGAAGGTTATTTAGGAATAAAAAAAAAAAAAAGCTTATTTCTTCCAAAAACAGCACCAGCTGTCCTCAGGTTGTGGGTGGTATTCACTTGGCAGAGCTGCAATACCACACACAACCTGAGGACAGGTGCGGTGCAGTTTTTAGAAGAAAACTGTAGTTTTTCTAATCCTGGATAACCCCTTTAAATAAGAAAAGTTTTAAATAAAATAAGTATTTACACATTTTCTAAGATTTATGTAGTGAAATACTTAAACTACCTTCCTGGACGGCCCCCGCTGACGTCCAGGCAACATTTTTTTTTTTTCAAAATAACCCCCTGTTCGTGCGCTCCGGTCCCCGTTAGTTTTCACATGCGGGGGCTCCTTGTACTAGGTGGGGACTTGTCTTTTGCCTGGGGAGTGGTTTCCTTCTCCCTGGCTGCGAGCGCAGCCAATCATAGCACTCGGCTCGCAGCCAGGGAGAGGAAACCACTCCCCAGGCAAAAGACAAGTCTCCACCTAGTACAAGGAGCCCCCGCATGTGAAAACTAACGGGGACCGGAGCGCACGAACAGGGGGTTATTTTGAAAAAAAAAAAATGTTGCCTGGACGTCAGCGGGGGCCGTCCAGGAAGGTAGTGTAAGTA
The DNA here is from genome assembly GCA_033119425.1 of Bufotes viridis. Classification (NCBI taxonomy): domain Eukaryota; kingdom Metazoa; phylum Chordata; class Amphibia; order Anura; family Bufonidae; genus Bufotes; species Bufotes viridis. Next base: position 96,728,830 of record CM065589.1, read on the forward strand.
TTTCACTACATAAATCTTAGTGAAAGGTCCTCTTTAACCACCTCAGCCCCCCTAGCTTAAACACCCTTAATGACCAGGCCACTTTTTACAATTCCGCACTACACTAATTTCACCGTTTATTGCTCCGTCATGCAACTTACCACCGAAATGAATTTTACCTCCTTTTCTTCTCACTAATAGAGCTTTCATTTGGTGGTATTTCATTGCTGCTGACATTTTTACTTTTTTTGCTATTAATCAAAAATGACCGAAATTTTTGCAAAAAAATGACATTTTTCACTTTCTGTTGTAAAATTTAAAAAAAAAAAACTACATTTCTATATAAATTTTTCTCTAAATTTATTGTTCTACATATCTTTGATAAAAAAAAAGTCCAATAAGTGTATATTTATTGGTTTGGGTAAAAGTTATAGCGTTTACAAACTATGGTGCAAAAAAGTGAATTTCGGCATTTTGAAGCAGCTCTGACTTTCTGAGCACCTGTCATGTTTCTTCAGGTGCTAGAATGTCAGGAAAGTATAAATACCCCCAAATGACACCATTTTAGAAAGAAGACACCCCAAAGTATTCACGGAGGGGCTTGGTGAGTTTATGTATCATTTCATTTTTTTTCACAAGTTAGCGGAAAATGACACTTTCTGAGAAAAAAAAAAAAAAAAAGTTTCAATTTCTGCTAACTTCTGGCAAAAAAAAAAAGAAATCTCAGACGGACTCACTATGCCCCTCAGTGAATACCTCGGGGTGTCTACTTTCCGAAATGGGGTCATTTGTGGGGTGTGTTTACTGTTCTGGCATTTTGGGCGGGGCTAAATTGTGAGCCGCCATGTAAAACCTAAAGGTACTCGTTGGAATTTGGGCCCCTTGTGCACCTAGGCTGCAAAAAAGTCTCACTTATGTGGTATCGCCGTACTCAGGAGAAGTAGGGCAATGTGTTTTGGGGTGTATTTTTACATATACCCATGTTGGGTGAGAGAAATATCTCTGTAAATTGTCAACTTTGTATAAAAATTTTAAAAGTTGTCGTTTACAGAGATATTTTTCACACAAAGTATGGGTATATATAAAAATACACCCCAAAACACATTGCGCTACTTCTCCTGAGTACGGCGATACCACATGTGTGCCACTTTTTGCAGCCTGAGTGCAAAGGGCCCTAAAACCAATGAGTACCTTTAGGATTTCACAGGGCATTTTTACGCATTTGGATTCCAGACTTCTTCTCACGCTTTAGGGGCCCCTAAAATGCCAGAACAGTATAAATACCCCACATGTGACCCCATTTTGGAAAGAAGACACCCCAAGGTATTCTGTGAGGGGTATGGTGAGTTCATGTAAAATTTTGTTTTTGTCACAAGTTAGTGGAATATGAGACTTTGTAAAAAACAAAATAAAAAAAAAACAATTTCCGCTGACTTGTGCCAAAAATAAAAATTCTGTGGACTCACCATGCCCCTCACGGAATACCTTGGGGTGTCTTCTTCCAAAATGGGGTCACATGTGGGGTATTTATACTGCCCTGGCATTTTAGGGGCCCCTAAAGTGTGAGAATCAAATGGCCTGTGAAATCCTAAAGGTACTCATTGGTTTTAGGGCCCCTTGCGCATCTTGGCTGCAAAAAGTGTCACACATGTGGTATCGCCGTACTCAGGAGAAGTAGGGCAATGTGTTTTGGGGTGTATTTTACATATACCCATGCTGCATGTGAGAAATATCGCTGTAAACGACAACCTTTACATTTTTTATTCAAAGTTGTCAATTTACAGAGATATTTCTCTCACCCAGTATGGGTATATGTAAAAATACACTCTAAACACATCGCCCTACTTCTCTGAGTACGGCGATACCACATGAGTGACACTTTTTTGCAGCCAAGATGCGCAAAGGGGCCCAAATTCCAATGAGTACCTTTTAGGAGGGCATTTTTACGCATTTTTCTTCTCACGATTTAGGGCCCCTAAAATGCCAGGGCAGTATAAATACCCCACATGTAACCTCATTTTGGAAAGAAGACACCCCAAGGTATTCCATGAGGGGCATGGCGAGTTCATAGAAGATTTTTTTTTTGGCACAAGTTAGTGGAAATTGATTTTTTATTGTTTTTTTCTCACAAAGTCTCCCTTTCCGCTAACTTTTGACAAAAGTTAAATTTTCATGGACTCATTATGCCCCTCAGCGAATACCTTGGGGTGTCTTCTTTCCAAAATGGGGTCACATGTGGGGTATTTCTACTGCCCTGGCATTTTAGGGGCCCTAAGCGTGAGAAGAAAATGCGTAAAAATGCCCTCCTAAAAGGTACTCGTTGGAATTTGGGCCTTTGTGCATCTTGGCTGCAAAAAGTGTCACACATGTGGTATCGCCGTACTCAGGAGAAGTAGGGCGATGTGTTTTAGGGTGTATTTTTACATATACCCATGCTGCGTGTGAGAAATATCTCTGTAAATTGACAACTTTGAATAAAAAATTTAAAAAGTTGTCGTTTACAGCGATATTTCTCACACCCAGCATGGGTATATGTAAAATACACCCCAAAACTCATTGCCCTACTTCTCCTGAGTGCGGCGATACCACATGAGTGACACTTTTGCAGCCAAGATGCGCAAAGGGCCCTAAAACCAATGAGTACCTTTAGGATTTCACAGGACATTTTTACGCATTTGGATTCTCACGCTTTAGGACCCCTAAATTGCCAGGGCAGTATAAATACCCACATGTGACCCCATTGTGGAAGAAGACACCCCAAGGTATTCTGTGAGGGGTATGGCGAGTTCACAGAAAAAAAAATTTGGCACAAGTTAGCGGAAATTGTTTTTTTTTTTTTTTTTACAGTCTCATATTCCACTAACTTGTGACAAAAATAAAATTTTGCATGAACTCACCATACCCCTCACGGAATACCTTGGGGTGTCTTCTTTCTAAAATGGGGTCACTTGTGAGTTTTTGTACTGCCCTGGCATTTGAGGGTCTCCGTAATCATTACACGTATGGCCAGCATTAGGAGTTTCTGCGATTCTCCGTATATTGAGCATACGGGTAATGAGATTTTTTCCGTTCAGCCTCTGCGCTGAAAAAAAAAAATGAACGGCACAGATTTTTTCATTCGCATCGGTCAATGTGGATGAAAAAATCTCTGCCAAAATCAGTGACTGCGGTGCGGTGGGCTGGGCGCTAGCTACCTAACAAGTAGCTAGCTAACTGGCGGTGATAAGGGACCCTTATGCCCCATTCACACGTCCGAAATTCTGTTTGCGGAACGGAATTGCGGACCCATTCCTTTCTATGGGGACAGACTTTGTCCCGCTCGGATCCGGAATTACGGATCCGCGCTTCCGGGTCTGCACTTCCGTTCTGCAAAAATATAGAACATGCCCTATTCTTGTCCGCAATTGCGGACAAGAAAAAGCATTTTCTATATAGTTCTGGCAATGTGCGGATCTGCAAAATGCAGAAAGCACATTGCCGGTGTCCGTGTTTTGAGGATCTGCGGATCCGTGAATCCACGGATCCGTGAATCCACGGATCCGCAAAACACATATGGACATCTGAATGGAGCCTTACAAGGGGTGTGATCAATGACAGGGGGGTGATCAGAGGGTCTAGATGGGGTGATCAAGGGGTTAATAGGTGAGGGGGGTGGGGGGTTAGTGTAGTGTTTGGTGCAACTTTACTGTGTTACCTGGTCCTCTGGTGGTCGATCCCAGCAAAAGGGACCACCAGAGGACCAGGTAGCAGCTATATCAGACGCTGTTCATAAAACAGCGTCTGATATAGCAGTTTGATGCGATTTTATTCTCATCTACAGCCTGCCAGCGATGGATCATCGCTGGCAGGCTGTAGCCGAACTGCCGTGCCGCGCTTCTCTGTAGCGTCAACTCAGAGCTACAGGACCGCCCGCAGGACGCAATCCTGCGTTAGGCGGTCCTGTAGTAGTTAAATTTACAATGTGCTGCTCTACCCAGGGAACACTTGTGGTAAAGGTGAATGTCCTACATAACACAGATTTACCTGCAAATGAGCTCGTAGTTTACTGCCCATTATAGTCTATCAGCATTCCATTGGGTCATTCACTCTCAACATTCTGCAGAAAACAGTGATAATTCCACTTACAGTGCTTTCACATCAGCGTTATTGCTTTCCGTCCTAGAGTTCCGTCCTCGGGGCTCTAGGACGGAAAGACATTGATCAGGATAATCCCAATGCATCCTGAATGGAGAGAAATCCGTTCAGGATGCATCAGGATGTCTTCGGTTCAGTACCCAAACGTTTTTTAGCCAGAGAAAAATCTGTAGCTTGCTGCGGATTCGTCTCCGTCCAAAAATCCGGAGAACTTGCCATAACGCCGGATCCGGAATTTATGCCCATTGAAGTGCATTAATCCGGATTCGGAATTAAGCTAAACGTCGTTTCGACAATCGCCGGATCAGACGTTTAGCTCTGCGCATGCGCAGCAGCAGTTCCGATCGGGGCCCCAGTGTAAGCTGGGGCTCCGATCAGTTACCATGGCAGCCAGGACTTCAGTAGCGTCCTGGCTGCCATGGTAAGTACTCCGCAGCAGTGTACTTACCTGCGCTGTGGCCCCCGTCACAGTTCCGGGCGGCGCATTGATGTATGCGCCGCTAGGACCTGTGACATCATGAAGAAGCGCCCGGTGGCCGCAGCGCAGGTAAGTACACTGCTGCGGAGTACTTACCATGGCAGCCAAGACTTCAGTAGTGTCCTGGCTGCCATGGTAACCTGAAAGAATTTCGAAGACTGATCAGGATCCTGATCAGTCTTCTAATGCTTTCAGGCGACTTGCGTTCTGACGGATCCTGCGGGCCGGAAGTGCCCGCCGGATCCTCAGAACGCAAGTGTGAAAGAGGCCTTAATCTGAACATGAAATAATCCCACTAAACTTGGAGAGTATGTCTGCTAAATAATTATTAGATATGTCAAAAGTGTCTCTAATTCAAATATTACATTTCCATTATTCTCTATGGGCATTCCACTCTGTCATTCCTTTTAGGAGGTCCCCTCACAGGCTGGCACTGGTTTATGGGGACACTCTTAGGCTGGCACTGGTTTATGGGGGCACTCTCAGGCTGGCACTGGTTTATGGGGACACTCTTAGGCTGACCCTGGTTTATGGGGGAACTCTCAGGCTGTCACTAATTTATGGGTGAACTCTCAGGCTGGCACTGGTCTTTGGGGGCACTCTGAGGCTGGCACTAGTTTATGGGGGCACTCTCAGGCTGGCACTATTTTATGGGGGCACTCTCAGGCTTGCACTGGTTTATGGGGGAACTCTCAGGCTGGCATTGGTCTATGGGGGCACTCTCAGGCTGGCACTGGTTTATGGGGGCACTCTCAGGCTGGCACTAGTTTATGGGGGCACTCTCAGGCTGGCATTGGTTTATGGGGGCACTCTCAGGCTGGCACTGGTTTATGTGGGCACTCTCAGGCTGGCACTGGTTTATATGAGACTTGAGTGCTTTGGCTGTCGCTGGGTAGGTGTAGCCAGTACGTGAGGGTGCAGAGTAATGTTCGAACTGCAGGTAAATAGGATGAGGTAAATGACAGCTGCCTGACATATGGCCTTCTCCAACACATGCCGCTTAGCTAGTAGGCCCCGCTTATAATGTATCCAGCACATACACTGCTATATGTCACCACCTGCCACGTAGAGACTCCACTCACATCACAGGCTGCAGCGCAGACGTCACATCCAAGAAGGCTCAAGGACCTTTGATGACGTAAAGAGCATGTGACCAGTCAGATCCATATGAGGAGTTCTTCTACTGAATCCCAGACTGCTTCAGGGCCTTTGATGATGTTCTGATCATGTGAACAATCACGTGCGTGGGAGGAGTCAACGCTGTTCCGTTACAGTAGTGTCTACGTTCCATGCGCCGTACAGACTTTGTGACGTCACGGGCGCATGTAAACGCTCACATGCTGTTTAAGGTGCATGGAGCTTGGGACCTTACATGACATTCAAAGCTTTAACTTGAAAGTTATTATTTTGGTATTAGATTACTAATCTTTATTATACCACAACACATAGGAAGGATATTACCCAGCTGCTACATTCCGCGGCAGCTTCAAACCCACTTTACGTTAGCATGTCACGTGGCCCTGTGACATCACATGGTCCTTGCGGCTCATGGAGTTTAGAGATAACCATTATTTTTAAAGGAGTTTAGGCACAACAGTTACGTACGATATAATCCATGAGCGGGTAGCATTGTGGCGCTTTATCATGTGATTATTGTACTGGACAACACAGCACTGCTATGTATAGAACAGAGGAGCTGTGTGTTCAGTGCACCTGTGTAAAGTGCACGTAGCAGGGTTGGGGCGTATGCACTGTGCATGTTGCAGTGTTGTGGAGGTCGCTGCGAGTGTGTGCATGTTACTATGGATGTAGCAGAGCCGTATATAATTTAAAAAATCGCTCTGTATAGAGAATGTACCACAATAAGAGTAAAACACATCAAAGATTATATATTGGCTGGCGTAAATTATATGCAAAAATGAGAACATCCACGCGGTAGACTGGATTAACCCTTTCAGAACCAAGTGATTTTGCGTTACCAGTTTTTCCTCCCAAAAGCAATAACTTTTTTATTTTTGCGTTCACGTAGCCGTACCAGGGCTTGGTAATTTGCAGGACAAGTTGCACTTTCTAATGGCAATGGTATCCTCTTGCTCTATCAGTGTTTTAATATTTTACGGTATTACTGTTATTTATTATTATTTTTTTACATAACTGTCATTATGCAAAAATGGTCATGATGATTTTTGAATATGTCAAAAACACTGGTTTACTGCACCTTATTGATTTAATGTACCTTTTAGCCCAGGCACTGTTACCCCTTTGGCGATTTTATTGCGTGCCACACTGGAACGCAGACTTTGATGTGTTCCGCTGTGGAACGCATGAATAATTTCCGACTTCCCTCCCTTCTACTCGCAATTTTTTAATTTTTTTTTAAACTTTAACTTTTATTGTTTCTTTTTCAATTCTTATATATAATGAAATAAAAAGGGTTTTGGTTATTCCTATAGCCCTGCTTAGCCTGGTGAATAGAGAAAACCTGCGTACATGCGTTCCACTGTGGAACACATAACTGAAGATATATTGTAGAGCCAGCCAATGCCATCCCCAATATCCGTCCCAGGGTGGATAAAACCTATCCAACTAGTTGTAGTTTAGCGCTCTTCAGGCCTATCGATACCAGAAGCGCTCATTGCGCTTCTACTCTGGAACGCATAATACCGGAAGTATTGCGCATGCTTGACACCACTTCTGGTACTAGCGTTCCCGCAAACTGCACGTGCAGAATGAACCCCTGCATGAGCCCATAAATAAATGTAAGTGTATGTTTGCTGTATATTTTGCATTTGGATTAGCGTACTTTCACATTTGCAGCATGGCTATCCGGATCCGCCATGCCGCATGTACCCGTGTGCTGCCACTCCGTCCCCAATGACTATAATGGGGATGGGGGCGGAGCTACGGCGCAGCACGGCAGTGATCGCTGGACTAAAAAGTCGGTCATGCAGTACTTTCAGTCCGGCGATCTCTGGCCGTGCTGCGCCGTAGCTCCGCCCCCACCCCATTATAGTCAATGGGGACTGAGCGGCAGCACATGGGTACTTGCGGCATGGCGGATCCGGATAGCCATGCCGCAAGTGTGAAAGTACCCTAACCACTCCTGAGGAAGGGGCTTTTGAAATTCAAACCCCGAAACGCGTTGAGAGCCATGTGTTTACCATTCTAGAAGCGAACCCGGCCCGGGGGGGCTCTGTCTGAAGGTGTTTTGCGTTTTATCCTGCAGACAACCTCCCCAGTAAAGTGAGTTCCAACTGTTACCTTTGCATTTGTTTTTATTATTGTATAGTTCCACATTTGACTGATTACTTTTATATATCCTATATTACTTTACCTACTTTCTACCATTGGCAATTGTTTGTTTTCTACTCTGCCACACCACTGGCCTTGACTCATTATATCCTACAATCGTCACCTTTAATTCCTCTATAACATCATACTGATACCTAAGGATCACATTAGTATCCATCTTTGACTTTGATACACTACCACTGGTACTACATAATTCATTCTGTTAAACTCTGGGAGTGGCGCCTATCTGTGAGTTACAATTATAGCAAATTGGAGAGGATACGAGCTCTACACTTCTCTCAGAGCTTAAAGGGGGTGTCTCATCATAGGCAATGGGGGCATATCACTAAGATATGCCCTTACTGGGACCCGTACTTATATCGAGAACGGCGCCCCGTAGGCTGGAGGACTCCGGTCCGGCCACCACCGAGCCGGCTCCCCATTGAAGGTAGCGCACCATGCATGCACCCCGCTCCCATTCATTTCTATGGGGCAGACGGAAATAGCCGAGCTATTTTCGCTGGCCCTATAGAAAATGAATGGAGGGTGGCTGCGCAGTGCGCCCTCCTTCACTTGCAGGGCTCCGTTCTCGATATAGGTGCAGGTACCAGTGGTGGGACCCGCACCTATAAGACAATGGGGGCATATCCTAGCGATATGCCCCCATTGTCCATGATGAGACAACCCCTTTAATATTTCCAAATACAGGCCATACTATTTCTATGGCGCTATTGTATATTGTAAAAACAAAATTTTTTATTGGGTTTTGTTTTTATGGCGTTACCATGTAAGACTGATTTGTGCCTTTCTTTCTGTGGGTCAGTGTGATTACAGTGATACCAGATTTATATAGTTTTTTTTTCTTGTGTTATACTAAAAAGTAAATAAAACTTTTTGGAAATTTTTTTTTTTCTCTTTTCATCTCCATAATCTACCACCATCACTACTTTGTTTTATACTTATGTCTATGGAGCTGAGTGAGGGCGACCTGTAGTTTTCAGACCCACATAATGGGACCTGTGTGTGGCCTTAGCGGTAAGTCATTGGGTGTAGGGGCGCACGTGACCCCGTACATGCTGGAAGTTCACATGCAGGGACAGAAGTGCAGTGAAGAGAGCGGTGGAGCTGCAGAGCCAGAACTGAGGGTCGGGGAGCAGTTAAAGGGGTATTCCCATCACAGACAATGGGAGCATATCGCTAGAGGTGGTACCGCACCTACAACGAGAACGGAGCGGAAAAAGGTGGTGGAGGGCGTACTGCGCTTGTGCAGCCGCCCTCCATTTATTTCTATGGGGCCGTCATCCAAATGAATAGTAGCAGTGGCCGTGCAAGCGCAATTTACTCCCATTTACTCGCATGGGGAGATCGCTTGGCGGTGGCCGGATCCCGGGGTCCTCCAGCCACCACTCTCCCTGCTCCATTCTCGGCATAGGTGCATGGCCCAGAGCCCCTAGTGATATGCCCCCATTGTCTGTGATAGGAATAGCCCTTTAAGTATGCTTGCCTTTAGAGACCCTGCTTGGTGGGGGTTATTTTAAAAAGTACAGGGTTTTCCTGTAAAAAAAGATTTTTTAACAAGTTCCTGCAGCATGGCCCCCGAAACAGAAGATTTATACTGTTCCACATTTCTCCAGTGGTCCGCACTGTTTACATCCAGCTGGATATGGACATGTTCACATGCACCGCTCCAGCCAACGACTGGCTTCACTGGTGACATGCTGCTTGTGGTCGCGTCACCTCTAAAGCCAGTCATTGGCTGGAGATGTGCATGTGACCATGCCCATAACCAGACGGATGTAAACAGTGTGGACCACTGGACTGGCGGGGAGCAGGTAAGTATGACTCTTCTGTTTCAGGGGTCATGCTGCAGAAACTTGTTAAAAAATCATTTTTACTGGAAAACCTCTTTAAGGTCTTGCCAGCCATCTCAATGGGATTCAAGTCAGGACTTAGTCAGGACTCAGCCGCTCCAAAACCTCAAAAGAGTTTTGGCAAGCTTATAAGTTATCCCCTGTCCACTGGATAGGGGATAACTAGCTGATCGCTGGGGGTTTGAACACTGGGACCACTACTGTTCCCGAGAACTGTTCTTATTCCCTGTTCTCAGGGAGCAACAGGTCGAACATGCACCTAATCTCTCTACTCATTTTCTACAGGAGCACCGGAGGTAGCCCGGCATTCTCTCTGGCATTCCTATAAAAAAATGAAGCGTGAGGGTGCATGCATGACCTGCCACTCCACAGGAATGGGGAATTGGGACGCCCAAGATTTATCCCCTATATGGATAGGGGATCATTTATAAAATTGGCAAAACCCCTTTAAATTTGTTGCTTTTGATCCATTCAGAGTTGAACTTGTTTGGAAGCTTTGGATTATTATCCTCCTCCATAAATCTGCTGCTCTTGAGCTTTAGTTCACAAACTGATGAACGGACATTCTTCTTCAGGATTTTTTGCTAGACAGCAGAATTAAAGGGGGTTTCCAGGATTTTTATACTGATAACCTATCCTCATGTTGCATCTTAGTCATTTTTGGCTAAAATCAGCCTTTATTCAAAATATTGAGCTGTTCTGTTACAAAGGGTTAATTGTTTTCTAACTGTGTGACTGGTACTTTCATTTTGTGTCATCATCTAATAAACCTCATCTCTAAAATACTGAGAGGTCATAAATACATATTTAAGCCACATTCTTATCATTAACATAAGGACTGAGCTATAATAAATGTTTAGGAGGTCAAAGAGCAGAAATAAAGAGTGCATCTGCTCCTGGTCTGACGGAAAAGGACAGAAAATCCAACGGGCGCCACTAGAGCATCTCAGCTATGTCCAGAAAAAAAGGACAGCATATTTTTGATAAACACCAATTTAAAAAATTACTTTTAGCTCAAAATAAGTACAATGCAATAATTTAAAAAATGTCCTCAAAGGTATACATACAGTGAGAAACAGAATTATTTGAACACCCTGTGATTTTGCAAGTTTTCCCACTTAGAACACATGAGACGTCTGAAATTCACATTGTAGGTGCATTCTCACTCTGAGAGACAGAATAAAAAAAAAAAATTCAGGAAATCACATTGTATGATTTGTAAAGGATTTATTTGTCTTACACTGCTGCACATAAGTATTTCAACACCTGGCAATCAGCAAGAAGTCTGGCTCTCAAAGACCTGTTACTGCGCCTTTAAAAAGTCCACCTCTGCTCCACTCATTAGGCTGCATTCACACGGGCGAGTTTTCCGCGCGGGTGCAATGCGTGATGTGAACGCATTGCACCCGCACTGAATCCTGACCCATTCATTTCAATGGGTCTGTGTACATGAGCGTTTTTTTTCACGCATCACTTGTGCGTTGCGTTAAAATCGCAGCATGTTCTATATTCTGCGTTTTTCACGCAGCCCTAGCCCCATAGAAGTGAATAGGGCTGCGTGAAAAACGCTTTGCATCCGCAAGCAAGTGCGGGTGCATTGCGTTTTTCACTGATGGTTGCTAGGAGATGTTGTTTGTAAACCTTCAGTTTTTTATCACGCGCGTGAAAAACGCATCAAAACGCATTGCACCCACGCGGAAAAACTGAACAACTGAACGCAATCGCAGACAAAACTGAATGGCTTTGCCTGTGAAATCGCACAGTTTTCACTGAAAGCATCCGCAACGCATCCGGACCTAATCCGGACACGCTCGTGTGAACCCAGCCTTAATCTAACTTAGTAGCACCTGTCTGAGCTCTCTAAAGACCCCTGTCCACCCCACAGTCAGTCAGACGCCAACTACTACCATGGGCAGGACCAAAGAGCTGTCAAAAGACACCTGAGACAAAATTGTGGACCTCCACAAAGCTGGAAAGGGCTACGGGGCAATTGCCAAGCAGCTTGGTGAAAATAGATCAACTGTTAGAAAATGGAAGAGGCTAAAGACGACGGTCAGTCTCCCTCTGACTGAGGCTCCATGCTAGATCTAACCTCGTGGGGTATCACTGATGATAAGAAAGGTGAGGAATCAGCCCAGAACTACAAGGGAGGAGCTGGTCAATGACCTGAAGAGAGCTGGGACCACAGTTTCAAAGGTCACTGTCGGTAGAACACTACGCTGTCATGGTTTCAAATCATGCATTGCACGGAAGGTTCCCTGCTCAAGTCATCACATGTCCAGGCCCATCTGAAGTTTGCCAATGACCATCTGGATGATCCAGAGGAGGCATGGGAGAAAGTCATGTGGCCAGTCTCCAGACCTAAATCCAATAGAACATCTTTGGAGGGAGCTGAAACTCTGTGTTGCTCAATGACAGCCCAGAAACCTGACAGATCTAGAGAAGATCTATGTGGAGGAGTGGACCAAAATCCCTGTTGCAGTGTGTGCAAACCTGGTCAAAAACTACAGGAAACATTTGACCTCTGTAATTGCAAACAAAGGCTTCTGTACCAAATATTAACACTGATTTTCTCAGGTGTTCAAATACTTATGTGCAGCAGTGCAAGAGAAATAAATTCTTTTAAAATCATACAATGTGATTTCCTGAATCTTCTTTTTTTAACTTCTTCTCTGTGCACCTACAATGTGAATTTCAGACCCCTCCATGATTTCTAAGTGGGAGAACTTGCAAAATCGCAGGGAGTTCAAATACTTCTGTTCCTCACTGTAGCCTTTAACTCAATAACTGAGTGCATTAACCTTCATATAACTGCTTAGAAGGATTCAGCTGTGAAAATCTGAGTGTACAGCTCATATGGCAGGAAGTGGAATCTCTTACAACATTTCCCGTTTAGTTAGGTATTTGTTGAAGTGTAAACAACATTTAGAACTGTGTTCCTCTCAAGTGTCCAGGAGAAGGTTTACGTGACTTCCAGGAGAAGCATTACTTTTCCCAGCTGGAATGCATCTGTAAGTGGAGATGTCTTCAGCGCCCTGGAGTTCTGCTGCTTTCCTCTCCTTTCTGTTTTTCCTGCCAGCTGTTGACACGAATCCAATACCTCCCGTCCACAACAGCAGCGTCAGACATAATGTGGTCATAGTGATGAGTGATGCCTTTGTAAGTATCTGCTTTTGTGTTAACAGTCATATACCGCTCATATACTACTTTCTTTTGCCCTTTACCAAGACGAAATATCTCACTTCAAAGTTTCTACTACTGATTTTAGTTTGCCGAAAAATTGTGAACTGTACTATAGAACTTGTAAGGGAGGCTGACAGTTCAAGGAGGATCAGTGGAACTTTAGGCCTGAGGTAGGGTTGGCACTCCCTCAAAATCGTATTTATGTTGGGCTTTATCGTGATGAGATCATTCAGGCTTTTCCAAACCTTTAAGTGAGAAGTATAACAAACTGATATCATTAAAATCTCTTTTCACTATGTATAAAATTCAGTAGATGGTGCTTTAAAGGGAGTCTTTCAGCAGTTTTCACACTGTAAAGCTGCTTACGGTGCTAGGAAAGGGCAGTGTAGAGCAGAACAAGCGTAACTTTATCAGAGCTTTTTTAGTGATCAGCAGTGTGAATATGAAGTGACAACACTTTAGAGTAATGGACCACCCTCAGGGCACTTTCAGGATCATCGTCTGTTTAATAAAAGTTCTACAGCTGTTAAACCAAGTTCCTATATGCAGACCTGTGTGTCTCCATGGTAACAGACTACAAACAAACCCCTGCGTAGTCTGATGCTCTCTTTTCTCTGCCTCTGCTTCTATTTCTTGCTGACCAACCAAATGCTTGTGACAGACAGAAGGCATTACAATTAGAGTGGAGTAAACTTGTATTTTAAGTTCAGCATCCAAAGTTCGGGTTGGGGTTATCGAAGAATCCCGTTATGGATTCCGCTACCACGGACCATAACGGCATTTGGAATCCATAAGGGGATTCTTCAATGAACCCGAACCTTGGACAACACTAAGGACCTGGGGTGATGTCACCGTCATGTGATCAGTGCAGGGGGTGTGCTCAGCACTGGACTGGATAAGAGGTCGTAGCCTACCACCTCTTATCTAATCCAGTACTGAGCCACGCCCCCTGAACTGATCACATGATGGTGACGTCACCCCAGGTCCTTAGTGCTGTCCAAGGTTCGGGTTCATTGAAGAATCCCCTTATGGATTCCAAATGCCGTTATGGTCCGTGGTAACGGAATCCATAAGGGATTCTTCGATAACCCCAACCCGAACTTTGGATGCCGAACTTAAAATACAAGTTCGCTCAACACTAATTACGATGGCAAAGACAGACTATACAGGGTTTATTTGAAGTCTATTACAGTGGTTAGTGTTGAGCAAAGTTTTTGAAAATTCGATTCAGCTGCTACACCGCATTTTACCAAAAATGAGCTTTATGACGAATTACTTCGTCACAAAGTGCATTTCTTTGTAAGTAGTGAGTACAATGACAGGGAACGTGATTGCGCTGCCCCCCGTCATTGTACCCCTCAGATGCTGCGTTCAGCACTCATTGTGGCATCTTTTTTGGTTGTTTGAGATCTGCACACCTACTTAATGGTGGGTGCTCATACAGAGGAGGTCAATATGTAGGAGAAAATATATACACCACATATATTGATATTCAAGGTTTATTCACTTGTACTTGTTTTGAACACTTTGTGTCACATCACATCCAATATTATTTCAAGACATAGCATGGAATTGTATACAGTGGTCCCGACGTTTCGGTTATTTCTGACCTTTATCAAGGGACCTAGGGAAGAATATCATAAATAAATATAAATATTAGGTAACACAAAAAGTGAGGCTAAGATCGGGAAACGATGAAATGTAAATTTATAAAATTGTGAGCAAACAGTCAAGATTTGTAATATACTTGAAAAAATTTACAATGACTGTGTAGAGCATATGGAAGCAGCATGTGGTATATTCTGTATGGTATACTATGTATAATATGGCATATAAACCATATATAGATACATAGTATAAGTATAGTGTATTATCAGCAGTTGCCTAAATATAAGGTGACCTGAGGCATGTTTGGTAATATGAGGCAATATACATGGTAATCTAGCTAAAGTCAGTACTAGGACAAATAAAAAATCGCATATGGCCGAAGAACACCACGCTTCCAGGTGGAAAATTGCACTGTAATCGGAAAGTGAGGGACATAGTTATGTGAATATATAGAAGTCCTCATATGAGATTGCCTAAATGTATAAAAATCAAGTGGAATAACACAAAGTTGATCATCTTTCCCAACAAAGAAGGATAATGCAAACAATAACATAATTATATCCACATGTTTGGGAAATATACATAAATGCTATCAATATAAGGAAGAAAGAGGGGAATTAAGGGAAGGGGAGGGGGGGGGAGAGAAAAAGGGGGGGGAATAGGGAAGAAGGGTTGGAAAAGGGATGGAGGGGAAAGGGGAGGATCTCACCCATGGAGAAAATACTAAAGTCCCTGGGCTAATGCATCTGTGAAAAAAATAATAATAAAAGGAATGATAAATCAGACATTATTATTATAAATTAAACATTATAATAAAAGTCACACTCTCTGTTGAGTCCCTTTGGAGTTAAGGTATCCAAGCAATGTATCCAAAAGTAAACCGTAGTGTTGAAATTGAATGGTTGTACTCCTTGAAATGTGCCGGAATTGGTAAGAGCAATTGTTCAGTTCTGATCGTAGATTTATGTTTCGAGATTCTATCTCGTATATGTTGGGTTGTCTCGCCAACATAAATGAGTCCACACGGGCACTTGATAAGATATACCACATGTGTCGAATCACAGGTAAAATAACCCTTAATGTAGTGCTTCTTGCCGGAATGTAAATGTGTAATTACATTTCCCTTTATGACACTTGAGCCCTGGGCACAATGGAGGCATGGGAAAGTGTCCTTTTTCGGGACACCAAGAAATCTTTGAAATTGAGTTTTGGATATAGGGCCAATATCAGCTCTGATCAAGTGGTCCCTGATGTTCCGTGATCGTTTATAACATGTGAGGGGTGGAGATTGAAATTCCTGAACATTAGGATAGGCCTGAGCCAGTATATGCCATTGTTGGATGGTATGTCAAAATACATGGTATCCTATTCATTAATTTAGGTTTTTCTACTGACTGGCTTGGTAGTTGGTGTTCGGGTTCAATCATGTGTGGGGGATATCCTCTCTGTGAGAACTTCATGGACATTTCCCTTTTTCTCTTTTCCCTGATGGTGGGATCTAATACGATCCTATCTACTGGTGTCAATTGGGACTTTAAAAGAGACATTTTGGTTGCTACTAGTGTAATGTAACAAACTATTCCTGTCAGTTGGTTTATTGTATAAGTCAAGGCTTATGTGTCCTTCTTGGTCCATAAGTACCAGTGTATCAAGAAAGCTGATCTGATTGGCATTTGTCTCTATGGTGGCATCTGACATTAACATTAAAGTGTAACATTAAAAAAAATGATACTTACCTCATCCATTTGGTCACGAAGAGCCCGCTGCCGCCATCTTGATCCAGTTCGAAATTTCGTGCGGCACGTGATGACATATGTCACTGCGCAGAATGTTCAATCAAGATGGCGGTGGTGGGCTCTTTGCACTCAAACGGATGAGGTGAGTAAATTTATTATATTTTTTTTACCCCATTTCAGGGAAAATCGATTAGTTACCACAAATTTTCCCTGAAATTCAGATCGAAGTCCATTTCAGACACTTCGATACGCTCAACACTAACCTTGGTGATGAATAGGTCGGCCAATAAGCTACAGAAACAAACTCCAATTGGGGAGTTGTTTCATTTTGCATTTTAAATGCATTGAGGACAGTATTGGTTATATGAGGACCAGATTATTGGAATTTGTAATACTGACAGTGTTTTCTGATGCAGGACAGTATTGGTTACAGAGAACACCATGGATTGTGGACACTATATTATGCCCAGATTATTGGAATTTGTAATACAGACAGTGTTTTATGATGCAGGACAGTATTGGTTATAGAACACCATGGATTGTGGACACTATATTATGCCCAGATTATTGGAATCTGTAATACAGACAGTGTTTTATGATGCAGAACAGTATTGGTTACAGAAAACACCACAGATTATGGACACTAGATGTGACCCAGATTATTAAAGAGTTAGTCTGCGGATGATGTACAGTATATGTCACTAATAGTTATAAAATAAAAATATCTTGCTGCTGTGAAATACATACAGTGGCCCTTCAAAGGATTTGGGGTTCTTTTAGTATTAAATACAGCAGGGATGTCCCTGACACTGCTGTTAAATATATTGTTGATCTAAAACACACACACAGTATTTCTTAACCCCTTAAGGACACGGCCTTATTTCACCTTAAGGACCCGGCCATTTTTTGCAAATCTGACCAGTGTCACTTTATGTGGTGATAACTTTAAAACACGTTTACTTATGCAGGCCATTCTGAGATTGTTTTTTCGTTACATATTGTACTTCATGACAGTGGTAAAATTGAGTCGAAAAATTTCATTTTTATTTATAAAAAAATACCAAATTTACCAAAAATGTTGAAAAATGTGCAATTTTCCAAGTTTCAATTTCTCTACTTCTATAATACATAGTAATACTTCCAAAAAAAGTTATTGATTTACATTCCCCATATGTCTAATTCATGTAGGGATCATTTTGGGAATGCCATTTCATTTTTTGGGGACGTTACAAGGCTTAGAAGTTTAGAAGCAAATCTTGAAATTTTTCTGAAATGTTCAAAAACCCACTTTTTAGGGACCAGTTCAGGTCTGAAGTCACTTTGTGAGGCTTACATAATAGAAACCACCCAAAAATGACCCCATTTTAGAAACTACACCTTTCAAGGTATCCAAAACTGATTTTACAAACGTCGTTAACCCTTTAGGTTTTCCACAAGTGTTAATGGCAAATGGAGATAAAATTTCAGAATTTCGATTTTTTTGGAAAATTTTCCATTTTAATTTATTTTTTCCAGTAACAAAGCCAGGGTTAACAGCCAAATAAAACTCAATATTTATTGCCCTGATTCTGTAGTTTGCAGAAACACCCCATATGTGGTCGTCAACTGCTGTATGGCCAAACAGCAGGGCGTAGAAGGAAGGGAACGCCATATGGTTTTTGGAAGGTGGATTTTGCTGGACTGGTTTTTTGACACCATGTCCCATTTGAAGCCCCCCGATGCACCCCTAGAGTAGAAACTCCATAAAAGTGACTCCATCTTAGAAACTACACCCCTCAAGGTATTCAAAACCGATTTTACAAACTTTGCTAACCCTTTAGGTGTTCCACAAGAGTTATTGGCAAATGGAGATGAAATTTCAGAATTTAAATTTTTTGTTACTTTTCCTCAAAAAGAGTGTAATATAGAGCAACCAAAATCATATTTGCCCTAAAATAATACAAACAAACCTGCCACCTTATCCCGTAGTTTCCAATATGGGGTCACTTTTTTGGAGTTTGTACTGTAGGGGTGCATCAGGGGGGCTTCAAATGGGACATAGTGTCAAAAAAACAGTCCAGCAAAATCTGCCTTCCGAAAACCCTATAGCATTCCCTTCCTTCTATGCCCTGCCGTTTGCCATACAGCAGTTTACGACCACATATGGGGTGTTTCTGCAAACTAAAGAATCAGGGCAATAAATATTGAGTTTTGTTTAGCTGTTAACCCTTGCTTTGTTACAGGAAAAATGGATTAAAATGGAAAATTTGAAAAAAAAATTGCTGTTTTGGGACCGTTTTTATTTTTTGTTATTTAGATCGTTAATCTGACAGGTTAGATTGTGTGCTATTTCTATAGAACAGGTTGTTACGGGCGCGACAATACCAAATATGACTACTTTTTGGGGTTTTTTGTTTCAGTTCTTTATAACAAAGCATTTTTGAAAAAAAATATTTTTTAGTGTCTCCACATTCTGAAAGCCATATTTTTAATTTTTATTCTTGGGGCGACTGTCTTATGTAGGGGCTCATTTTTTGCGGGATGAGATGACGGTTTGATTGGCACTATCTTGGGTGCATATGACATTTTGTTCGCTTGCTATTACACCTTTTGTGATGTAAGGTGACAAAAATGACTTTTGACACGGTATTTATATTTTTTTTGTCTGTGTTCACCTGAGGGGTTAGGTCATGTGTTATTTTTATAGAGCAGGTTGTTACGAACGCGGCAATACCTAATATGTCTACTTTTTATTTATTTATTTAAGGCCTCATGCACACGACAGTATTTTTTTGCGGTCCGCAAAACGGGGTTCCGTTGTTTCGTGATCCGTGTCAGTTTTTGCTTCCGTTGTGTTTCCGTGTGTCTTCCGTTTTTTTTTTTTGCGGACATGACCCAAAAGATTTTACCAAAAGACAGGCTGACAATTTTTGCCAAGTGCCTGCCAAGGGATCCGCAAAAAAAACGGACGCGGAACGCGGATGACACACGGATGGCCATCCGCATTTTTCACGGTCCCATTGACTTGCATGGGTCCGTGAACCGTTTTTCACGGACAAGAATAGGACAGGTTATATTTTTTTGACGGACTGGAATAACGGACCACGGACGCGGAGGACAAACGGTGCATTTGCCGAGTTTTCCACGGACCCATTGAAAACCAATGGGTCCGCAGAAAATCACGAAAAAACGGCACAACGGACACGGAATCAAACAACGGTTGTGTGCATGAGGCCTGAGTTTTACACAATAGTATCATTTTTTAAACAAAAAAATCATGTTTTAATGTTTCCATAGTCTGAGACCCATATTTTTTTTATTTTTTGGGTCGATTGTCCTATATAGGGTATCATTTTTTGCACGATGAGATGACGGTTTTATTGACAGATTGTTATGGACGAGACAATACCAAATATGACTACTTTTTGTTTTGTTTTTTGTTGCAGTTTTTTTTTTATAACAAAGCATTTTTGAAAGAAATTATTTTTTAGTGTCTCCACATTCTGAAAGCCATGTTTTTAATGTTTATTTTTTGGCCGACCGTCTTATGTAGGGGCTCATTTTTTGAGGGATGAGATGACGGTTTGATTGGCACTATCTTGGGTGCATATGACATTTTGGTCGCTTGCTATTACACTTGTGTGTAAGGTGACAAAAATTACTTTTGACACGGTATTTATATATATATTTTTTCTGTGTTCACCTGAGGGGTTAGGTCATGTGTTATTTTTATAGATCAGGTTGTTATGAATGCGGCAATACCTAATATGTATACTTTTTATTTATTTATTTAAGTTTTACACAATAATATAATTTTTGAAACAAAAAAAATCATGTTTTAATGTTTCCATATTATTATTTTTTTGGGCGATTGTGCTATGTAGGGAGATTATGGGATGAGATGGCGGTTTGATTGGTACTATTTTGAGAGGCTTGGTATTACACTTTTTGTGATGTAAGGCGACAAAAAAATGGCTTTTTTTTTTACACCATTTTTTTTTTACGGTATTTACTAGAGGGGTTAGATCCTGTGATATTTTTATAAAGCAGGTTTTTACGGACACGGCGATACCTAATATGTGTAGTGTATTTTATTTTTTTAATTTTTATTCAGTGATATGTGTTTTTTTTATTTTTACTTTTTTCACATTTTTTTGACCCAGACCCACTTGGTTCTTGAAGATCCAGTGGGTCTGATGTCAGTATAATACAGTACAGTACACTTTATAGCGTACTGCACTGTATTTTGTACTTTACACTGTCTGGTCAGACTTCTGCCTTTAGCAGAAGTCTGATCAGAGTTACTATTACCATGGCAAGCGGAACGCCTCTGAAAGCGTCCTGCTGCCATGGTAACCATCACCCGCTGCCATGGTAACCATCACCCGCTGCCATAACAGAACAGCGGGTGATGGGGAGGGAAGGGAGCTCCCTCCCTCTGCGATCCCATCCTGTCGGAGGGCTGCAAAGGCACAGCAGCCGCCCGATGGGAGAGGGAGGGAGCTCCCTCCCTGTTAACCCCAGGGGTTAAATGGCTGGCATCTGTACAATCACAGATGCCAGCCGTTTTTAGCAGAGTGTCAGCAATGTGCTGACACTCTGCTAACACCGCTGGACCAGCAAGGAATATTATAGAGGAGGCGGGCGGGGGATCGCGATCCCGCACGCCACACCCCCCGCCTCCTGCACCGCCCACACGCCGCACCACCATAGGGGGCAAATCCGGCGGACATTAAGGGCTTGGGGGGTCGTTGGGGATATAAAATCTTTACATTTTATAAGGTTCTGATTCCCACAGTCACGGACTGCGGGGATCAGAACCTTTGACCCGGCATTAGAAGTCTCTGATTGGCTAGTCTGTACAGACTAGCCAATCAGAGCGATCGCTGGCCGGGGACCGCTCTGATTGGTCCCCGGCCGGTTAGCTAAGACCTCTGGCTGTGTGTAACAGCCAGGGTCTCAGCGCTGTCACCATGTCTGCAGACATGGTGACAGTTTAACTGTAGGGCGAGAATGCTCATCCTAATACACTAAGTACCGCTCAGTTAGGACGAGCATTCTCGTCCAGGGTCCTGGAGGGGTTAAAAGGACTTTTGGATCTTTGATAAGCTTTCTCTAACTAAAATCGCTGAAATTCGCTCCCTGCTCTGTCTTTTCCCTCCTACCCGATGCTCTCCCTGACTATGACTGATCCGAGCATGTGTCAGCGGGTGCTATATAACCTCCGATGACGCGTTCTGGCCAGCCAATCACTGGTGGTGCGAAACCCCGGTCGGGCTTGATCGAGTTTTTATGGGTGATTATATGCGAGTTTGTTTTACGACTTTGTAAGTACAATACATTTTAAAAAGAAGCGTTTGCACTGCGGTATTTCACTATTGGGAGCACTTTGCCCGCAGACAACACTGGAAGTGCCAAACAGATGAGACAGTGAAGAGTTGCAATATGTTTGTCTGAATGCCGAGCTATTTAACAGCAGCTTGTAAGTATCACTTATATGCGCTGCTGTGTCTCAGTGCGGCAGTAGTTCACTATTAGTGCACCTTTGGCTGTTTCACAGGAAAAAGGGAGAAGGCGATTTACTGTGGAAACTCTTATTAACCCGTGTGGTCACCGGTAGAAGGCTCCTAATATATGAGATAGACTGATTACATGCAAAGTGAGATATTTCAAGCCTTTATTTGTTATAATTTGGATGATTATGGCTATCAACTAATGAAAACCCCAAATTCACATTCTCAGAAAACTAGAATATTACATGAAATCAATTAAAAAAAGGATGTTAAATGGAAAAATGTAGGACCTCTGAAAAGTATAATCATGCATATGTACTCAGTACTTGGTTTGGGCCCCCCCAATGCGGCGTGGCATGGATGCTATCAGCCTATGGCACTACTGAGGTGTTATGGGAGCCCAGGATGCTTCAATAGTAGCCTTCAGCTCTTCTGCATTGTTCGGTTTCATGTCTCTCATCTTTCTCTTGGCAATGCCCCATATATTTTCTGTGGGGTTCAGGTCAGGCGAGTTTGCTGGCCAATCAAGCACAGTAATCCCATGGTTATTGAACCAGGTTTTGGTACTTTTGGCAGTGTGGGCAGGTGCCAAGTCCTGCTGGAAAATGAAGTCACCATCTCCATCAAGCTCGTCTGCGGAAGGAAGCCTGATGTGCTCCAAAATCTCCTGGTAGACGGCTGCGTTGACTCTGGACTTAATGAAGCGGACCAACACCAGCCTCGGATGTCTCCTGCATTGCTGTGTTGTGAAGCAGGAGACATCTGAGGAGTAGTTAGGAAATGCCGGGAAATGGCCTATTTATTTGCACCACTTCAGATATCAGGCACATTTTGCATCTTCATTAGATTGATGATAGCTCTTGTACACTTACCGTCTGGATACCTTGGATGGGATTGTGTCCTCAGCCTTTCCTCAGGACAGAGTAACCAATAGAGACATATGTATAAGCCTTCTGTTGCCTAAACCTTCTGTAATAATTGGATGACTCTACTTCACATGTGCCTTTCTCTTATCTTTATATCTATACGACTACAGTATGAATCTTTACATAAATCTGCTGCATCTGAGTAGTTACTCACTCATACTATTGACCCTCTGAGGAACCCACTGATGGGGGAAACGCGTTGGGGAAGGATTTACCGTCTGGGATATTGAGACCGAGTGAGGGCTAGTATTACCCATTATGGGCATTAGGACCCATGAAGGGTTATTGTCTGGGTGAATTTGATTTCAATGAAAAATAAGGGGAGGAGTGTTGTCTAATACCCGTTCAGGGCCAAACAGGGTGGATTAGCCCAGGTACGAGGACAGGGAGTGCCCACCAATAGGGGTCATCCCTGGGCTGAGGCATAGAATAGGGTCATCCTAGGCAAAGTGTTTCTTATCCTCCACCCTGATGTACACCCCCTCTCTGTTATATGATATATCTGTGACACCGTTGACCGTCACTCCATTACATTTTGGGGAATTAGTCTTTTTTTAATAAGATATTATTAAAGTATATGTATGATTTAAGGGTCATCTTTAATTTCATGCGGGGTCTTATGTTTGATTTGATGACTCAGCCATAGTGAAGTGTATATTGTTCAATGCTGGACCTAATGTTATGGATTAATTAGCTGACTAGAGTGTGACACTTTGAGCCTAGAATATTGAACCTTTTCACAATATTCTAATTTTCTGAGATTGTGAATTTGGAGTTTTTATAAGCTGTAAGCCATAATCATCCAAATTATAACAAATAAAGGCTTGTATTATATCACTTTACATGTAATGAGTCTCATATATTAGTTTAACTTTTTAAGTTGCATTACTTAAATAAATGAACTTTTGCACAATATTCAAATTTTTCGAGTTTCATCTGTATTGTGATTGTCCATATTGCCTCCTTTGCTGGATAGATTCATTTTTTCATCACATTATACACTGCTGATTTCCATAGTTACGACCACCCTGCAATCCATCAGTGGTGGTCTTGCTTACATACTATAGAAAAAAGTTCTGGACTATGCGCACTCCCATGGTTTAGTCCACCAAAGAGGCTGGTGCCTTTTCGTATATATTGTGTAACCATGGCCACCACTGATGGATTACAGGGTGGTCGTAACCATGGATACGAACAGTATATAATGCTGGATCTCCGTGGATGGCAAATTATAAGACAA
Organism: Bufotes viridis; assembly: GCA_033119425.1. Taxonomy (NCBI): domain Eukaryota; kingdom Metazoa; phylum Chordata; class Amphibia; order Anura; family Bufonidae; genus Bufotes; species Bufotes viridis. The sequence goes on from CM065589.1 coordinate 96,752,768, forward strand.
GATTATCGAGAACGGAGCCTCCTATGGTAGAGTGTACACTGCGCATGCACAACCACCCTCCATTCGTTTTCTATGGAGCCGTTGAAAATATTTCCGTCGGGCCCATAAAAGTGAGTTGGAGCGGTGGCCGGTCATGCACGGTGCGCTCCCATTCACTACTATAGGGAGAGCGCTTGGTGGTGGTCGGACCGGAGTCCTCTAGCTACCACTTTGCAGGGCTCTGTTCCCGATATAGGTGCAAGTCCCAGAGGTGGGACCCGCACCTATAAGACAATGGGGGCATATCCTAGCGATATGCCCCCATTGTTTGATATGAGACAACCCCTTTAACTAAGGCCGCTTTTAGAAAAGTATAATATGAGTGCTTTATTACTATATTACTCGCTTATGGACCAAGCACCTGAACCTCTTGTAGTTCATCAGGAAATGAGTTAGAGTACCATACTTTTAGTTCTAATAAACCACGGAGGTCCGGGTGTTGCATCCATAATATAGGCACCTAATAAAGCCCCTATATTACAGCTGACTGAAAAGTGGCTGAATACGGTTGTCGGTTTTTTTAAGAGAAAAAAACTGCAGTAATTGAAAACAATTTGTGGGGAAGGGCAATGAGCGAAAGATTTAACTTTTCCATATGTCAGAAAATGATGGGATATTCTTTAGTGATAATCGTTATTGCTAGTACTTCAGCATGTAAAGAGTATCATTAGAGAAGCGGTCCTCATATTATACTCCCTATAGGCTAGGGACAGTGTAAAATGTAAACTTTCTGCTAGTATATTTGTGGTGTGTTTGGTGTAATTTATTCAGTGCTGTGATCTGGGAGTTGGCAAACATCTGTGTCATGGTGTCAATAAACCATCTTGTTTGGTGCAGAGTGTTGATCAGATAAGCAAGCACTCATCTTCATGCTCCGTTTCTGGAAAAAAAAATACTGCCATATGTGAGCAAGTATTATGGGACAGAAGTCCATGTACAGTTATGCAGGGAGAGAGAAGGATCTGTGTCTCTTCTCCCTCTGTGCAGCCTGTCAGTATGTACCACACTGCCCCTTCTCCCCCTCCTCCATTCTGGCTGCCATCTTGGGAGGGAAGGGCTGTGCAACAGCTAGAGACTGAAGTCTTGTTGTAAAGCTGACAATCGCTAGCTGTGCTAAATAGCGAGTTAGAGCACTTAGAAATTGGGTTGGAGGTGAAAGCTTCAAGTTTGTGTAGCTTTTGTTTGAGATCCATTCTACGGGCTCTAACTAGCAATTTACCATGGCTAGCACTGCAATCCTGAGTTTGAGATTGTCTCGTTTGAAAGCTGAGATTGTCAGCTTTAAAACAAGACCTAGCTCGAATCTCTTGCTGTTGCACAGCCTGAGATCCAGCCATCAGTTGGAAGGATGTATGAGATAACTCCTTGGCTATTGAATTGCCACCCTGCAAGGATGGATGAGATACGCCCTTGCAGGTAAAGGGTTAAACAAAAGATCTTTCGTCTTACTATCTGGCAAAAATTTCAGACAGGGCCAACTTATTTTCAGATGACAGTCTGTTATTATTGGTCAGCTATAACAATCTTTCTTTGTTTAATTTCACCCGATCGTCCATTTTTTTTAGCTTCAGACTAATGTGTAGGGGTACCTGTAGTATACATGTAATAGGCATGAAGCTGTCTAAATACAGACAAAAAGTCACATGCTAATACCTTTCATTACAGGACGGACGACTAACAGTCGCTCCAGAAAACCATCTGGTGGATCTTCCTAACTTGAACTTTCTGAAACAGCATGGGGCCGTATTCCTCAATGCCTATACGAACTCTCCAATTTGCTGTCCTTCCCGTGCAGGTATGACATTAAATAGACCATAGCAGAGTGTATCATTATATAACATAAATTACTAGCACGGTAAATGCAGACCGCTTTATGCATGTGATGAGTTATTCTGCTTTGTCTATTATTTGCTGCTTGTGTGAAGCATGGCAACAAAAATAGTATTTTATTGAACTCTTTATGAATGTAAAACACAGTAAAATATGCAAATATACAGATTGTGTTTGCGCACATTCTTCCTGAGTGTATAACTGAATATTCAGGGAGAGTCTTTAATACCGGCGCATTGTGTGTACTGTTCCTTAGTATCTGTAAAGAGTACAATGTATGTATCGACGGGGCGTACAGGGTGTTATTTTCCAACATGTTGTTAAGTAGAAAAGTGTTTGAAAAAGTCAATAAAAGAGTCATCTGGATTCTGAAGTGCGGCAAAGCCATTTAGGCCCCTTTCACACGAGCGAGAATTCCGCGCGGGTGGAATGCACGATGCGAACGCATTGCGCCCGCACGGAATCTGGACCCATTCATTTAAATGGGTCTCTGTAAATGAGCGGTGGTTTTCACGCATCACTTTTGCGTTGCATGAACATCGCAGCAAGTTCTATATTCTGCGATTTTCGCTCAATGCTGGCCCCATAGAAGTGAATGGGGCTGCGTGAAAATCGCATCCGCAAGCAAGTGCTGATGCAATGCGATTTTTATGGATGGTTGCTAAGAGATTTTGTTTGTACACATTCAATTTGTTATCACGCGCGTGAAAAACGCAGTAAATCGCATTGCACCCGCGCAATAAAAAGGGAACAACTGAACACGATTCTGAAAAACTGAATGACTTTGTTTGCGAAATTGCACAGTTTTCACTGAACGCATCCGGACATAATCCGGACACGCTCGTCTGCAAGGGGCCTTAAACATGAAAACTTATTGCAGGGGACAAGAAGTCAAAAAATGTGGAATAGGGAAAGAGTATATCAAATTGGTTCATTAAAGGGGTTGTACAGTGCTTGTATTACAACTGGTCGTCCCGTTCAAATGAATGGGAAGAGCAGTTATACTTACAGTAGGCCTCATGTACACGGTTCGCAAATCACGGATCTGCAAAACACGGATGACATACATTCGTTTTTTTCTGGACCCATTGACTTCAATGGGTCCATGGTCCGCATTCTGCTGCCAAGAATAGGGCATGTTCTGTCTTTTTGCAGACACACGGATGTGGACAGCACACGGATGACATCTGTGTGTGGTCTAGTTTTTTATTTGCAGACCCACAGAAGTAGTGAATGGGTCCGTGTGCATTCCGCAAAAAATCCGGATCAGACACGGATACAAAATACAATCGTGGGCATGAGGCCTTACACTGCACCACTGCTACAATGATGTGCATTCAAACCGTGAAGGGGATTCAGAGTTAGCACGAGCACCGCAACCCCTTCAAATAGAAGATTGACAGGGGTCCTAGAAATCAGACCCCCTGCCCTTCCCCGCTGATCTGATATAGGGGGACCCATGGAGGATAGTTCATCAATAAGATAGCACTGCACAACCCCTTTAAATATAGTGGTGTAGCTGACATGGAGAAAGACCAACTGAGTGCTATAGGGCTCTGGTGCTGAACTGATCCTTCTGTTTCCAACATAGATTCAATGCATTTTTTTCAGCAGCCACCACTTGGGAGAAGTCAGTGAAAATAAATTATTTACAGCTTCCGTTGATGTCTATGGTAATTGTATAAATTCCTATGCACTTTTCTCCCCCTAGTGGTGGCTGCAGGCAGACAGGTTTATAATATACTGTGTGAAGGGAAGAATATTTCTATTTATCAATGTATTCATGCGGTTATGTGGTGTAAATACAATGAGAACTGTGGTGTTCAGAATGGGCGCTTTATTTATGAAGCACATATTTCACTTTTTTTTACATAGAACTTGGAGAAAGTTAAATAAAATGACTTCCACTGAATCAAAAAAAAAATCTAAAATCTGTCAGAAATCTGGGGAGTCGCGCATACTAGGCTTTGCTATGAGGCCCTTTGAGAGTAATGTATTCCCCTGATAGCAAACAAACAATATGATAAAATTTTATTGCATATAGGCCCATATTTAATAATGTAAGTGCAACTAAATTTCGTGCAAATTGTGCAAATGTGGTTAGCCATGCTTTTGAAATGATTAGTTTCCATCGCATGTCATGAGAATACAGAGAATTTCCAGACACAGCTATGATTTGCTTACCAGTCATATCTTTATGTCCGTCTCGTGAAGGAAGCTGCAGTTAAATATTCTATTTAAAACTATTGTCTGTTTCTCCTCTTTTGTTTCCAGTTCTGTTTTTTATGTCTTGTTGCAGCCAAATAAAATAATTTTGCCAACAGTCTTATTGCTGCTGATAAGGATACCAGTTATTGGTTCTGCTTCATTCCAGCTATGTGGAGTGGTCTCTTCCCTCACCTGACAAAATCCTGGAACAACTACAAGTGCCTAGATCCCGATTACCCAACATGGATGGACCTTGTAAAACAAAAGGGATATGTCACTCAGAAATTCGGCAAACAAGACTATAAAAGTGGTTCTCATTCGCTAAGGTGAGTTGGCCAATTATAGATGAAGCAGTGCTGAGTTAGTAGAAGTTTAAAAGGGTTTCCAAAATTTTCTTTTACTCATGACCTATCCTTAGGATTGGTGGGGTTTTGACACCCAGGACCCCCGGCTATCAGCTGTTTTGAGAAGGCACCGGCGCCCTACCCTTCTCACAGCTCACTAAGCACAGCGCTGTACATAGGACAGAGGCTGTGCTTGATACTGCACTCAGTCCCATTCACTTGAATGGGGCTGAGCTGCTTCTAGGTTACATGAACGATAAATGTGTCATCACTGGGCTAGCAAAATCAGAGAGAAGGCCAGAGTGCTCAAAGGGTGTTGGGGTGTCGGACCCCCACCAATCAGATATTGATTATCTATGCAGAGGATAGGTCATCAGTAAAAAAATCTCAGAAAAACCCGTTAAGAGTACACCCTCATGAGGCATATAAGCTACAGACTTTTGCTGCACTATACATTATTTAAAGGGGTTGGCCCATCTTGTTCTTTTGCTAAGATATGCCTCCCATTGTCTGATAGGTTCAGGCCCCACCTCTGGGACCCACACCTATCCTTAGGACAGAGCCCACAAAGTCGGAGAGGGAGCACTGCGCAAGTTCAGTTGCCCTCCATACATTTCTATAGGAGTTGTCAAAGTCTCATTGAAATGAATGGGAAGCTCACCGTGCAAGCGTGTCCTCCACATCATTTACTTCTATGGGGCTGACAGAAATAGCCATACCAGTGTGCGGCTATTTTTAGCATTCCCATATGAATTAATGGAGGTCGGTCATGCATGCGCAGTGCATTCTCTGGGGCTCCGTTCTAAGCAGAGGTTCTATATTGTTATGCCTCCAATGTCAGATAGGTCCCACCTCTGGGACCCGCAGGCATCTCTAGAATGTGGCACCCAAAATCAAGGAGAACACACCGCGAATGTGCTGCATAATCTCCATTCACTTCTATGGAAGTACTGAAAAGAGCCAATGTCACGGATGGTCGGTGCGTAAAAGGGGGGGTACTGTCACGGAAGTTCCTGTGACAGGTGCCAGGAGATCAGTGAGACTGGCAACACGTGGTTTCATCTGACAGGTTCCTTGTGGATCAATTCGTGTCTGTATTGTTTCTGGTAATGGCCACACCCCTTGCCTCAGGTGTTGCTTATGTGGTCATTTAACCTTCCCTATTTATTGTGGCTTCTCCCACCATTTTGTGTGGTTTAGAGCTTCGGTCTTGTGGATTGCTGGTGTTGAGATCTTGGCGGAGTTCCTAGGCTTACATAGCCATTTTAAGTTAAGTGTCTTCTTCCCCTTTTTTGGGTTTTCTTGTGTTGCTCTTTTCCCTGTCACTTGTGTTTAGCCCTGAGGGAGATTCCTGTTCGTCCTACCGTTTGGAGGAACAGGTTGTCTCTTGTTCTGACATTATTACCAGGGTCCTACAGGGTGAGTTAGGACTTTAGATTCCTGTGTATGAACTGACCTACCTCTGGGGTCAGTTCATACTTGCAGTCAGTCAGGACTTTGATTAGGGTTTCTCTAGGAGTTGACCTGCTCCTTTCCTTAGTTTCCAGGCCTTTTCCCCTCACCCCTTTCCCTCGTACATCCGGTGTGGGTTTCCCCCTCACACTGAAGTGTGACAGCCAAGCGACTGCTCTCAGCTATTTCTGGCATTTGCATAGAAGTGAATGGAGACTGCAAACTGCAAGTGTGGCCATCTCTCTGTTCACCTCTATGTGAGTTAATGGAGGGTGGCTGCACCCTCGTTCACTTTGGGGGCTCTATTCTAGAGATAGAACTAACAATATGCCACCAATGTGTGAGATGGGCCAACTAGGGACAGAAAGGGCCACGGCACTCCAACAACCACTATGTCCCTTTCAAGTTTATCCGGCATATTGCCGTACATTCTCTAAGGTCATATCATAGTCCCAGAAAATCCATAAGGGTTGTTCTATAAATCAGAGTGTAATAAGAATGTCAGAAGATGCAGTAATTAAAGGGATTTTCCAAATTAATTTTTTAGGGGCCAAACTGTAGGGAGGCTGTTAAAATGAAAAAATAAATAAATAAATAAAAACAACCTACCTTAAACTCTCCTTCCTGAGCCCACTTCAATCCAGCGCCGTCACTCAGTCCTCTCTGCCGGGCTCCAGTCTTGATAATGTGTTGGCCGCAGCGGTGGCATGACTGTATACCACATGTAACCAGTGCACCGCTGAGGCCAATGAATGGCTGCAGCCATCATGTGTTGTCAACGTCAGCACTACGACTGGGAAAACAGAGCCCGGCTGAGAGAACTAGAACTGCGCTATAGGGAACTGTCAGATAAGTAATCCACCTGAAGTAATATCCTGAAACTGGAAAACACACAAGAAAGGCAGTGGGAGATTAGGGTGGTTAACAAGTGCCTCAAGAACCGGTGTAGGAAGGAGGGGTTCGGGTTCCCGGTGAACTGGGCCTACTTCTCTGTCGGCTACAGGCTCTATTGTAGGGACAAGCTGCACCTCAATGGGGAAGGGGCAGCTGTGTTGGGGAGAAAGATGGCTAGAAGGTTGGAGGAGTGTTTAAACTAGGGACTGGGGGGAGGGTACTTACGTTATAGGAGGGGAAGATAGTGCAGATACAGACCAGGGGTGAGGTAGTGGGACTGGGGCAGGAATGGAAGGAGGGACTAAAACAGTTCAAAAGGAAAGGTGTAGGGCCAAAAATATACAAAAGCCTCTCAATTGTATGTACACTAATGCCAGAAGCCTGACTAACAAAACTGGGGAATTGGAATTAGTGATGTGTGAGGAGGACTATGATAGTGGGAATAACAGAGACATGGCTGGATGATAGCTATGACTGGGCAGTTAATGTACAGGGTTACAGTCTGTTTAGAAAGGATCATCAAAACCGGAGAGGGGGAGGGGTCTGCCTTTATGTAAAGTCCTATCTAAAGCCCACAGTCCGAGAAGATATCTGTGAGGGACATGAACATGTGGAGTCACTGTGGGTAGAGATACATGGAGCCAAAAACAATAATAAATTACTAATAGTAGTTTACCATAAACCACCTAATATACCAGAGTCCACAGAAAATCTATTACTAAACGAGATAGACGAGGCGGCAAATCATAATGAGGTGGTTATTATGGGGGACTTCAACTACCCAGATATAGACTGGGAAACTGAAAGCTGTACATCTCATAAAGGAAACAGGTTCTTGGCAAAGACAAGCAAAGACAATTACCTTTCCCAACTGGTTCAGGACCCGACTAGAGGGACGGCCATACTGGACTTAGTATTAACCAATAGACCTGACAGAACAACAGATGTGCAGGTCGGGGGACACCTGGGAAATAGTGACCAAAAAGTATAACCTTCCAATTATCATCCAAAAGAGCATTTCTACAGGAAGGAACAAAAATACCAAACTTCAAAAAAGCACAATTTAGCCAACTAAGCGAGGCCATAGGCCTAACTAACTGGGACAAAGTCATCAAAAACAAAAATACAGCCACAAAATGGGATATCTTTAAAAGCATCCTAAATTCTCATTGTCAGAGGTACATACCGTATGGGAATAAAAGGTTAAGGAACAAAAAGAAACCAATGTGGATAAATAGAAATGTAAAGAAAGCAATAAATGACAAAAAGAAAGCATATAAATCAAACAGGAGGGTAGCGAGGAAGCACTGAAAAACTATAAGGAAAAAATAGAACATGTAAAAAACAAATAAAAGCGGCCAAACTAGAGACCGAGAGATTATTTACCAAAGAGAGTAAAACTAACCCTAAAATTTTCTTCAATTATAAATGTTGTTAAGTATAAATCTGAAGGTGTCGGCCCTTTAAAGAGTAATGAAGGGGGAGTTGCACAGAGCGACGAGGAGAAAGCAAAGCTGTTAAATATTTTTTCTCCAATGTATTCACTGAGGAAAACTGTCAGATGAAATGCTGAATGTAAAAATAAATCCCCCATTAAAAGTGTCCTGTCTGACCCAAGAAGAAGTACAACAGCGACTTAAAAAGATTAAAATAGACCAAATCGCCAGGACCGGATGGCATACATCCCCGTATCCTAAGGGAATTGAGTCATAGCCAGACTCTTATTTCTGATATTTGCGGACTCTATACTGACAGGGAATGTTCCACAGGATTGGCGCATAGCAAATGTGGTACTAATATTAAAAAAGGGTCCAAAAACAGAGCCCGGAAACTATAGGCCGGTAAGTTTAACATCTGTTGTGGGGAAACTGTTTGAAGGTTTTCTGAGAGATGCTATCTTAGAGGATCTCAACGGAAATAAGCAAATAACGCCACATCAGCATGGCTTCATGAGGGATCGGTCATGCTAAACGAATTTAATCAGTTTCTATGAAGAGGTCACTTCTAGACTTGACAGCGGTGAATCAATGGATGTCGTATATCTGGACTTCTCCAAAGCATTTGACACTATACCTCATAAAAGGTTAGTATATAAAATGAGGATGCTTGGACTAGGAGAAAATGTCTGTAAGTGGGTAAGTAGCTGGCTGAGTGACAGAAAACAGAGGGTGGTTATTAACGGTACACACTCAGATTGGGTCACTGTAACTAGTGGGGTACCTCAGGGGTCAGTACTGGGCCCTATTCTTTTCAATATATTTATTAATTATCTTGTAGAAGGCTTGCACAGTAAAATATACACTTTTGCAGATGACACTAAACTGTGTAAAGTAATTAACACTGAAGAGGACAGTTTTCTGCTACAGAGGGATCTGGATAGATTGGAGGCTTGGGCAGAGAAATGGCAGATGAGGTTTAACGCTGACAAATGTAAAGTTATGCACATGGGAAGGAATAATGCAAGTCACCCGTACATACTAAATGGTAAAACACTCGGTAATACTGACATGGAAAAAGATCTAGGAATTTTAATAAACAGCAAACTACGCTGTAGAAACCAGTGTCAGGCAGCTGCCGCCAAGGCCTATAAGATAATGGGTTGCATCAAAAGGGGCATAGACGCCCGTGATGAGAACATAGTCCTACCACCACTTTACAAATCGCTAGTCAGACCACACATGGAGTACTGTGTACAGTTCTGGGTTCCTGTGAACAAGGCAGACATAGCAATGCTGGAGAGGGTTTAGAGGAGGGCAACTAAAGTAATAACTGGAATGGGGCAACTACAGTACCTTGAAAGGTTATCAAAATTAGGGTTATTCACTTTAGAAAAAAGACGACTGAGGGGAGATCTAATAACTATGTATAAATATAGCAGGGGTCAGTACAGAGATCTCTCCCATCATCTATTTATCCCCAGGACTGTGACTGTGACGAGGGGACATACTTTGCGTCTGGAGGAAAGAAGGTTTGTACACAAACATAGAGGAGAATTATTTACGGTAAGAGCAGTGAGACTATGGAGCTCTCTGCCTGAGGAGGTGGTGATGGTGAGTACAATAAAGGAATTCAAGAGGGGCCTGGATGTATTTCTGGAGTGTAATAATATTACAGTTTATAGCTACTAGAGATGGGTCGTTGATCCAGGGAGTTCTTCTGATTGCCTGATTGGAGTCGGGAAGGAATTTTTTACTCCCCTTAAGTGGGGAAAATTGGCTTCTACCGCACAGGTTTTTTTTTGCCTTCCTCTGGATCAACTAGCAGGATGACAGGCCGAACTGGATGGACAGATGTCTTTTTTCGGCCTTATGTACTATGTTACTTTTTTTTTTAATTCACACTCTATGAAAAAAGTTTTACTGCCCCAAGATATTGCACTACTGTTGCTTCCATTTACATAGCGACATGAGAGCTTGTTTTTTCCGGGACATTTAGTCATTTCTAATAGCACCATTTACGGTTGCATACAATGTAGTGGGAAGTGGGGAAAAAATTCCAAATGGGGTGTAATTATAAATAAAAACACAATACTGCCACAGTTTTATGGGTTTTGTTTTTTACGGCGCTTCCTAAAAACTGATCTGTGGAAAAACTGATCTGTTAATTGCATTCTCTGGGTCAGTACGATTACAACAATACAATATATGTATAGTTTTTCTAAACTAAGGTATATGTATAGTTTTTCTAAAAAACGTTTGAAAAAATGAATTATTTTCTTCGTATCGGCTTATTCTGACCCCCATGACATTTTTATTTTTATGTATGCAGAGCTGAACTTTTCATTGATGCCATTTTGGATGTGTATGACATTTTAATCACTTTTTATTCAATTTTTTTAGTGGCAAGTGAATCAACCCAAAAAACGGCAAATGTGCCATTTTTACTTTTTTTTTTTGTGCGCCGTTTTCTTTATGGGATAAATATCTTTATATTTTAATAGGACGGGTGCAGTGGCGTAACTAGAAATGAATGGGCCCCACAGCAAATTTTTTAATGGGGCCCCCTGCCCTAGTAAGTTTTTCACAACCCCTTCCTTTCATGCCGCCCCCTTTCCTGTGGCTAGTAAAGATCGCTCTCTCAGACCAGGCCCAGCAGATGTTCCATCCGTTTTCTACACTGTCTATACTGCCGCTATATATAATTTCATTGTGTAATACTGTTGAGGGGCCCTGACAAAATCTTTTAGTACTTCTCCTCCTCCTCTTGGATGGGCCCCTTCTGGGTCAGGGCCCCAAAGCAGCCGCTTCCCCTTCTTCCCCTATAGTTACGCCCCTAGACGGGTGTTTTATTGTTTATTTTAATTTTGAGGAAAGGGGGTCGATTTGAATTTTTATATATATATTTTTTAAATATTTTTCAAATCTTTTTTCTTTTTCTTACACTTTTTAATAGTTCCCCTAGGAACCTTGAACAAGCAATCATTAGATTCCTTCTCTCATTGACTCCAATGTATTAACATTGGAGTCTATAAGGATTGCACTATTTTGCTATGAAGCCCTTCCACCAGCAGGCTCTCCATAGGAACATATGTGCAGCAGCTTCAGATCATTTACGAGGACCGAGGCTGCCACACATACTATCATTACCACCGGTGCTTGGGTGTGAGCACGTGCTCCTGGTTTTTACGCTCCTAGATGCCATAGTCACATTTGACCACGGCATCTGAGGAGTTAAATCTGTGCAATTCACGGTATCGACGATTGCATACATTAGCCCCGGGTGCCTGCTATTTAAAACAGCAGGCATCTGGTGGCTATGGTGCCTGCTGCGCTCAGGAGTTGGCGCCATCGTTAAATACACGACCGCCGACATAAGTTCACGTTAGGTGGTTGGGAAGGGGTTAAATTATCCTTGTCCTTCTGCCTTTTTCATTTTCCTATCAAGTACCCTACCTGCCTGTGTCTGCACTACAATCCAGCCTTCCAGTTTGTCCTGTGTCTTCATTCATCTACTCTACCAGTGTGCAGTCTGGGTCTAGTAACCTGCATCTAAACCTTTGTAACTGTTCAGACTGCTCCTGCATTTTTTCTGTGGTTTTGGTGCGTTTTATGTATACTGAATTCCTGGTTCCTTGATCCCAGTGGGTCAGCTGCCAGCTATTGTACAACAGGAGGTAGCAGTCTGCTTGCTTCCCCGAAGTGAAGGCCAGATCCTTGTACAAGAGTTAAAGGGTGAATACCAGGGGATATAGTGGAAAAATTTGGAAAAGGGAAATCACCTTCATGCTGGGCAGCATGGTGGCCCAGTGGTTAGCACTGGTACCTTGCAGCGCTGAGATCCTAGGTTCAAATCCGACCAAGGACTTCATCTTCAATTTGTATGTGCATTGTCCATCAGGAGACCACAGAGTGGCAAGGTGACATAGTGTGAAGGTGGCAGCAGCATCAGGTGACAGACGTGGGGAGGTGGTTGGCACTCACAGTTCCCGCTGACGAAGGTGGGTGTAAGAAGGAGCACTTGGCTTTAGATGTGTGGCATCAGGCGGGTGGCAGCATTAAAATAGTAGCTAAGGCAGGTAGCCAGAAGAAACCAGTCTCTTTTGTCAAGGTTTGGGTGAGGCAACATGGATGATCTAATCTGATGCATCAGGCATTGGTGGGTGGAAATCCTGGCTGATCCATGCCTGATTCATCTTGACAAAGGACATTTTGGGTGGACAGCCGAGTTTTCCTTGGGGTAACTATGGGCCCCACCGCACTAAACACCCACTCTGATGCCACACTACTGGCCGGGCAGGACAACTTTTCTAGTGCAAACTCGGCAAGTTGCGGCCACAAATCCAGTTTGGCATCTTAGTGGTCTAGCGGGTCTTCAATGACGGCTGGCAGGGTGGACTCCAAGTGTACCACCACCTGCTGGTTCAAGTTCTGCTCTATGTCAAGTTACTGTGAGCAAGTGAGCATGCATCAGGCCATTTTTGCAAGTGACTCGGAGGGTCTCCCTGCCTCCATCTCCACTGCATGCTGCCACGGTGTGTCTGGGTCATCTGCCTCGTCTTCCTAATATATCTCTTGCTCTTCCAGCTGCTCCTGCTCCTCCTCTCCTGTCACCTATGTAGAAAAACCACCCATTTTGCTACACTTTGGTTGTGCTCCAATGTCCTCCTCCTCCTCCAGTTCAGCCCCCACAGGGCTCATGTGGCACCATTTCTCCAGTCCCCTGACCAGCCAGATTTACCAGCATCTTTTCCAGGATATGAATCAGTGGAATTACGTTGTACCTCCTCAAAGGGCACGAGCAAACAGCAGGTGTCATGCATGAGCTGCCAGTGTCTAACATCGAAGTTACACAGTGGGGTACCTCTGTCCGCCTGTATCATCAAGAAATCATTTATGGCCTTTCTCTGTACGTACAGTCGGTCCAACATATGGAGGGTGGAATTCCAATGGGTGGTAACGTCGCATATCAGCCTATGTTGGGGGGACGCTATTTTGCTGCTGTAGCTCAAGAAGGGTGTGCTTGGCGATGTACGAATGGTTGAAGTGCATGAAAAGTTTCGTGGCCATTTTTAGGATGTCTTGCAGATGGGTGGAAGACTTCAGGAAACGCTTGACAACCAGATTAAACATGTGCGCCATGCAGGGCGCATGGCTCAGCCCATCATTGACGCAGCGCCAACACCATGTTCTTCCCGTTTACGGTCACCATGGTTTCGATTTTGAGTTGTCGTGGAGAAAGCCAGGATTCGATTTCTTGATGAAGGACATGGAGCAGTTCTTCCCCTGTGTGACTTCGTTCGCCCAGGAAAAATAGGTGCAGAACAGCGTGACACCACCATACTCTGCACATGTGGTATGCTGGTGGGGCACTGAGAATTATCACTGCAGTGGAGGCTGAGGCAGACATTGTCGCAGGACCAACGGCATGAGAACGTTGAGGCGGAAGCGGTGTCACCTGGTCAAGTTGCTGGTTTGGCTGGGCAGGAACCACAGTAGGGCGTAATGGACATATAGTCCTTGACCGTCGTTACAGCTCCACACGTCGGCGCTGTCATGCCCTTTGGCAGACACTGACAGGCTCAAGGACTGGCCCACCTTTTGTTCTACATACGTGTGCAGGGCTCGTACTGCCTTTTTGGCAAATAAATGACGGCTTGGGACTCTCCACCTCGGCTCGGCTCGACACAAGCCATCAGTTCAGTGAGTCCACCACTAGGAAAGGGAGGGACTGCAGCACCAGCAACTTGGCGCGGAACACATTCAGCTTCTGCGCCGTTGGATGAGCACGCATACTGTTGTCTCTTGGCAATCACTTCAGTGATCAATTGCTGACGGAATGACTGACGAGGAGGAGGATCAGGACCAGCAGATGATGGGAAGGACAGACAGCTCCCTTTGGCTAAGGTGGTGGAGCCTTGACTGCCTGAAATCAGGTGCATGCCACTGGGTGAGGCAGCGGTTGCTGTGGCAGGCTGAACCACCACATTGGAGCCACGGTTCTCCCAGACCCATTTATGGTGATGCTGCATATGTTAATGCAGGGCCGTGGTGCCAACATTGGCACCCTGGCCACGCTTCACCTTCTGCCCACAGATTTGACAAATAGCCATGTTCACTTCCCCCGGCTGCTTAACAAAAAATTGCCACACCGCCGAGTAGGTGATTTTACCCCCAACACTCCACACTGACTGACTGATACCGCCACTGCCTCTGTAAACCTCTGCAGTACTACTTTCCGGGCCGGTAGGCTCCTGCGATGCGGGTGGTCTACCCCGAGCACCTTTGGCTCCTGACTATGCTGCCACCCCGCTGACTCCCGGCCACGCTACCAACTTGCTGGCCCCGCCGCTGCCTCACAGGCAAGCTGCCACCCTCTTTTCCTGATGATGATAATGCCCCTAATTTACTCTGCTCCCAAGTGCGATCAGCTACATCATCATCATCGAGTACTATCTGCACGTGACTGATGTCCTCCCCAACAGTCTCTGGTTCAGGAGCCTGACCACTCGCAACACCAGCTTCCATGTCTCCTCCACATCTTGACAGTAGCTGCTGACTGTCCTCTGGTAGTTCGTCCTCGCTGTACTGTATAGTGGAGCTGAGCCCACAGCATATAATACTTCTCTGGGAACAGAAAAGGACAGAGGCAGGTTGATGACAGGTGAGGGCACAGGGCCTGCTCCCAGGCCATGCCAACTAAGGGTTGTGTCTGACGAACCGACTCTTGGCTGGGGGTGTCTGATGTCACTTGGGTGACCGAGTCAACCATTCAAGAACCGCTGGGATGCTGGTCAAGACATGACCGCTAGATGACACCGGGAGCTCAGGCCTCTCGCTGTGACTCCTGCTGCCACACCCCTTACTCTGCTGTGACCTGTGCCTGAAACAATTAGGCCTTTGCCACTCCCCTGTGCAGGGCCTGGCACTTCTCTTTATGACATACTGTTAGATCAAATAAATAAATAAATAAAAAGGAAATTAAAACACCCCAAAAAAGTCTGTAATTTTCCCACAAAACTTGGTCTGCAAAGCTTCTCAACCTTGAAGTGTGTTTTTGGGGCAATAGCATTTTTTAAATTAAATTGCAGCATGTTCTCGGTGTGGTTTTTTTTACATATTTTTTTTTACTGTAAGGCGGACTTACGTGGCTCAATGGGGCAGGCAGTTTTCAAGAATTAAGTTTCCCTTCCCGATAACTGCCCGCTTATTACCTGCAGCAGTCACCTCCACCTCCTCCAGATTAATTGTTTCTGGGCAGCAGCGTGCAGCGCTGCAAATGGATGCAAACAGTCCTGCTCAGGCTCTAGGACAGGTTGCTTGCAGCTATTTTGAATAACTCCTGGAGAACCCTTTTCTTTTTAACAGGGATTCAGACTGGGGTAAAATCATCAATTTTTACTACTGTGGGGAGTCGCTCTGGTAGATAGCGGTGCGGGTGCAGTACAGAGGCAAAACAAGGAGTCCAGGAAGTGCAATAAACAGTGTTTTATTCACACATTCGCACAAAATAAACGATAAACAGTCTCTTGGTGTTAATTCACACTCAGCAAACACAAAAGGCAAAACCAAAGAGTCCAAAACCAGGTTCAATCACATGTGAGATGTTTAGGTGCGCGTTCGCACCTGGCGGTCGGCCCAGCCGCAGGATAATCCACCTTCAGGCTTCCAGGACGACTGCACGCCTCCTTGCTGGGCTCATCCTTCCAGCCCAGAGAGCTCCACAACACTAGCAGCAGCTCCAGGACAATCACAGCCACACCTGCTGATGTGGCTGCCTTTAAGAAGCCCGGCAAAGTCCGGCCTGGACCGTGGGGAGTAGGCACCCACCCAACTCTTTGCCTACTCCCAGTAAGAGCCGGCCCGGATTGGCTTTGCAGCCAAACTAACTATCAATGTCAAGCAGCACTAGCTGCTGCTGACACATAAAACCCGGCTCTCACCTCACCGAGGCCAGGAACCTCGGTGACACGTATCTTCCGTCCATGACGGCACCTTGCGCCCTCTTACATACCTCCCCCCTTTGTTCAACCCTGACAGGGTGAACACACGCCAAACACTGTACTCGAGACAGGGCATCCTCATTTCCTTGCAAGCGGCCTGCCCTGTGTTCCACTGTAAACTTTAGTTCTGCAGAGACAAGAACCATCTGGTGACCCGAGCATTCCTGTCTTTCGCCTGGCACATCCACTTTAGAGGGGAATGGTCGGTCACCAGACGGAACTTTCTCCCTAGCAGATAATAGCGGAGAGACTCTAGCGCTCACTTGATGGCCAGGCACTCTCTCTCCACTATACTGTACCTGGTCTCGGCTGGGGTGAGTTTGCGACTCAGGAAAACCACGGGATGCTCCTCCCCATTGATTTCCTGAGAGAGTACAGCCCCGAGGCCCACTTCAGAGGCATCGGTCTGTACCACAAATTCGCTCTTGAAGTCGGGCGTCACCAAAACCGGGGACCCACACAGGGCCGACTTCAGAGCAGAGAAAGCCTTATCCGCCTGCTCATTCCACTGGATCGACACTGACCTGCGTCCCTTTAAAAGGCTTGTCAATGGAGCAGCAATTGTAGTTAAGTTGGGAATAAACCTCATGTAGTATCCCACCATGCCCAGGAATGATTTTACTTGCCGCGTAGTGACAGGTCGGGGCCAATTCTTAATTGCCTCAATTTTGTTTACCTGAGGTTTGACCACCCCCGCCCAATGACATACCCTAGGTATTTGGTCTCTTCTAACCCTATCACACACTTTTTGGGTTAGCAGTTAAGCCAGCTTTCTAAGGAGTTCACTACGGCCTGTACCTTCGGTAGGTGACTCTCCCAGTCGGTGCTATGGACAACGATATCATCCAGATACGCTGAGGCGTACCGTCGATGTGGACGGAGCACAATATCCATAAGCCTTTGAAACGTGGCGGGGCGCCATGTAGACCAAAGGGTAATACCTTGTACTGATACAACCCCTTCGGTGTGATAAAAGCAGTTTTTCCTTGGCAGCCTCCGTTAAGGGTACCTGCCAGTACCCTTTGGTGAGGTCCAAGACAGAAAAATACCTGGCTTGGCCCAATTTTTCAATGAGCTCATCCACCCTCGGCATGGGATATGCGTCAAACTTGGACACCTCATTCAGCTTGCGGAAATCGTTACAGAACCTCAATGTCCCGTCCGGCTTAGGTATTAAGACTATCGGACTGGCCCAATCACTTTTGACTCCTCGATGACACCTAACTGGAGCATCAGCTGCACTTCCTTCACAATGGCTTGTCGCCGAGCCTCGGGTACCCGGTACGGCTTTAACCGGACTTTGGCCTGAGGCTCAGTGATAATGTCATGCTGGATTAGGGATGTGCGCCCAGGGAGGTCCGAGAACACATCCGTGTTCCGACTAATGAACTCCTTAACTTCCTGGACCTGTTTGGAGGACAGGCTATCTGAAATTTTACGGTGGCTGCTGCTTCCCGGACTTCGAGGTGAGGGCTGGATCCTTCTCACCTAGAAGCCCTGGCCGAGGGCTGTCATCGCTGGACGAGTCCCTATCCTTCCATGGCTTCAGCAAATTCACATGATACACCTGCTCCGGCTTCCGCCGCCCTGGCTGGTGCACCTTGTAATTTACTTCCCCACTTTCTCGAGCACTTCATAGGGCCCCTGCCACCTAGCTAGAAATTTGCTGTCAAGGGTGGGTACCAGAACTAAAACTCGGTCTCCGGGATTAAAGTCTCGTACCCGAGCCTGACGATTATAGACTCTACTTTGGGCCTGTTGTGCTGCCTCCATATGCTCCCGGACCAGGGGTAACAGCCTCTCCATACGTTCCTGCATCTGGGTAACATATTCAATTACGCTTTTGTGGGGGACGGGCTGTTGTTCCCACGCTTCCTTAGCGATGTCCAACAGGCCCCGTGGGTGTCTGCCATAAAGCAGTTCGAAGGGTGAGAACCCAGTAGAGGCCTGGGGCACTTCTCGCACTGCAAACATGAGATAGGGCAGAAGCAGATCCCAGTCCTTGCCATCTCGGGACACCACCCTTTTTAACATATTTTTTAAAGTTTGGTTAAATCTTTCCACAAGGCCGTCCGTTTGCGGATGGTAAACGGACGTCCGTAATTGCTTTATATGCAACAGTTTACACAATTCCCTCATAATCTTAGACATAAAAGGGGTCCCTTGGTCCGTCAGAACCTCCTTAGGTAGACCCACCCGGGTAAACATCTCCATTAACTCCTTTGCAATGAGCCTAGCTGATGTGTGTCGAAGAGGCACCGCCTCTGGATATCGAGTAGCATAGTCCAGAGTCACCAGGATATGTTGGTGACCCCTAGCAGACTTCGGTACGGGTCCGACCAGATCCATGGCAATACGCTCGAATGGGACCTCAATTATTGGGAGAGGGACCAGGGGACTTCAGTAATGCGGCTAGGGGCTATTTACCTGACAGGTCGGACAGGACTTACAGAACTCCTCTACTTCCTTAAACAAACCGGGCCAGTAAAATCGCTGTAGTATGCGGTCCTGCGTTTTCTGCCACCCCATGTGTCTCCCAAGAACATGTTGGTGGGCAAGCTCCATAACAAGCTTGCGATATGCGGTGGGCACCACCAACTGTTCAACTGGCTCACCTCGGATTTGGTTCACCCGATACAACATATCCTGAAGAACAATAAATCGTGGAAACATTAATTCAGCCCCATCATTACGACACTTTCCCAGGCCCTGGTTAGGGTTTGGTCCCGGTGTTGTGCGGTCCCAAAATTTTTCCCGGAGACATTGAGGTCTGCCAACTCAGGTCCCGGTGGCAAGTCCTCCGTGTCTCCCACCATTACACTCAGTGGGGTTGTCTCCCCCTCTACCGCTGGAGCAGTGGTCACCCCTACCGCTGGCCCTTCAGATTCGGGCTCCCAGGGTTCTGGCCTTTCAGTGGTATCAGGCCACTCTACTAGGGTTACCCCTGTCTCGGGCCCATCAGACACTTTTATAGCCGGCCACAGCGCCGGGAAACCTGGGAAGTCCCTCCCAAGTATCAGTTCATGTGGGAGTTTGGTAGCGACAGCCACCTCGTGGGTCCACTTACCAGCCGCTGTGGACAAAGTCACTAATGCAGTGGGGTAGTCTTTTAAGTCTCCGTGGATACATAGGACCCCGATTTTACGGCCGGTATACTCCGCAGGCCGTACTAGGGCAGCTCTTACCAGGGAGACTAAACTCCCGGAGTCCAGCAGGGCCACCGCCAGAGAATCTCCCACCTCTACCTGACACAGGTGGTTATTATCCTGCACCTCACGGGTGCCAGTTGCGCACAGCTTCCGTGCATACAGGGAGTGGCGATACCCGTAGTTCACATCCATCGGCTCACCCTGATGCGGACAGTCGGCCCTGATGTGGCCTGGCTCCTGACACCTCCAGCATACCACGGGAGGCGGATCCGCAGGGGATACATTCCGTGCAGGTCTCTCTGTCGCCGGTCGTCGGAACTGGGGTGGAGGCCTCTGGGGTTTGACTGGCCCCTTCCCAGCAAGACTCCCCTGCAGGTTTCTGGTGGCCTCGTAACGCTCCACCAGGTCGACCATCTCCAGGGCACTTACCGGAGACGCCTGGCCGACCCAGTGCTGGAGGGGATAAGGCAGGGCCCTCCAAAAGATGTCCGCCAACAGTCGATCCAGCATGGCAGTGGGACTTAGTAGATCGGGCTGCAGCCACTTTTGCAGCCTGTGCAGCAGATCGTAGTACTGCGGCCTAGCGGGTTCAGTCGTTTTAAAGTCCCACTGGTGGACTCTTTGAGCGCGGACCAGCACGTTCACCCCCAGTCTGGCTAGGATCTCTCCTTTCACGGTGTCATAATCGGCCGCTTGGTCGTCCGACAAGTCGAAAAACACCTGCTGGGGTCCGGAAGCCAGGAACGGAGCGACCACCTCAGCCCACTGGTCACGGGGCAGCTTCTCCCTCACGGCCACTTTTTCGAAGACTGCCAGGTAGGTCTCAGCATCATCCTCGGGTGTCATCTTGGGAATTGCTGCACGGACCACTTTCCGGGCATCATGGGCACGGTGAGAGGCTCCAGTCGCTTGCAAAGCCATTACATGTTGCAACAGCAGCTGGTTTGTCTCCTGCTGCTGCTTGTTGGCCTCCCGCTGCTGTAAATTGGCCTCCACGAGAGCCTTTACAACTGCCTCCATCTTGTCAGGGTTCACGTGTTGAAACTTTGCCGGCTTGACATATGACATTCACTTTGGAAAAAACGAAACTTCGGCGTTTACGCCAGCCTCACTGCACATGCCCGCATCCGACACCAAATGTGGGGAGTCGCTCTGGTAGATAGCGGTGCGGGTGCAGTACAGAGGCAAAACAAGGAGTCCAGAAAGTGCAATAAACAGTGTTTTATTCACACTTGCACAAAATAAACGATAAACAGTCTCTTGGTGTTAATTCACACTCAGCAAACACAAAAGGCAAAACCAAAGAGTCCTGGCGGTCGGCCCAGCCGCAGGATAATCCACCTTCAGGCTTCCAGGACGACTGCACGCCTCCTTGCTGGGCTCATCCTTCCAGCCCAGAGAGCTCCACAACACTAGCAGCAGCTCCAGGACAATCACAGCCACACCTGCTGATGTGGCTGCCTTTAAGAAGCCCGGCAAAGTCCGGCCTGGACCGTGGGGAGTAGGCACCCACCCAACTCTTTGCCTACTCCCAGTAAGAGCCGGCCCGGATTGGCTTTGCAGCCAAACTAACTATCAATATCAAGCAGCACTAGCTGCTGCTGACACATAAAACCCGGCTCTCACCTCACCGAGGCCAGGAACCTCGGTGACACGTATCTTCCGTCCATGACGGCACCTTGCTCCCTCTTACACTACCCTTACTGATCTCCCACTGCTGCTGTTTGACTGGACACTCCTCACAGCTGATCACTGAGGTGGGTCACCACTGCAGCCAAACCAAACCAATTCTGGCATGTCAAGCCTGGAAGTAAGGAAGAGTGGGGACCAGAACAGTGGCTGAACAGCAACGGCGCGGGATCGGTAAGATGAGTAAAGATTGTTTCTTTTTACCCCATGCCAACCCCATATCCAGTTAAACAGTTCAGTTATTATTTGACTGGAATATTACTTTCTGTCTACTTTTAGTAATCGTGTGGAAGCCTGGACCAGAGATGTGCAGTTTCTCCTCCGACAAGAAGGCAGACCTGTGGCATCACTTGTTGCCAACAAGACTCAAACTCGCATTATGAAGGAGGACTGGAAAAATGTGGATCTAGCTACTGGCTGGTTAAGAAAACAGGCAGCGAGCTCCTCACAACCGTTCTTTTTATATTTGGGCTTAAACCTGCCGCACCCATATCCTTCGGTAAACATGGGAGAGAATTTTGGCGCTTCAACATTTTTAACTTCTCCTTACTGGCTTCAGAGGGTACGTTTTTTCATCAGTCTATTGAGATGCAAATGTAAACCAGATTTCATGTGATTGAAGAGGACATGTCTTTTTTGACTTGTCTGTTTTATGAAATATTTGTATTCATCATAGAATAACAATCCTGTAGCATCTTTTTAGGTTATGCCCTTCCTCTTGTCTCTCCTGCAAGTATATGAATAAATTGTAAATTGGACATTTCCGTACTCCTTAGAGTTTTTTCCAGTTTGCATCAACACTCTTTATAGCAATTTATGAAGATAGCTGTAATTTTGTAATGTATTTGTATTTCTTTTACCTTCTTTTATTTACCCTATTTTCCATTCTGGGCTGTGGTCTCATGACCATGTCCATGTACCTCTTTTCTATTTCCTGTGATGTCATGTCCAGAGTGATTTATTACATGGTGGAAATGGGCCGGGGGAGTCCAAATTGAAAAAAAATAAAAAACATGAGGAAGTTGTACATGAGGTAAGTAAATAGTAAATATTTTAATTATTGGTAACCTAATTTTTTTTGCCTTTTATAGGTTTCTTATCAGGATGTTACTATTCCCAAATGGTTGCCACTAAAAGCTATGCATCCAGTGGATTATTATTCATCTTATAGCAAAAACTGCACTGGCAACTTTACAAGCCAAGAGATCCGTGACATAAGAGCTTATTATTATGCTATGTGTGCAGAGACAGATGCTATAATGGGTAAGTAATAGCTACTGTAGCTATGCACTGATAGTTATTACCACTCCATATAAAGTTCTGTCCACAGGAGGTCTCGCATATACTGCTCAGATATGTTAGGCCGCTTTCACACTTGCGTTCTGAGGATCCGGCAGGCACTTCCGTCCCACCGGATCTGTCAAAACGCAAGTCGCCTGAAAGCATTAGAAGACTGATCAGGATCCTGATCAGTCTTCGAAATGCTTTGGGGTTACTATGGCAGCCAGGACGCTATTAAAGTCCTGGTTGCCATAGTAGTAGTGGGGAGCGGGGAAGCAGTATACTTACAGTCCGTGCGGCTCCCAAGGGCGCTCCAGAATGACGTCAGAGCGCCCCATGCGCAAGGATCACGTGATCCATGCGGGTACAAAGATGGTCCATTGCACCCACAAAAAATCACTATAGGTCACCCACAGAATTAACAGCCAGATTTAATTATTATATTTCTGCTTCAGGGGTGCAAAGCTGGTATATTGCACCCAGAAAAATCATTATAGGTCACCCACAAAACAAATAGCCAGATTCCTAACACTCTCTCCCTCGCTTCAGCTGCCTGCTTCCTGTCCCTGCTCTACTCAGAGCTGATAGGCGGTGCTAGACATGATCCAGATTGTATAGAGGCTGGGTCACATGCAACGGTTAATTACAGCCATGCCATTACTCGGCATGGCTGTGATGGCTTCTAAGTGCCCACAGCTTAAAAGCGTGTTGATTGGCTGCCCTACAGTTTTCAAAAGCTTTATTAAATGCCTGAATACCGAACTCGAACCCAAACATTTCTGGCAAAGTTCGGGTTCAGGTCCAGGTACCCGAACTCGCAAAGTTTACAGTTTGGGTTCGCTCAACACTAGTCACATTAAAATTAAAAAAACCTCCAAAAAATTTCACTTTTTTTTTGTAGATTTTGAATGTGTGTCTGTAGTAAATCTTGTTGGCGCACATCTCAGGGGACACAATTGCATTTTTAACCCCTTAGTGAATAATATAATAATATTTTCCCCCTTTATGTTCTAGCGGTCATAACTTTTTAATTTTTTCCTCTAAATGTTTTTATTTTTTATTTTGCGGGCTTAGGGTAGGTTTTTTAGGAACTATTGTGGGGTATATATAGTGTATTAAATAACTTTTATTATTTTATTTTTGGGGGAAAGATTAAAATAAACAGCAATTTTGACATTTATTTTGTGGAACTATTTTTCTCTCCTATTCCAGCCTGTCAGCTCTGCAACTGCTCACTCATTCTCTTCCACACTGACAGGGAGGGCGGCGGCTGATTTAGCTGACCATATCTCTGGTTTGGTACCAGCTAGAGATATGGGCTTTGTATTGTTTGAAAGCTTTCAGAATAAAATACCAGAATGACAATATGTTCAGTACAGGGGAAGAAAACACTGATAGAAATCAGGATGCTGTGAATGCAGCTGAAAGTGAAAGTAAAAGCAAGTTTTACCCACAATTATTCCCGACTCGATTTCTAACAGTGATTTCTCCTCTGTTGCTTGGACTAATGCTGTCATTTTGGCCAGCTTTCAAACAAGACCAGTTGCATATTTCTAGCTGCTATCATTCAGGAGAATGCAGCAGCTAAAACCGCCCTCCCCCCTCCACTTTCTGTCCGAGCCCAGCTCGGGCAGAACAGTTAAGTACTTTTCCCACAGCCCGAGCTGGACTCGGGCAAAACAGTTAGGTGGTTAAGGAGGATCTTTCAGCATGATCAACCCTATTAAATGAGGCATATTGCCTGGTAAGATTGATCATGCCAATTAAAATTATACTTTTGTTATGTCTGTAGGTGGAACCGTTGCCGAGATATCAGAGATTTTAGTAATATGCAAATGAACTGGTTCAAGCACCAAGGGGCCAGCTGGAGCCCTTGGAACACTGCTTTTTTTTTATCACCCCTCTGATCTGGTCTCTACCCCCTCTGCCTTGATTGACAGGACTAGACAATCAAGCAAGTGGTGGGGGAGTGCACAGCTCGGAGGAGTGGTACAAAAGCACATGAAGGACGCTAGGAAACTATTCTACAGATGGCATTTCACCCCTTTTAAACTTGCTAAAATTCATCAGAGTTGTCTAAAAACATGCTGGTATTGCCACAAAGCAGACGTATCTATGGTGGCGATGTAATAACATCTCAATATTATAAGCTGCAATTGGTTCCCTAATTTATCCCCAGCCCAAGCTTTACTTTCCATTGATCTGGACAATTTTCTATACTCTCGTTAAACACTAATTATACTGGAAAGACTCTTATTTTCCCACTTCAGCAAAAATAATTGCTGCGGTGGATGATAATTATCTTTCTTAAAAGATTCCTATTTCAAGTGTTACCAAATTGCCCCAACTATTCTTAATGGAATCATTGGTTTCTCCGTATGATTCTGACTTATTATGCAGTGCTGAGGTTACAGAGTCTAATGACCTCCTTTATGTAGGCATGCAGCTGTGTTTTCTAGAATTCATTATTTATTTACCTTGATTATTACACAGTCGAGTCACATTATTATGACCATTAGCTAATATCCAGAGTAACCACCATTTGCAGTATTGACAGCAGCTTGATGGGCTGGGAGTGACTTGGTAAGGTCCTGGTAGGTTGTCACAGGTATCTGGAGCCATGCTGACTGCAATGCATCCCACAGCAGTGGAGGGTGCATGGGCAGGATCCATAAAGCGAACAACAATCAAGGTGGTCCCACAGATGCTTGATTGGGTTCAAGTCTGAGGAATTAGGGGATCAGGGTAGTACTTGGAAGCCTTGGTCATGCTCTTCCAGCCAATGTAGGACATTTCTAGTCATGTGACATGTCTTGCAGGAAAATCCTATTCATCTCAGGGAAGACAATCAGCATGTATGGGTGTACCTGATCTGCAAGGATGGATTCATATCCAGATCAGTTGAGTGGTCCCAGAGAATGCCACAAAAACATTCCCCAGACCATAACATTGCTACCACCAGCTTGTGTTCTTCCAGAAATGGTTGCAGGATGTTTATTCTATGTTTCTTGTATGTCAAGCCAACATCTATCCGATGTAGCAGAAAACATGACTCATCGGAGAAGGCAACCCTTTGCCAATCAGCCAAGGTCCAATTCTGATACTGCTGCGAACAGTGAAGTATTTTCTGCCAATACAACTTTGTTAGTAAAGTTGCAGTGACCATCTATCTACATCAGAGCCCCACTCGCTGAACTGTTTTAGAAACACATCCAGTAGCCCCCTCGTTCATTTTGCTGGTGAGCTGCTCCACTTTAAAGTGTCGGTCTGCCCTTGCACACCTTTGTAGCCAGTGTTCATCTCTCACATCAGTGTCAAGTGGTGCTCTGCAGTTTCCATGTTGCTTATATGCAATGGCGCCATTTGTCCACTCACGAAGCACTTCCACCACAGCAGCATAGGAACAGTTTACAAACTGCACAGTTTTAGAAATACTGCTACCCAAAATCCAATAATCATCCCTTTTTGCAACTCAGATAAATTGTCACATTTACCCATGACAGCAGCGAAGGATATGTGTGCAGATAGCCTATCATACACCTTATATACCCGCCAAGCCAGATCACCACATGTGACTTCCTTCACGAGCTATGACGTCGAAAGTAGGAAGTGGTTTGCCATATGTGCTCCCTTAGCTTACAGACACAACATAAGGATTTTTGTAAAATTAAACATATTCTGCTGGAAGTACTATTGCTGTCATTTGTTCTCTTAAAACTAATAAAAACCAGGAAAACTACATGACAAGGCATCTGTCTTGACGTTCTTAACCCCAGGACGATAGGTGACAGTGAAATTGAATCTGGTGAAAAACGAAGACCATCTGGCCTGCCTCGGGTTCAGTCGTTTAGCCGACTCCAGGTAAGCCAGGTTTTTGTGATCTGTGAACACTGATCAGATGAATCGCCCCTTCCAACCAATGACGCCATTCCTCAAAACCAACTTAATAGTCAGTAACTCTCTGTTCCCCACATCATAATTTCTCTCTGCGGAAGAGAGTTTTTACAGAAAAAGGCACATGGACGCCATTTACCAGGTGACGGGCCCTGCGATAAAACTGCTCCTACCCCCCACCTCTGATGGCTCCAATTCCACAATGAAAGGTGTGATACATCTGGCTACACCAATATAGGGGCGGAAGAGAAGCATTTCTTAATAGCAGAAAAGTCTTGCAACGCCGAATCAGATCATACTGAAACATCTGTCCCTTTCTTAGTCATGTCAGTTAAGTTTTTTACTATTGTCGAATAGTTCTGAATACATTTTCGGTAATAGTTGGTGAACCCAAAAAAACGCATAAGAGCCTTCAGATTTTTGGGTCGATCCCAGTCCAATACAGCACGGACTTTCTCTGGATCCATTCAAAAACCTGAAGATGACAGCCGGTAGCCCAAAAACTGCACCTCGTGTACAGCAAAAACACACTTCTCTAATTTTGCGTACAATTTATTATCTCTTATGATCTGTAACACCTATCTAATGTGATCCTGATGTATCTCCATGTCTGGAGAATAAATTAGAATGTCATCCAAATACACAACTACAAACCTCCCCACAAGGTGATGAAAAATGTCATTCACAAAATGCTGGAAATCCGCAGGAATACCTAGAGTCCTATCAAGCCCTAAAGGACCCTGGTACTAATGGCAGGGATGAGACTACCTGTTCCTCCAAAAGGAGGGACAAACAGTAGTCTCCTTCAGACCTAATACAAACAATAGGCAATTGGAACACACAGAACCCAAACAAAATACAAAAGGGAAAGGAAAGACTTAACTTCAAAGAAGCAATGAAAGCACCAGGAACTCAGCCGAGATCCAACCACAATCTATCCAAAGGCCTAAACAGAAGCTATAAACCGGACAGCATTGTGGGAGAAGCAACTATAAATAGAGAAGGTTAAATGACCCTAATAGCCACACCTGGGGAAAGAAGGTGTTGCAAGCACCAAAAACACAGACGTCATTTGATCCAAACGGAAAACATGTCAGATCAAACCATGTGTTGCCAGTCTCACTGAACTCCTGCCACCAGTTGTGGGAAGATCCGTGACACCCACGTTCCAATAGCCATAACTTGTTTTTATTTTTTTTTGTTCACATTACCATATGTGGGTTTATTTTTTGCTGGACAAGATGCTTTTTTTTACTGCCACCATTTAAGTTACCATGTCTTGTATTGGAAAACAGGGAAAAAAAATTTGTGGGGAAAATTGAAAAAAAAAAAGCTGGACAACCCATTTAAGACTTTAGTACTCACATGCATATCCAGACAAGTTCACATAGAAGCACTGTTTCTTACTGTCCTTTATAAAGAAAATATTTTCATTTATATTTGCCTTCCCTCAGTGGATCTTCCTTTCCTATGTCACAGATACAAACATGCATCATTACACAGCTTCAGAAGGAATCCAGTTCGAAACCATCATGTGTCTAGGCTATAGATATCAAAAAGGACAAAATTGCCAATAAAAACCACCCAGCATGGTGCAAACATGCTGGGAATACATTTTTATATTTCCAATAGTGATTTAAGCTATAGGCTTCAAGT
Source organism: Bufotes viridis (assembly GCA_033119425.1). Taxonomy (NCBI): domain Eukaryota; kingdom Metazoa; phylum Chordata; class Amphibia; order Anura; family Bufonidae; genus Bufotes; species Bufotes viridis. The sequence goes on from CM065589.1 coordinate 96,780,643, forward strand.
CAACAAAAGTGTAGGTGTTCAGTAATCTCACAATTACCAACTAGCTTTTATGTTTTTAGTGGGAGCCTTGTGTGATTGGCAAATGCATGTGGTATACCACAGGCTTGATCTTCACCCACAATGACAAAATCAAAGACTGTGGGGGAATATGACAACCTTGTACGCACCTTTTCTGGCATACAAAAGTTGCAAGTGCCATTTTACTCCAAAATTTACAATGTATTTACTTCAATTCTCAACACATTTACAAAAAGAGACAGTCAGTGGGCAGGAGGAAGTGGACTGCAGGTGGGACCTCTGTGGCCCAACTCACTTAACACCATGTGTGCATAAGAAACACAATAAACATGTCTTTATACCTTCTGTTCTATAGACTTTTGTGTTCCAACAGTGTAGTTGCATTCTCTATATTTGACGTTTTAACCTATTTCTCAGTCAATTACAGGATTACGTTTTTGAACTCATGCCAAACCTTGGTAAAGGAACATGTATGGGTAAGCTAGAAAACTAGTAATCTTTTAAGTTCTATCAAATTAAATGAACAATACATCTAATCACCTACATTGTGATGGGTAGCAGGTTAGCTCTAAGACAGCATAAAGCAGATAAAGCATTACCACTACAATTGCAGCTATTAAACTGATAATTATAATGACATAACCCCTTAGTGACCAGCCTGTTTTGGGCCTTACTGACCAAGTGCTTTTCTTCCTTTTTTCATTGTCCCCTTCTAATAGCTATAACTTTTTTATTTTTCCGTCTATGTAGCTGTATGAGGGCTTGTTTTTCACGAGACAAGTTGTCGTTTTTAATGGTGCCGTTTTGAGGTACACATAACTTTCTGATTAACTTTCATTAACTCTTTCTGGAAGGGAGATGGGAAAAAACAGCAATACTGCCACTGAGTTTTTATGTTATAAATTTTGCGGTGTTCGTCTTAACATAATGATGGTCATTTATCAAACTAGTGTAAAGTAGAATTGGCTTAGTTGCACATAGCAACCAATCAGATTCCATCTTTTATTTTCCAAAGGAGCTGTCCAAAATAAACGGTGGAATATGATATGGCAATTAAGCCAGTTCTACTTTTACGTCAGTTTGATAAATGGCCCCCCGATATTTTTATGCCCTGGGTCAGTACGATTACAGCGGTACCAAATACAAATTTTTTCTTTTTTTTCTATGTCTTACAACTTTTGTGCAATAAACCCGCCTTTAAAAAAAATTTAAAAAAAAAATCTTTTTGCATCTTCTCATCCCAAGACCAATTCGTTTTTTATTTTTCTTTCTATGGAGTTGTGTGAGGGTTTAATTTTTGCAGGACGACTTGTAGTTTTCATTGGTATCAATTTGGGGTAAATAACCCCAAAACCTGACCTTGGATTGATTCATGGAATTGGATGAACTCTACCTGTTTACTAACTATGAGTTTTGCCTGACCACTTGATGCTTTGCACTGGTGTCTCTGATCCCTGTCAGTCAGCTGCCAACTACACCAGGACTATTCCCATAGGTAGCGATCTGGTAAGGTCCATGATGAGAAATCCAGATCCCTATACACTGGTAAAAACCAGAGGATCACTAGGATGAGGCTACTTTCACATCTGTGGCAGAGATCTCCGGTAAGCTGTCCTCTGGCAGGCCCTAGAGAAGGGCCTGCCAGAGCTCTCCTGGACTCCATTTACTATAATGGGGTTTAGCAAAAATCTGACATCAGTCCACTACCTGACAAATATTATGAGAATCGGCCGGACAAAAAACGCTGCACGCAGCATTTTTTTTCTGGCCGATTCCTAACATTATCTGCTGGAAAGGCCAGCCCCAGATGTGAGAGTAAGCTAACGCCCTTAGGACTAACCCAAAATCAAACTAGTTAGTTGGTACAGTGAGTGCACACCCACTGCCCGTTACATGTATAAATGAGAGATGACACTATATCTCATCATTACATAACTTGGATCTGGCATTTTTTGTAGTGTTCTTCTCTATAGGTTACATCTATAATTCTCAGTTGTCACTGAGCTGGTGTGTCAGTACTAGCTGTAATGATGTCTGCCCATACAATACACACAGAGACAAGAGATTCTGCTCTCTAACTCTCCTACTCAAAATCACTCAGAAGTACCATATAGGTCATTCTAGAAAAGCACTGGGCTGTAGTGATGTGAATAAAGCACTTTGGGTGTGATATAAGAGTTGTTATTTTCTGCTTAATAATACCAGTCTCTCTCTGTCACTGTGCTGCTCATTGCTCCTCCCACCTCCCCTCACCATAAATTTAAATGAGATTATATAATCTGATGCTTTATTGAGCAGGCAGCCCATCTTGGTCTCTCAAGACAGATTTATCACAGAATTCAGAGAGAATGTCGGAAAAAGAAGGTAGACAGCTGCCTTCTCCTCTCTCTTCTTTGAAAGCATATACACTCGATGAACTGAGAATATATGTTTATGGGGGAATGGCGAGAGAAATAGCATATTTCAGTATGCAAAGTTCACTTAAAAATGTGCCCACCTCTAGGAATTATGTTAAATTAACAAAAAAGACTATTCTCGCTTGCTATGTACAGTGGTGCTTGAAAGTTTGTAAACATGCCACCTGCAGGTTTCTCTCTGTTTCATCGTGACAGGTTTCCATTAAAAGGGTTGGCTCGCCACAGCTATGCCTGTCCAAATGCACTATCATAGAAGGGGTGTCGCCGCTCACAACATCATGGTGGGAGGGGGGACTCCCCTCTCAGGACATGCACTCTGTGTGTCCAGATTGAGAGATTCATTCAAATGAATAGCAAGAAAATGGCTGTGCCCCCCCCCCCCCCCCATATCAGCTACCATAATCAACTGAATGTCATGCCGCTTCCTTTGGCAGTTGTCTTCCTGACATTAAGACTGGTGTTTCACACTGATGTTTTTAACTACGGTAAACTGGAGTAAAATCCACATTACTCTTTGTAAATTGGTGTATTTTTTAGTACACCATGCACTGTAAAAGTAAATCTGTTCCTTCTATCCACCAGCATAGATTTTTACCATAATTTATGCCAACGTCTGACATAAATTACTGTAAATCTGATTGGTGGCATTAGCCACACCCCTCTCACTAAACCCCACCCTCTTAAAAAACTAGAGAAATCAGCAACTTTGCTATTGGGCAACGTTTTATGCCATAAAACTGCTGTAAGGTCACTGATAAATCCTCCACTTAATGTCACTTCTCTTTGCTTTCCAATTACATTTTCTGAGAAGTATTACTCATTTTTTCAGTCTCCGTATACCAGCAACATTTAAACAGAAAAGGACACATTGGATAGCAGAGTTACTGACCTCTATTAGCATACAGCTTAGCCAGGGATTAGTGGTCACATCTGCGATGAGGGTTAGTTCCCAGTCCTCCTTGCACGCCCCAAACCCTGATCCTCAACCCATTCAGGCTTTTGAAGTTTTATTCTTTAAAATTAAATCCATTCAACGTATTTCGGGGCTACCCACCCTCAGGAACAAAATGCTTTATTACATGTCTATGAAAGAAATGGCTTCATAACATACACATCAGAATTTAAAAGATTCCACAATTGGTTTCAAAATTGTTTGTTTTTTGTCTTTTTTAGGTGAAGTCATTTCAGCACTGGTGGATACTGGACTTCTAAATACAACCTATGTGTTGTTTACATCAGACCATGGGGAGCTTGCCATGGAACATAGGCAATTTTATAAGATGAGCATGTATGAAGGAAGCTCTCATATACCACTTCTAATTATGGGACCCAACATCCAATCTGGAAATAGAATCTCAAATATCGTATCTCTTGTGGACCTTTACCCCACCATGCTAGGTACGTAAGGGGAGGAACGATCCAAACAATGGAAACTGCAGTTGAATGTTTCCGAATGTAAGATGAAGCACTTGGGCAGAAAGAGCTCTCAGTTTGAGAATTGTATTGGTAGCTCTGTGTTAGCAAGGACTTCAGAAGAGAAGAATTTAGGCGTCCTGATATCAGACAGCTTCAAAATGAGTGCATGGTGTGGACAGAAAGAGAAAGCAAGTAGGATGTTTGGTTGTATAGCAAGAGGTATAACCAGTAGGGAGAGATTGTGATCCCACTGTATAGAGCTCTAATGAGACCACATCTGCAATACTGTGTCCAGTTCTGGAGACCTCACCTTCAAAAAGACATAGATAAAATGGAAATGTGCAGAAACTGGCTACAAAAATGATGGAGGGTCTTAAGCATAAAGGTCCCTTTTCGAAAGGACAATTTAGCAGGCAATTGTCAGGAAGGAAGGGTTCCATCCTGACAATCGCCTGCACGTTAGTGGAGGAGAGAGCTGCATTTTCACGCAGCAATCACCTTCACAGTATGGGGGGAAAGATCACTAATGCCATTGCTCTTCCCCACATAGACTCGTTGTTTGCTGGCAGCAGAGAATGTTTAGACGGCACAATCTACTGCTGGCAAACGACAATTTAGGTGCCTACACATACGATCCAGCTTTACACTGCCAGTTAATCTGTAACAAGTGTTCCTATTAATGCTCGTTAGCGATTATCTGGCAGATTCTCGGCCCATGTAAAGGGCCTGTAAAACATAACAGGATGGACTTAATTAATGCCTCATTTACGCGTCAGTTTTCGGACAGTGATTTCTATCAGTAATTTTAAGCCAAAATCAGGTGCGGCTCTAAACACATAACAGGTGCAGATCTTTACCTTATACCTTATGTCTGTGAAGGCTTCAATCCTGGTTTTGGCTCACAATCACTGATGGAAATCACTGACCAATACACTGACGTGTGAATGAGGCTTTAATATGTATAGCCTTGAGAAAAGGAGGGAAGTGATTGAAACCTTTAAATATATTAAAGGTTTAAATAAGGTTCAGGAAGGAAGTGTTCTCAATAGCAACACAAGAGCAAATGGGCACAATCTGAAATGAGCTGGGGGTAAGATCAGGAGCAATGTCAAGAAATATTATACTACACTAACTGAATTCAAACATGCCTGGGGTAAACACACGTCTATCCTAAGATAAAAAAGAAAAAGAAATAATATAAGGGCAGATTATATGGACCAAGTTGTCTTTTTCTGCCGTCATTCTTCTATGTTTCCAATAATTAGATATCACATAAAAAGACCGAGGCACACAGGCACAGCTAGTGAAGGCCTGATATGACTGGGTTTGGAGTATTCAGGAGGTATGAAAGGGAGGAGTAATCACGAAGGGAATTGAGGGGGGGGGGGGGATTTCATACCCGCCATTGAATACAGACAAACTCATTTGCCCTTTTAAGAAATTCTTGGAAGGTAGGGAGGGAATTTATTTTTTCTTCCTGATTATCTGACACAACAGCTTGAGGGGTCATGGATGGCACTTATTGAGGTGGTTTGGGGCACATTAAAGATTTGGTGACTCCTTTTGAATTAAGATCTGTGTGGATGTCATGTGTTGTTCTCACTGGGTCAATTTTGAGTAAAAAGTTCTAAATGAACCAGGAGGAAATGCATGGGCATATTTGTTACCCCAATGGTGCAACTTGGAGCTGAGATATTTTCAGTCGAGCCAGAGAAACGACCCTCTAAGACTTCCCCTGGGACAGTCCTTCTTGTTGTATTGAATATTTGTGATTTTCATGTGTTTTGCTAATAGGAAAAGTTATATTAATTTTTGTATGTTAAAACATTTAAAAATAAGCTTTTGCCATTATTATTCTATTCACACACCGCATCAAGAGTTTTATTTTTCCAGTGGGCAACTTAAGGTAACACTCAGCATGCCTAACTAATCTGTCTACATACCCTAGTCAAGTACTGAATAGGGATTTAGTTTGTAGAGCACGCTTAAAACTGTGGATGCTGGGTATTACCTTAATGTATTTTATTTTATGTATATACATACATATGACTTGGTTTGGAATACATTTTCCATTTCCCCCTTGGTCTTTATGGGCAGAAGTCATGGACATTAGCAACAGGGGTTTCTAATTTTACATGTAATGTCAAACATGAGCAGTATTTACGTTTACAGGATGTATACCTCTGAAGATGTTTCTGTATAGGTATTCCATACACGTAAGAAAGCTACCTCAAACTGACATCAGCTCTTTAAGAAATTTCTACACATAGATTATAAAATATTTTGTGAGCTCACTTCAATATGTGTTATATATATATATTTGTGGTCAGGGCTACGGACACGAAAGCCGAAGAGCCCTAGTGTGCTAAACACCGAGACCCACCGTAACTGCAAGACGCGTCTTACCTAACTAAATGGCTAGTGGTGTGCCGGTAGCCATGTCCGTGGGTAGGCCTATAAAAGGGGGGCATACCCTGTAGAAGTGAAAATAGAAAGGGAGGGAGGGTGGGGCAACTGAGAAAACGCCCGCCCCTAGGTGGGGCTGTGCCTGGTTTAAGTAGAGCCTCCGCCCCTCCCACAAATGCAGTCTAAACAGACTGCCAACTTGTGGTCAGGGCTACGGACACGAAAGCCGAAGAGCCCTAGTGTGCTAAACACCGAGACCCACCGTAACTGCAAGACGCGTCTTACCTAACTAAATGGCTAGTGGTGTGCCGGTAGCCATGTCCGTGGGTAGGCCTATAAAAGGGGGCAAAACCAGCCATGTAGGGTGAAAAGAGACTTGAATGGCCTGTGCAAAGAAACCCCTGATCCAAACTGCGAAGCAATGTCTCCCACGAGAGTTCGGATACGTAAGTCAACCATAATGACGCCTGCATCCGTCCTGTGGATAGAGCCAGGACAGAATGCTGAATGTCGCAGATACTGCCCCAATGCACGAGGGAGGAACTGGAAACGCTTCAGAAGGAAGCGTGGACGATACTAGCTAAACCTGAAGACTTGGTTGTGGTGCGAGCACCGACAAAATCCCCTAGCCTTATGAGACTGGAGAACTGAGAGCCTAACTGTCTAGACTATGGAAAGAAGGGCCCGAAGAATACCATGTAGGCCAGGAAAGGAAGTAAAGCAATAAGCTAAGAACGTAGTAAATGGAATCCTGTCGATGCCCTCACGTGAGTGAAGGAGTGCGATTGCGATAAGCTGCTGGTGATTTAGTTCGCAGACCTGGCTGATTGAAAACGTAACCGGCATGGTAATACAACTGACAAATATGAGGGGTAAACAAGAAAATAAACTAAAAAGTGGCCTGAAGAAAGTACAGGCGGGATTACGTCATGGGCCTGACCGATGTGATAGGCGATCCTCAAAATAACTATATTTCCTGAAAAACCTGACAGGCGAATATCGTGAACACGAGACCAGACCAACGTGGCCGGTGACACCTAATGATGAGTGTCATTCGGCACGAGAACCTGAAGGTGGCCGATGACACCAATGACTTGAACTCTGGAAATTAAAGTCTGGTCCTGGGGGAGCATAGCCAGACAGGTGATCTGTCGACCAGGCAGGGGTTCGTGAGCTGGCCACATTGATTATTGAACGTGAAGAAAAACACGAGCGGGCAACCAACTATGGTGATTGAAAACGTAGGATGAAGAATGCGACAAGTACAGACAATAGGTTTAAAACAGAAGCCTAAGTGTGACATAAATAATTGAATGTGTATGATTGAAATGTGACGGGCTAAGGACGTTGAGTTAGAGAACAAGGGCCTAACGAAATGAACAAGAGCTATGACACCCGGGTTGGCCCATGCTCCTAATGACAATGACGATACGTTATATGTGGCAGCAGTGGCGCCACTGCCCATCCTGTATGTACCACAAATAAGACTATTAGTATGTTTCTGGAATCAGCTCCCTGTGAGCAGAGCATAGCAAATGACCTACCACAATCCCTGCCAAGCACTAAATTGTCCGCAGAGGGAACGGAATGGTAACGAGGAGAGACCAGCAAAGGAAGCAATGCAGAAATGAGGAGCAAACGGAAATAATCCATGCGGCACCCAAAGTCCGCCAGAAGTAGCCGTGTTGTAAAGAAGCCTGTCCAGAAGAGGGACAGTGTAGTAAAGACTAAACCCGAGAGTAAGCATATCCGACTTATCCAGTGAAGGTAGCCGTACAGTAAAAGACTCTCCAGCCGAGGGAGCAGTGCATTAAAGCAAGTGCCCGGCAGAGGGAGCAAAGCGACGGTGGAACCGGCAGGGCGTGTGGTGCCATAAGAGGAGAGTCTGGTGGAAAGCTATGTGGTGATAAGGAGAGACCAGCCAAGGAAATTACGACTGTGAAGCAGAACAACATGGTAAATAATAAATGATGTTTGCCGAGGGGACTAAAGAACAGGAGGGCACAATGCAAAGGACTGCCTGGGGGTGGAGCCGTACAGCGATACCACCCGTGGCATGCAGAACGAATGCATATGTACGCACGATACCTGAACTGGCAGACCGCAGGAAGTTATAACTATGACAATGGCCTTGATAATATGCGTATCTAATTGAAACCGAGGGTCTAGCCTGAATACCGGACAGGCTAATGTTACTTAAAAGTCGCCTGACCCGCATGGCAGGTGACCCTTGCTAGGCTGAGCTCCGTTGTGGAAGAGTACACCTGGGAAGCGTGGCGGACAATGGATGCACCACCAACAGACTTTGGAAAGTGGCCTGCACCCGGATGAACAAAGAAGCAGATATGGGTGTGAGACATTTGGGCCAATCGACCTGGATGCGCAGAAGTTCAACCCACCAGGTAGATCACCAGGCAGGACGAAAAACAGTCATGGTGCCCCCGGCCATGGGGCCGAGGCAGTCATCGTGCCCCGAAGCCATGGGGCCGAAGCGATCATGGTGCCCCGAGCCATGGAGCCGAAGCAGTCATCTTGCCCCCGAGCCATGGAGCCGAGCGGTCATCGTGCTCCCGAGCCATGGAGCCGAAGCAGTCATCTTACCCCGGCCATGGAGCCGAGCGGTCATCGTGCTCCCGGCCATGGAGCCGGGCAGTCATCATGCCCTCGAGCGCTGGGGCCGGGCAGTCATTGTGCCCCCGGAGCCATAACAATCATCGTGCCCCGGAGCCATAGCAGTCATCGAGCCCCGAGCCATGGAGCCGAGGCAGTCATCGTGCCCCGGGCCATGGAGCCGAGCGGTCGCCATTCCCCAAAGCCATGGAGCCGAAGCAGTCATCGAGCCCGCAGCCATAGGAGCGGCAGACATCGAGCCCCCGACGCCATGGGGCCGGGCAATCGCCATGCCCTCAAAGCCATAGGGGCGAAGCAGTCATCGATCCCCACGCCATAGGGCGAAGCGGTCATCGAGCCTCCGGCCATGGAGCCGAAGCGGTCATCGTGCTCCCGAGCCATGGAGCCGAAGCAGTCATCTTACCCCGAGCCAAGGAGCCGAAGCGGTCATCGTGCTCCCGGCCATGGAGCCGAGCAGTCATCATGCCCCCGGCGCTGGGGCCGAAGCAGTCATTGTGCCCCGGAGCCATAACAATCATCGTGCCCCGGAGCCATAGCAGTCATCGAGCCTCGAGCCATGGAGCCGAAGCAGTCATCGTGCCCCGGGCCATGGAGCCGAAGCGGTCATCGTTCCCAAAGCCATGGAGCCAAAGCAGTCATCGAGCCCGCAGCCATAAGAGCGGAGTAGACATCGAGCCCCGACGCCATGGGGCCGAAACAATCGTCATGCCTCGAAGCCATAGGGGCGAGCAGTCATCGATCCCCACGCCATAGGGGCGAGCGGTCATCGAGCCTCCGGCCATAGAGCCGAAGCAGTCATCGTGCCCCGAGCCATGGGGCCGAAGCAGTCGTAGTGCCCCGGGCCATGGAGCCGAGGCAGTCATCGTGCCCCCGAAGCCATGGAGCCGAAGCAGTCATCGTGCCCCTGAAGCCAAAGCAGTCGCTGTGCCCCGGAGCCATGGAGCCAAAACAGTCATCGTGCCCCGAAACCATAGCAATCATCAGCCCCGAAGCCATGGAGCCGAAGCAGTCATCGTGCCCCGAGCCATGGAGCCGAAGCAGTCATCGTGCCCCGAGCCATGGAGCCGAGTAGTCATCGTGCCCCTGAAGCCATGGAGCCGTAGCAGTCGTCGTTCCCCCAAAGCCATGGGGCCGAAGCAATCATCATGCCCCGAGCCATGGAGCCGGAGCAGTCAGCGAGCCCTCAAGCCATGGGGCCGAAACAGTCAGGGGCCCCCAAGCCATGAAGCAAAAGCGAACATGGGGCCCCCAAATCCTAAGGCCAAGTAATCATAGGGCCCCCTAAGCCATGAGGGCCAAGCCACCGCAGGGGGCCCCCACAGCCATGAGGCCAAAGCAAACAAGGGCCCTCGAAGCAATGAGGCCACAGAAATCGCGAGGACCTCAAGTCCTGAGGCCAAGCAGCCATGGGGCCCACAAGGCATGCGGCCAAGCAGACATGCGGACCCTAGCGCCATGAGCCCAAGACAATCATGGGACCCCCAGAGCCATGAGACCAAAGCAGTCATGAGGTCCCCAAGCCGTGAGACCAAGGTAGTCCTCGGGACCCCGATGCCAAGGGGCCGAAGCAGTCATCATGCCCCGACACCCATGGGGTCGAAACGGTCATGGAATCCCTACTCCCTGAGGCCAGCCGTTATGGGGCCTCCGCGGCCATGAGGCCAAAGCAATCAAGGGGTCGCCACTGCCTGGCGGCCCAAGCAATTAAGGGCCCCCTGCGGCCTTGCGGGCAAAGCAATCAAGGGGCCCCTGCGGCCATGAGGCCGTCCGAGACGTACGTGATGAGTAAAGGTAAATAAGAGTGAGCCCAACATGATGGAAAAAGCAACTACTAGGATGATTGGGACGTCTAAAGTAGCCTGGAAAGGAACGAGACTACTGACAGGTATGGACATTAGTAATCCGAACAACGGGCATAAGCATAAAACTAAAACCAGCCATATAACTTAGAAATGCAAACGTGGAATATGAAACTGAGAAGAGAGAGTACAACCAAAACCTGATGCATTGCGACTTGCGAAGTCCTTGTGGCGACAAAGAACTGAAAAACTTGAAAGAAACAGTAGTGAGTCGGAAGCTCAAACCCTAATGACCCACGGACCCCAGCTGAGAGGCTGCTTATTGAACTGGGGCAGTGGGAACAATCTTAGTGAATACAAACCAGAAGTAAAGGGAGCAGACAGGATTTTTTTTTTTTTTTGCTAGCAACTAGAGCAAAGACCCACTTGATGTATACGCGCAGAAAAACCAGATGTAAAGGAAATGACCATTGATGCCCGTCATGTTTGACGGGAGAGTGGCACCGGAGCCACCAGCTGCCTCAGTGTGACAAGCGAATAAAACAACCGTGACGTAGAAAGTTACGGGAGAATGTGGCTTGAATGGGAGCATGGTGTGCCAGCAATTGGGTGAACCGTGGACCTGGAATGAGTAAAACCTAAAAACATGGTATAACCAAAATACAGACCTGAATGTGAGCGGAGTAAGATAGCGTCGCGACAGCGAACGCATGGACGCAGTTCTAGCAGGGAATGGAGTGTAGTACTAGATGTAACAGTAAACGTGTGAACTCAGCTAGAGCGTGAAAGAAGTATTAACTTGCTGTAACAGCAGACGTGAGATGTGGCCGTGGATGGGCGGGAACATTGAGACGTAAGCGTGAAAGTGAAACCCGGAGTCACAGCGGTAGTGTGAACCCCAACTCTGGCAATAGGCCAAACGTAAAATTTGGTATGACCGCAGCCTGCAGTGAACGAGGCATAAACAAACTGTAACGGTGACATGAACGCGCTTATGCAATGGGCCTAAGCAACAGTGGACGTGTAACACCAGTCTGAGCGTAGTGCAAGCAAACATATGAAAGCAAAAGCGGTATGAATGCAAAAAACAGGATGACAGAAAAATAAATTAATGCACAGGGAATAAGACAGATTTACCCACTGTTGTGACCATGCGTGGAGCGTAAACGTGATGCGAGAGCGGACGAGAGCACCGCTCAGAAATGAGCATGCTGAAAGAGCAGACATGAGAAGGCAGCGTCTCAATTGACAGGGCAAAACCTGGCGTAAAGAGTTGAAGCATACACGCAGCCCTGATTGCGGGGAGGGGCGGGTCACATGGGAAGCATATGCTATAGCAAGAGCCGTAACAAGCAACAGCTGCATCCAATCTCCATCACATGCAGCCCAGGTAAACCTTCCCTACCGCACGCAGGCTGAAGTAACTTTTTAAAGCGAAACAACGTGAATGTAAAACACATGAGATAGAAGGGGAACTAAATCAGATTACCTAAACAAACAAAGTGAAAGGAATTGTTTAACTCCGACAAAACAAACCTAAGAAGCTGAGGCAGACGATTTTGAGGCGATGCCTCCCGCTCGCAAGAAAGGTCAGATTCCAGCCGGCCGGAGCGACGGACACGGCTCAATTAACTTACATACATGGCGCACGCGTCCCTACGGTAGCCACGGGCAGAAGAAAAGCTCCATTCCAGGTCCATACTGTAGCGAAAGAAACTTCCTAGCAGAGGAAAGTGCACCCTGCTGACACACCAGCATCCCCTGTGCAACTGAGAAAACGCCCGCCCCTAGGTGGGGCTGTGCCTGGTTTAAGTAGAGCCTCCGCCCCTCCCACAAATGCAGTCTAAACAGACTGCCAACATATATACAGTGGGATGCGAAAGTTTGGGCAACCTTGTTAATCGTCATGATTTTCCTGTATAAAAATCGTTGGTTGTTATCATATAGTAGACACACACAGTGGCAGGTGCAAAAATTTGGGCACTGTTGTCATTTTGTTGATTCCAAAATCTTTAGAACTAATTATTGGAACTCAAATTAGCTTGGTAAGCTCAGTGACCCCTGACCTACATACTCAGGTGAATACAATTATGAGAAAGAGTATTTAAGGGGGTCAATTGTAAGTTTCCCTCCACTTTCAATTTTCTCTGAAGAGTAGCAACATGGGGGTCTCAAAACAACTCTCAAATGACCTGAAGACAAAGATTGTTCACCATCATGATTAAGGGGAGGATACAGAAAGCTGTCTCATAGATTTCAGCTGTCTGTTTCCACAGTTAGGAACATATTGAGGAAATGAAAGACCACAGGCTCAGTTCAAGTTAAGGCTCGAAGTGGCAGACCAAGAAAAATCTCGGATAGACAGAAGCGACAAATGGTGAGAACAGTCAGAGTCAACACACAGACCAGCACCAAAGACCTACAACATCATCTTGCTGCAGATGGAGTCACTGTGCATCGTTCAACCATTTGGCACACTTTAAACAAGGAGATGCTGTATGCGAGAGTGATGCAGAGGAAGCCTTTTCTCTGCCCACAGCACAAAAAGTGCCGCTTGAGGTGGGCTAAAGCACATTTGGATAAGCCAGCTTCATTTTGGAATAAGGTTCTGTGGACTGATGAAACTAAAATTAAGTTATTTGGGCATAACAAGGGGCGTTATGCATGGAGGAAAAAGAACACAGCATTCCAAGAAAAATACCTGCTACCTACAGTAAAATATGGTGGTGGTTCCATCATGCTGTGGGGCTGTGTGGCCAGTGCAGGGACTGGGAATCTTGTCAAAGCTGAGGGACGCATGGATTCCACTCAGTATCAGCAGATTCTGGAGACCAATGTCCAGGAATCAGTGACAAAGCTGAAGCTGCGTCGGGGCTGGATCTTTCAACAAGACAACGACCCTAAACACTGCTCAAAATCCACTAGGGCATTTATGCAGAGGAACAAGTACAACGTTCTGGAATGGCCATCTCAGTCCCCAGACCTGAATATAATTGAAAATCTGTGGTGTGACTTAAAGAGAGCTGTCCATGCTCGGAAGCCATAAAACCTGAATGAACTAAAGATGTTTTGTAAAGAGGAATGGTCCAAAATACCTTCAACCGGAATCCAGACTCTCATTGGAACCTACAGGAAGCGTTTAGAGGCTGTCATTTCTGCAAAAGGAGGATCTACTAAATATTGATTTCATTTATTTTTTGTGGTGCCCAAATTTATGCACCTGCCTAATCTTGTTTAAACAATTATAGCACACTTTCTGTAAATCCAATAAACTTCATTTCACTTCTCCAATATCACTGTGTGTGTCTCCTATATGATATATTTAACTGACATTTTTTATCGTAACAACCAACGATTTATACGGGAAAATCCTGACAATTAACAAGGTTGCCCAAACTTTCGCATCCCACTGTATATAAATCAAAAAAAGGGCAGCACTCCAAGGTAAAAAAGTAACACCTATCACCACCGTGCATGCTTGAGTTGCGCTCATCAGCTGCAATATGCCACCACGCTGAGTGGCTGTTGGAGCATACGCATAGTAATTGCACAGTCCCGGTGGCCATGTTGAAAGAGGTAAACAACCGCACAATCTTAGCACATGCGCAGGACATCTTCAGGGTACATGAGCAGCCATATTTGTAACTGGCATAACAATAGACTCATATAAGGAGCACTTAGAGTCTCTTAATACTTAATAGGGCTTATGGCACAACGGACCCGAGGCATAAGTGGATGTATGCCAACCAGAACGCATCCCCTTCATCAGTAACAGGTCTCCCCACAAATCCTACCTGCCAAAAATCAGCCCAAGAGGGATCTCCTCATTTTTTATTCAAAAAGACATAATAAAAGGTATTCTTGGCCCATATAATGATGGCACAACCCGGGTACATTTAGCAGATCACATAACAGTTGTATAACATTGCTGTCGCACGAACATTTGGCAGATGTATCCATACCAATATTCACCCTCTCCCTTTCCAGCATATCATCTGCAAAAAATAAAAATAAAATTTCAATTAGTGAAAGTTATAAATAATAAGATAATAGATATATCTATTAATCCTAAAAAAAACTACCTAATAAACATAGGTGAGGAAGATAAATCGCAAAGGGGACAGAAGGCAAGCTCGCCAATCATAATAGACTCCCAATTTTATAATCAATATTAGGACCAAAGGGTTTTAAACAATTAAAGGGCTTCTTCAGTTTGTTTAAACTGATGATCTAACCTCTGGATAGATCATCAGTATCTGATCGGCGGGAGTCTGAAACCCGGGATCCCCGCCGATCAGCTGTTTGAGAAGGCAGCGGCGCTCCTGGAGCGCTGCGGCCTTCTCACTGTTTACCGCAGGCCCAGTGACATCACAACTTGTATCAACTGGCCTGGGCCCGGCTAAGCTCCATTCAAGTGAACGGAGCTTAGCCCCGCCCAGGCCAGTTGATACAAGTCGTGACATCACTGGGCCTGCGGTAAACAGTGAGAAGGCCGCAGCGCTCCAGGAGCGCCGCTGCCTTCTCAAACAGCTGATCGGCGGGGGTCCCAGGTGTCTGACTCCCGCCAATCAGATACTGATGATCTATCCAGAGGATAGATCATCAGTTTACACAAACTGAAGAAGCCCTTTAAGTTTATAGATCCACAATAATTCCTTTTTCTTAAGAATATTCAACCTATTACCTCCTTTCCTGGGCATGGGAACATGATCTTTGTCCTTGTTGTCCTTGCTTGAGAAAGGCTCTATTGTTGAGCTGAAACATCGCTGTACCACTTGGGTGAATAAAGGTTGTTGCTTTTTTACCTTGGAGTGCTGCCCTTTTTTTGATTTTTATATTTGGGTAATTGCTTATTCCCTTTGAGCTTTGCACCTGTCTGCTAGTTTTCTTTTTGCTTTTTGGGTCGGTGCTGCCATTTTTCATTTATATATATATATTGTGGGGAGTCGCTCTGGTAGACAGCGGTGCGGGTGCAGTTTAGAGGCAAAACAAGGAGTCCAGATTGTGCAACAAACAGTGTTTTATTCACACTTGCACACCATAAATGAAAAACAGTCTCTTTGGTGACAGTTCACACACAACGGAAATAACGTGGCAAAACAAAAACAGGCCAACACAGGTTCAGTCACCTGGGAGGTGTAGGTGCAGGTTCGCACCACGCTGTCGGCCCAGCCGCAGGAGAATCCAGCTTCAGGTAGCCAGGAACAAAACACCTCCTTGCTGAGCTCTTTCCTCCAGGACAGAGAACTCCTCAGCCCTGTTAGCAGCTCCAGGATAATCACAGCCTCCAGCTGCTGAGCTGGCTGAGCTTTTAAACCCAGCCCAAAACCAGGACTGGGTCGTGGGAGTAGGCACCCACCCTACACTTTACCTACTCCCAGTAAGAGCCGGCCCGGATTAGCTTTGCAGCCAAACTAAGTAACAAAGTCTAGCAGCATAAGCTGCTGCAGACAAAAACCCGGCTCTCACCTCACCGAGGCCAGCAACCTCGGTGACACGTACCTGCCATCGCATATGATACCTTGCACCCTCTTACACACCCCCTTTGTTCAACCCTGAGGGGTGAACACACGTGAGGCAGTGGACGCGGGACAGGGCATCTGCGTTGCCCTGCAAGCGGCCTGCCCTGTGTTCCACGGAGAATTTGAAATTTTGAAGCGATAGGAACCACCTGGTGACCCGAGCATTCCTCTCCTTGGCCTGACTCATCCATTTGAGGGGGAATGGTCGGTCACCAGACGGAACCTCCTCCCTAACAGGTAGTAGCGGAGACTTTCGAGTGCCCACTTGATAGCCAGGCACTCCCTCTCCACTATACTATATCTGGACTCGGCGGGGCTGAGCTTACGGCTCAGGAAGACAACGGGATGTTCTTCCCCGTTGACCTCCTGCGACAGTACCGCACCGAGGCCTACCTCCGAGGCGTCGGTCTGTACGACAAACTCCTTGTTGAAGTCGGGTGTCACCAAAACCGGGGACCCACACAGGGCCGACTTCAACGCGGAGAAAGCCTCCTCCGCCTTCTCACTCCAGCTAACCCTCCCAGACTTTCGTCCCTTCAACAGGTCTGTCAATGGCGCTGCTATTGTGGCAAAGTGGGGCACAAACCTCATGTAGTATCCTACAATCCCCAGGAACGACTTTACCTGCCTGGTGGTGACCGGTCGGGGCCAGCTACGAATGGCCTCTACCTTAGTTACCTGAGGTTTGATGACTCCCCGCCCAATTACATATCCCAGATATTTGGTCTCTTCCAACCCAATCGCACACTTTTTGGATTGGCGGTTAGTCCAGCTTTCCTCAGGGCATCCACTACCGCCTGCACCTTGGGTAAATGGCTTTCCCAGTCGGTGCTGTGGATGACTACATCATCTAAGTAGGCCGAGGCGTACCGACGATGTGGTCGCAGCACTATGTCCATTAACCTCTGGAAAGTGGCGGGGCGCCATGCAGGCCAAAGGGTAACACCTTGTAGTGATACAGGCCCTGCGGGGTAACAAACGCGGTTTTTCCTTAGCCGCCTCCGTTAAGGGTACCTGCCAGTACCCTTTAGTGAGGTCCAGCACAGAAAAATAACGGGCTTGTCCTAAATTTTCAACAAGCTCGTCTACTCGGGGCATGGGATACGCGTCAAACTTGGATACTTCATTTAACTTGCGAAAGTCGTTGCAGAACCGCAACGTCCCATCCGGCTTGGGTATTAGGACTATGGGACTGGCCCACTCACTTTTCGACTCCTCAATGACATCGAGCTTCAACATTAACTGCACTTCCTCCGCGATGGCCCGCCGCCGAGCCTCGGGTACTCGGTATGGTTTTAACCGGACCTTGGCCTGAGGCTCAGTGACGATGTCATGTCGGATGAGAGACGTGCGGCCAGGGAGGTCCGAGAACACATCCGTGTTCCGACTGAGGAACTCCCTGACTTCCTGAACTTGTGTGGAAGACAGGCTGTCTGCAATTTTTACTGTGGTTACGGCCCTATCTTTCCACGGCTTTAGCAAATTCACATGGTACACCTGCTCCGGCTTGCGCCGCCCTGGCTGGTGTACTTTGTAATTTACTTCCCCTACCTTCTCGACCACCTCATAGGGGCCCTGCCACCTAGCTAGGAATTTGCTGTCAAGGGTGGGTACCAGAACCAACACTCGATCTCCCGGATTGAAGCCCCGTACCAGAGCCTGACGATTGTACACCCTACTCTGGGCTTGTTGCGCTGCCTCCATATGCTCCCGGACCAACGGCAACACCCTTTCTATCCGTTCCTGCATCTGGGTGACATACTCAATGACACTTTTGTGGGGGACAGGCTGTTGTTCCCATGCTTCCTTGGCGATATCCAACAGGCCCCGAGGGTGTCTGCCATAAAGCAGTTCGAAGGGCGAGAACCCAGTAGAGGCCTGGGGTACCTCTCGCACTGCGAACATGAGATAGGGCAGAAGCAGGTCCCAGTCCTTCCCATCTCTAGACACCACCCTTTTTAACATATTCTTTAGAGTTTGGTTAAACCTCTCAACAAGACCGTCTGTTTGCGGATGGTAAACGGACGTCCGTAACTGCTTTATACGCAACAATTTACACAGTTCCTTCATTACTTTGGACATAAAAGGGGTCCCTTGGTCTGTCAGAACCTCTTTTGGCAGGCCCACACGGAAAACATCTCCATTAACTCTTTGGCAATGAGCTTAGCTGAGGTATGTCGCAGAGGCACCGCCTCCGGATACCGAGTGGCATAGTCGAGAACTACCAGAATGTGTTGGTGGCCCCTAGCAGACTTTGGTACAGGCCCAATTAAATCCATAGCAATTCGCTCAAACGGTACTTCAATAATTGGCAGAGGTACCAGAGGACTACGGAAATGTGGCTGGGGGCTAGTTACCTGACAGGTTGGACAGGATTTACAATAATTTTCTACTTCCTTGAACACACTGGGCCAATAAAACCGCTGCAGTATGCGGTCCTGGGTTTTCTGCCACCCCAGGTGTCCCCAAGAACATGTTGGTGGGCAAGCTCCATGACAAGCTTGCGATACGCTGTGGGCACCACCAACTGTTCAACAGGTTCACCTCGGATTTGGTTCACCCGATACAACATATCCTGCAGAACAATAAATCGTGGGAACATTAATTCAGCCCCTGGTTTCTGGGGTTTACCATCAATTTCCAGCACATTCTCCCAGGCCCTGGTTAGGGTTTGGTCCCGGTGTTGTGCGGTCCCAAAATTTTCCCGGAGACATTGAGGTCTGCCAACTCAGGTCCCGGTGGCAAGTCCTCCGTGTCTCCCACCATTACACTCAGTGGGGTTGTCTCCCCCACTACCGCTGCAGCAGTGGTCACCCCTACCGCTGGCCCTTC
Source organism: Bufotes viridis (assembly GCA_033119425.1). NCBI lineage: Eukaryota > Metazoa > Chordata > Amphibia > Anura > Bufonidae > Bufotes > Bufotes viridis. The sequence goes on from CM065589.1 coordinate 96,799,684, forward strand.
AGACTCGGGCTCCCAGGGTTCTGGCCTTCCAGGGGTATCAGGCCACTCTGCTAGGGTTACCCCTGTCTCAGGGCTATTAGTCACTTTCATCTCAGGCCACAGTGACGGAAAACCAGGAAGTCTCTCCCAATTATTAGTTCATAGGGCAGCTTTGTGGAGATCGCCACTTCACAAGTCCAGGTGCCGACCGCCGTGGACAGAGACATTACAGCAGTGGGATAGTCCTTTAAGTCTCCGTGTATGCACACCACACCCACTGTCCGGCCCGTATACTGGGTGGGCTGTACCAGGGCAGCACTTACCAGGGTTACCAGGCTCCCTGAGTCCAACAGCGCCACTGCCAGGTTATCCCCGACTTGCACCTGGCACAGATGACGATTGTCTATTGTCCCGGGGATGCCGGTCGCACACAGTCTCCGGGCATACATGGAAGCCCGGTACCCATAATTAGTCTCCATGGGTTCCCCCACTGTGGACAGTTGGCCCTTATGTGTCCAGGCTCCCGACACTGCCAGCAGACCACTGGGGACGGATCTGCAAGAGGTACATCCCGGGCGGGTTTGGCCGGCCGCCGGGACTGGGGTGGAGATTTCCGGGGTTTGACTGGCCCCCTCCCAAAGAACCCCCTGCAGGTTTCTGGTGGCCTCATATCGCTCCACCAGGTCGACCATCTCAAGGGCATTGGTGGGGGATACCTGGCCGATCCAGTGTTGAAGGGGGTAAGGCAAGGCCCTCCAAAACATGTCAGCCAGCAGCCGGTCCAGCATAGCAGTCGGACTTAGAACCTCAGGCTGCAGCCATTTTTGCAACCTGTGCAGCAACTCATAGTACTGCGGCCTGGCGGGTTCAGCCACTTTGAAGTCCCACTGGTGGACCCGCTGAGCCCGGACCAACACGTTTACCCCCAGTCTGGCCAGGATCTCCCCCTTCACCGTGGAATAGTCAGCAGCCTGGTCGTCTGCCAAATCAAAAAAACTTGCTGGGGTCCGGATGCCAGGAGCGGAGCAACCACCTCGGCCCACTGGTCACGGGGTAACTTTTCCCTCACGGCGACCTTCTCAAAAACCGCCAGGTACGTCTCAACGTCGTCTGCGGGGTCATTTTGGGATCGCCGCACGGACCGCTTCCGGGCATCATGGACGTGGTGGGACGCTCCTGCCGCCTGTAACGCCATCACATGTTGTAGCAGTAGTTGGTTGGTCTCCCGCTGCTGCACGTTAGCCTCTATGAGAGCCTTCACAGCAGCCTCCATGTTGCCAGAAACTCCTGCTTGCAGCTTTGCTGGCTTAATATATTCCATGCACTTTAGAAAAACAAAACTTCGGCGTTCACGCCAGCCTCACTGCGCATGCCCGCATCCGACACCAAATGTGGGGAGTCGCTCTGGTAGACAGCGGTGCGGGTGCAGTTTAGAGGCAAAACAAGGAGTCCAGATTGTGCAACAAACATTGTTTTATTCACACTTGCACACCATAAATGAAAAACAGTCTCTTTGGTGACAGTTCACACACAACGGAAATAACGTGGCAAAACAAAAACAGGCCAACACAGGTTCAGTCACCTGGGAGGTGTAGGTGCAGGTTCGCACCACGCTGTCGGCCCAGCCGCAGGAGAATCCAGCTTCAGGTAGCCAGGAACAAAACACCTCCTTGCTGAGCTCTTTCCTCCAGGACAGAGAACTCCTCAGCCCTGTTAGCAGCTCCAGGATAATCACAGCCTCCAGCTGCTGAGCTGGCTGAGCTTTTAAACCCAGCCCAAAACCAGGACTGGGTCGTGGGGAGTAGGCACCCACCCTACACTTTACCTACTCCCAGTAAGAGCCGGCCCGGATTAGCTTTGCAGCCAAACTAAGTAACAAAGTCTAGCAGCATAAGCTGCTGCAGACAAAAAACCCGGCTCTCACCTCACCGAGGCCAGCAACCTCGGTGACACGTACCTGCCATCGCATATGATACCTTGCACCCTCTTACAATATATATATATATATATATAAGAGTTATAGAGATAGTTCTTATAACTTTCCCTAAGGGAGCATTCACACGACCGTATAAATGGATCCGCATCCGTTCCGCAATTTTGCGGAACGGGTGCAGACCCATTCATTTCAATGGGGCCGCAAAAGATGCGGACAGCAACCTGTGCGGACAGCGCCCTAGGCAACTTTTTTTGCTGATGGAAACTAGGCATAAGCAAATCGACTTCGCATGAAACTTTGTTTGAATACTGTACTAACCGGGAGCTCTGTACAGTATTAGACTGTATTGGCTCCGATGAGCCAAAGTTATTGCTCGCGAGACTTTGCGTAATAACTTGAGACATACCATTTCCCGAACTTGAGTTCAGTTCCAAGTGATACCTCATCCCTAATGGAAACCATGGACATCAAGATAGCTTCTGCAGGGGAAATGTATTATTATGTGATAGCCATCCAGATTAATGTAATCTAATACATGGATGGTTTGAGTCTACCGGGGCGGTAGACTTTTTTCCAGAGTGTCTCTGTTCTTGATCAAAGAGAGGTCCTGAGAAGGAGACCCCTATGTCTCTATGACATCCATATTTATTGGGGATATGGAGAGGGGTTATAAAAAGTTAAAAAAATGGGTCTCCTTTTTATTTCTCTAGAAACTCATGACCTATATAAATAAGCCTGTGGCCTTGTGTTTGTATATGTGATGGGACTTCTTGGTGGTTTCTAACATTCCTAAAGAGTACTTTATTTGATATATGTTATGAAGTCACAGACAAATACTTAAAGGAGTTCTCTGATACTAAGAAAAATTTTTACACAGGGGACAGGACACATTGTGAAAAAAAGCTCACCTTGTCAGAGTGTCCTGGTTCCAGTGCCATGGACCCTTCCCCGACTATTCTGGTCCTCGTTAGAATTGTGACATTGTCACGCACTTACTGTTCTGCGCTCCCATGGTAAGTGGCGCTGCTCGACCTATAAGGGAGCTAGGACACCAGACCTATGAGACTCTTCGTCGGCATCAAATTCCTCCTAAGGCTGGCTATTTAAATCAACAGCTGCTGGCCACAGGTGCCTGTGATTGGTTTTCTAATCCTTACTAGCTAGTTGTGTGTTTGGTACTCTGGATCACTCACCTTTGCCTGTTGACTTTGACATTGCTTATGAGCACTGATTTTGTCTTTCACGTGACTTCCTGGTATTTGACTCTGCTAGTTTGTGACCTTGCCTTTGCCTGCTGACTTTGTCTCTGACATTTTGTCCTGGTTTCGCTTTGCTGTGTTTTTGTATCTGATTTTGTATCCTGATCTGGTCCTAGTTTTGTCTGTCTTATTTTCACCTCTTTCTATCTCACTACTCATTTCCCATTTGGTTTAGCACCTGCACTTATCTAAAAAGGGACTGTCGTCCAGTTGTGAGCCATCACTTATGATGGATTGTAGGTAGGGACATTGGGTGTGGGGGTAGCACAGAGCTGTACTATTCCTTACCCTTTCATGACAGACAGTTTTGCACATAACTGCTGCTGACCAATTAATGCTGATCCCCCTGTACAATTTTCCTTAGTCTTGGACAACCATTTAGCTTTGTTTACTTCTATTCTTTATGGTTCTATTTTCTTTCCTTCTTGATTAGAGATTGCTGGAGTTTCTACGCCTGAACACATAAGTGGCTTTTCTCTGTTACCGTTATCATGTGCAAGCTCAAACAATGATATCATTCCGGGGTCTGAGTTACGTCCTAACTGGGCTCTAAGTCAGTTTCATGGTGCTGATGCAAATGCTTCAACCTACATGCTGCGAGAAAATGACTGGAAGTTCATTGTATACTCAGATGGTGGTTCATTTCCTCCACAGTTGTTTGGTAAGACCTTTGCTGAGAATATTTATTTGAATTTGTTTTATTACTGGTATTTGAAATAAATTAGATTTATTTTTGACCATGCAGCTAATCTGGTAACTTTATTATACTACTGATTAACTGAAAACTTGAAAAGCATAGAAAGAATTGATTACTCAGACATGTCTCAAACTAATCTTTTTTCCTCCCCAAATCATATACATTAGTTATGAATCTGCCATATTCATCTTCTTACATCCTCCAACTACCTGTTGCAATAGCTGCTTAACCTGACCTGTGCACCGTTTTGACCTTTTGCTGCCTGCCCTTACCACGGCAGCAAAAGATCAGCCAGTCAGAAAGGCGAAATAGTGGCACAGTCATGAAGTGGGAAGGGTGGGAACAGCATGAGAAGAGTCCACAGAGTGGCCCTATGACATAGTGGTGAGGTGGAAGCAGCATGAAGAGGCCACAGAGTGGCACAATGACAGTGTGGAGGTGACGGCAGCATCAGGAGACCACAGAGTGGCAAAGTGGCATAGTGTGGAGATGGAAGCAGCATGAGGAGACCACAGAGTGACCCGTGACATAGTGTGGAGGTAACAGCAGCATGAGACCACAGTGGCAAGGTGACATAGTTTGGAGATGGAAGCAGCATGAGGAGTCCACAGAGTGGTCCTATGACATAGGTGGAAGCATCATGAGGAATGAGGAGGCCACAAAGTGGCACAATGACGGTATGGAGGTGGCAGCAGCTGCATCAGGAGGCCACAGAATGGCACAATGACAGAGTGTGGAGGTGGCGGCAGCAGCAGCATCAGGAGGAAGAGACAAAGTGTGGAGGTGACGGAAGCATCAGGAGACCACAGAGTGGCAAGATGACATAGTATGGAGGTGGCAGCAGCATGAGGAGACCGCAGAGTGGTCCTATGACATAGTGGTGAGGTGGAAGCAGCATGAGGAGAGAACAGAGTGGCACAATGACAGTGTGGAGGTGGAAGCAGCATCAGGAGGAGGCCACAGAGTGGTGCAATGACAGTATGGAGGTGGTAGCAGCATCTGGAGGCCACAGAATGGCACAATGACAGAGTGTGGAGGTGGCGGCAGCAGCACCATCAGGAGGAGGCCACATTGTGGAGGTGACGGAAGCATCAGGAGACCACAGAGTGGCAAGGTGACATAGTGTGGAGGTGGAAACAGCATGAGGAGAGAACAGAGTGGCACAATGACAGTGTGGAGGTGGCAGCAGCATCAGGAGGAGGCCACAGAGTTGCACAATGACAGTGTGGAGGTGGCAGCAGCATCAGGAGACCACAGAATCGCAAGGTGACATAGTGTGGAAATGGCAGCAGCATGAGGAAACCACAGAGTGGCAAGGTGACATAGTGTGGAGGTGGCAACAGCATGAGGAGTCCACAGAGTGACCCGGTGACATAGTGTGAAGGTGGCAGCAGCATCAGGAGACCACAGAGTGACTCGGTGACAGACTGGGGAGGTGGGTGGCACTAACAGTACCCGTTGACGATTGTGGGTGTAAAAAGGAGCACTTGGCATCAGATGTGTGGTATTAGGCAAGTGGCAGCATCAGAATAGTAGCTGAGGCAGGTAGCCAGAAGAAACCGGTCTCTTTTGTCAAGGTTTTTGATGATCTAATCTGATGCATTAGGCATTGGTGGGTGGAAATCCTGGCTGATCCACGCCTGATTCATCTTGACAAAGGTCAGTCTCTCCACATTTTGGGCGAGTTCTTCTTGGGGCAACTATGGCCCTCACCGCACTAAATACCCGCTCTAATGCCACACTACTGGACGGGCAGGACAGCTTTTCCAGGGCAAACTCTGCGACAAATCCAGTTTGGCTGCCCAGTAGTCCAGCGTATCTTCAATGTGGGGTGGCAGGGTGCTGTCCAAGTATGCCACCACCTGCTGGTTCAGGTCCTGCTCCAGGTCTAACTGCTGCTGGTGAGTAGTTTCTTCACTAGGTGGGTGAAGAAAGCTGCGCATCAGTGACTCTAGACTCAAGTTGCTGCTGATGGAGCTGGAACTCCACAGCAGCCATGGCAGAGGAACATGAGCGCAGAGGGCCCCCCTGGTGAGACCTGCCAGAGGATGGACTATGTCGCAGATAGGAAGCGGCCAACTGACTACATAGAATGTCTCTATAGTACTTCAGTTTGTCCTCCCTCTCAGCGGGTGTAATAAAGGCCCCCATTTTGGACTGGTAGCGAGGGTCCAACAAGGTGGAGAGCCAGAAGTTATCCCTCTGCCAAATGGTAACAATTAAACTGTCGCTACTCAAACAAGTGAGCATGCATCGGGCAGTTTGTGCAAGTTACTCGGAGGGACTCCCTGCCTCCATCTCCACTGCATACTGCCACGGTGTGTCTGGGTCCTCTGCCTCATCTTCCTCATCGCCCTGTAGCTCCTCTGGCTGGTCCTGCTCTTCCTCTCCTGTCACCTGTGTAGAAAAACCACCCATTCGCTACACATTGCTTGTGCTCCAATGTCCTCTTCCTCCTCCAGTTCAGCCCCCATAGGGCTCATGTTGCCATGAGATGTAGGCGCCATGTCTCTAGTCCCCTGACCAGCCAGATTTACCAACATCTGTTCCAGGACATGAAGCAGTAGAATGACATTGTTCATCCCGAAGTCCTGACGACTGAAAAATAACGTGGCCTTCTCAAAAGGTCCGAGCAAACGGCAGATATCACGCATGAGCTGCCACTGGCTGTCATCAAAGATACACAGGGGAGTACTTCTGTCCGCTTGGATCATAAAGAAATTGTGTATGGCCTTTCTCTGTTTGTATAGTTGGTCCAACATATGGAGGGTAGAATTCCAACGGGTGGAAACGTCGCATATCAGCCTATGTTGTGGGATGATGTTCTGCCGCTGCAGCTCAAGGAGGGAGTGCTTTGTGGTGTATGAGTGGCTGAAGTGCATGCAAAGTTTCCTGGCCATTTTTAGGATGTTTTGCAGATGGGTAGGAGACTTCAGGAACCGCTTGACAACCAGATTGAATACGTGTGTCATGCAGGGCTCATGGCTGAGCCCTCCTTAACGCAGCGAAGACACCCTGTTCTTCCCGTTGACGGTCACTGTGGTTACGATTTAGAGTTGACGCGGAGAAAGTCAGGATTCGATTTCAGGACATGGAGCAGTTCCTCTCCTGTGTGACTCCGTTCGCCTAGACAAACCAGGTGCAGAATAGCATGAGAGTGATAAGAGGGGTCGCACATGGCATGCAGACAGTAGTCTAATTTCAGTTGCTTGCCTGCGGCCAGTGTGTGTCAGGCCCACTTCCACAGACTATAGTGTGCCCACTGCCAGTGCCCACCACTGATACCGGGTGGCACAGTACCTAGCACGCGTAGTACCACTTATCTAAAAAAAAATGCTAGGCAGAGGCAGGCCACCCCGCAGGGGCCGTCATGGTCGTGGTGCTGTGATTTCCACTGTCCCTGGAATAATGCTTAGTGTTCAGAGGCCACGTACCCTGAACCCGAAAAATCCTGAGGACATAGTTGACTGGCTTTGACAGGACACCCAATCTTCAACAGCTTCCGCTAAGAACCTTGACGCACCATCCTCCTCCAGCTCAGCTTCGGTCACCTGCTCTCAAGTTACCACCCTCCCGCCCACCACCACCACTACCACCACAGCCACCACAGCCGCTTCACTTGATCCGTCAGAGGAGTTATTTAAACATCAGTTGGATGCAATTAGTGATGCGCAACCATTATTGCCAGATGATGTAGATTACAGGGATATGTCTCAGTCGGGCAGGATTACACACATGGACGTACAGCGTGATGATGATGATGATAATGTTGTACCCGCTGCTGCTTCCTTTGCTGAGGTGTCAGATACAAGTGAAGCAGTTGATGATGACGATGTGTCCACGGATGCCACGTGGGTGCCTGCTCGAAGAGAAGAAGAGGGGGAAAGTTCAGAAGGGGAGACGAGTTGGAAGCAGAGGGAGGTCGTCGCAAGGAGTTAGTGGCACAGTCAGACAGCATGTATCGGCACCCGGGGTCAGCCAGACAGCACACCAGTCAACGCATGCTGTTGCCACCACCAGAATGCCGTCATTGCAAAGCTCAGCAGTGTGGAATTTTTTGTGTGTGTCTGCCTCTGATAACAGCAATGTCATTTGCAACCTGTGCCAAAAGAAACGGAGTCGTGGGAAGTCCAACACCCACCTCGGTACAACTGCTTTGTGAAGGCACATGATCTCACATCACAAACGCCTATGGGATCAACACATGAGTACAAGCAGCACACAAACTCAAAGCCACCATCCTCCTCCTGGTCCAGCATCTTCAGCCACGTCAACCACTGCTGTCCTCCTTGCCCCCTCTCAACCACCCGCCACTCCGCCTCTCACCTTCAGCAGTTCCTGCTCATCTGCCCACAGTCAGGTGTCTGTCAAGGACATGTTTGAGTGTAAGAAGCCAATGTCACAGAGTCACCCCCTTGCCCGGCGACTGACAGCTGGCTTGACGGAACTCTTAGCCCGCCAGCTTTTACCATACCAGCTGGTGGAGTCTGAGGCCTATTGGGACACCACCGTGGAAAGTACCCGGACAAATTTTTTTTTCAAAAAAGGCAATCCCAAACCTCTACAATGTCATTGAAGTCATGGCATCTCTGGCATACAGTGATACCTGGTCTGCAAAGCACGGTCAGGGCAGGTATATCAAGTACACTGCACATTGGGTCAACCTGCTGACGGCTGACAAGCATGGAATGCGTGGCTCCTCAGCGGAGTTGGTGACACCGCCACGACTTGCAGGCAGACCTACTGCCACCTCCTCTACTCTACAGAGAGCCACACAGGACCAGCACTCCTGTCCTCCCTGAACGCACAGGTGGATCAGTGGCTGACCCCGCACCAACTGGAGATCAGCAAAGTGGTGTGTGACAATGGAACAAATTTGTTGTCGGCATTGAATTTGGGCAAGTTGTCACATGTGCCGTGCATGGCACATGTGTTGAATCTCATCGTACAATGCTTTGTGTCTAAGTACCCAGGCTTACAGGACATCCTCAAGCAGGCCAGGAAGGTGTGTGGCCATTTCAGGCGTTCCTACACGGCCATGGCGCACTTTTCCGATATTCAGCGGCGAAACAACATGCTAGTGAGGCGCTTGATTTGCGACAGCCCGACACGTTGGAATTCAACACTCCTAATGTTCGACCGCATGCTCCAACAAGAAAAAGCCGACAACGAGCGTTTGTATGACCGGGGTGCTAGGACAGCCTCTGCGAAGCTGGGAATTTTTTGGCCACGTTACTGGATGCTCATGCGCAATGCCTGTAGGCTCAGGCGTCCTTTTGAGGAGGTGACAAACCTAGTCAGTCGCACCGAAGGCACCATCAGCGAACTCATCCCATTTGTTTTCTTCCTGGAGCGTGCCCTGCGAAGAGTGCTGGATCAGGCTGTAGATGAGCGTGAAGAGGAAGAGGAAGAGTTGTGGTCACTATCACCACCAGAAACAGCCTTGTCATCATCATTTGCCGGACCTGCGGCAACGCTGGAAGAGGAGTATGAGGAAGAGGAGTCAGAGGAGGAATGTGGCGGCTTTGAGGAGGAGGAAGACCAACCATATCAGGCACCCCAGGGTGCTCGTTGTTGTCACCTATCTGGGACCCATGGTGTTGTACGTGGCTGGGGGGAAGAACAGACCGTTAATGACATCAGTGAGGACGAGGAACGGGAAATGAGTAGCTCTGCATCCAACCTTGTTCAAATGGGGTCTTTCATGCTGTCATGTCTGTTGAGGGACCCTCGTATAAAAAGGATGAAGGAGAACGACCTGTACTGGGTGGCCACGTTACTAGACCCCCGGTATAAGCAGAAAGTGGCAGAAATGTTACCAAATTACCGAAAGTCGGAAAGGATGCAGCAGTTCAAAACCAAACTAAAAAATATGCTTTACACAGCTTATAAGGGGGATGTCACAGCACAACGGGAATCTAACAGGGGAAGAGGTGAGTGTAATCCTCCTCCCAGCACGGCGGCAAGGACTGGACGATTTACAGATGTGTTGTTGATGGAGGACATGCGGAGCTTTTTCAGTCCTACTCATCGCCACAGCCCTTCGGGATCCAGCCTTAGAGAACGACTCGACCGACATGTAACAGACTACCTCGCCTTAACAACAGATATCGACACTCTGAGGAGCGATGAACCCCTTCACTACTGGGTGTGCAGGCTTGACCTGTGGCCTGAGCTATCCCAGTTTGTGATAGAACTTCTGGCCTGCCCTGCTTCAAGTGTCCTGTCAGAAAGGACCTTCAGTGCAGCAGGAGGCATTGTCACTGACAAGAGAAGTCGCCTCGGTCAAAAAAGTGTTGATTACCTCACCTTCATAAAGATGAATGAGGCATGGATCCCGAAGGGACTGACAGTGGGGGATACGTTTGACTAACAAAAGGCTCCTGTACTTCTTTTGGGTGTAGGGCGTTTTACAGCACATTCGTACGCGCTGTAAAACGCTCAGGTGAGAACCATGCCCATAGGGAAACATGGGTTTTCGCCTGTTGAGCATTTTACAGCGCGTAGGAACGCACTGTAAAACGCTCAAGTGTGTACCCAGGGTTACAGTTCTCAAGACTCCAGCAGGCTCAGGATCAGTGCTCTGGGCAGCTGGGCTCAGGGCTGGAAGTGGGCACCGCTCTGCAGTTCAGAAAGGAAACATATAAGACGCACCGGCTCATAAGACGCACCTAGGTTTTAGAGGGGGACAATAAGAAAAAAAATATTTTTTATTACACTTCAGGTCAGACCACCGATCAGACCCCCAATGTTAATCAGACCCCAATAAGACCTCAAATCAGACCCCCAATCAGACCTCAGCTCAAACCCCAATGTAAATGACCCCCTAACAGACCTCAGATAAGAACCCCATGCCTCTCATCACCCTCATATCAGCCCCCATGCCTCTCATTAGCCCCCATTATGCATCTCATCACCCCCATATCAGCCCCATGGCTCTAATTAGCCCTCATATCAGCCTTTATGCCATTAGCCTCCATTATGCCTCTCATTAGCCCCCATCATAAGCCCTTATGCCTCATTAGCCCCCATCATCAGCCCTTATGCCTCATTAGGCCCCATCATCAGCCCTTATGCCTCATTAACCCCCATCATCAGCCCTTATGCCTCACTAGCCCCCATCATCAGCCCTTATGCCTCATTAGCCCCGTCATCAGCCCTTATGCCTCACTAGCCCCATCATCAGCCCTTATGCCTCACTAGCCCCATCATCAGCCCTTATGCCTCACTAGCCCCATTATCAGCCCTTATGCCTCACTAGCCCCATCATCAGCCCTTATGCCTCATTAGCCCTCATCATCAGCCCTTATGCCTCATTAGCCCCCATTATGCCTCATTAGCCCCACATTATGCCTCATTAGCCCCCATTTTGCCTTATTAGCCCCCCATTATGCCTTATTAGCCCCCATTTTGCCTCATTAGCCCCCATTCGTCCTCATTAGCCCCCATATACCTCATTAGCTGTCATTATGCCTAACATTAGCCCCCCATTATGACTTTCATTATGCCCCCATGTGCCTCATTATGCCCTCATGTGCCTCATTAAGCCCCCATGTGCCTCCCATTAGCCCCCCATTGTGCCTCATTATGCCCCCATGTGCCTCATTATGCCCCCATGTGCCTCATTAAGCCCCCATGTGCCTCATTATGCCACCATTATGCATTTCATTTGCCCCCATTATGCCTCTCATTAGCCCCCATGTACCTCATTGTGCCTCCCATTAGCTCCCCATTGTGCCTTATTAGCCCACCATTGTGCCTTATTAGCCCCCCATTGGGCCTCATTATGCTCCCATGTGCCTCATTAGCCCCCATGTGCCTCTCATAAGTCCCCCATTATGCCTCATTATGCCCCCAGCAGCCTCATTTTTTATAAAATAAAAAACACTTACCTCTCCTGTTCCTGGACGCGGCCGCTCCTCGCAGCCCGTTTTTCCTCCTGATGTCAGCTCTCGGCTGTGCGTTCTGAACTGGCGCGCACAGTGTGACGTCACGCTGTGCGCAGACCTGCACAGCCGACAACCGAGGACCAGGAAGCGGTAAGTTCACCGCAACTTCCCAGAGTTCCTTTCTCCATGTCCTCACATGTGCAGCAGCCATTTTAGGAAAAAATGCAATTCGTTACCACGAAGCGTGAGAAAATTTTTCCTGAAATTCGGACCGAATTACACTTCGTCAGCTTCGATTCGCTCATCTCTAGTGACAGTATATGCTTTAAAAGGTTAAAGGGGTTGTCTGGAATCCATAAAAAATGGTTGTGAAAAAACAAAAAACCTCACCTTTTGAAAATCCTGCAGTTATTTTTTATGGCTGCATATGCCACAATAGAATGATGTTACAGTGTGTTGTATAAGGTGGTATCACAGTGTATGATTTTATGTGTTTTATGATTTTATGTTAACAGTTCAGTCACCTTATATGCATATACTTCCTAGCCTTGCAAGTGTATTACAAGAACAGGCTTTTGTATTGTAAGGAAAGTAAGGGTACTTTCACACTAGCGTTAGAAGAATTCGGCAGGCAGTTGCCGGATCAGGAAATCCGTATGCAAACGGATATAATTTGTTTCCGGATGTGGATGCATCTGGCAAATGCATTGAAATACCGGATCTGTCTCTCTGGTCTCATCCGGAAAAACGTATCCAGTATTTATCTCTTTCACATTTTTTAAAGGTCTGCGCATCCGCAGGCCGGAAAACCGAATCTGTTTTTCCGGAACACTTGGTACCGGAACCGGCATTAGTACATTTCAATGTAAAATAATGCCGGAAAGTGTTCCAGAAATTTTGGCTAGAGAAAAAACACAGCATGCTGCTATATTTTCTCTGGCCAAATACCGTAAGAGGGACAGAACGGAGGACATCCTGATGCGTACTGAATGGATTGCTTTCTATTCAGAATGCATTAGGACAAGCTGATGCATTTTTTTCCGGTATTAAGCCCCTAGGACGGAACTCAATACCGGAAAACTTTAACGCTAGTGTCAAAGTACCCTAACCTGTGCTGCCCTGTGTATTTTGCATATTAAGATATTTTAGAGATTATTTGAATTGAATACTAGCGGCGGGCACTCATATATGGACTGTACAACTGGAAAGTAATTCTAAAAAAGGGTACTTTAATGCTCCAAAATAGTGTTAATACATCAATAAATACATAAAATATATATGGAAAAAAATAAAAAACTCAAATACAATGGAATATTCCCTAAATATCACCATAAAAGGCAGACCATAGGTTTTGAGATTCTCTCAGTGGGGGCAAGATGCTAACACCAGTTGTACAGTCCATATATGAGTGCCCGCCGCTAGTATTCAATTCAAATATTTTCTTTTCCTCTGGAGGGGTGATCCAGAACGGCTAGGAGCACCTTTCCTGAGAAGGGTGGAAGTGAGCGACTCCCTATTTTCTATTCTATTTTAGAGATTATGTTTAATACATTGGGCCAATCAAATACAGTTCTATATAAGCCCCTTTTGAGTTGCATTATGATATTAACCCTTAGGATACCGGAGTTTTTTTTGTTTTTTATTTTCACTTTTCTTACCTATCTTCCTTGAGCCATAACTTATTTATTTTTCTGTTCTCATAGCGAGAGCTTATTTTTTGAGGGACAAGTTGTACTTACTAATGCCACTATTTAAGTGGGAAGCGGGAAAAAAATTCCAAATGGGGTGGAATTGGAAGAAAAGCGCAATTCCTCAACCGTTTTACGGGTTTTGTTCCCATGCTGTTCCGTTTGCAGCAAAACTGAACTGTGCCCTTCATTCATTGGGTCAGTACGATTACAACAATACCACATATGTATAGGTTTTTTATGTCTAAATAGTGTAAAAATAAATTTTAACTTTGAGAAACATATATATATATTTTTTTTTAAATCACCATTTTCTGACCCCCTTAACTTTTTTATATCTCCTGAGCTGTATTGGGGCCCATTTTGTGCCGGACAATCTGTAGTTTTTATTGATACCATTTTGGAGTGTGTGTGACTTTTTCATCACATTTTATTACCCCCAAAAAGTAAGAGAAGCAATGAAAAATGGCAAATTGGCCATTTTGACCTTTTTTTTTTTTTGTTACGCCATTCACAGTATTGGAAAAATATTTTCATATTTTAAGGGTACGGGCATTTTCGGTCACAGTGATACCCATGATGTTTATATTTTTTGTTATTTATGTATTTATTTATTATACAGAATGGGGGTGATTTAAACTTTTATATATATATTTTTTTTATATATTTAACTTTTTTTTAACTTTTTTGTTATGATTTTGAAGCTCGTATTTGAGCGTACAAAATCTTTTTTTTTTTTAATTCTGAACAATCATGATTTAAAATCCATTTATTACTGAGAATTACTCATTTCTTATGTTGGCCTGCTACCTAGTGGCCAAAATAAGAATTTCAACTTCGATACCCTGGGTTTCTTCAGTGAGACCCAGCGCATTGAAATCAATTACCAGCATCCTCATTGGCTGCAGAGGATGTCGGTTTTTAACCCTTTAGATGCCATGATCTGTACAATCAGCTTTGGCTACCTGATTGGTCGATCATATTCCAGCTCATCTTCATATCCAGAGGTTGTCTTTTCAAATAGACATATGAGTGCTGCCAGCATTGCTGCAGAGGTTAAAGGGGTGGGAGGTCAGTCTGTCAGTGCTCAGACCATATGCCGCACACTGCATCAAATTGGTCTGCATGGCTGTCGTCCCAGAAGGAAGCCTCTTCTAAAATACACCAGAAATCCCACAAACAGTTTGCTGAAGACAAGCAAACTAAGGACATGGATTACTGGAACCATGTCCTGTGGTCTGATGAGACTAAAATAAACTTATTTTGTTCAGATGGTGTCAAGCGTGTGGCAACAACCAGGTGAGGAGTACAAAGACAAATGTGTCTTGCCTACAGTCAAGCATTGTGGTGGGAATGTCAAGGTTTGGGGCTGCATGAGTGTTGCTGGCTGTGGGGAGCTACAGTTCATTGAGGGAACCATGAATTCAAACATGTACTGTGACATCCTGAAGCAGAGCATGGTCCCCTCTCTTCGGAAACTGGACCGCAGGGCAGTATTCCAACATGATAACCCCAAACACAACCCAAAGTTGACCACTGCCTTGCTAAAGAGGGTAAAGGTGCTAGACTGGCCAAGACATTCCAGACCTAAACCCTAATGAGCATCTGTGGGGCATCCTCAAACGGAAGGTAGAGGAGCACAAGGTCTGTAACATCCACCAGCTTGGTGGAAGAAGATCCCAGTGGCAACCTGTAAAGCTCTAGTGAACACAATGCCCAAGAGAGTTAAGGCAGTGCTGGAAAATAAAGGTGGCCACAAAAAATATTGACACTTTGGGAACAATTTGGCCATTTTCACTTAGGCGTGTCCTCACTTTGGTTGCCAGCGGTTTAGACATTAATGGCTGTGTGTTGAATTATTTAGAGGGCAAACCAAATTACATTGTTATACAAGCTTTACACTGACTACTTTACAAAAGTGTCATATCTTCAGTGTTGTCCCATGAAAATATATAATAAAATATTTACAAATATAATATGTGAGGGTGTACTCACTTTTAAAAGATACTGTAATTATTTGAAGTCACTTATTTGCTTGTGGGGAAGGGATGAGTGAATTAGAATATCACAAATTAGGGATGTACACCAACAAATTATCTGACCAATAATGTGTCCAATCAGACCAATAGTTGGTGTGTATAACAAAAGATCTGATCAGAATATCTGTCAGATAATCTGTTGGTGTAATACAGCCCTCACACTGATAAGTGAAATGCTCCTCTGTGGGCATCTTTATCTAGGCTTATCAAGAGAACAGTAGAGCTATCATATTACCATCCCTGTTCTACATAATACAGTTATCACAATCTTCAGATAGCACCCCCCTCACAGCAGCAGTAAATTGACGATGGATTACATCTCTATATAGGAATTTATCTCTCTGTGCTGACTCCTACAGTAGGACAATATTTTGTATTTCATTTTCAATGGTATAGTACTGCTATAGTACTGCTCAAATGAAAAAAATATATTTGTTATCCTTTAATGCAAAAATTACTTTCTCAACCTGATTTTTTTATGTCTCTCTGCTGTCAAATATTTCTTAAGTATCAATCCTAAAATAAAAAAATCAGGAAATAACAAGTAGCTGTTATTGGTTAAAAATGAGGTTCTATTATATGGTTATACTTACGTCAGAATAGTTTGTGTCAGCATGACCCCTTTTTTAAGTACCTACCAATTTTTTTATGCACACCAATTTTCTCTAATACTTCAATTTTCATGTCCAACCCCTAGCTCTCAATCATGCAACATTCTCTCCTACTTCTTCCATCTTTTACAGTACTTAACGAGGACCTGTTAACACAAAATGCAGTGCAATCTTCAGGCAGAATGTTATAAAGCAGGAGAAGCGGAGGAGACTGATATATAGTTTTGTGGGAAAAGATTCAAACTTCTTCTGTCAGGCCTCTTCTGCTGGCCCATAGGAGGCCTGCACTACCCGTCCCTTCAAAGGCCAATGCACACACTCTAATCATAACCAGCCAATGGATGGCAAACCTGGTGCACTAAAGCACCTGCCTCTATAGGAGGGTGCCTGAGCAATAGCTCATCTAAGTTTACTAGTTCCATACAAAGGTGTGCTATTCTGACCACAGGCACAACAGAGCCAGCGATAGGTTGTGACACCCTCATGACAGTACCCCCCTTTCTACTAGGCGCCACTGGACACCCAGGACCAGGTCTCTCCAGATGAGAAATGTGGAAAGAACGAATTAACCTTCTGGCGTTTACTTCGATGCTGGCACCCACATTCTTTCTTCTGGACCGTAACCCCCCCAATTCTCCAGATATTGAAGGGAGCGACGGACGAAACAAAAATCTACGATTCTTACCACCTGAAACTCCAAATTGCCATTGACAATGATTGGAAGGGGTGGTAACAGTGATGATTCTGGAGGTACAACATGCTTTTTGAGCAACAATTTATGAAATACATTATGAATTTTCAATGTTTGAGGTAGCGTAAGGCGAAATGCCATGGGGTTAATGACTGCGACTATTTTATAAGGAACGATGAACCCACACATAGTCATTCACCCCTAGGTCCGGACCTGGCGAACATTTTTTTTATCAGCCATACTTTTATATCTGCCTCCAATATTTTTCAAGTTGCTCTGAACCTTTTGCTATACAGAAGAGAGTGATGAAGTAAACAGTTCTTCTTCAGGGATCCCAGAATGCTCGCCCTCACTGAAAAATTGTGGATGAAAACCATATGCACCAAAAAATGGTGATTTAGTTGATTCTTAAACTCTGCTTAAGGTAAGTAAGATGACCATTCCTCCTGATTTTCAGACACAAAACACCTAAGGTGTTTAATATTTCATGGTGCAAAGTCAAAGTCACAAACAACTTTCTTTGGGGGACAGGAGACCCCAAGTCTCCAACACCAACCCCTCCAGGTCTGAATGTAACCCAGAGACAACCACCCCCTTTTATAAAATCGGCACCGGATCATCATCATCGGGATAACGCTTTGGTATTTTTTACCCCCGGACGATAGGTGATAACAACATTATACCTGGTAAAAAACAAGGACCACCTAGCTTGTCTAGGGGTAAGACGTTTAGCAGAGTCAAGGTATAACAGGTTTTTATGATCCGTAATCACGTGACGGGATGAGCTGCCCCCTCCAAAAAGTGACGCCATGATTTAATAGCTAAAAGTTCCCTATTGCCTATATCATAATTCTTCTCAGCTGCCGACAATTTCTTAGAAAAGAAAGTACAAATATGCCATTTACTTGGAGACAGACCCTGGGACAGTTCCACCCCCACCTCTGATGCATCAACCTCCACAATAAAAGGTTGAGAAAAATCAGGCTGGATCAGTATGGGTGCCAAGGTGAAACTCTCCTTCAGAGAAGAAAACGCCAGTTTAGCAGCCATTTAGAAAAATCAGTCCCCTTCTTTGTCATGTCAGTAAGGGGTTCAGAATCGCAGAATAATTCTGAATGAATTTCCTATAGAAATTGGCAAAACCCAAAAAACACAGCAGAGCTTTTAGGTTCTCAGAAAGATGCCATTGTAGGAATGCGCGGACCTTCTCTGGATCCATACGGAACCCCGAATCTGATAGCAGATACCCCAGCAGATACCCCAGGAATTGTACTTCCTGTACGGCGAATACACATTTCTCCAATTTAGCATCTAACTTATTAATCCACAAATTCTGCAACACCTGCCTGCATGTATCTTGTGTGTCTCCAGATCAGGTGAATAGATCAAAATATCGTCAAGATATATCACCACAAATTTGCCGACAAGATGACAAAATATATAGTTGACAAAGTGTTAAAAGACAGCAGGAGCATTAGTCAGGCCAAATGGTTTTTACAATGCCCCTCAGGAGTGTTAAACCCTGTATTCCACTCATCCCCCTCTTTGATGTGAATCAGATTGTAAGCTCCCCTTAAATCCATTTTGGAAAACCATTTCACACCAGCTATCTGGGTCGGGAATGAGAGGAAGAGAATAGGGGTATCGGATAGTTACCCAATTTAGTTCACGAAAATCTAGGCAAGGACGCAGGCCCCCATATTTCTTCTTCACAAAGAAGAACCCATACATCCAAGGGTGAAGAAGAGGGTATGATATGTCCTTTAGACAGACTCTCGGAAATATAGTCCTTCATAGGCTTGTCTTTCGGGACAAAAAAAGATTATATGACCCGGTCTTAGGTAACTTTGCTCCAGGGAACAAATTGGGCAATCATACGGTCAATGGGGTGGTAACTCCTGACACCCCTTCTCAGAGAAAACATCTTCAAAGTCAGACACAAATGCTGGTAAGGTTGTAATGGAGGTGGCTGAGCAACTGCTACTTAGGCAATTGTCTCTACAATGCTCACTCCACTCCAATATCTCTCCTCCCAGCAACAGGATTATGCGCTACCAACCAGGGAAGACCTAGTAGTTTTCCGAAGGTTGTTTCTTTCTGGGTACGGATGGACAAGCTCCAATAAAATGACCTCAGACCACAGAAAAAACAAACCCCAGTCTTATGGCGAACCCCAGGAGGACCAACCTGACGAGTGGCTCCCCCTTGTTGCATAGGTTTGTCTGAGTCAGAACAAACAGACTCCTGCCTGAGAAAAGTCTGTGGAGGACAAGAACTCCTCAGCCTATCCCAAAGGCATCTATCAATTCTTCTAGATATCCCTCCAGGGATATAGGAGTCTCATACAGCTCACGCGTGTCTTTTACTTTCTCTGACAAGCCCTGGCAAAACTGGCTCCTGAAAGCCGGGTCATTCCACAGAGTATCAGTGGCCAATCATCAAAACTCAGAACAATTAACCTCCGCTGACCGATCTCCCTGCTGAAGCTGCTGTAATCTAGACACAGCTAGGGAGACTCGGTCAGAGTCATTGACTCATTGTATATGAGATCCAGAGCCTCAAAAAACAGATCTACTGACTGGACAGCCTGGGTACCAGCTAGTAATGAAAAAGCCCAGTATTGAGGATCCCCTTGAAGAAGGGAGATAACAATACCCACCAGCTGTTCCTCATTACCAGAAGAATTTGGGCGCAGCCTGAAATATAAATTTACAGGCTTCTCAGAACACCACAAATTTGTCTCTCCCTCCAGAAAATCTGTCAGGGAGAGCAACATTATGTTCCAGATTGACCTGGGTACCCATAGCAACCACTGGGCTCGAGGTCCGCTGCAGCTGCTGCTGTTGAAGGACCGATGACCTCAATTCTGTCACTTCAAGAGACAGACCTTGCAACTGCTTTGTCAAGGCAGCAATAGGATCCATAGTGAATCTTAAAAAAATAAAAATGTTTTTTTCAAAATAAAGGCCAGATATAATATCACATCTGATTTGGCAGGTAACAGATGTGCAGCGCAGAGGGGAGGGAAGAGGAGTACCATTCCACTAGGGAGAGGGAGTGGTGACCCCTAACTCACCTAGCACTGGCACCTGGCTGCCCTGACGTCCCTAGACAGGCTGCCAACCCGTATGTCGATCATGTGCCTCGTCCCTGGCTTACCCTGAAATAAGCCCAATGGTAGTGAGTAGGGCGGTGGGAGCACTGCTGCTCCACAGCAACTCCAACTTCACCAGAGGTCAGAATAGAAGATCTGGAAAGTAGGTCTATATCTGGCAACAAGGGAAGTAGAATGGGAAAATATATTGTAGCTGGGAGTGGCTGAAAGAGAACAACTGAAAGAAAAAGCTACAGATTTCCTAAATGAGACAAATAGGATCGCAAACCTAAGCAGAAAAACCTAGACCGGAATCTATTCTCACCACTAGGTCATCGAGCGATCTGTTGAGAAACCGAGCGATTAGCCACCTGCTGCGACCTTCTGACCCCATGCACTACAGTCTCAGCGATAGGTCGTGACACCCTAGTGAAAGCTAATCTGATTACTAGGCATTATTGGTGGCCTACTATATTTAAAGACATTCAGGATTTAGTTGCCTCATGCTCCAATTGGTTTCAGAATAAAACTGACAAACTTCAAACAACTCTGTGGCAACACATCACCATAAACTTCATCACAGACTTGTCTCCTTCCTCAGAGTACACTGTAGTGGTAGACAATTTCTTCCTCCTTCCTTGTGATTCACTGTAGTCTGGACAGTGGTGGATGATTTTTCAAAGATGGCCTACTTAGTGCCTTTCCCAGGTCTTCCCTTAACCAGCCAACTGGCCAAATTGTTTACTGAACATTTTCGTCTACATGGATTGTCTGCTCACATCATGTTTGATCAGGGAATGCAGTTCACCTTAAAATTCTGGAAGGCTGTGTGCAAACTTCTCAATGTGAAACTAGACTTTTCTTCTGCATATTACCTGTAAACTAATGGACAGATGGAGTGTGTCAACCATGTCTTGGTCAATTATCTACGTTACTTTATGTCTGTACGCCATAATGATCGGGCCACTTTACACCTTAATTCTCATACATTAATCATGTCAGTGAGTCCTTCAGCAAGTTTTCATTGTCTATGGTCAGCAAGTAAGAACTCCTCTTCCTGTATCTCTGTCCTCCGGAGTTCCAGCAGCTGATTCTACTATCAGTATTTTTTTCCAATTAGGTGAAAGGCAAAGACTTCTGTGCCAGGTTTGCTGACCAGGGGATAAACTATGGTTATCTTAAAAAAAGCCATCAGACTCAGGGTGCCCTCTTTCCCTTTCCTTGGTCCATTTGCGGTGTTAAAGCAGTTATGTGAGTACAGTACAATATGTACGATCATAAAATACTATGATGCAGTCAATTTGGCTCAGCGGAGCTGCGATCCTGGTCGTGTGAATCAGTAAAAAGTATTTAAAAAAAAAGAATTAAAGATTCCAATCACCATATTTTCCAATTTTGCATATAAAATTAATAAAAAAAAAAATATATAAAAAAATATACAGCATTCGTATGATGAATCAAAATTTATTTATCCAATATGGTGAACATCGTAAGAGAGGAAAAAATCATGAATCGCCATGAAACGCCAATGGCCTTTTACAAAAAACTGAATAAAAAGTGATCAAAAAGTCATATGGCCATTTGTTGCAGATCGCAGACCCATTCAAGTCAATAGGTCTGCATCCGCAAACTGAGTGTACACAGCCAGTGCCCATGCATTGTGGGACGATATTTGCAGTCTGCAGCACGGGCACTGAGCCATTATGCTAATATGCTTAAGCCCTAAGACTACTACAAATGAAGGTTTTAAAGAGGAGTAGACAAAAAGATGGTTTCCATCGTCCCATTACCACATATGGAATAATAAATATGGCCATTATAAAGTACAACTTGCCCCACAAAAACAAGTGTGTTAGCGGAAAAATAAAAAAAATATCAAAAAATAAAAAAGTTAGGGCTTTTGGCAGGCAGGGAATAAAAAGGAGAACGAAAAACATGAAAGTTGTTTACGACAGGAAGAAGTTGGAAAGTCTGACTTTTCATATATATTTACTTTTTTTTTTTTGTTAAATCACTCCTGGTTTTGGCTTTCAAACTGTGTCAAAAAGCTTAATGTGAAAATCCAGCTTTAGAGGTAATGAATTCAGTCTCCTGCTATTCCCATCAATTTGGGCTATTGCAGGAATAGCGGTACACTGAGATTTAAAATTCTTTTTGTTCGTGAATCACTCACAGCGAAATAGAAAAAGAAAACTTGGAATTACAGATGCAATCAAAATTTTTAAGCCCTATTGCAAATTAGGTTTATTAGCAAAATTTATAAGCTTTTAGCTGTTTGCAGTAAACGAAACAATAATAATTTAAATAGCTTCAAACAACTAATATAACAGGTGCTTTCTCCAAACTCAACACAAAATGGCACTTTTAATGACAAGTGTCTTTAGTATTTTTTTTTTACCCTTTTACTGAGAAAACTGCTGAAAATATGATGCATAGCAAGAAACCAGCTTCTAGAAGCATTCCTATTAACTGATTCGAAAGTCTCCAGTTCACTGATATTTTTCAGTTTGCATGCAGCATCTACCTGTTTGAAATCCCACCAAAGATTTTCTATAGGGTTCAAGTCAAATAACTATGATGGCCACTCCAGAATTCTCCAGGACTTCTTCTGAAACCAAGCCTTTATTGACTTAGATGTATGATTGGATTAATCTTCCTTACAGAAGGCATGCCGTTTTCTCCTTGGATTTCCTGATACTTGATTCAGTACATCTTGCCCTCCACACACTGGAGGTTTCTCTTGCCATAGGAAGTAAAGCAGACCCAGAGCATTAGAAAGCCACTGCCTTGCTTCTTTTCAGCATATGCTTCATTCTTCATCCTCCAGACATGCCGCTGATCCAAAGGCCCAAAAGTTTTGAGAATATTGGGGCCAACTTTTCTTGTGCTTTTGGGTCAGTGGAGGTGTACATTCTGGGGTGTGGGCCTGGAGACCTTTAGTATGCATGGGATGACCATACTTTGGTTTTCAATAAAGAGGACACTTGGGGCAGGATGGTTGCCTATGTGTACTACATACTGAAGCAGTATACGTTGAGCAAATGGGCAGCATCGAAACCTGAAGAAAAGGCCAGGGAGCGGTGAGTAAAGCACATAATTACCACTCCCTGGAGCCTGGAATCTTGTCCTCTAAAACTACATTCACATGAAAAACTGAGACACACTGTCACGCGGCTTTTCATAACCATTTTTTAACCATTTTTGCAGTTGTTTTCTGACTGCATGAGCGCATGGCAGGGTTCAAAAAGGAAGGAGCGCCATAGGGCTTTTACAGGACAAATTTTGCAGGAGTGGATTTTGGGAGCTATGTTGCATATGAAGACACCCTGAGGTATGCCTACAGTGGAAACCCCCAAAAAGTGACTCAATTCTGAAAACTACACTCCTCAAGGAAAAATGACCATTAGAAATGGTAGAATTTTTTTTTATCGCAGCTAGCAATAAACTCATTTTTCAAAAATTTTATTTGCCGGTTCGCCAAATTTAAAAAAAAAAAAATTATTTTCGATCTAAATACATTCACGGCGAATATTGTTAAAAAACTGCTATTTCCTGGCTGCTGAGAGCCTTTATAGTGTAGAACACTGTGCCTTGCAGTATCACAGATAGGGAGTCTGCTTTGGTAGAGAAATAATCCTGTGAGTCCGTATGACATGCATTGCTCTTAGAATCAGTGCACACTTCATTTATTTGGGCAGTCACAGGGCCAAAATGGAACAAATAACTCAAGTATGAACTCAGTCTTACTGGTTGATGTTAGTGTCAAGAAGAAGCGCAATCCTTTTACACCATCATCAGCTGATTCCACATAGATGTTTACAGAACCTGTTCTATTAGACGCTTATAAAAGTAGAGCCGACTTGCCCCCCTGACAGATTTGAGAGGGTATCAGCAGTAAGTTTGTGTTGACGTCACTGATTACGTCAGAACAATAACCCCCCCAAAAAACGGATCCTGTCTGTTGAGCATTTGACTTCACTTGGTCAGCATTTGGTCAGTAAGCAATCAGTATTACTAATGCCAAAAAAACAGGAGTAGATCCAAAACAGAGATGACACGTGAATGAAATATTTGCATGTCTTCTGTGTTTTGTACCCTCTCCTGCTTTTGGCTAACAAATGACGAGCCAATTCTGATGGGACCATACAGGCCATACAGCTGCTACACAGACAGGATTCGTTGTGCGTCTCATTTTTCCTTCCTTCTGACAGATCAGAAAAAAGGTAAACAAAAAGATGATGTCAGCCAAGCCAAAAAGGCTAAATAGTGGCCCAGTTATGAAGTGGGAAGGGTGGGAACAGCATGAGAAGTCCACAGAGTGGCCCTATGACATAGTGGTGAGGTGGAAGCAGCATGAGGAGGCTACAGAGTGGCAGGATGACAAAAGATTTTGAAGGTGGCAGCAGCATCATCAGAAGGCCACAGGGTGGAAAAATGGCAGAGTGTGGAGGTGGCAGCAGCATGAGGAGGCCACAGAGGGGCACAATGACAGAGTGTGGAGGTGGCAGCAGCATCATCAGGAGGCCACAGGGTGGCACAATGACAGAGTCTGAACGTGGCAGCAGAAGCATTAGGGGGAGGCCACAGAGTGTCACGACGACATAGTGTGGAGGTGGGTGGCAATAATGCCACCCCTCCCTAGCAGCCGGTAGCGATGGTCCACCAAGGTGAAGAGCCAGAGGCCATCCCTCTGCCGAATGGTGACTATTTGGCTGTCACTACGCAAGCAAGTGAGCATGCATCGGGCCATTTGTGCAAGTGACTCGGAGGAACTACCTTCCTCCATCTCCACTGCATACTGCCACGGTGTGTTTGGGTCCTCTGCCTCATCTTCCTCATCGCCCTGTAGCTCCTGGCTTCTCCTGCTCTTCCTCTCCTGTCACCTGTGTAGAAAAACCACCCATTTCGCTACACATTGCTTGAGCTCCAATGTCCTTCTCCTCCTCCATTTCCAGCTCAGAGCCCACAGATTGAACACGTGTGCCATGCAGGGTGCATGGCTCAGCCCTCCTTGATGCAGCACCGACACAATGTTTCTCCCATTGTTGGTCACCATGGTTCCGATTTTGAGTTGTCGCGTAGAAAGCCAGGATTCGATTTCTTGAGGAAGGACATGGAGCAGTTTCTCCCCTGTGTGACTCATTCGCCCAGGGAAACGAGGTGCAGAACAGATTGACACCGCTGTGCCCTGCACATGTGGTATGCTGGAGGGCCCCTGTGAATTGTGCCTGCAGTGGAGGCTAAGGACACGGTGGAGGATGAGGAGGCAGGGGTGGACATTGTCGCAGGACCAATGGCGTGGCAACGTGGAGGCAGAAGTGGCGTCAAGTTTCTGGTGTGGCTGTGCAGAAACCACAGTCACCCAGTGGGCCGTAAATGACATGTATTGTCCCTGACCGTAGTTACAGCTCCACACGTCGGCGCTGCAGTGCACTTTGGCAGACACCAACAGGCTCAAGGACTGGCCCACCCTCTGTTCTACATGTGTGTGCAGGGCTGGTACTGCCTTTTTGGCAAAGAAATGACGGCTTGGGACTCTCCACCTCGGCTCGGCACAAGCCATCAGTTCTCTGAAAGGTGCAGAGTCCACCACTTGGAAAGGGAGGGACTGCAGCAGCAGCAACTTTGACAGGAGCACATTCAGCCTCTGTGCTGTTGAATGCGTGCACGCATACTGTTGCCTCTTGGCAATCGCTTCGGTGATCGATTGCTGACAGAATGACTTAGGAGAGGAGCAGGAGCATCAGGACCAGCAGATGATGGGAAGGACAGACAGCTCCCTTCGCCTGAGGTGGTAGAGCCTTGACTGCCTGAAAAAGGGTGTGTGCTACTGGGTGATGCAACGGTTGCACTGGGTGATGCAGGCTGGACCACCACATTGGAGCCACGGTTGTCCCAGGCCACTTTATGGTGACAGCGTCAAGATAACAAAAGTGGACAACCCGTGGACAATCTGCGTCAGTCTTAATATCCCATGTGCTACAGGAGGATGCTCCTAATTTATGATAAGGTGCACTCTTCATCATAAATTAGGTGCATCCTCTGGCAGTCTACACACGTAAACAGAAATCTACAACAGCTCAGAGCCTCTATATATTTCTGCCTTTATTTCTGCCTTTTATATTTCTGATGTTAATATAAGATACATTTGTATTTGCTTCTGGCCACGCCTCTTTCCCACCCTTGTCGCACCCCTTTTGGAAAAGTGGTGTTGTGACTTTTTTATTTATTTAAAATGTCACCAAAAAAAACTTGCGATTTTTTTAAAGCTACTTTTTTGGCGCAAGTGAGATGATGCATTTCCCCTTTATTGTTTTAGTCTTAGACAGATTTTGGTGCATGGTGTTGATGAACACTATACCAGCTCCAGAGTGGTCTAAAAGTGGTGTAAAAGTCCATTAGTATAAAGCCCTGTTGTGCATTTTGTCGCAAATAGGGATTTTGTAGTGCATTGTGTCGCATCTGTCGATATACATACTGATCATAAATTTGTCACAAAACAAAAATAGCATAGACACAGTATTCTGGCGGAAAATAAACCATAAACATTAAATCTTAATATATGATCTGCCCCATTTTCTTAGCCCACTGTTAATTGTATAAATTATTGTAGGAAGTAAACAAGATCGAGGCTTATTAGTGCAGAGAATTGGCATGTAATTACTGATTCATTACAACAATTCTTGGTGTATAATTGTTATTACTGCCATGTAATTGTATGTTTATGATGTGTATGTGATTGCAGTGTGTGACATGGATTTACGTGAGTAATTGCACACCAATGACCCTTTTATGTTTATTTTTATTAGCATTAGTTCATTTATTTTATAGTACTTTGTGCCATTAGGTCTTTATTATTTTGTTTTTGTTCCTTTTTAAAAAAAAACACCTATATTTTACATCATATACTTTAGATCTGCATGATACTTGTTAAAGCACCCTATACGTTTGTTTCCAATGGGATATAATAAGATTAAAAAATGAATGGATGCTATTCTGAAAGCTACCATTATAAAAAAAAAAAGAATCACATATCACATATTTGGAATTTTAAAGGGTTTTGAGGGATTCAAACACTAAAGGCCTAACCACTGGATAGACCATTAATATTTGAGTGATGGGAATCTGACCCCTAGGACCCCTGCCGAAATAAAAATTCTTGCACAACCACTTTAAGGATAACCTATTAACGTTTAAATTCAGTAATAACTAGATTTTATCCATTTGACCGTCAACTCCATTCAAATAAGGGGAAACAGTACATTGAATACTTCTAATTATTCATGTCATTATGTTGGGTTAAAACTGGATGTTCTCTGTGCTAATTCTCAATTTATAAAGAGAAAAGTGATAGGCAGTGTTTAAAACACAATAATGTCACATGTAATCATGTTTTATGGGCTGAGGCAAAAACTAGGTTACAATATAAAAGGTACTGTATTTATCACGTAACCTTCTAAGAATTCATCTCAACCCTTTTTAATACTGTCCACTGTTCCTGCTGTGACCACGTCCTGAGGAAGTCTATTCCACAGATTCACAGTTCTTACAGTAAAGAAGCTTTGACACTTTTGCAGTGCCCTTGTCTTTTAAGGGCATTTTACATGGAGCAGTTTTTCACCATATTTTTTGTATGGCCCATTTATATATTTGTATAGGTTAATCATGTCCCCCCTTAGACGTCTCTTCTCAAGAATAAATAAATGTAATTCTTTTAATTTTTCTAAATAACTAAGACCTCTTATCAGTTTAGTCGCTCTCCTTTGTACTTTTTCCAGCTCTGGGGCATCCTTTCTATGAATTGGTGCCTAGAACTGAACTGCATATTCCAGATGAGGCCGCACCAACGCTTTGTAAAGTGCTTTGTATATATATGTAAAATATGTGCTTACAGGGGCATAGCTTTAGGGAAAGCAGGTGAAGCGGCTGCTTTGGTGCCCAATCTAAGAAGGGGCCTACCTAGGAGGAGAAGTAAAAGATTTTATTGTCAGGGCCCCCCCCAACAGTATTATACCATGACTTTATTTATAGTGATACTGTTGGAAATGGATGGAGTGGCTTCCTGCCTCGCTTGAGAGAGCGATCTTGAATAACCACAGGATTGGGGGTTGCAGGGGAGGAGGGGGTTGCGAAGACGTTGCTGGGGGAAGGGGGGTTCGTTCAAAAATTTGATGTGGAGCCCAGTTATTTCTAGTTATGTCACTGTGTGCTTTGTATAAAATGTTAGTTAGAACATGTTTCTATAGTAACTATTTCATGCTCTGAATAGATGTTTCATAATGTGCATATGGAATAAATAGAAATCTGTGAGTTCCATGCTGTGTTTGTCTATTTTCACATCTACATTTCTTGCTGAAAAGCATCTTGAAGTTCAACACTGGTTTTCTGTCACATAAATCCAGCAGTGGGCTTCTCTGAAATCTGCTGCAGCAAAAAATGTCTGAGATGGGCTTGTTTGTGCAGAGCCATTGATGCAGAATTTACAGTGGGTCTTCCATGGCTTTTAACCTTTGCACTGCAAAATGTTAAAATTGCGGGTCAAAACTGCCGCATAAACTGACATGTAGCAGACTGAAACCCCTCAGTGCACATCAATTTATGCTTTGAGTTTTTCTGCAGAATGTGGGTACAATTTCTGAAATCTCCTCCACTTTGCTGGAACTGTTAATAAAGCAGAATTTCTGTACACAATTACGCTGTGGAGAATTTGCAGAAACGAAGAGGTTGAGATATTTCTACTGTGGCTATATTCTGCAACAATATCTGGACATAACTTGACATATGGCATGGATTTTAGATCCACAACATGTCAACATATTTTGCTGATATTTGCAATGGATTTCACTGAGGGGGGGAAACTGCAGCATTTTTGCACCAAAATCTACAGCAAAATCAGTGTAATTTGATACAGATTTCAGCCAGATGCCTTGCAGAGTTTCCACTGCGCAAAATCTGCTGTCAACTCGCTATGTTTGGCCATTCCCTATGGTTTGTTTCACACACAGCATTTTTCTAGAAAAAGATTACGGTTTTCATGACTCCGTTCAACACCTTTTTTTAAGTGGGGTCAAAAAATGTGCAGTCTGTATCATAACCCAATGTATCAACTTTCTTTATTTTTTTAAACAAAGCCTTACTTTCACATCATTCAAGAAAATTGAGAAAAAAGGACCAAAAGTAAGAACTAAAATGATATTGGCACTAGCAAAGAATGTATTGGTATGTGTATGATGCTCTAGTCTTAACAGACCCTCAGAACTGAACCCCTAGTAGCTGTAATGTCCAGGTATGAGAAAATAAAGGATTTTTTGATATTAAAAGAGTTGTCATGAAACACATTCTATATTTTTCAAATCAGCACCTGCATCTGAATACTTTTGTAATTGCATGTAAATACAAATGAAGTATGCCCAGGGAGCTGTTCAATAAAATAGATATGTATAGCGCCACCTGTTGTTTGTTCTTTTCCTTATTTTTTGACTGTCTCACTGAGCTGGTTGCACGTGCTCAGTGTAAATCTTCAACTGCCACCAGCTATAGGTTCTGTTAGAAGCTGTGTCAGTTACATGGAAAGAGCTGCAGCAGAAAGGACAGGCCCCCTGAGTTGCTAGGCTGAATATAATCTGGCAGAGCAATTGGAGCAATAAATGTGGAGACCTCTGGACCCATGTGTCATGTACTATGTGATGTCTGATGTTTTACATTAATCATTGCATATCCCCTTTAAGCCATGTATGTTTAATAGTATTAGTAGCAGTATACAGGGAGGAAGGATGTTCCCATGGATACGGGGCTTCATATTTATATAATTCTACATCCAAGCTGCATTAAATGAGACAGAATGTCATCATCGTAGAACAAGATTCAAAGTAATTAATAACAATAATCTTAGTAAACTGATTACTATATTGTAAATTCACTGTAGGCATGATGCATTTCTTAGGGTAAAGCATACATGGCTTAAATGTTAGTTTCTATAATTGCAGGGCAAATAAAGAACTTATAACTCATGTCAATTTGTTTGTCACTTTTTCATTAGTGATAACACCCAGAAGTTTATAATCAGGTATTATATAAATTGCACCACTACCTATGTGGTATACATGATCATGTGTATCTCATACAACAAGATCCATGTAGGAAGTACGTTTTGTGGAGCATTTAAATTATGTAGATAATCCTGAAGGCTGCAACATTTCTTATATTTCAAAATTTTCTTAGACATTTTGTCTCAGTTAATAATAGCTCCGTTAAAGACATGTGTATACGTGGTATTGAAAGGTTAAGTGCCCATGGAACAGGGAGAGGGTGATCTTAAGATTTTAAGAACCCAGAAAGCATTTTGGATTTTCCACTGTAATTCTCGTATGCCTTATAAACTGAAGTTAAAAAGAGAGTTAATGTATTATTATTATAATTATTATTATTATAATTATTATGAAGTTAAAAAGAGAGTTAATGTATTCATAATGTATCTAATAACACAGGTAGGTAATAGGTAAGAATTAAAACAGGACGTATTTATTTTTATATATTGTAATATAACTAAGATAAACAACAGGGTTTTGTCAAAATATTGACATTCAACAGAAACAGTGACAAAAATGTCCAGAGTCAGAGGCAAAAGTCGCAGAGCAAATGTTGCAAATATGCTTCAAAAGTCGCAAGTGCGGTCTGGCAGAGTTGGCTGAAATGGCACATTTTAGTTTTAAAAGGTAGCATTTTAGTGCTAATGGCGTTAAAATGTCGCAAATCGAGAGAAATA
Organism: Bufotes viridis; assembly: GCA_033119425.1. NCBI lineage: Eukaryota > Metazoa > Chordata > Amphibia > Anura > Bufonidae > Bufotes > Bufotes viridis. Next base: position 96,830,332 of record CM065589.1, read on the forward strand.
GGCAGATAATTAAGTTTATATTTTAAAAAAGTAACATTTTAAAAGTGGTGTGCGCCTTTTGATGTATGAGGTGAAACAAATCACCACTTTTGATTTGTAATTTTAGTATTTTTTGGGCGCAAATTACCCCATTATTGATAAATGTTCCCCATTTATTGTATTTGTAAGGGTTAATGGCAGGCTCATTTATTGCGCTATTATTTGCTCCTGCTCTTCTGCCGCTCCCCTCTCTATTTATATTCTATACTATAGTTGTATGTTATGATTAAGACCTCTTTAATAATCATTAATACTTGTACTCACTGCCATGATTCGTGACTTTTTAATATTCTAATAAAGAAGGAGATTTTATTCATCCTTTGGAGCTGGATTGTGTATCCTTGGTCTCTACTATGCTTTAACACAACACATCATATAAAAAATAAATAAAACAAAGAGCAACATGCAAAAATATTGAAAAATTATCAAAAGACTTTATTGGTCATATGTTAAAAAGTTAAAAAAAATAGAACGAGGTGACAGACAAACACAGACGCCACCCTGGACCCTATATCAAAATGCATGAAACATATCTAGCACTCCTGGAATGGTGTTGAAAAAAAGGCCTATCAGACTAGAAGATCAATTTAATGAATCTGGGCCTTACTGAGGTCTAGCAAATATCCACATGTAAGAACATATCAAGTATCAGTGTCACTATGTGTTCACCAAGTGGATATTGCAAGACAACAGAAACAACACTAGTAATGCTAGCAAACACCCAGAATGGGACTCACCAGCGAGTAGATGAAAAATAGAGGGACCAGGATGGCGTCAGGCCCGACGTGCGTTTCGGCGAACCTTCGTCCAGACGAAGGTTCGCCGAAACGCGCGTCGGGGCTGACGCCATCCTGGTCCCTCTATTTTTAGTCTCTTCTAGTCTGATAGGCCTTTTTTTCAACACCATTCCAGGAGTGCTAGATATGTTTCATGTATTTTGATATAGGGTCCAGGGTGGCGTCTGTGTTTGTCTGTCACCTCCTTCTATGTTTTGTAACTTTTTAACATATGACCAATAAAGTCTTTTGATAATTTTTCAATATTCTTACATGTTGCTCTTTGTTTTCTTTTTTTTTATACGGTTGGTTCAGAGTATATGCAGATATACATGTTCTATGGTATCTCAGTAATAGAGGCCCTAACATTGAGTATTATATACGGGCAGGAGATTCCTCAGGTTCCATTTTTTGTTTGGTTTACACAGCAAGGTGAGCAGACCCATCAAGGTGGCACATCACCAGGGGTCCGTCCCTTCATATTTTTGGTTACAACCAAGTTGAAGTTCTGTTTTCCCCTTTTCCTCTGAGTAATGGCAATGTGGCATACTGTGGCTGTTTTATGGGTAGAACACAATGAAAAAAGGCAAAAAGAACACATATGGGTTACAAATAACTTGTCATTAGAGATTACAGTCAGTCTCTTTTCTGGTAATTGGAAAAGGCTACAGGGCTCAAACACGACTGCGATTTCTGCCAGTCATGAACATAGTGGACATATAAGCCATGACTGGATGACTTTCCTGTAATTTTGCAAATGAGGACTCAATGCAGTTGAGCATAAAGGTTTCATCAACACTAGACAAATCAGAATTTTCACCTTTTGACAGAAGACTGACTGACTTATTTTAAACAGAACAGTATTAATTCACTTACTTTATTATTATACATTTTCAGATGTATTAAAGGACCCAGAGGAGCTGAACAATGTTGCAGCACAGTTCCCCAAGATTGTCCGCTCAATGGAGAAGAAACTTCGCTCCATTCTAGACTATAAGAAAGTCTCTGCTGTGGTACACCAATACAATAAGGAATCATTCGCCAGCTGGAAGGAAAGTGTGGGAAGTAATTATACGAAAGTCATTTCTAACCTGAGATGGCATTTGGATTGGAGCTTAAAACCCAAGACGTACGAACTGGCAATTGACCGATGGCTTAAGAATGAGAGTAATGGTATTTCCAAAGGCACAGGCTATATGCCACATAAACTATTTAATGAAAAGAGAAAAGCACGTTGAATAATAGTGAATGCCTTACTACTAATAGTAGAGTAAAATGTTAGGCAAACAAATCAGAAGAGCGTACTCTCTGGTATAACCTGATATTTTTAAAGCATGTAAAACTGGACATAAGTCAGATCTGGTAATGTAATATAATGGTCAAAATTTTGCTTGGCATATGAAAGGAGTCGCATATGACATATACATGCAACAAATTAATGCAAATGCCATATTTAAAGTGTGTCTCCTGTCAAAACTTTATGGAGCTCTTAGAACTAAATTTATGGTACTACTGTTGAGCCAGGTTCAGTCATTTATACTACAAACTGATATTTATTTCTGATTTACGAAGAAGACATTGTTATTGCCTGCCATATTACAAGTACAGTAGAGCTCTGCTCGCTCACAATATCTTCTCTCTTATCCCCTAAAGGTGTCTTCACACACAGGAGATTTTATTGCAGAAATTTCTACACTTGAAAATCAGTTCAATGTATCTGAATGGAGCTTGCAGAAATCCATGTGCTTCAGATGAACAAAATTGATATTCAGTTGCAAATATTTCTGCAACAAAATATGTGGCGTGGGCTATTATTCTATTACTATTCTCACACTGCAAACACTTATGAAACAGCCGCTGTATTCACAAGACTTCATTAGCCTGAAAGCTCCCTCCCCTACACATAGCTTTAATTCCCTGTTTGGGTAAGGGCTTATTCATGTCAATTAGGCTTCAGCAAATCAACCATTAGCTCATAGATCCAAAGTCGATTTGTTCAAATACATTTTGATGATGTATCTGTACAGCATTAAAATGTATTGGCTTAGTGGAGCCAAAGTTTGTTTTACCCGAAGTCACGCAATACTTTGGTTAATTCCTACTGTATACATATCTGTGTACTGAAAAACAATACATTTTAATGCTGTATGGATACAGCATTAAAATGTAGGTATTTGAACAAATCGACTTCGGATCTATGATCTGTAGGGCGATTCGCTCAAGCCTAATGTCAATGAATCACACACAATATCCAAAGACAGCACACGGATCCACTGATTTTATGATGTTCATTTAGGCCCCTCTCACATGAGAGAGTTCCACGTATTGGACTTGCAGCACGTGTCAGGGAGACACCCGCCCTGACCTCCCAGCACTGATGGGGTCGCACAGCATTATATTGATTTATGATGCTATGTAACCCTTAGAGGTCTAGAATGTATTGGTTAATACTGACATAATGCTGTCAGTGTTATCCAATACATTCCAGACCTCTAAGGGTTACATAGCATCATAACTCAATATAATGCTATTCTGATCCCGTCAGGGCGGGTTCTCTCGCTGACAGACTGCGAGTTTAATGCGTGGAATTTACTTGTGTGAAAGGGATATAACATATCCTTGTTTTTGGAAAAAAAAACCGAAACATATACTACTTTGTTCTGGGGTGTGGACCAAACAGGCCTATTGAGTCTATGGGTCCATGAAAACCACTAAGGAACACATCCATGTTTTGTCAGTGGCACTGACCAGGGCTGCTGTCATGAATTTCAGGGCCCCATACAGGAAAAGTTTGTTGGGCCACACTGTGGCTCGCCCCCTTCGACCCACAGCCCCACCCTCACTCTAACCCCCAATTTCACACTCTACCCGCATTTTCTCCCAATCACATATTAAAGCTTTCTATACTATACCATATCATATACGTAACCATTAGTATTTGTTTTGGCCAAAATATTTTTTTAGCCTGCCACCACGACAAGGTAGACTCTTTTGGCAGGGTCCTACTCTACTCTAGCCAATATAAAATGCTTTCACATTTTTAAATCTCTTTCTAAATGTTTTTATGTAATTTTGTTAAAGGTAATATGTCTCCTACATGTTTTTTTACTAATTAAAACCACATAGTGATACATTTTTTTTCTAATCTCTTTGTATTTCTGATTGAAGATTATTTTATTTACTACACTCATAGGTATAGATATAGGTAGTGTTGAGCGAACCCGAACTGTAAAGTTTGGGTTCGTACCGGACTTTAGGGTTTTTTGTACCCGAACGTAAAAGTTCGCAGCCAATCAACAAGTGTTTAAGATGTGTGCCCTTAGAAGCCATCACAGCCATGCCTACTAATAGCATGGCTGTGATTGGCCAGTGCAGCATGTGACCCAGCCTCTAATAGATTTTAAACTAATTGGATTTGTTGCGAATTTCACAAATATTAATCTACCAAACAAATCTGAAGTTTTTGAGAAAAGCTTCAGATGAATTGCGTACATTTTTTTTTACTGTGATCATTCTGTATTCAGCTTGGGACTTGGAAGAGTGTCTTGTGGCAGTGTCTGACAAAAAGCTATTACAGGCACTAGCCACTAATGTAGTGTGATAGAGAGAGTATATATAGGGAATAAGAAGATATAATTGGGTATATATTTGTGACTTTGATCAGGGAAGACATATAGAGAGAGTGAGGGAGTGGTGACTCAGAGTTGTGTGTTTAATACAGCTGCTGGCAGCAAATTCTGCATTACATACCAGCAAAAAAATGATTTTTTTTCTGTATATTATCAGCCAGCTTTAAAAAATCTAAAACAAAAAAGTTTCTACTGTTCATAGGCTTATTGACAGCAGTACAATTGTATTCTTCCCCAAACACTAAGCAATTGCACTTTTTTTTCTTCCAATTGGGCTTTTTAGTGCATCATATTGTACTAATATTAATGCATTGCATATTACTGCAAGATAATGGGAAGGTACAGCAAAAGCAATAACACCATTTTTATACCCATGTTATTAAATGTGTTGCATACTACTGCAAGATAACAAGTAGTTACAGCAAAAAAAAAAATTCATTTTTATACTCGTGTTTATTAAATGCATTGTATTTTACTGCAGAAATTGCATTGTTATACCTGTGTTACTGAATGCATTTTATTACTGCAATATACCATGTAGTTCAAACATATTTTTACTGCAAAAACTGCATTATTACCTAAATAAATCACTATTGTCAATACCAGTGTGTGGTGTGCTTTTAGAAAGGGAGGTACATTTAATTGCACATCTGTTTTTAAATTACAGAAAAAAACACTTGCAATTATACTAGTAACATCTAATAATCTGTGTACCACAACCGTGACTTATCATTTATAGGAAAATTCATGACTTTTTATTTATAGACATCATAATAAAATGTCTGGAAAATCTGAAAGTCAGAATATGGGTTGTAGCAGCTCTAGCCATCTGGAAATGTGTAGTAGTAAAAGTAGCTGTTCACAGTTCTCCTTGGCTTCCGATACGTGTCGTTATTATTAAGGACAAAGAGAAAGAGATTTCGGGTTGGCTGGCTCCCTGTTCCTCTTAGTCACAGCAGGGTAATGTGATGTCACTTCTAACTCTGACACCATACCTTGGAGCCAGGGGTCACATCATTCCTTCTGCTCCTCCACTTTGCTACCTCTCAATTACATCTTCTCTGTCTTCACTGCCCCTTCTAGTGGGGCACTTTCTTTCTTCCTAAGAAGAGGTAAGAAACCCCATGTGCTATGGAAGATATTAAAGATAGTCTCCCTGTTGATGGCGTGTGTGACAACAGCGTTTGGACTGCCATGAGGGGACCCAATGAATAGCTGTGTTGTACTGTTACATGGTGAAGAACATGAAACGCTTCTTGCAATTTTCGCTATGCAGCAAGGTGCACGCTATTAGTGGACACCCAGAGCAGTTGTTACAGGCAGGGATATTACATCTATTTTGCAGCCCACTGGGTCAATGTTTTTTGTTGCAGCAGTGCGGCAACAAGGCCAGGTCCAATTGACACCTCCATGTTTGTGTCAGTCTGGTACCCACATCAGGTGCTTATCCTCCTCCATGTCCTCCTCCATGGGCAGTTTCCCATCCTTAACAGAAGCAGGGCACAGTGTTGCTCCCATTCCTACACCCTCCTATCATATGTCTAAAGTGAAGTTTCCATGCTGTGTCAGAGCTGATTAGCCTGGGCGAGAGTAGCCACGCAGCGAATCAGTTGCTAAAGTGCTTCAAGCAGCTAACATCTAGCTGTCTTCCTGCCAGCTCCAACTGGGCAAGGTACTCAGTGACAGTAACAGGAACGCTGTGGTCCTTCTGCTTGCTGCCATGTCTGTTACATGCTATGCTGCCACTTCAGGCGTTACTATTGCTGCCACTAATACCTCCAGGCTTACACAGTTCCAGAACAAGCCACTGTTTATTCTGACAGTTAACACTTACATGTGGATAAATATGGGCAGGCATTCTGTCCATTTAATGCATAATTTTTGAATGCCTATACAGAACAAGCCACTGTATCTTATTACATTAATGTGTGTGTGTGTGTGTGTGTATATATATATATAAAGCAATGACATGCAATGGTGCAATGTATTTTTAAACACCCTGTTTGTTAACACTGTCAACCATGTGTTTAACCATAGCTATAGTATATATGTAATTGTCACTCTGACACTATTTGTTATTGCTGTCATTGCTTTCAAGAGCTTAAATATGGGGAGAATGAGAGAGAGAGAGAGAGAGAGAGCGAGCAAAAATTAGTAGAAAAAAGTGATATGGTGCATTCACATGATTGTATGTATATTGCGGTCCGCAAAAGCAGATCCACAAAAAATACTTCTGTGTCACATGCATGTTGCATCATTTTTTTTGTGAACCCATTTTAACAATGTCTATTCTGGTCCGCAAAACGAACAAGACTAGGACAACTATCTTTTTGTGGGTTGTGGGGCTGCGGAACTGGAATGCAGATATGGACAGCACACAGTGTACTGTCCACATTGCAGACCCATTGAAATGCAGACCAAAAATATGGTTGTGTGAATGGGGCCTTATGGAATGATATAAAAAAAATCTCCTGGCACTCTTGAAACACAGGGAATGACCATACAGCCAGTCAATAGCTGCAGTGGTGATCCACCTTCGCTTGTAGTGGTGTCATGATAGAGAAACCTGGACTGCTACGGATTGGAACCATATCATCTTTAGCAACAAATCCAGGTCCTGTTTGGGATCCAACAACAGTCAGGTCTGAGTAAGGAGGCCCCATTGGAAGAGTTTCCTGCCGTGGAGCGACACACTGCCCCAGCTGGTGGTGTAATAATCTGGGGAGCAATCGCATGCGACAGTTGGTCACCGCTAGTAGTGATACGAGGGACACTAACAGCTCAGGGATATGTGCAGAACATCCTGTGGCCACATGTGTTGTCTCTCATCGAAGGGCTTCCAACTGCCCTTTTTCAGCAGGATAATGCTCACTCACAGCAAAGGTTTTACATGGATGTCTTCTACAGATTGCAACACTTCCATGGCCTGCCTGGTCACCAGATTTATTGGCAAATAGGAATGTATGGGACCATCTGGGATACAACCTTTGGCAGCCTATGAGTGTGCAGGATCTATAGGCCCAACTGCAAAATCTGTGGGCAAATGTGTACAGGATAGCATACAGAACCTATATGCCTCCATGCCGAGCTGTGTCTCATCTTGTATCCAGACTAAAGGCAGCGTACAGGGTACTAAAGCCTTCTTTCAATTGCACAGTTTAGCCCAATAAACTTATCCTTTCACTATAATATTGTAATCAGTTACAAATATCATCATTACATTCACACATAGAAAGTTTAATTCAATTCCAACAACTACTTCTTGGTGCATCATTTTTTTCTTTCAATGAATGTATATGCACTGCCATCTGTAGCAGTCAGTGCATGATATCCCAAAAAGCCATGTTTTAAAGGATTCTTTAAGATTTACCAATGATTCAGTAATAGTTTCAGCTTTAAAGTGGTTGACATAGCCGCACCAATGACAGGCTGTAGCAGTGCCCGGCTCCCCTTGTGTCATGATAAATGGTCGCAAGGAGAGCTGGACACCGCCGCAGCCTGTCATTGGTAGCGGGCAATGTCAAAACAGTGGTGATATTGCTGGAGCCGAGCGGAGCATCACAGGCCTGCAGAAGGAGCGGGGAACCAGTGTCGGGAAGCAGGTAAGTAATCTTCCCTTTACAGGTCCGGCAGAATGAGGGAGGGTTTGCCAATCCCACCCATTCTGGCACAACCCCTTTAAAAGGATGCCTTTTTACGCTTCTGTTACTTGCCAATTGCAGGCTGCACTGGGGATGAGCCTCCCTAGCGTTACCCGCTACTCTAGGGAGGCTTGTTCCCGTCACAGCCTGCTTTTGGCTACCCCCCATCTCCATCACCGGATGTTTTGATTCGTGTGACGGGGAGATTCAGCGGCGGCCATGCGGGCATCGGAAGCAACACGGGTGACGGGGAGTGGGGTAAGTATAACCTATATTAAGGGCCTGGTCATTTTAGGGATTGAATAACCCCTTTAAGGTGTTGCCCCAGCCTTACGGCTGCCTCGCATCTCTGTACATGTTCTTATATTTTATATCAGCTAATTTATTCTGAGTATTCTTCATAAATGAGTGTTAGGCTGTTGCTCTGTGATGGTCGCACATCTGTTCTGGTTATTAAAGGTTATAACATTATTTTGAGAACAGAATTAGACAAGTCCATTAGGGTACGTCTACGCTTGAGATATTCTCTCTGTTGAAAATTTGCTCAAGAAAGCATATTGATCCCCATAGCGCTGCTGTAATCATATTCATTGCCATGACATTTGATTTACCACAGGGATTTTATTTGCATGCTAACCATCAGTCACCTACTTCAGTTGTGATCCCAGGAATTAACCAACCTATTCCTATGACAATTTCCACTTTGCAGCATGCTACGTATTCCTGTTTCATTATACAAGTTCCATGTTTGAAGAGCGTGACGTTTTTTTTAAAATTAGAATATATATATTGTCCAATAGCCTCTGGACAATTTATGATAAAAAAAATGAATCTGCCTATGAAATAGGCAGTGTCCCAGTAGCTGTGTGTCAGTATCTGTGATATTAATGTCATGTCCCATCATGCTCTGCATCGCTCAAGACATGTACAGAAAATGGACAGGGGAAATATCACAGACCAGTATCTTTTTGCTGTTAGTCAACCAAAATGGTTTGACTGTGAGTGTTTGCTGTACTTTTGTAATACATAAGGCAATGGTTAACCACTCAATACTCTTGAAAACGTGATCTGTTCATAGAGTATCTATACATGGTGATCTGACAGCTTTCCAGCATAAATGGCAGCTTTCAGACAGTTTTTTTGATGGAAAGCTTCTGGATCCCATTATAGATAATGGGAATCCAACGGTACCCGGCAGTGTATGGCAGTATCTGGCTATTCCAGATATGTTAAATCCTCTGCTGGAACAAACTACCGGATCACCTTAACCATGGATATGAATGTAGCCTAAATATGTTTTTTTTCCCTTCCTGGTGTTGGATTTGGTAATGTTTGGTAATATTTCTTACTGAGATGTCTGTTTCTGGGTCATCTCTCTCTCTCTCTATCCATCTTATTATCTATCTGTCTATTTATTTACTGAATGTCTCTGTCTGCTCTCTATAAGTATGTCACTCGGTCACCATCCTACCAACTCATGGCAATTAGGTTCAGATTTACTAATCCTATAGATGCTTGGCTAGATTCATTTATCTAACTCTGCACCAACTACTGCTTGGCTTAAGCTAATTTGACACAAGCGTTATTAGTTCTCTGGGTCTGGCATTGTCGGATGTTACTGGCCACTACCCGGCAAATATAGTCCAGAGAGCTGAGAGCTGGAACTAATAACATAAGTGTGAAAGAAGCCTAGTTTGAGATTTGTGGCAAGATTTTTATGCTAAATTTTGCATTATCAGGCCACACCCCTTTCACATGAAGCCACGCCCAGTTTTCAAGGAAGCCGCACCTTTTCTCGAGCTTTGTGCAGAAATTTTCTCCAGAAATGTGCTGACTTGTACAAAATTTTGGAGTAATTTATGTCAGTGTCTAGGAGCACTGCCATTGTTGCCATTGTTAATAAAACACCATGCAAATAGTCCATTAAAAAACAAACTGCCAAAAAAAAAAAGCCAATGGAGTTCTATTGGAGAAAACAACAGGCAACAAGGGAAAAAACTCCAAACCTAGTGTGTGCTGTAAATTTGAAAACAAAATCCATTAACACAAGAAAATGCATCTCAGGGGGGAAAAAACACTTAACAAAATGCCTGATTGTCTTGTGCTTCCATGAAAATCTGATTACCCCCAAAAAAAAATGCTGGAAAAAAGCATGTGTGATACCAACCTTTGCAATATATTTTATTTCTTTGCATAGGCTATATTCATGCATGGCTGATTTGTGATGGAAAAATATAATGGCATCTATTACGAAAATCTGCACAATACACAATACAGGGATTTAACCCTTTTGTAATGGATAGAATTAAATTGGTAATTTTTTTTAGAGCAGATAGAGCTTGCTAAGGATTTGAAAATATGCAGCAAGCTATGTACACATTTGGGGGCAATTTTTTTCTATTATTGCGTTATACTTATTTTGAGCTAAAAATCCTTTTTTTAATTGGTCTTTATTAATAGGGATCCTGTGGATGTTAGGATTCACCGGGGTCGTCCGAACCGGTACCCGAACCCTATTGAAGTCAACGGGAACCTGAACTTTGGTGCACTAAAAAGGCTGTAAAATAGCCATAGTAAGGGCTAGAGGGCTGCAATAGGAAGCAAAATGGGGGTAAGAGCAGGACAGTTGCACTGCAAACAAATGTGATAGGGAAATGACTTAAAATAACATAGAATGGAAAAAAAAAAATTAATAATTGAGCAAGCGGTGGATGTGCAGGTGTAGGTGGAAGTGGTGGTGGAGGAGGAGGTAGCCAACACTGTTTTTGTTTTGTTTGTTATTTTTATTTCTTTTTCATTTTTTTATTGTTTTTATAAATTTGGGAAGACCTCAAAACATTGGAAAATAGAAAAGAGAATGCAAAGAGGAAAAAGTGTGCTGGAGTATAACAATGGCTGGGTGCGGCTGGTATACTTGTCTACTCAGCACGTTGGGACAGCACGTTGTCCTTGTAATGGGGATCCAGCAGGGTGGCTACCTAATAATCAGCACTGGTTAGAATGTGGGCAACTCGGCGGCAGGCATTGCACCATGAAGTCGGTCATGTGTGCCGGGCTGCCCGGAGGAACGACAAGCTGTCCTCTGTGGGAGGTGTATCGTCTGTGTCCTCTGTATCCCCCAGCCACGCTCCATTGATGCCCATAAGTGACACCCTGCTGTGAACATGGTTCCTCCTCCTCATCCTCCCCCTGGCTGGACAGTTGTGTACCCGGCCTCTGTTGGTGCAGGAACCTACCCTCCGAGCCACTTGTGAATGACTGGCCTGATAACCGTGGAAATGATCCCTCTTCCTCCTGTGCCACATCATCTTCCATCATCACCCGAAGTATTTTTTCAAGGAGACATAGAAGTGGGATAGTAATGAGGAGGACTGTGTCATTGGCACTGGCCATGTTGGTCGAGTAGTCCACACATGGCAACATGGAGGCCCACTCGTTGGTGGTGAAGTGGTGCTGTTCCTCAGAGCGACTCACCCGTGCATGCTGCAGCTGAAACTCCACTATCGCCAGCTGCTGCTCGAACAGTCTCTCCAACATGTGCAAGGTGCAGTTCCACCTTGTTGGTACGTCACATATGAGGTGGTGAGCGGGAAGGCTGAAGTTACGCTGCAGTACAGACAGGCGAGCAGCAGCAGGGTGAGAACGCTGAAAGCGCGCACAGACGACCCAAACTTCTGCAGCAGCTCTGACATATCAGGGTAATTTTTCAGGAACCTCTGCACCACCAAATTAAGCACATGCGCCAGTCAAGGGATGTGCGTCAAACCGGCTAGCCGAAGAGCTGCTACGAGATTTCGCCCATTATCGCACACCACCAGACCGGGCTTGAGGCTCAGTGACACCAACCACTCATCGCTCTGTTGTTCCGTGCCTGTCCACAGCTCCTGCGCGGTGTGGGGTTTTTCCCCAAAAAAAGATGAGTTTCAAAACAGTCTGCTGTCATTTCCCCCTGGCTGTGCTGAAGTTGATGGTGAAGGTGTTACGCTGACCGGATGAGGAGGTGGTAGGGGAGGAAGCGGAGTAGGAGGAGGAGGCGACAACGAGAAATGTCCTGCAATCCTCCATGGTGCTAGGACTTCGCCAAACTGCTATCCGCCTCAGGTCCAGCTGCCACTGCATTTACCCAGTGTGCATTTAGGGAGATATAACGTCCCTGCACATTCTTACTGGTCCACGTATCGGTGGTTATGTGGACCTTGCCACAGATGGCATTGTGCAGTGCACACCTGATTTTGTCCACCACTTGGTTGTGCAGGGCAGGGATGGCTTGTCTGGAAAAGTAGTGGCTGCTGGAAACCACATACTGTGGGACAGACACCGCCATAAGGTTTTTAAAAGTCTCTGTCTCCACCAGACGGAATTAAAGCATTTCAAAGACCAGGAATTTTGAAATGCTGGCATTTAGGGCCAGGGATTGCTGTTGGGTAGGGGGGTACTTCCTCTTTCTCTCCAGTGTTTGGGGGATGGACACACGAATGCTTCCATGGGACAGTGGGGACATGCTGGGTGACGGTGGTGGAGGTGTTGTTGCTGCCACATCCTCTGTTTGCGGGGTGGCAGGTGCCACTGTCGCTTCAAAGGGGGAGGAAGAGGCCGAGACCGCAGCAAAAGAGGGAGCAGGAGGAGCCTGAGATCTTTTGTGGTTTTTCAGGTGTGTACTCCACTGAAGCCCGTGTTTTGCATTTAGATGCCTGGTCATGCAGGTGGTGCTCAGGTTTAGAACATTTACAGTTAGGTCCATATATATTTGGACACTGACACAAATTTCGTTTTTTTTACCTGTTTACTATAACATATTCAAGTTATAGTTATATAATGGACATGGACATAAAGTCCAGACTTTTAGCTTTCATTTGAGGGTATCCACATTAAAATTGGATAAAGGGTTTCGGAGTTTCAGCTCCTTTAGGCCCCATGCACACGACCGTTGTTTGATTCCGTGTCCGTTGTTCCGTTTTTCATGATTTTCTGCGGACCCATTGGTTTTCAATGGGTCCGGGGAAAACCCGGCAAATGCACCGTTTGTCCTCCGCGTCCGTGGTCCGTGATTCCAGTCCGCCAAAAAAATATAACCTGTCCTGTTCTTGTCCGCGAAAAATGGTTTGCGGACCCATTCAAGTCAATGGGACCGTGAAAAAATGCGGATGGCCATCCGTGTGTCATCCGTGTTCCGCGTCCGCGTTTTTTTGCGGATCCCTTGGCAAGCACTTGGCAAAAATTGTCAGCCTGTCTTTTGGTAAAATCTTTCGTGTCATGTCTGCAAAAAACACGGAAGACACACAGAAACACAACGGAAGCAAAAACGGACACAGATCACGGAACAACGGAACCCCGTTTTGCAGAGCACAAAAAACAACTGTCGTGTGCATGTAGCCTTACATGTGGCACCCTGTTTGAAAGGGGACCAAAAGTAATTGGACAATTGCCTCACAGGCTGTTTAATGGGCAGGTGTGTGCAATACTTTCATTATTTCATTCTTACTTAAGCTCATAAAAGGCCTGGAGTTGATTTGAGGTGCAGTGCTTGCATTTTGAAGATTTTGCTGAGAAGTAAACATGCGGTCAAAGGAGCTCTCCATGCAGGTGAAACAAGCCATCCTTCACCTTCGAAAACAGAAAAAACCCATCCTAGAAATTGCTACACTGTTAGGAGTGGCAAAATCTACCGTTTGGTACATCCTGAGAAAGAAAGAAAGAAAGAAAGAAAGCACTGGTGACCTCAACAATGCTAAAAGACCTGGACGACCAACAGAAGACAACAGTGGTGGATGATTGCAGAATAATTAACATGGTGAAGAGAAACCCCTTCATAACAGCCAACCAAGTGGACAACACTCTCCAGGATATAGGCGTATCAATATCCAGATCAATCTCCAAAGAGAAAATTGCATGACAGTAAATACAGAGGGTTCATTGCACGGTGCAAGACACTCATAAGCCTCAAGAATAAGAAGGCTAGATTGGACTTTGCTAAAAAAAAATTTTTATATATCTTAAAAAACCAGCACACTTCTGGAAGAACATTCTTAGGACAGATGAAACCAAGATCAACCTCTACCTGAATGATGGAAAGAAAAAAGTATGGTGAAGGCATGGTACAGCTCATGATCCAAAGCATATCACATCATCTATAAAACACGGTGGAGGCAGTGTGATGGCTTGGGCATGCATGGCTGCTGGTGGCACTGGGTCCCTAGTGTTTATTGATGATGTGACACAGGACAGAAGCAGCCGGATGAATTCTGGGGTTCTCAGAGACATACTGTGTGCTCAAATCCAGCCAAACTGATTGGTCGGCGTTTCATAATACGGATGGACAATGACCCAAAACATAAAGCCAATGCAACCCAGGAGTTTATTAAAGCAAAGAAGTAGAATATTCTTGAATGGCTAAGTCAGTCACCTGATCTGAACCCAATAGAGCAGTGATGGCGAACCTATGGCACGGGTGCCAGAGGCGGCACTCAGAGCTCTCTCTGTGGGCACTCGCATCCTGGAAAAAGTCTATAGTGTACCAATATACCTTACACCTTAGACCTTTCCTGCCATTCATCAGCCCCAGGACACACTATGAACAGCACAGGCAGCGCATTAAATGTAGGCTATTAAGCTATTATAGCTTAATGATAAAGTATATGAATGATACACTGTATTGGTATTCAGGTTAAATTGATGTATTGGCACTTTGCGATAAATAAGTGGGTATTTGGTTGCAGTTTGGGCACTCGGTCTCTAAAAGGTTCGCCATCACTGCAATAGAGCATGCATTTCACTTGTTAAAGACTAAACTTCAGACAGAAAGGCCCACAAACAAACAGCACCTGAAAGCCGCTGCAGTAAAGGCCTGGCCGAGCATTAAAAAGGAGGAAACACAGCGTCTGAGGATGTCCATGAGTTCAAGACTTAAAGGGGTATTCCCATCTTGCTATTTCATTCTCACCAGCAGCCAGTTCGGCATTCACTTCCTGGTTTTCCCCATTCACACGTCCGCAATTCAGTTCCGCATTTTGCGGAATGGAATTGCGGACCCATTCATTCCTATGAGGACAATCTATGTCCCGCCCATCCCCGGCATTGCGGATCTGCACTTCCGGGTCCGCACTTCGGTTCCGCATAAAAAAATAGAACATGTCCTATTCTTGTCTGCAGTTGCAGACAAGAAAAGGCATTTTCTATGAGAGTGCCGGCAATGTGCGGTCCACAAAATGCGTAACGCACATTGCTGGTGTCCATGTTTTGCGGTCCGTGGATCCGCAAAAAACACACATGGACGTGTGAATGGGGCCTAAGGCTGGGCGGGCTTAGGCAGTTGAGTGAAGGCCGGCCACACCTCCTTATGACATCAAACTGAGAGCTCAGTCCTTGCGTGCTCGTTCATGTGGATAGTATGAGTCATCAGTCTGGGAGCCTGCAGTGTCTGTGAGGCCCCTCCTTCCTGCTGGGGAAGAGCCATAGTAAAAGTGAGATGAGTGGCTGTCCTGCTTCACAAGACCTGTCTTATCTTTTACAAACCCAAACTGTGCAGCAAAACAATAATTCACCTGTCTTCCCCAGTACCCTACCAGCACTGCAGTTGAATCACCTAAAGCTCTGCTACATCTGTATTCCTCTCCACTACCAGCTCTATGTTTGAATAACTACAAATACAGCTCTACTACATCTGTCTTCCCTGAATCACTTCTTAAACAGCTCTGCTACATCTGTCTCTCTCCACTACCACCAGGGGCAGACAGGGCAGGGGGGCAATTGCCCCCCGGGCCTCTCTGTTGCCTCACTGTCCCGGCCGGCTGGGCCCGGAATGATGTCAGACTGTCACTCACACTTTAACCACCTCGGCCCCCCTAGCTTAAACACCCTTAATGACCAGGCCACTTTTTACAATTCTGCACTACACTACTTTCACCGTTTATTGCTCCGTCATACAACTTACCACCCAAATTAATTTTACCTCCTTGTCTTCTCACTAATAGAGCTTTCATTTGGTGGTATTTCATTGCTGCTGACATTTTTACTTTTTTTGCTATTAATCAAAAATGACCGAAATTTTTGCAAAAAAATTAAATTTTTCACTTTCTCTTGTAATTTTTTTTAAAAAAACTACATTTCTATATAAAATTTTCTATAAATGTATTGTTCTACATGTCTTTGATAAAAAAAAATCCAATAAGTGTATATTTATTGGTTTGGGTAAAAGTTATAGCATTTACAAACTATGGTGCAAAAAAGTGAATTTCCGCATTTTGAAGCAGCTCTGACTTTCTGAGCACCTGTCATGTTTCTTCAGGTGCTAGAATGTCAGGAAAGTATAAATACCCCCCAAATCACACCATTTTAGAAAGAAGACACCCCAAAGTATTCGCGGATGGGCATGGTGAGTTCATGTATGATTTCATTTTTTTTCACAAGTTAGAAAATGACAGTTTCTGAGGGGAAAAAAAAATAATAAAGTTTCCATTTCTGCTAACTTCTGGCAAAAAAAATAAAAAATCTCCCACGGACTCACTATGCCCCTCAGTAAATACCTTGGAGTGTCTACTTTCCGAAATGGGGTCATTTGTGGGGTGTGTTTACTGTTCTGGCATTTTGGGCGAAATTGTGAGCATCCCTGTAAAACCTAAAGGTACTCATTGGAATTTGGGCCCCTTTGTGCACCCAGGCTGCAAAAAAGTGTCACTCATGTGATATCGCCGTACTCAGGAGAAGTAGGGCAATGTGTTTTGGGGGGTATTTTTACATATACCCATGTTGGGTGAGAGAAATATCTCTGTAAACTATGTACCCTATAATACATACCCTATGTAAACTATAAACCCTAAAACACATTGCCCTACTTCTCCTGAGTACGGCGATACCACATGAGTGACACTTTTTTGCAGCCAAGATGCGCAAAGGGGCCCTAAAACCAATGAGTACCTTTAGGATTTCACAGGGCATTTTTACGCATTTGGATTCTCACGCTTTAGGGCCCCTAAAATGCCAGGGCAGTATAAATACCCCACATGTGACCCTATTTTGGAAAGAAGACACCCCAAGGTATTCTGTGAGGGGCATGGCGAGTTCACAGAAAAAAACATTTTTTGGCACAAGTTAGCGGAAATTGATATTTTTTTTTTTACAGTCTCATATTCCACTAACTTGTGACAAAAAATAAAATTTTACATGAACTCACCCTACCCCTCACGGAATACCTTGGGGTGTCTTCTTTCTAAAATGGGGTCACTTGTGAGGTGTTTGTACTGCCCTGGCATTTGAGGGTCTCCGCAATCATTACACGTATGGCCAGCATTAGGAGTTTCTGCTATTCTCCTTATATTGAGCATACGGATAATGAGATTTTTTTTTCCGTTTAGCCTCTGGGCTGAAAAAAAAAAAAAAAATGAACGGCACAGATTTTTTCATTCGCATCGATCATCATGGATAAATAAAATCTCTGCCAAAATCAGTGACTGCAGTGCGGTGGGCTGGGCGCTAACTACCTAACAAGTAGCTAACTAACTGGTGGTGATAAGGGACCCTTAGGCCCCATTCACACGTCCACAATTCTGTTTGCAGAACGGAATTGCGGACCTATTAATTTCTATGGGGACAGACTTTGTCCCGCTCGGATCCGGAATTGCGGATCCGCACTTCCGGGTCTGCACTTCCGTTCCGCAAAAATATAGAACATGTCCTAAAGGCATTTTCTATATAGTTCTATATAGTTCTGGCAATAAGCAGATCTGCAAAATGTGGAAATTGCACATTGCCGGTGTCCGTGTTTTGCGGAACACATATGGACATGTGAGTGCTACTTTACAAAGCTACCTGGTCCTCTGGTGGTCGATCCCAGCAGATGGGACCACCAGAAGACCAGGTAGCAGGTATATCAGACGCTGTTAACAAAACAGCGTCTGATATACCTGTTTGATGCCTTTTTTTTTACATCTACAGCCTGCCAGCGATTGATCATCGCTGGCAGGCTGTAGTATCACTGCCGAGCTGTGCGCTGCTGTGAATGCGCACGCGCGCGCTTGTTCACAGCAAATCTCGCCTCTTGCGAGATGACGCACGGATGCGTCCAGGAGGAACAAACCTGCCGCCGCCTGGACGCATCCATGCGTTAGGCGGTCGGGAGGTGGTTAAGGGCACTGCCTCCGCCGCTGTTACTAATATTACCTTCTGCGGACTGCAGAGGGAGACGGGGAGGCGTGCTGTCAGAGAGATTGGTCCAGGGGGTAAGTATAAGTCTTCTGACTAGTTTTTTTTTTTTTTTCATTTCTGTCACTGATAGGGGGTCCTATCAGGCTACTGGCACATGATAGGGGGGGCTCAGGCTACTGGCACATGAATGATAGGGGGGGCTCAAGCTACTGGCACATGATGGGGGCTCTGGCTACTGGCACATGATAGGGGGGGGGCTATGGCTACTGGCACATGATAGGGGGACTCTGGCTACTGGCACATGATAGGGGCGGGCCTATAGCTACTGGCACATGATGGGGGGGCTCAGGCTACTGGCACATGATGGGGGGCCTTTGGCTACTGGCACATGATGGGGGACCTCTGGCTAATAGCACATAATAGGGGGGCTCTGGCTACTGGCACATAATAGGGGGGCTCTGGCTACTGGCACATTATTGGGGGACATCTATGGGGGCACTTATTACTGCCACATTAGGGGCACTTCTTACTGGCACATTATTGGTGGGCACTATAGGGGCATCTACTGAGGCCACAAAGAACGGTTATTTTATGTGGGGGCTCTGTATAGGGGCATTTAATACTGGGACACATTATGGTGGGTACTATGGGGAAGGTGGGAGAGGAGTACTATAGGGTCATCTAAGGTGGCGCTGAGAAGGTTTTTTTTTATACTTACAAATTATGGGGGACACTGAAGGCATCTACTGGGGCATTATATATGGGGCATTTTATACTGATACATTATGGGGGTCACTAGGAGGGAGGGGGTAGAGGAGCACTATGGGGGCATTTACTGGGGCACTATATAGGGGTATTTTATACTGGCACATTATGGGGGCACTATGGGGACATTAGCTCAACTGGGAGCATTACAAGGGGGTATTTTTTGTCACATTATAAGGATAATTATTTCTACTGGGGGGGGCCATTATGGTGGGATTTTTTACTTCCCCTTGGTATTACCCCCTAGTAGCAGCACCAGCCTCTCTCTGCTCTGCTATCCCTCTACCCCTTCTCCAAATCCTTATTATGAAATCTTTCTCATTTGGATAAAACACATCAGCTCCGCCGAGTCCACGGCCAAAGTGTGGAAGACGAAGTGGTGTCCGAGGGTCAAGCCAAGTAATTGTAAGTTTTCATATGAAATATGTTTATGTCATAGACATATGGCATACACCGTGCCCCACAATATGGGTGTTACTTGCCCCCTGGGCCAAAAGTTGCAGGTCAGCCCTTGACTACCACCACTGTGTTTGAAAAACTACAAATACAGCTCTGCTACATCTGTCTTTTCTGCTGCTGTGTGGGATTGTATGGAGGGGGGAGTTGTGTGGGATTGTATGCCGAGACTGCTGGGTTTATCTGCATCCGATCTGTGAAGTCAGTTTACTATGAGTAAGAGGAAATTCATACATCAGCCCCCTCATCCAGTATGTATCACACAGCAGACCCCCCATCCAGTATATATCACACAGCAGCCCCCCCATCCAGTATATATCACACAGCAGCCTCCCCACCCAGTATATATCACACAGAAGCCTCCCCTATCCAGTATATATCACACAGCAGCCCCCCCCATCCAGTATATATCACACAGCAGCCTCCCCCATCCAGTATATATCACACAGCAGCCTCCCCCATCCAGTATATATCACACAGAAACCTCCCCTATCCAGTATATATCACACAGCAGCCTCCCCCATCCAGTATATATCACACAGAAACCTCCCCTATCCAGTATATATCACACAGCAGCCCCCCATCCAGTATGTATCACACAGCAGCCTCCCCCATCCAGTATATATCACACAGAATCCTCCCCCATCCAGTGTATATCACACAGCAGCCCCCCCTCCCCATCCTGTATATATCACACAACTCCCTCCTCCCAGCATACAGTCCCACACAGAATCCTCCTCCCAGTGTTCACATCCACCCCTCCAGCACTGTCATTCTCTCTCCTCTCAGTGCTGTAGATGGGGCAGACCTTCCTCCTCTGTAAACATTAAGCCGGTGCCTGTGATAATAGCACTCTGGCAGCCTCCCCCATCCAGTATATATCACACAACAGTCCCCCATCCAGTATATATCACACAGCAGCCTCCCCCATCCAGTATATATCACATAGCAGCCTCCCCCATCCAGTATATATCACACAGCAGCCTCCCCCATCCAGTATATATTACACAGCAGGACCCCTCGCAAATCCAGTATATATCACACAGCAGCCTCCCCCATCCAGTATATATCACACAGCAGCCTCCCCCATCCAGTATATATTACACAGCAGGACCCCTCGCAAATCCAGTATATATCACACAGCAGCCTCCCCCATCCAGTATATATCACACAGCAGCCCCCCCATCCAGTATATATCACACAGCAGCCTCCCCACCCAGTATATATCACACAGAAGCCTCCCTATCCAGTATATATCACACAGCAGCCTCCCCATCCAGTATATATCACACAGCAGCCCCCATCCAGTATATATCACACAGCAGCCCCCCCATCCAGTATATATCACACAGCAGCCTCCCCACCCAGTATATATCACACAGAAGCCTCCCCTATCCAGTATATATCACACAGCAGCCTCCCCCATCCAGTATATATCACACAGAAGCCTCCCCTATCCAGTATATATCACACAGCAGCCTCCCCATCCAGTATATATCACACAGCAGCCCCATCCAGTACCAGAGCCTCCCCTATCCAGTATGTATCACACAGCAGCCTCCCCATCAGTACATATCCTGGCAGCCCCCATCCAGTATATATCAGCACTGCAGCCTCCCCATCCAGTATATATCACACAGAAGCCTCCCTATCCAGTATATATCACACAGCAGCCTCCCCATCCAGTATATATCACACAGCAGCCCCCCCATCCAGTATATATCACACAGCAGCCCCCCCATCCAGTATGTATATACATCAGCCCCCTCATCCAGTATGTATCACACAGCAGCCCCCCCATCCAGTATATATCACACAGCAGCCCCCCCATCCAGTATATATCACACAGCAGCCTCCCCACCCAGTATATATCACACAGAAGCCTCCCCTATCCAGTATATATCACACAGCAGCCTCCCCCATCCAGTATATATCACACAGAAGCCTCCCCTATCCAGTACGTATCACACAGCAGCCCCCTCATCCTGTATGTATCACACAGCAGCCCCCCATCCAGTATATATCACACAGCAGCCTCCCCATCCAGTATATATCACACAGAAGCCTCCCCTATCCAGTATATATCACACAGCAGCCCCCTCATCCAGTATATATCACACAGCAGCCCCCCTCCCCATCCAGTATATATCACACAGCAGCCCCCCATCCAGTATATATCACACAGCAGCCTCCCCCATCCAGTATATATCACACAGCAGCCTCCCCCGTCCAGTATATATCACACAGAAGCCTCCCCCCCCTCCCCATCCAGTATATATCACACAGCTCCCTCCTCCCAGCATACAGTCCCACACAGAATCCATCTCCCAGTGTTCACATCCAGCACTGTCACTCTCTCTCCTCTCAGTGCTGTAGATGGGACAGACCTTCCTCCTCTGTAAACATTCAGCCGGTGCTGAATGTTTACCCGGCATGCTCGCTCATGAATCAAATGAGAGGCTGGCCACTAGATGGATGTGGCTCATTTCGCAGGCGCGGCCCATGGAATCGGCAGGGAGCAGTGGCCGTAACTATGGGAAACCATAGGGCAACAATGAGGTAGGAGGGAAAGAATTTGATCAAAAAGGGTGGGAATTTGCTTATACAATATATTTACAAAAATGATCACTGGCTGGTACCTTATTAACAAATTAAACTGTGATCATTGTGATGGGAATACCCCTTGCCAACAAAGGGTTTTCAACCAAGTATTAGAAATTAACATTTTATTTACAATTATTTAATTTGTCCAATTACTTTTGATTGAGTTTAAAAAATGCAATCATTTTGTTCAACCCACTGAATTAAAGCTGAAAGTCTGAACTTCAACTGCATTTGAATGGTTTTGTTCAATGTACACAACAAAAATTAGAAAAATGTTGTATCTGTCCAAATATATATGGACCTAACTGTATGCCTTGCTTCAGGCTCTGAGTGCAAACCACTCGCATCTTGTCGTGCCAGAACTGCCACGCCAGGGAACTCCTTGGAGCTGGCTTTGGTGTGCTCAGTCCCTGGGTGCGGTGGGCAGTAGCATGCATACTGGCTAGGGGATGGCCACTCTGCTTTTGCACCCTGGTCCCTCTTTTGCTGTGTGGCTGGCTCTGTGTGACCACCATCTCTTCCTCCAAACTGCACATGTCACTCGCATGACCTTAATTCCATGTGGGGTCTAGGACCTCATCATCCTCCACATCATCGTCCACCCACTCTTCACCCCTGCCCTCCTTTCCAGTCTGCACACGGCAGAGAGCCGCAGCAGTTGGCACCTGTGCTGCTTCATCATCATCATCATCAGAAGAGATGTGCTGCGGTGGTCCTCCCATGTCCGCATCCTGAAACATACGTGGTTGGGCATCCGTGCACTCAATCTCTTCTACTTCTGGGGCAGGGCTTAGGTGGATGGCCCATGGTAACCCCTCCAGCAGAGTCATCAAAAAGCATAAGAGACTGTTGCATGACTTGGGGCTCAGCCTGCTTGGCTGATTTGCCAGGGGGTAAGGTGAAAGACAGATGCCCATGGGCTGCAGGTACCAACTCTACGGTTTCAGCAGACAATGTGAAGGAACTGGAGGCACTGTCAGCCATCCAATCTACTACAGCCTCTACTAGTTCTGGCCTCACCATCCGTACACCGGTATTCGGGCCTACAAAATTACACTGAACGTCCTGTCGCCTACGTGCACCTGAGGAAGGTGTTTCATTTGGGCGTGTAGCTGGCACAGATCGACCACGTCCTCTCCCTGCAACAGGAGCTCAACCAACACCAGCAGCACCACGACCAGGGCCACGTCCCTTATTTGATGCTCTCCTCATTTTTTGATGCCACCCACGAACTAACAGACAGTTTAACTATATTAATTTCCCTGTCACGTATGCAGTGCAGGTGTACCTCACACCATAAATGGGAATATGTTACCCACCGAACTAACAGTCAGATTAACTATATTCATTTCCCTGTCACATATGCAGTGCACGTGTATCTCACACCAAAAATGAATATATCTCTCGGGCCGAACTAAGGCCCCTTTAACACGGGCGAGAATTCCGCGCGGTTGCAATGCATGAGGTGAACGCATTGCATCCGCACTGAATCCAGACCCATTCACTTTAATGGGGCTGTGAAGATGAGCAGTGATTTTCACGCATCACTTGCATGTTCTATATTCTGAGTTTTTCACGCAACGCAGGCCCAATAGAAATTAATGGGGCTGCGTGAAAATCGCATAGCATCCGCAAACAAGTGTGGATACAATGCGATTTTCACGCATAATTGCTAAGGAGATAATGTTAGTAAATTGATTAAAGTCAATTTACTGTATTATTTTCCCTTATAACATGGTTATAAAGGAAAAAAATAGCATTCTTAATATAGAATGAAGATAGATCCTTCTATCTTCATTCAGCAGGACCTACGCTGAATGACGTCATCAAAGGTCCTTTGACAGGTCCTGAAAGAAGATGATGCCAGCTGCGCGATCAAGTAGATGAGGTGAGTTAATTTTTTTTTATTTTTTAGCCCCTCAATCCACATTTTAGTAAGCATTCTACATTAAGAATGCTATTATTTTCCTTTATAACCATGTTAAAAGGGAAAATAATAAAATCTGCACAACAACGAACCCACCCGAACTTCAGTTAAGAAGTCCGGGTTCAGGTCTGGGTACCACATTCAGTTTTTTATCACGCGCGTGCAAAACACATTGCACTCGCGCGAAAAAAAACCTGAATAACGCAACGATTTTACCTGAACTCACCCGCATCCTATACGGCCCCCACCCACGACGCCCATCTGAAAGAGGCCTAACAGTCAGATTAACTATATTAATTTCCCTGTCACGTATAAAGTGCACGTGTATCTCACACCAAAAATGGGTATATGTCACCCATCGAACTAAAAGACGGATTAACTATTATATTTTTGTGTCAGAGGTGCAAAGCTGGTGTATTGCACCTACAAAACAAATAGCCAGCATCCTAACACTCTCCCTCGCTTCAGCTGCCTGCTTCCTGTCCCTGCACTACTCAGAGCTGATGGGCGGTGCTACAGAGCTATGCCATTACTAGGACATTGATCAAGGACATTTTAAGTCCGTATTGGAATATAATAGCACTGTTATTTCTTCATTAGATTTGATTATGTGCTTACGTCTGAAACATGCATATGAGACCACGATTGATAAAGGTTATTTGTCTTTTTGCCACCATTTATTTTTTCATTATTGTTTCGCACAGGGAGAAGTAGGAATTAAAATCTCGAAGATTTACTTTAATCTCCGTAGGTCACTGGCAGATGTCACTAAATTCAAAAGTTCATGTAAGTGGGAGCAAGAGTTGCGTTGCTCCTCGTTACACTGGGCTAGTATATATAGGAATATTATAAAGGCAACAATTTCTAATGCACATAGATTAATTCAATTTAAGATTATACTGGGTGGGCCATTTATATGGATACACATTAATAAAATGGGAATGGTTGGTGATATTAACTTCCTGTTTGTGGCACATTAGTATATGTGGGGGGGAAACCTTTCAAGATGGGTGGTGACCATGGCGGCCATTTTGAAGTCGGCCATTTTGAATCCAACTTTTGTTTTTTCAATAGGAAGAGGGT
Organism: Bufotes viridis; assembly: GCA_033119425.1. Taxonomy (NCBI): domain Eukaryota; kingdom Metazoa; phylum Chordata; class Amphibia; order Anura; family Bufonidae; genus Bufotes; species Bufotes viridis. Next base: position 96,855,392 of record CM065589.1, read on the forward strand.
CATGTGACACATCAATCTTATTGGAAATTTCACAAGAAAAACAATGGTGTGCTTGGTTTTAACGTAACTTTTTGGTATGAAATGTATAACGTGGCCATTTATCATCCATGTAATATATTAATAGACATTCAGTCGAATATATACAACGAAAAATCCTATGAAAAGAAAGCAGAAATAGGGAAAGGATTGAGCAGATAAAAGCCTGATCTAATTCTGTTGTAGGAGAAAGGATAGAAGGGAAGGATTGGGGGGGGGGGGGATATGGGAGGGTAGGTTGGTGACCTGCAATATAACCTTTCTAACAAAGGACCATGGAGAATCGTATTCCTATCTATTAAAAAAATGATTCATTTTGCAAAACTAGTACAATTTAGATCCTAGAGTTAGCTACAGCTAAGCTGCATCTATAAACATTAAAGTATGGAAGACAAAACATCCTTTTCCATAGCAGCTGTCCATTTGTCCCAAATCATGTGGAATTTTTCTGGCTTATGCGCTGCATGCCATCTCTTCTTTTCGAATTCGGCGACTTTGATGAGTCCAGACATCCACTCGTTTACTGACGGCGGTTCCTTTTGTAACCAGTGTCTCGGAACAAGTATCTTCACTACGTTTAGGATGTATAAACATAAATCTGATTTCACATCATGTTGGCTTGTGTTGAAAATATTAAATAACACCATATTCACTGATAGAGAGACCTCTGTATTAAAGACCTTGTTAATCATTTTCCCAATGTTGCACCAAAAGTTGTGTAGTGAGGGGCAAGAGTACCAGATATGCTCATAAGAGCCAATGTCCTGTCCGCATCTCCAGCATACGTTGGAATATTCAGGGTTGAACTTATTCAGTGGTACTGGGGTCCTATACCATCTGGTGGTAATCTTGTATTGTAATTCCTGATATGCGTATGCTGGAGAGTTGGAGAGTGCATTTTTGAGTACTATTAGTTTCTGGGAATTATTAAAGTGGTTCTGCAGTTTGTGACAATTGATGATCTATCCTCAGGGTAGATCATCAGCATCTGATCGGCCGGGGTCTGTCAGCCGGGACCCCCGCTGATCAGCTGTTTGAGAAGGCAGTGGCGCTGCAGGAGCGCCGCGGCCTTCTCACTGTTTACCGCTGCTAGCGCCCCACCCAGTGACGTCACGACTTGTATCAAGTGGCGTGGGCGGGGCTAAGCTCCATTCAATGAACAGAGCTTAGCCTCGCCCACGCCACTTGATACAAGTCGTGACGTCACTGGGTGGGGCGCTAGCAGCGGTAAACAGTGAGAAGGCCGCGGCGCTCCTGCAGCGCCCCTGCCTTCTCAAACAGCTGATCGGCGGGAGTCCCGGGTGACAGACCCCGGCCGATCAGATGCTGATGATCTATCCTGAGGATAGATCATCAGTTGTAACAAACTGCAGAACCCCTTTAAGCTTGTATTTTAATTCTTTATTCCAACTATTGAGAAAGCTTGGTTCGTCAGTGGGGATATTGACTAAATCATAGCATTTTGATAGCATGTGTGGGATGGGAGTTTTTGAGTATATTAACTTATGCCACCAGTTCTTCTCATTAAATGTCAATATGGTGACCTCAAAGTTTTCTAGAAGTTGATATCGTTTCTCGCATTGGTCTTCTGGGATATCTGATGAGGAGATAAGAACGTTTAACCACTTCAGCCCCCCTAGCTTAAATACCCTTAATGACCAGGCCCTTTTTTACAATTCCGCACTACACTACTTTCACCGTTTATTGCTCTGTCATACAACTTACCACCAAAATGAATTTTACCTCCTTTTCTTCTCACTAATAGAGCTTTCACTTGGTGGTATTTCATTGTTGCTGCCATTTTTACTTTTTTTGCTATTAATAAAAATTTAACGACATTTTTGCAAAAAAATGACATTTTTCACTTTCTGTTGTAAATTTTTTTTTTTAAAAACTACATTTCTGTATAAATTTTCCACAAAATTTATTGTTCTACATGTCTTTGATAAAAAAAAATCCAATAAGTATATATTTTTTGGTTTGGGTAAAAGTTATAGCGTTTACAAACTATGGTGCAAAAAAGTGAATTTCCGCATTTTGAAGCAGCTCTGACTTTCTGAGCACCTGTCATGTTTCTTCAGGTGCTAGAATGTCAGGATAGTATAAATACCCCCAAAATGACACCATTTTAGAAAGAAGACACCCCAAAGTATTCGAGTAGGGGCATGGTGAGTTCATGTATCATTTCATTTTTTTTCACAAGTTAGCGGAAAATGACACTTTCTGAGGAAAAAAAAATATATAATAAAGTTTCCATTTCTGCTAACTTCTGGCAAAAAAAATAAAAAATCTCCCACGGACTCACTATGCCCCTCAGTGAATACCTTGGGGTGTCTACTTTCCAAAATGGGGTCATTTGCAGGGTGTGTTTACTGTTCTGGCATTTTGGGCGGGGCTAAATTGTGAGCAGCCATGTAAAACCTAAAGGTACTCGTTTGAATTTGGGCCCCTTTGCGCACCCAGGCTGCAAATAAATGTTACTCATGTGGTATCGCCGTACTCAGTAGAAGTAGGGCAATGTGTTTTGGGGTGTATTTTTACATATACCCATGCTGGGTATGAGAAATATCGTTGTAAACGACAACTTTTTAATTTTTTTAATACAAAGTTGTCAATTTACAGAGATATTTCTCTCACCCAACATGGGTATATGTAAAAATACACCCCAAAACACATTGCCCTACTTCTCCTGAGTACGGCGATACCACATGTGTGCCACTTTTTTGCAGCCTGGGTGCGCAAAGGGGCCCTAACTTCAATGAATACCTAGGTATTAGGTAATAGGTTTTACACGGCTGCTCACAATTTAGCCCCACCCAAAATGCCAGAACAGTACAAACACCCCACAAATGACCCCATTTTGGAAAGAAGACACCCCAAGGTATTCGCTGAGGGGCATAGTAAGTCCATGAAAAATTGAACTTTTGTAATGTGTACCACATTACACATTACACGTAGCATTAGGAGTTTCTGCTATTCTCCTTATATTGAGCATACGGGTAATGAGATTTCTTTTTTCCGTTCAGCCTCTGGGCTGAAAAAAAAAAAAAATTAATGGCACAGATTTTTTCATTCGCATCGATCAATGTGGATGAAAAAATCTCTGCCAAACTCAGCGACTGTGGTGCGGTGGGCTGGGCGCTAACTACCTAACAAGTAGCTAACTAACTGGCGGTGATAAGGGACCCTTATGCCCCATTCACACGTCCGCAATTCGGTTTGCGGAACGGAATTGCGGACCCATTCATTTTTATGGGGACAGACTTTGTCCTGCTCGGATCTGGAATTACGGATCCGCGCTTCCAGGTCTGCACTTCCGTTCCGCAAAAATATAGAACATGTCCTATTCTTGTCCGCAATTGCGGACAAGAAAAAGCATTTTCTATATAGTTCTGGCAATGTGAGGATCTGCAAAATGCGGAAAGCACATTGCCGGTGTCCGTGTTTTGAGGATCTGCGGATGCGGGCATCAGATCCGCGGATCCGTGGATCCACGGATCCGCAAAACACATATGGACGTCTGAATGGAGCCTTACAAGGGGTGTGATCAATGACAGGGGGTGATCAGGGAATCTAGATGGGGTGATCAAGGGGTTAAAAAGGGGTTAATAAGTGAGGGGGGGGGGGGGTTAGTGTAGTGTTTGGTGCAACTTTACATAGCTACCTGGTCCTCTGGTGGTCGATCCCAGCAAATGGGACCACCAGAGGACCAGGTAGCAGGTTAACAAAACAGTGTCTGATATACTTGCTTGATGCGAATTATTTCGCATCTACAGCCTGCCAGCAATTGATCATCGCTGGCAGGCTGCAGTACAAGTTGTGAGACGCGCGGCACTGTGAACAGGAAGTCTCGCGTCTCGCGAGATGACGCGCCGATGCGTCCAGGAGGAGTAAACCAGCCACCTCCTGGACGCATCCGTCTGTACAGCCGTCGGGAGGTGGTTAAAAAGGACCTTTCACCTGAAAATGCAAGTTAAAATAGAGATATATCCTTACTTGTTGGCCCCCGGTGATGCTTATTCAGTTCTTATTTTTTCACTATGTGCCCCGTTTGTCCGCGGTGCCCCCTGCAATATTTACCGCCTTCCATGCTAATGAGCCATTCGGCTCAACTGGGCGGGCCTGCAAAAGTTCTCCCGGGCGTGTCTTTATTCTCCCTGGCACGGAGCGCATCCAATCAGCGCTCTCCGCTCTTAGCCAGGGAGAAGAAGCTCCAGTTCTCGCAAGATTCGCGAGAACTGGAGCGATTTCATACATCCTGAGCCGGCGCCATTTTGGATTCCCGCGGCGAGCATCGGAGCAACGTGAATGCTCGCCGCGGGAATCCAAGATGGCGACATTCCCCATATGTTTGCTTCATGTTTGGATCATTTTGGGAATGCTATTTTATTTTTGAGGACGTTACAAGGCTTAGAAGTTTAGAAGCAAATCTTGAACATTTTCAGAATTTTCAAAAACCCACTTTTTAGGGACCAGTTCAGGTGTGAAGTCACTTTGTGAGGCTTACATAATAGAAATGACCCAAAAATTACCCCATTCTAGAAACTATACCCCTGATGGTATTCAAAACTGATTCTACCAACTTTGTTAACCTTTTAGGTGTTCCACAAGAGTTTATGGCAAATAGAGATAACATTTTCTGAATTTAGATTTTTTGGTAAATTTTCCATTTTAATCCATTTTTCCCCAGTAACTAAGCAAGGGTTAACAGCCATACAAAACTCTATATTTATTGCCCTGATTCTGTAGTTTGCAGAAACACCCCATAAGTGGTTGTACACTATGGCCACGCGGCAGGGAGTAGAGGGAAAGGAGCGGCGTGTGGTTTTTGGAAGGCAGATTTTGCTGGACTGGTTTATCTAAACCATGTCCCATTTGAAGCCCCCCTGATGCCCCTCTGGGGTATATACTCCCTCGAAGTGACCCTATTCTAGAAATTATACCCCTCAAGGTATTCAAAACTGATTTTACAAACATCATTAACCATTTAGGTATTTCACAAGAGTTATTGGCAAATGGAGATGAGATTTCAGAATTGCAATTTTTTGACAAATTTTCCATTTTAATAAATTTTTTCCAGTAACTAAGCAAGGGTTAACAGCCAAACAACACCCAATATTTATTGCCCTGATTCTGTAGTTTGCAGAAACACCCCATATGTGGTAGTAAACTATGGCCACACGGCAGGGCGTAGAGGGAAAGGAGCGCCTTGTGGTTTTTGGAAGGTAGATTTCCTGGACTGGTTTATCTACACCATGTCCCATTTGAAGTCCCCCTGATGCCCCCTGGGGTGGAAACTCCATAAAAGTGACCCCATTTTGGAAACTACGGGATAAGGAGGCACTTTTCTTGGGACTATTTTTAGGGTACATATGATTTTCGGTTGCTCTATATTACATTTTTATGAAGCAAGGTTACCAAAAATAGAAATTCTGAAATTTCATCTCCATTTGCCATAAACTCTTGAGGAACACCTAACGGTATAACAAAGTTTGTAAAATAAGTTTTAAATACTTTGAGGGGTGTAGTTTAATAGATGGGGTCACTTTTATGGAGTTTATACTCTAGGAGAACATCAAGGTTTCTTCAAATGGGACATGGTGTCAAAAAAAATAGCCATCAAAACCTGCCTACTAGAAACTATATGGCGTTCCTTTTCTTTCTACGCCCTGCCGTGTGCCTGTACAGCAGTTTACCACCACATATGGGTGTTTCTGTAAACTGCAGAATCAGGACAATACATTTTGAGTTTTATTTGGCTGTTAACCCTTGATTTGTTACTCGGAAAAAATGGATTAAACTGGAAAATTTGCCAAAAATAGCTGTTTTGGCACCGTTTTTATTACCGCGGCGGTGATCATTTTCTAACCGCGGCGGTGATCATAAATACTCAGGATGTACCGGTACGTCCTGTGTCCTTAAGTACCAGGATATCAGGGTGTACCGGTACGTCCTATGTCCGTAAGAGGTTAAAGGGAACCTGTCACCTAGAAAATTCATATTAAACCGCCAGCAGTACCTTATTGCAGCTTGTACCATGATTACAAAGATATCTGTGTCTTCTCTGTACAATGCGGCAAAAGTCTGAAAAAAGACTGTCCGCGCTATGTAAACAATGAAGTCAAGCGCACCCCGCCCCCTTTCCCTCCCCTTAGGCTGCATTCACACGAGCGTGATTTCCGCGCGGGTACAATGCGTGATGTGAATGCATTGCACCCGCACTTAATCCTGACCCATTCATTTCTATGGGGCTGTGTGCATGAGCGTTTTTTTTCACGCATCACTTCTGCAACGTGTGTAAATCGCAGCATGCTCTATCTTATGCGTTATAAACGCATCCGCAGCCCCATAGAAATGAATGGGGCTGCGTTAATAATGCATAGCATCCGCAAGCAAGTGCAGGTGATTTGCGTTTTTCACTGATGGTTGCTAGGAGATGTTGTTTGTAAACCTTCAGTTTTTTAACACGCGTGTGAAAAACACGTCAAAACGCATTGCACCCGCGCGGAAAAAACTGAACAACTGAACGCAATCGCAGGCAAAACTGAATGGCTTTGCCTGTGAAATCGCACAGTTTTCACTGAACGCATCCGCAACGCATCCGGACCTAATCCGGACACGCTCGTGTGAACCCAGCCTAAGCATTTGATTGATAGGATGTCCAATTCCTTCACTGGCGGTTGCTTTAAAATCCTCACAATCTTTTTCACAATGTGTATCTATGGCTTTGAAAACCCGCATGATCTTGCACTGCCCCATAGTTCGTTGCAGATATTTTGTTAACCCAGATTGAACATAGCCTTAAAGGGGTTGTCTACCTCTTATTAAGAGATGGCATATCCTCAGGCTTACTAGGCATAGCCTAGTTAATTGGTGGGGTCTGACACCCCACACACCCCCTGATCGGCTTTATGCTAGTAGCTCTGGCTACAGAACAGACAGCTTAGTCTACTTTGTACTGGACTAAGCTTTTTAGAGTCAATAGTTTTTATTGAGGTTTTTAAGATAGAATAATGTAAGCAAACAGTTGGTGGGCGCAGCCACCGTCAAGCAAGCAATAAATCACCATAGATAAATCAAGAACACGGAATACAAATGCAAGATGAATAGGTGAAGCCGCGAAGGCAAAAAGCGTCAGGGCATCCGCTCGGATGCTGCCAACCTGACGCAGCTAATCAGAAAGAGATCAATAGACAGATTGAAATAAACAGAACAGCAATGAAAAAACCAAACAATACACGGATCTACATTAAGTCACGGTGTTGAAGGGGAGCATCGATAGTGGGTATCCTAAGAGTTAAGGAGAATATAAAGGATGGCGAAGCCAAGGGTCCCAGGTAACGTCTCGTGTTGTAGGATTAACTATGGAGTATGGGAGGCGAAGCTCGTATCTGCATGTGGTATTCAAGGTGAGAATTACTTCTCGAATCTGAGGTGTTATTGTTTTCTTCCAGTGGCGTGTAATAACTATCTTGGTGCTGAGGAGAACATGGCCTACCAAGCCCCTATACGAGTAGTCAATCGCATCTATCCCTAGGAATAGGAGAGCTAAAGCAGGATCCGGCGGGATCGTACAATGAGTGATTTGTGAGATCAAAGAAAACACTTGTGACCAGAGAGAGTGCAATTTAGGACAACTCCATAAAATATGGAACAAAGACCCCACCTGACCGCACTGTCTCCAACAACAGGCTGAAGTGTTTGGATACATGCGATTTAGTCGCTCAGGAGTGTAATACCAGCCCAGTAGCGTTTTTATTCCAGCTTCATAGTGCGTTACACACCTGAAGTTGGATGTGAGAAAGCTGATTGCTTGTGACCACTCCCCATCTGAGTACGTGTGTCGCAAAACTGTTTCCCATGAAGTGAACGGGTTCGTTTTGGTGAAGATAGCTTTGTCTTGGACCCAATCATAAATTAGTCTAGTTAGACGTTTTTTGTGTGACAAGGCGCAACTGAAAAGGTCGGCAAGTTTACGATGAAATTTGACCGGAGCCTTCAACTGCTTCTCATAACAATGTCTCACCCGCAGGTATTTGTAAAAATCAATGTGAGGAATCCCAAATTTCTCCCGTAGTAGCTCAAAAGAGAGTATAGTATCTGATGCAATCAACTGATCCAGGCTATGAATACCAGCTGTCCTCCAAGAGGAAAGGTCAAGCCCCTCCGTACATTTCTCTAGTAAGTAGGTAGAAATCCAATTATTAGGGATTTCAGTGGTACTACCGCTATCTACGTGAAATTTATGCCACAAAGTACATGCTGAGTGAACAGTAATTAAAGAGTCAGTTGGGAAGTCTGCGGTCAAAGTTGCATGAAGAAGGAGATCCTTCAGTGCGTATGGGCCAGAAACCACGTTTTCAGTTTGTGCCCACTGTTTAGAAGGAGAGTCCGACCACCATTCCACTAGGAAAGACAGGCAGATAGCTAGGTGGTAGTCCTTAATGGAGGGAAGGCCTAGGCCGCCCACTTTCTTCCTACGTGTCATTAAAAATTTAGCTATCCGAGGTCTGTCTGATCCCCAGAGATACTTGTCGAGTATTAATTGTGCTTTTTGAAAGAAGGTACCAGGTACCACGATGGGAAGGGCCCTAAAGACATAAATAAGCTTTGGGAGGGTCATCATTTGGAAGGAGGCTATTCTGCCCACCCACGAGATCGCGCGGGAAGCAAAACTATTGAGATCTTTTTGCAAGACAGACAGGAGGGGCTCGTAGTTATATTTATATAAGAGGGAGCTCGGGGTAGTGAGTTTAGTCCCTAAATATGTTAACCCAACTTCTTGCCAATCCAGGGGGTATAAGGCCTGCAGACGCCTGACTTCAGCTAACGGGATATTCACGGGCAGCACTTGTGTTTTAAGCGTGTTTACTTTATAATAAGATAGCAGACCAAAATGTGAGATAGTAGCTAAAGCCGAGCCTAGGGATGAGGATGGGTTCGTCAGGGTTAATATAATGTCATCCGCATAAAGTGAAATTGTGTGGGTTGTCGAGCCGATCGGTACACCCGTGATCTCTTCATTTTGTCTGATGTGTTGAGCGAGAGGTTCCAGGGCTAATATGAAAAGAAGGGGGGAGAGGGGGCACCCCTGACGAGACCCATTACTAATTGGGAAACTATCCGATAATAGCCCATTAGCTAGTACCATAGCTGTAGGTGTAGAGTATAGGCTCTCCATTGCGTGTAGTATGGGGCCACAGAATCCCATCTCCTGCAAGACCGAAAAGGCATACGACCAGTGCAGGCGGTCAAATGCCTTTTCTGCGTCTAATGCTACCACCAGCAAGGGAGATTTGCGAATTTCCATGGTGTTTATAATATTCAGTACTCTGCGGATGTTATCTGAAGCTAGTCTGCCTTGGACAAAGCCTGATTGGTCTGCTTTGATTAGGGAGGGAAGTATAGGAGAGAGTCTATGTGCGATAATTTTTGCGTATAGCTTAATATCTGAATTTAGAAGCGAAATTGGTCTGAAATTTTGTGGGACATCAGAGGGCTTTCCCGGTTTGGGCAAGGTGACAATTGATGCTTGTAGCATATCTTGAGGGAACTGCGCGCCTTCCATACAGGTGATGAAGATGGTTAGGAGGTGGGGTGTTAAGATTTGATGGAATTCCCTATAATACTCATTTGACAGGCCGTCCGGACCCGGGGATTTGCCTAACGGTGAAGATAATATCAATTTTTGGATTTCGTGTTCGGATAGGGCAGCGTTGAGTGAATTTATCTGAGCTGGTGTAAGGCGGGGTAGATTAGCAGAGTGAAGGAAGGCTGTCACAAGTGAGGCATGGTCCACGGGTTGAGGGATAGAGTGTTTAAGATTGTACAAATCCATATAGAATAATCTAAACTGTTCCGCTATGTCCCTCGGATCGATGAGTTTAGCTTTGGTGATTGGGTGGAGAATGTATGGGATTTTCGATTTAGTTTGTTGAGCTTTAAGCTGCCTAGCCAGTAGACGACCAGCCTTGTTACCCTGAGCATAGAATTTCGATTTACATCTGAGCAGGCTTGTCTCGAAGTCTCGGGTTAAAACTAAGCGGAGTCTATCCCGTTCTAGTTTAATCCTAGCAGTTACATCTGCGGAGGGGTGTTGTTTATTAGTAGTCTCTAACTTAGCTATGGCATCCATCAGCGACTGCACCTCTAGCTCCCTTTTCTTCCTCTCTTTACAATTTAGTTTAATAAGTAGGCCCCGTATAAAGGCCTTATGTGCCTGCCATAGCACGAAAGGATCTGAAACCGAACCTACATTAAAAGTAAAAAATTCCTGTAGGGCCCGAGTGATCTCAAGTTTATATGAGGGAATTTTAAAAAGGAAAGGATTATTCCTCCAAACCGGGTTCGGGAAAGATTGAAATCGGTCATCTAGAGTGATGGATATAGGGGCATGGTCCGATACACTAATCAGGCCAATCTCAGAGCTAGCAGTACTGAGAAGAGTGTTACGGTCCACTAAAAATAAGTCAATTCTAGAATAGGAACCATGTATGGGCGAAAAGAAGGTATAGTCCCTTTCTGAGCTATGTTGCGCTCTCCATACATCCACGAGGTCATTGGAGTGAAAAAAGGAGGAGAGAGCCGTAAAGGCCCGTCTAGATGGGTTGGTAGAATCTATGGAAGGATCAACTACGGAATTGAAGTCTCCACAGAGTAACAGTTTGCCCTGTTTTAAAGCATTAAGCTTCCTCATTATTTTGTGAAGAAACACTAATTGCCGGCTATTGGGGGCATATATATTGACTATGGTATATACAACGTGGTTAATTGAGCAAACTAATATGATGAACCTCCCCTTGGGGTCAATGACCTGCGTTATGGGAGCATATGTCACAGAGTTTCTAAGCGCTATACACACTCCTCTAGTCTTTTTCTGGTGATGTGACTGAATAACAATAGGGTATAGACGGTGTTTCAGACGGTGTGCATCAGTGCTTAGAAGGTGTGATTCTTGCAGACATAATACATCAGCTTTCAGTAGTAACGCTTCTTTCCATATAAATGAGCGCTTTTGTGGACAATTTAGGCCCTTGGCATTCAGAGACACTATCTTGATACCCATCGTAAGGAGCCAAGCAAAATGCTTAGAGTTATGTCTCCCCTATGAGAGTCAGTATAGTGTGACAATTTGTAGATCAGAGAAAGCATGAACCAAAAGGTATATGCAAACAATAATAAAATAAAGAACCATAACCACAGTAACCAGGGTATGAGGCGGGGGGTAAAAAGTCCCGTCTTTAAGCCTGTGGTGCAGACTTTGAGTGTTGAGGCGTCTTCCAGGGTACAGAGAAGAAGAAGGACTGCACCTATCCCTGAAAGAAATGAAGGTGGAAAAAACAACCGCCATATAATGCATACAACAGGTGTGAGGTATAAGAAAACCTGCGGCCACTAGTATGGGTTAGAAGTGGGCCAAAAATTAGGAAATGAGGTAGTAAGTCCTCCTGTGTCCCCAGGAGCTGTTTACGAGTGTCTCTGTCTTCTCCCGGACGCCCTCTTCCAGTCTCCAGTGGGCGCAGTTCGCTGAGTCGGAGAATCTCTATCCACGCTTGCTAGTGGGATATTCCATTCTTGTAGCAAGGTCTTACCCTCCTCAATGGAGCGGATGACATGCATGCGACCTTCTTTAGGAATTAGCAATTTTTGAGGGAAGCCCCATCTATATGGTATATCCGCAAGGCGCAGGGCAACGGTAACAGGAAGGAGATCCCTTCTCTGTTGTAGAGTCAAGGCTGAGAGGTCAGTGAATAGTTTTATGTCCTGAAATGGAGAAGGAAGGGACCCCGCCTTTCTCGCAGCTGTCATTAAGGCCTCCTTGACATGGAAGAAGTGAACCCTCGCCAGTGCATCCCTAGGAACGTCTGGGCCAAGGTGCTTAGGTTTTGGGACCCGGTGGGCCCTATCAATGATTAGGTCCTGTTCAGACAAGTTAGGCACAAGCTTACGGAAGAGCCGCTTTAAATAAGCTGAGAGGTCAGCAGGAGGAACATCTTCCGGGATTCCCCGTATTTTGATATTGTTTCTGCGGGAGCGGTCTTCGAAGTCCGCCATTTTCCTTTTTACAGCCTCCATCTCCTCAGCCAAATCATTGTGGGCGTCAATCACAGCATTCTGCGAGGTGGCGAATTCGCCCATTTTAGTCTCTATATGAGTGACCTTGTCCTCTGTTTCTTTAATTCTAGTAGACAGGGGCTGAATTGCTGCCATCATGCTCTGCTGGATAGAGGATTGCAAAGCCAGCAGCATTTGTTTTAATGTGGCCTCAGTAGGGAGGCTATCAGAAGAGGGCAAGCTGGAGAGCGGCTGGGAGGAGGTGTTAGAGCAATGGGGATTCAGCCATAGATCACTGACCTGCTCGTCTGGTGAGTCGGTCCGTTGCCTGTGTTTCTGAGGGCTGCATGAGGGAGAAGCAGCACCCTGCGGTGGAGCAGAATCCAGACGGACATCCTCAGGAGTCGGAGGTAATGAAGGCTCTCTCGATAGTGGAGGAAACTGATCAGGGTGCAGCAGAGAGGAGCCAGGACAGTGAATTTGCGGAGACAGGCGCTCCGAATCAGGAGTCGGCTGGTCTTCATGGCGGGAGGCGCCATCTTTGTTCCGGCCTTTGCCGAAATAAACCTCCAGATTTGTTGCAGGGAGCCTGGGTACTACTGTCTTACTCTTCCCCATAGTTGCAGCGATGTCTGGGGTGTAATAACCAGCAGGATTCGTGGCAGTAGCGGCTGAGACGCTGAGAAATAGTCGCAGAGGTGCAGGAGCTTCAGAGCTAGGCGTCCATCACCGACGGCAGCAAGACCACGCCCCCCTGGACTAAGCTTTTTACTGCAGCGCTGCTCCCATTGAAGTTAGAGGAGTTGTCCAGGGGAAAAAGTTAATGGAAAAAGCCTCAGGAGGGGATAAGAAAAAAAAAATAAACTGATCTGTCGCCGATCCTCATTCTGTTCTGATGTTTGCCAATTCCTTGCTGGTCTCTGCTTCATGGGCCCTTCTCAAAACGCGTGAAACACCTGGAGATGCCAGCTCAGCCAATCATCTCCCTCTGGTACTGAGATGTTCATGAATGTTTCATGTACTCTGGGATTATACTTTCTTTTCTTTTGGAGCAAACTCATGCTACTAACAAATAAAATAAGACATTGCTGTGTATACTGGAATTATGTGGGAATATATCATAAATTCAATTTTATGCTACTCATATGCTTAAAAGTGAATTTTCCTATAAATGTACTTGCATAAAAATAGTTAATGGAGATCTGATTTGCTCAGATGTAAAATTATCTCAATCCATAGCTTGCTCTGGTCATGTACAGATCAAGGATGAATATACTGAAAGAAGCAGGTACAATTACAATCAGAAAGTCACATAGTGGAGTGCATTTCGGTATACGAGGACAATTTTTTGTGATTATTTGTTTCCCTGAGATCAAAGCTTGAGTTGATATATCTATTCTTTGCTATATGATATCACCAGGAAATGTACATTAGCTAGTCCCTCCATTAATGTACAGTGGGTTCAGATAGGAGACAGCATTTGATAGGAGGAGAAATTGTGAAGCTGTTATTTATTAGGTCTCATATGGTATAGACTAATTATATTGGTTTCTGAAGGATTAAGAAAGCCTTTAGTGAGTCCACAGGCCAGTGTTGCTCCGTCCACAGGCCAGTGTTACTCCACACATGCCTTGGACTTGGTGATCTGTAGCCTCTCACTCTAGCAGACACACCCTGCTTCATGCTGCTGACTTTTAAACACAACCATGGACATGAGCCACGTAAAAACCCCGGAGTGGATCGCGGGGAATAAGCACCCACCCAGCTCTTTGCCAGGCCCGGATTAGTTGATACCAGCTATACTAGGTAGCAACAGCGTCCACTATCTATCTTAGGACAGGTACCTTCATGGCATGTCTCAGGTGAACCACAGCAAACCACGATATGCATCTCCTTTATAGTTTTCCTGCATCATACCTTCCTTCATATATGAGGCCTGTCACTACCTCACATACCTCCCCTCTGTTCAAACCTGTGGGGGTGAACATTTTCACCAAAACATGATGCCTGTGACCGGGGATCCGCCTTACCCTGCAGCTTTTCCGCTCGATGTTCCACCGAGAAATTAAAATTCTGCAAGGAGAGAAACCACCTGGTGACCCGAGCATTTTTCTCCTTGGAATTCCTCATCCAGACCAATGGTGAATGGTCCGTCACAGGCGAAGTTCTCGCCCCAGAAGGTAGTACTATAAGGACTCCAAGGCCCACTTGATGGCTAGGCACTCCTCCTCCACTACGCTGTGATCGGATGTTCTTCTCCTTTCACTTTTTAAGACAGAACTGCTCCTAGCCCTAACCCAGATGCGTCCATTTGGATGATGAATTTGTCCCTAAAGTTGGGGTTGGATAGGACAGGCTGTTCACATAAGGCCAATTTCAGGGCAAGAAACAATACTTCTGCCTGAGGATTCCACCGAATCCTGACTGACTTCCTTCCTTTCAGCAGATCAGTCAGGGGTGTAGCCCTTCCAGCGAAATTGGGTATAAACCGCCTATAATACCCAAACGTTTTTACTTGCTTTGTTGTGAGAGGTCGCGGCCAATTTGAATGGCCTTGACTTTGTTTATTTGGGGTTTGATGATCCCACGGCCAATCACGTACCCCAAATAACGAGCCTCCTCGAGCCCTATTTTACACTTTTAGGATTTGTAGTCAAGCCCACATCTTGGAGTGAGTCAACAACTGCCTGCACATGGGACAAATGAGACTGCCAGTTGCCAGTATAAATAATTATATTGTCTAAGTAGGTGGATGCATACTTCCGATGGGGTTTTAAGACTATGTCCATCAGCCTCTGGAACGTGGCAGGGGCCCTATGTAACCCAAAAGGTAAAACAACATAGTGACAAAGTCCCTCCGGTGTGACATAGGTGGTCTTTTCCTTTGCTGACTCTGTCAGAGTTACCTGCCAGTAACCCTTGGTTAAATCTAGCGTCGTGAAGTACTGGGTCTTGCTCAGTCTTTCAATCAGCTCGCCAATCCTGGGCATTGGATAAAGGTCAAATTTCGACACTTCATTCAATTTCCAGAAATCGTTACAAAATCATAACGATCCATCCGGCTTTGGAATCAACACTATGGGACTGGCCCATTCGATCTCGGTGACAAAGTCATGCTGGACCACCGATGTACGGCCGGGTTTTTCTGAAAATACATCAGTGTTCTGCTGCACTAACTTCCTGATCTACCATTTTTGTTGTTTTGACAGGGATTCTGCTATTCTTACTCCGATCTCTGTCGGAACTGACGTGGGAAGGTCTAGACTAGTCTCGACCAGTGCCTCAGTGGCCCACAGGGATTCTCGATCCTACCAAACCTTTAGCAAGTTCACATGATATATTTGTTCCGGTTTTCTCCTCCCGGGCTGTATTATAGTTAACTTCGCCAACTTTTTCTCGAATTTCATAGGGCCCTTGCCACTTGGCCAAAAACGTACTCCCAGCAGTGGGTACAAACACGAGTACTCTATCTCCCGGGGAAAAGGTCCTGACTGTAGCTTTTCTATTATACCCATGGTATTGAGCTGCCTGAGCCTCTTGTACAATAAACCAAAAAACAAATATGATGAGAAAAAGGTGAAAGAAATAAAAGTTGTAGATGAGAACACCCACGCATTGGTTAGGGAAGAAAATTTTCAACACCAGATGACCAAAGGAGTAATAATAGAGAGAGAAATGACAGACCAGAAACAACAAGGAAATTTTCAGAGAAAAGAAAAAGAAAACTTTCAGAGGAACGAGAGGGGGAAAGGCCAAACAAAAGTCCTGTAGCCAAGAAGGGAAAGTAAATAATTAGGGTATACCGTATTTTTCGCCCTATAAGACGCACCTGATTATAAGACGCACCTAGGTTTTTGAGGAGGAAAATAAGAAAAAAAAGATTTTGAATCAAAAGGTGTGCTTTTGGTGGGTTTTGACCTAATGATGGTCTGTGGATGACACTGTTATAGGCATCTGTGGATGGCACTGTTATGGGGGATCTGTGGATGGCACTGTTATGGGGGATCTGTGGAGGACACTGTTATGGGGGATCTGTGGATGGCACTGTTATGGGGGATCTGTGGATGGCACTGTTTTGGGGAAATCTGTGGCTGGCACTGTTATGGGGGAATCTGTGGCTGGCACTGTTATGGGGGAATCTGTGGCTGACACTAATGGGGGATCTGTGGATGACACTGTTATGGGGGATCTGTGGGTGGCACTGTTATGGGGGAATCTGTGGCTGACACTGTAATGGGGGATCTGTGGCTGGCACTGTTATGGGGGACTGTGGGTGACACTGTTATGGGGGACTGTGGCTGACACTGTAATGGGGATCTGTGGCTAGCACTGTTATGGGGGACTGTGGGTGACACTGTTATGGGGGACTGTGGGTGACACTGTTATGGGGAGCTGTGGATGTCACTGTTATGGGGGCATCTGGGGATGGCATGACACTGCTAGGGGGATTTGTGGATGACACATAGCATCTTATGCTATGTGTCATCCACAGATCTCCCCATAACAGTGTCCCTGTTAACTGGAGGGGGGCCAGCATTTAATACGACTTTGTAATGGCAGCGGGGCCCGGTGCAGTTACTGTGCCCTATTGCACCGGGCCCGCTCACTGTATTAACTTAAAGTAGCCAGTAAAACCGGTACATATACCGGTAATAGTCTTACACTTACGAAGGGCATGCAGGAGGTAGGAGGCCGGGCGGGCAGGTAGGCGGGCGGGCACTTACAGCGTCACTCACTATGTCACGTGCCGCGCCGCCTGCTTTATGAATGAAGCAGGCGGCGCGGGCACGTGACATAGTGAGTGACGCTGTAAGTGCCCGCCCGCCTGCCTGCCCGCCCAGCCTCCTGCCTCCTGCCGCCGCCTCCTGCATGCCCTTTGTAAGTGTAAGACTATTACCGGTATATGTACCAGTTTTACTGGCTACTTTAAGTTAATACAGTGAGCAGGGCCCGGTGCAATAGGGCACAGTAACTGCACCGGGCCCCGCTGCCATTAGTATAGTAAATGCCGCCCCCAGCCCCTCCTCCCTCCCGCACTGTAACTAATGTATCGCCGGCCGCACTGCGCAGCGTAGCGGCCCGCGATACATCAGTTTCAGTGCAACATTCGTTTTATAAGACGCACTGCCATTTTTCCCCCACTTTTGGGGGGAAAAAAGTGCGTCTTATAAAGCGAAAAATACGGTATATAATCTGAGTTCATATCATCTATCGGAAGAGGAAACAAGAGTATTAAATAAAGGTTCAAAATTCACCTCCACCTATACAGGCAATACATTTCAGACATATCTAGACGTACATAGATTTGTCAGAAAATTATATATTTTGAAATAAATGAATAATAATACATCTGGTCCAATGAAAAATTATCAACGAGAAAAATATAAACATACTAGAATCTAAATTCTATCCAAAAAACAAAGAAAATTAATGTATAGAGGAATTTCAAAGAGGTCTCTTTAAAGGTCTGGAATATATAGATGAGAAATGTAGGAGCAAATATAATTTAACTAAGAAAGAAAAAGTGGCATTAACCAACCTGGAGAAGAATGATAACATCATAATCAAGATGGCAGATAAGGATGGGGGTATTTTTGGTATATGAAAGGCAGCATTATGAAATAGAAATGTTGAAAATCTTAAATTATACTGTAACATATGAAAAACTTAGAGGGAATCCTATGGTAAAATTTAAAAAAGAACCGCTACTCTTATTAAAAGAAAATATGACCCCCCAACAGGAAGACCAATAGTTTCTGGTATAGAATCTATCACCAGTAGAGTCTCTGAATACATTGATGTGTTCCTGCAGAAATATGTGAGAGAAACACCCTCCTTCCTCAAAGATACTAGTGATGCTTTGTAGTTATTAAGGGAGAACGAAATCTTTGACGAAGATATGACACTTGCTACGGCCAATGTTAACTTAATTATTCCCAAAGATATTGGTATACAGGCAGTGAAGTTTTATTTGGATAGAGATATAGGAATGTACAAAAATATGTTATTTTAAAATGCATAGAGTAGTGTTTGGAACATAACTATTTCTAGTCCAATGATGCGTACTATTTACAGAAGGTTGGTACCGCGAGGGGCCCAAAATACGCACTGAGCCTGGCAAACCTATTTATGGCATATTGGGAGTATCTATATATTAATCCATTGCTTACACGGGGAGAAAAAGATCGATCCCTCTGTGTATGGAAAAGATATGTAGATGATTGTGTGTTTATTTGGAAGGGAGGAGAAGAAGGTTTGGGACAATTTATACCGTTCCTAAATGATAACAACTGGAAATTTAGATTTACAGTGAATACCAGTAAAGAAAAAGTGTGTTTTTTGGATCTAGAAATATTTGTAGAAGAGGGACTAGTCAAAACAAGAACGTATTTTAAACCCACAGACCGCAATGGATATATAGAAAAAAATTGCTGTCATTATAAACCATGGATAGACAACACACCTAGAGGGCCGTTCCAAAGGATTCAGAAGAATTGTATCAGGAAGGGAGATTATATTAAACAAAGTGAGATCATTCAGCGGAGGTTTATGGAGAAAGGCTATGATGAAAGTGTACTAGTAAAAGACAAAGAGGAAGTTGCACAGAAATATGAGATGAAAGAGACACAACATAAAAACGAAATAAATAAAAAGGGTTTGAGGGATAATAATGGCAATGAAGGCAATAAGATCGCCTTCTCTACCCAGTATTCGAGTCTTTGTCCATCGCTAAAGCAAATCATTTGAAAAAATTGGAGAATATTGCACAACGATCCAGTATTGGGCAATATCCTTCCGAATAATCCTCAGTTCATATTTAGAAGAGCACCGATCATTAAGGACAAATTAGTCCACAGCTCACTCCGTAGAGACATCTTTTTAACTACGGACAATTCACATGGTGGGGCTTCTGTGCCTCGTGTAAGAATTGAACTAAAGAAGAGAAATAATGCCATAAAAATTGTCTGATTAGAAGTAATGTGGGGAACAAAGACTTTAAGATTAAAGGACATATATCCTGTAAAAACATAGGAGTAATATATGTGCTTGAATGTCCCTGTAAATTACAATATGTGGGTAGAACCCTGAGGAAATTAAAAGTAAGGATAGGGGAACATCTTAGAAATATAAGGAAAGGTTTAGAGACCCACAGTGTATCAGCACATTTTATGCCATCAAAGCAATCCAGCAGTTATAAAATTTACTGGTGTGGAGTTGGTGCGAAACGAATGAGAGGTGGAGATCCAGTCAAGTATATAAATAAAAAAGAGATGGAATGGATATATCAGATGTGGACTCTGCAACCTGCAGGTCTGAATATAGAGTGGGATGTGAAAGCGGTTTCTATGTATTAAACACAGTGTCTAATAAAAGGTAGTACCTTATATCATAGCATAAATATCATAGCATAAATACATATAGATTTAGGGAGCACATGTAATTTCCATGCATTGGAGGAGTGCCAAGTAGTAGCTAGAATAGGAGGAGATTGTGAGAGTAGTCACTCCCTGTCCAGAAAACACAAGGTTAATGAGCTGCCTGTTGAAAGGATACTCCTTGTTCTGGAAACAAAAGGTGAATGAGATGCCTGTTGAAAGGATTACACGATAGTTTAGAATCAGTCATTCCCTGTCCAGGAAACAAAAGGTTAAAGAGCTGCCTGTTGAAGGGATACTCTCTGTCCAGAAAACAAAAGGTGAATGAGCTACATGATAGTTTTAAAAAAAAGGACTACATGATAGTTTTAAAATCAGTGATGAGTAGTGATGAGCGAGCATGCTCGGCCGAGTATTAGTTTGTCTCGAGCATCGCTATGCTTGGCGCTCGGCTTTATTCGGCCGAGCACGACGTGTATTCGTCGCATTGCTCGAGTCTCCTCCCCGCACGTTTGGCGCCTTCTAAGCAGCCAATCAAGATCCAGGTAAGTAATTCCCCTCAGTGTAAGGCCATAGCCATGTTAGCTGTAAGCCTTACACTGATTGGCTGGCCGGAACACGTGATACCATTTCATATAGGAGCTGAGGTCCGGCGCTCGGTTCATTCAGGGTCAGGGAGAGCAGACAGTAGGCAGGGACAGATATCGTTTTGCTCTAAACTTACTGATTTCACTCCAAAAACCTTATTGAAAGACCTAACAGTCCTTTTAAGGACTAGAGTGTGTGTTAGCAGTGCACCTTTTTAAGAAGGGGTTTGCTTCAGCACTATCAGGGACAGGCGTCACCAGGAAGGGACAGATAGTGCAGGGCTTGAAAATGCTTTTTTAACTTCTAAAAGACAGAAAGATTTCAGATTAGTGACATCTACAATACGCCATCATAAAGCAGTGTGTTTGGCAGACATTATAAAAAGGGGATTATTCACTACAGTGTGCCTGCTACTGAGATATACACTGCACCATCATAAAGAAGTGTGTTGGGCAGACATTATAAAAAGGGGCTTATTCACTACAGTGTGCCTGCTACTGAGATATACACTGCACCACCATAAAGAAGTGTGTTGGGCAGACATTATAAAAAGGGGCTTATTCACTACAGTGTGCCTGCTACTGAGATATACACTGCACTGCACTACTCAGAGAAATTATTTGCTCTGGGGAAATTAACCTAACTTGTGCCACATCTGTGTGTGTATTCAATCCGCAACTGTTATATTAATTACTCCAGCAGAGAGTGATTTATAATTTGGCCATAGTTAACTAGGTTTGGGCACATCTGTGTGTGCGTTTAGGCCGCAACCATATATACAGTATTCCCGCAGAGAATAAATTTTATTTGGGACAAATTTGTATAGAATATAGAACTATATCCGAATACAGTGTGTATTGTCAAAATTACATTATCTCTGGGCTAGTGTAGTGCCGAAAATCAGTATTTTTCTGTATCCAGTACCTTACTGGAAGTCAATACAGTGTGTATTGTCAAAATTACATTATCTCTGGGCTAGTGTAGTGCCGAAAATCTTTATTTTTCTTTATCCAGTACATTACAGCAAGCCAATATAGTGTGTATTGTAAAAATTACATTATCTCTCGGCTAGTGTAGTGCTGAAAATCTTTATTTTTCTGTATCCAGTACATTACAGCAAGCCTATACAGTGTGTATCGTAAAAATTACATTATCTCTGGGCTAATGTACTGTTGAAAATCTTTATTTTTCTGTATCCAGTATATTACAGCAAGCCAATACAGTGTGTGCTGTAAAATTACATTATCTCTGGGCTAATGTACTACTGAAAATCAGTATTTTTCTGTATCCAGTACATTACAGCAAGCCAATACAGTGTGTATTATAAAAATGTAATTATCTGTCGCCTAGTGTAGTATTATTATTATTATTATTATTTATTTTTAGAGCGCCATTCATTCCATAGCGCTGTACATATCATAAGCGGTGCACATACATAATACAGGCAATTGCCTTAAGCATGAACGAGACAAGTTACAGACTGGTACAGAAGGATAGAGGGCCCTGCCCGTGAGGGCTTACAATCTACATGGTATGGGGGATGGAGACAGTAGGCGAGGGTGAAGCTGGTCATGGCGGTATAGAAGCAGCAGTGTCACTGGTCGTAGGCTTGTCTGAAGAGGTGGGTTTTCAGCTTGCTTTTGAAGGATTCCACTGTAGGTGAGAGTCTGATATGTTGGGGTAGCGAGTTCCAGAGTATAGGGGATGCACGGGAGAAATCCTGGAGGCGAGTGTGGGAAGAGGTGATAAGAGGAGAGGAGAGAAGGAGGTCCTGTGAGGATCGAAGATTGCGTGTGGGGATGTATCGGGAAAGCAGCTCAGAGATGTAGGGAGGGGACCGATTGTGGACGGCCTTGTACTGTATGTGTACCCAAAATATTTATTTTTCTGTATCCAGTATATTACAGCAAGCCAATACAGTGTGCATTGTAAAATTTTTATTATCTGTGGACTAGTGTAGTGCCGAAAATTTGTATTTTTCTGTCTCCAGTACATTACAGCAAGCCAATACAGTGTGCATTGTAAAAAGTTTATTATCTGTGGCCTAGTGTAGTGCCGAAAATATTTATTTTTCTCTATCCAGTACATTACAGCAAGCAAATACAGTGTGTAGTGTAAAAATGTAGTTATCTGTGGCCTAGTGTAGTGCCGAAAATTTGTATTTCTCTGTATCCAGTACATTACAGCAAGCCAATACAGTGTGCAGTGTAAAAATTTCATTATCTGTGGCCCAGTGTAGTGCCGAAAATATTTATTTTTCTGTATCCAGTACATTACAGCAAGCCAATACAGTGTGTGGTGTAAAAATTTAGTTATCTGTGGCCTAGTGTAGTGCCAAAAATTTGTATTTCTCTGTATCCAGTACATTAAAGCAAGCCAATACAGTGTGTAGTGTAAAAATTTCATTATCTGTGGCTTAGTGTAGTGCCGAAAATTTGTATTTCTCAGTATCCAGTACATTACAGCAAGCCAATACAGTGTGTAGTGTAAAAATGTAATTATCTGTGACCTAGTGTAGTTCTGAAAACTTGTATTTCTCTGTATCCAGTACATTACAGCAACCCAATACAGTGTGCATTGTAAAACATTTATTATCTGTGGCCTAGTGTAGTGCCAAAAATTTGTATTTCTATGTATCCAGTACATTTCAGCAAGCCAATACAGTGTGTAGTGTAAAAATTTTATTATCTGTGGCCTAGTGTAGTGCCTAAAATATTTATTTTTCTGTATCCAGTACATTACAGCAAGCCAATACAGTGTGTAGTGTAAAAATGTTATTATCTGTGGCCTAGTGTAGTGCTGAAAATTTGTATTTCTCTGTATCCAGTACATTACAGCAAGCCAATACAGTATGTAGTGTAAACATTTCATTATCTGTGGCCTAGTGTAATGCCGAAAATTTGTATTTTTCTATCTTCAGTACATTACAGCAAGCCAATACAGTGTGTAGTGTAAACATTTTATTATCTGTGGCCTAGTGTAGTGCCGAAAATTTGTATTTTTCTGTCTCCAGTACATTACAGCAAGCCAATACAGTGTGTATTGTAAAAAATGTATTATCTTTGGCCTAGTGTAGTGCGAAAAATTTGTATTTCTCTGTGTCCAGTAGATTTCAGCAAGCCAATACGGTGTGCAGTGTAAAAATTCCATTATCTGTGGCTTAGTGTAGTGCCGACAATTTGTATTTCTCTGTATCCAGTACATTACAGCAAGCCAATACAGTGTGTAGTGTAAACATTTTATTTATCTGTGGCCTAGTGTAGTGCTGAAAATTTGTATTTCTCTGTATCCAGTACATTACAGCAAGCCAATACAATGTGTACTGAAAAAATGTCATTATCTGTGGCATAATGTAGTGCCGAAAATATTTACTTTTCTGTATGCAGTACATTACAGCAAGCCAATACAGTGTGTACTGTAGAAATTTCATTATCTGTGGTCTAGTGTAGTGCCGAAAATCTTTATTTTTCTGTATCCAGTACCTTAATGGAAGCCAACAGAGGATGTATTGTCAAAATTTCATTATCTCTGGCCTAGTGTAGTGCCAAAAATCTGTATTTTACTGTATCCAGTACATTACAGCAAGCCAATACAGTGTGTATTGTAAAAATTACATTATCTCTGGGCTAGTGTAGTGCTGAAAGTCTGTATTTTTCTGTATCGAGTACTTTCATGCATTAGAAAACTGTGTCTTTAGCGGACAGTAAAACAATCTGTGCCACATCTACAAACAAAACCATTAATATGAAGAAGGCGATCTCAAAGGGAGGGGGTAGTGGGCGTGATGCTGATGGTGCATGCAGAGGCCATGGCCCTGGGCGTGATGCTGATGGTGCAAGCAGAGGCCGTGGCCCTGGGCCTGATGCTGATGGTGCAAGCAGAGGCCGTGGCCCTGGGTGTGATGCTGATGGTGCAAGCAGAGGCTGTGGCCCTGGGTGCAATGAAACTGTGCCTGCTGCCAGTGCACCAGAAAAAAAAATAAAAAAACCACCTTACCCAGCTTCCTGTCCAACTTAGCTGGGTGGCGCAGGACAACACTGTCCAAGTCGGACCAGTGCGAACAGGTGGTCGGTTGGATTGCAGAAGATAATGCTTCCAGTCAGTTAAGCACCACCCTCTCTTCCAAGAAGTCCAGTCTTTGTAGCCAAGAATCCTCACTCTGATCCTCCTTCCTCCCACCATGTCGCGTTTGGCCAAACAAGTGATCCCACACTCGGATATTCCTTCGCCAGTACTTGGTTTGGCTCTCTCGCCAAGCACGCTTGAAGAGGTACCTGAGATATTGTGCCCTGATTCCCAACCCTTTTGAAATTACGGTGGTGAACGGCAATCATTCGTTCATGAGTTGGATGATGATGAGACACAGTTGCCAATCACTGAGGTGGTGGTCAGGTCAAGACAGGAGGATGAGCAGAGTGAGGAAGTGGAAGAGGAGGTGGTGGACGATGAGGTCACTGACCCAACGTGGGAAGGTGAAAAGCCGAGCGAGGGCAGCAGTACAGATGGATCCGTAGCAACGCAATAGTCTGGAAGAGGCAGTGGGGTTGCAAAAGGGAGACGTTGGCCCACACCAAACAGACCCGCAACCGTTACACCGAACACCCCCATAAGTATATCTACCTTGCCAAGGGGTAAGTGTTCCGTATTATGGCACTTTTTTTAGGAAAGCGCAGACGACAGAAGAGTGGTAGTTTGCAACCTGTGCTGTACCAAAATGAGCCGGGACGTGAACCCCAGCAACTTCACCACCACCAGCATGATCCGCCACATGGCATCCAAGCACCCTAATAAGTGGTCCGAATGCTTGGGTCCACACTCAGCGTCTGCGGGTCCCA
Source organism: Bufotes viridis (assembly GCA_033119425.1). Taxonomy (NCBI): domain Eukaryota; kingdom Metazoa; phylum Chordata; class Amphibia; order Anura; family Bufonidae; genus Bufotes; species Bufotes viridis. The sequence continues at coordinate 96,880,281 of CM065589.1, forward strand.
CCACTGCCTCCACTTCCCCTATGTTATGCACTGCTGGCCAATCCCCTGTCGAAGGCGCAGCCCTGGATGCCCCTCACCCTGCACCTGGACCTTCGCATGACCCGTTACCAACAACATCCACTTCCCTGTCCCAGCGCAGCGTCCAAATGTCGATAACACAGGCATTTTAACGCAAGCGCAAATACCCAAGTTCAGATTCCTTGTAATTTTTGCCATCCCTTTCATTTAGTGCATAGGCTTTATGAGTGCAGCAGTGTACTTGAACAATTGTAGCAACATGTGAATGAGGCCCTCCTTTATGTGATATACAGTCTGTTTCCGAGTGCTTCTTCCTTGTAATTTTGGCAGCATTTGCACTAGATATAGAATTGAATATACAGGAAAGAATTTTTCCTAACAATTTTTCCTCTAAAAATGTCTTTTTTATTTTGAGTGTGCAGGGTTTTGGGCGGGATTTTGTTGCTATGTAAAAGACCAAAAGAACCGTTGGAGTATACACTCTAGTGTCTTTTTGATTCCAAGATGACCTCCCATTATATGTGCGTGAGCCAAGTCTAATACTGCCCAGCGGTAGGGCTGTGGTACTACTACAGGCTCCACTAATTCCTGTCGGACTTTGTCAACATGGTACAATAAGTACATGTATATGGACATGTAAATCCTTATTATGTTTGCTATAATTGCTCTACACATAGATATCTACAAGGTAATATGTTCAGAATAATTACAGGTCTAGTCACAGCTGCAGAAGTATGCTATAATTTCACTTGTGATGAAAAATTACTACCTCCTTGCATACAAGGAAAACAACAAAATAAGACCAAACCAGATATTGGCCAACGGGGAGTAAGTAGTTGCAAAAAAATGATATCAGGAAGAAATATGCAATGTAATATCACAAAGATAGTGCCATCCTTAGACAAACATGTCCCCCTTCCAACAGGATGGGTGTTAGCATGCAGAAACTTTAGTTACACGTGCATACCAGCAAACATTACAGATGGACCCTGCACGATAGCTAGGTTAACATTAGCAATGATACCATTACTTCCTGCAACACGAACACGTTATACACGAGAATCTTCTGTGCAGTTACCGGAAGATTGCAATTATAATGTGAACCTTCTCTCAGAAACAGAGTACTTAAGCCTGGCAATATCAAGTTTAGGAGTACCAGGGTTAGCTGCATATAACCACAAGACAATCTCAAGGCTTGCTCGCTTTATGGTAAAAGAAATAAATGTCACTAGCGCAATCTTGCAGGACATATTGCTAGATATACAGTCATATAAGAAGGCAATTCTGCAGAATAGGGCAACCATTGATTATCTGCTATTACAACATGGTATAGGGTGCTCTGCTTTTTCAGGTATGTGCTGTTTTAATTTGTCAGATCATTCCCAAGGGATAAAGGATAAGATAGGCCAATTTGAAGAAATGATAAAACACATAAAACAAGATGCTAATCAAGGATGGTAGGATTGGCTTTTTAGCTGGATACCTCACTTTGGTCAACTCCGATATGTATTAGGAGTGGTATTTGCTATCATTGCTATAATGATATGCCAAACCAAGTACTGGCGAAGGAATATCCGAGTGTGGGATCACCTCGCTTCTTTCCACATGTCAAAGTTTCACTGAAAAGAAGGTGCGCTCCACGTCTTATTACACTCCAGTGCTAACAGGTGAGATGAACAATACCCCACCAAGACCTGAAGAATATACTCCAGAGGCTTATATGGAATACTTAAAACTTATAGGCAAAAGTGGGGCAAGAAGAACCATATAATATGAATATAAGGTTCTAAGAGGGGATTGAAGGAATGTGCTGTCTTGAACTTTGTGTAAGAACATTCTGTCATAACCAGAATGTTTTGGGGAGCTGAGTATCTAACCGGAATTCCTTATCTTGTCCGTGTCAGCTAGTACGTGGAGCATGAAGGCCAGGATGTAACTGGGGAAAGTATGTTGTATAACAGTATGTGTCTCATTATGATTGGAGGCTATATTGCTTGGAAAAAAGATGATTAAATAATGAAAGGGTGTATAATGTCCTATATAAGCTGGAACCTTATTATCAATAAACATAGTGTTTTTGATCATCATATGTGTCGTGTCTGATATGGTCATTCACTCTCCTGGCGCCAGAATATACTTAATCCAAGCAGATGCATCTAGTCATCTTTTATTATCATCCTATCAGCTTCTCAGAGTGGTAGGCACACATTGCCACTATCCAAACAGTGGCTGCTAGCGTTGTGTCTGCTACAAAGAATGCCATTACTGCACGGATGTGAGGTCTTCCAGGGTTAGGAGTGTACATTGGCATTGTACAGAGCACTGAAGCTTGCTTCTTCATAATGACTGGATCCAACTGGGACTCATCTGGTTCTGGTCACTCAGGCAGAGGTGAGGCTTTCTTCAATCGGGATGCATGAATCCAAGTAGGATAGTTCATCTGTTGACACTTTAGTTCTGGTCATGGCCTGGCCTGTCACAGGGGTTCCATAAGGTGGGTCCAGCGAATTCAACTTATGGAGGGACTTCATCAGAACTCTGTCTCCGGGCTTGAATGGGTAGGTTGGTGCACCTGTTGGCAAAGGAAAATAAAGCGAAGTATCACCATAATCACTGCTTAATCAGTCCCAAACCATGTATTTGGGGGGAGGGCTGCTATTTTGGGAATTCCTACTACTCCTCCCTTTGACCATAGACCGTTAGCATCTCTGGTCAACCCTTGAAACTCCCAATAAGCGATGTTTGCCGATGTTGCAATTGTTGTGAGGTGGGACAACATTATGTTGTTTTCAGGCGTGAGCAGTACTAGCGGGGAATTTACAAAAACCTTGGTTGCACAATTTTGTGTGACACAGGAGGCTGCTTTTGCTTGCCTGTCTGCTAACCTGTTCCCCTGGGCAACTAGTGTCATTGAAGTTGTGTGTGTCTGACACTTAATGACTGCAATGGCCTCTGGGAGTTGAATTGCTGTAATAAGATTTGAAATGAGTTGTGCATGTGCTACTGACTTGCCTATCCAAAATCATGACACACCGAAAATGTGAATTTAGAGTCTGTGTACACATTTACCCGGCTACCAGCCATAATTTCGCAAGCTCTAGCAAGTGCGATTAACTCTGCAGCTTGTGCTGATGAGACAGTGGCTGGAATGGCTTCCAGAACTCTATCTTGCAATTGTACAACTGCATAACCAGCATGAAACGTGTGATCATCTGGTCGGGTGCAGGAGCCATCTACAAAAACATCTTCTGCATCAGGAACACTTTGTAGGGTGGGGTGGGGGCTGGTAGCTATGTGAATTTGTTCTGCACATTAATGTTGTTCTGAGATCTCATCTTGTGGGCCCTGGGCTGGTGGTAAGAATAACATCATATCCTGCCAACCTATGGGCAGTCAGTCATGTGTTGTGTGGACAGATTTTTTTAAAAGGTGTAGGACAGAGTGTGAAGTGTACAGTGTGGTATCATGTCCCAGTGTGATCGAGCTTGTCAATTCTACAGCCATTGCACATGCTGCCAAGGTCCTGATACATGGTGGCATGCCCTGTACAGTGACTAGGAGTAGTTTGGATATATATGTAACAGTCCTCAACTGTCCTCCATGGTCTTGAGCTAACACACCAGCTATGGTTTTGAAATTTTCACGTGCATACAGGTGAAATGGTACATTGTATTGTGGAATCCCCAATGGTGGGGCTAAAACAACGTGGAACCATGCTGCGGATGCCAGGTTACAAGGACTTTCTGGAGAGCGGTGGAGTAAACTGCAGGTATATCTAGACCTTGTGGCAATCTGCACCAGGTCATTTGATGGCCTTTGAAGACAAACGCCCTCAGTGGCTGCGTCTTCCTATCCAACGGTACGCTAAATACACATTTGAGAGATTACTGAAAAAAAACTTTGAAGTTTAGTGAATCCCCAAGTAGTAGGTCTCTATATATAAAAAACAAACAAAATACTTACAACAAAAATGTAAAGGTAGAAAAAAATCATATAAAAATATTCTGCTGGACAATAACACATCGCTCACAGACAGACACTAACACCATCTGCCAACTCAACTTTTGTTCTGGTGTGTGAACAAAGACCTCTTCCTGTGAGTTTCATTAAAGGAGCAGATGATATTTACACCTAAAAGACAAAAGGTTATGTGGGAACAAAAAATACTTCCATATCACAAAGGTACAGTATATATGACTGTTTTAAGTCATGAATTTGAAGGTTTAGCTAAGAACGATTATGTTTGTGTTTAGTTCAAATACTTTCTTAATACTGACAAACCTTATGCTTATCAGTTTATATGTTTTTCATCCTATTTCTTCTAATCCAGGCTCACGACTGCTCCTGAATTTATAGTTGATTTTTTAACTATTCTGGGGGGTATTTGCATCCTATTTCTTCTTATCCAGGCTCATGATTACTCCTGAATTTATGTTTGATTTTACACTATCCTGGATGGCCAAATTTATACCTTCAATTTCAGCATGAACTCGAAATCTATACACAGTCTATACACAATCTATACAGTAAATTTCAATCTTATAATGACTAAAAAAATGCTTAAGCAATTATACAGCAATATACATTGTTTTAGGAGAGACTATTCACTGCACACAGTACTGTTTTCAGATTTGGGGACTCCAGACCCCTTAATTTCTTTAGGAATATCAGATTCCTGGGACTTCAGATCCCTTTAATTTCTTTAGGAATATCAGATTCCTGGGAGGCGCAAAAAATGCGCTTACCGAGATCAAATAATCCGCTCTCACAGTATAGGGTAGTAATAATACATATAAAAAATGTAGAATTACTTACCCGATACTGTTTATGGCGAATCCCACCTTCTGACACCAAACTGATAGCTCTTTCCAATCTGAGGTGGTTATGAGATGGTCATACAATGAGGCATCAGACCTCTACCGGTAAATTATCCCCTTCAGTGAATACTCTCTCCTCGAGCTGGGAGACCTTAGCCATCCAGAACTCAATCTTGAATGGTTAAGATCTGAAGTCTTTATTCAATAGTACATGTATTTATAGGACATTGGGGGTGGGAACACCAAAATTACTGCAGCAGATGACATGTTAATATTGGGAATTCGGTAAACAATACTGGTATCTGCCATATACAATACATGAAAGGGTATTTTACATATTACAATGGTAGTCTAGATGCTAACAAGTTAAACTCGTTACAGCTTGCTGTCATGTACATGAGGATCCTGTTATGCATTGTATTTCCAAGTGATAACTGTCTGTCCTCTCTTGTAGTGTCAATGTCTGGTGGGGTGGGCTCGTATACTTTAATTAAGAGCCCTCTGGAGTATATGTCTTCTGAGGAAATGAACTGTATTATAACCTTGTATACTCCATACAAGTGGCAGTGCCTCATAGAAATATAATATATATCTAATAGCAAGGTGAAAAATCCCTTTCACATACCTTCCTTCATATATGAGGCCTGTCACTGCCTCACAATATATATATTTATATACATTTATTATCTGTACATGTATATATATATATAGATAGATATATAAATATAAATATGAAGAATATGGAAATTTATTCACCCATGTGGTATACAAGCAACATTTCGGCCCAAGCTTGAGAAAGGCTCTATTGATGGGCCAAAACGTTGTTGTATACCACATGGGTGAATAAATTTGATTTTATTTTTATTTTTTCATCGGGAGTGCTGTCCATATTCTTCATTTTTATTCAAGGGTCAGCTTACACCCCTGGACCTAGCACCCGCACATATTTTATTCTTTCGTCTTTCAGTGCTGCCATTTTTTTCTTTATATATATATATATATATATATATATTAAAAAAGGGAGAGAGCAGCACACTGTATCAAGCGGGTGCAAAGTTCTGGCAAGTGACCAGCGCCAAGGTCCAATTCAATAAATGTAGAAAAGCACGGCAGCACTCCAATAAGATGAAAAACACAGTGGTTTATTCAACCCAGTGTCAATAGGAAAGTTTCAATTGCTTGTTGCAGTCTTTCTCAAGCTAAACAAACATATGCTCACATAGTGGTATATAAAGGTACAACCAATCAAAGTGACAAAAATGTAATAATCTCATAAAACAATGAAAATTGATAAAAATAGCATATAAGCCTCAGTGCAGCTGTACATAAAGTGACATAATTCATGTGTTATCAATTCATATACAATTTCATCATTCTAAAATTCATATAGTGACATGAATGTATAAAAAGCAGTGATTGATATTGATTGATCCCAGGTGTCATAGCGTGCATAATCAAAAATTAAAAACAGAAACACACCAGACATTCCCACATAGGCATGGAGGCATCCGGACCTGGTCAGCATACTTCACATTCCATAGCGCACGCGCGAGACTCACTAAGGACACGCGATATCAGGCTTGCTTAAAGCTAACATAACCAGAGCACATAATCTCCAGTATTGTATAGAGATGTCTCACCAAAGATGGCTGCCGTCAGGTATAATGTCTAATGCGCCTGCTCCTACCCATACAAATATCACCACACCTCCTATAATATCATGCGGCCCATGTAATTGCATCCACATAATATTAGTCATAGTAACGAAAATAAAGAGATCACGCACCATGACCCAGGTTGTCAGGCCACAGGGAGTCACCGTGTCAACAATGTCTCCCCAAACCTGGTTCTATGCAATGAAGCACCCACAGGTCACCGTGGGAAACCTCACTGCTGTCGCCCTCAGCACCCATCATAGGTCAACTGTTTATTACACTTAAGGAACACTGTACTACACCAGGCGTCACCCCAGAATACTGTAACAGTGTCCAATGAGTGAAAACTGCATGAATCTCATAAAGCATACATACCTAAAAAATCCTAATTTAAAATTGCGGATTGATTAAATGGCCACAGCAGTGATCTGGGGGCCAAAAAAATCCTCATGGGAGAAAGTTACATGTCGCCCCAAGTCTGAGGGGCAAGGGTCCGCCGTAACATAGCGGGCCCCTGTACCTCCATGAGGGGACCAACAAATAAAGTGGGGAAAAAAGGTGAATATATAGACACTATATACCATATCATTTATATATTTATATATATATATATATAAAACCAACGCTACAGTATATGCTACTGGTACGCCGATATGGTCCCCTGGAACCATGCTTGCCAGTGAGAATGTCCAGGAGTGTCGTGGCTTGAAACATCTGTAATAAAATAAAAAAGAAAACAATTTTTTTTATAAGTATTTGCACATGTCCAAACCCACATCAAAAAGACAAAAAACAAGCAAACTGTAGACTACAGGAGATCCACCTCTATGTCACCTTAAAATCTACATTTAGACCACTAGGTCTCAATGTTTGTAATGAAAAGATCCAGAAAAGCTCCCTCTTTTTTAATAAAGTGTTGCAGTATTCTGGGGTGACGCCTGGTGTAGTACAGTGTTCCTAAAGTGTAATAAAAAGTTGACCTATGATGGTGGCTAAAGGCGACAGCAGTGAGGTTACCCACTGTGACCTGTGGGTGCTTTATTGTATGGAACCAGGTTTGGGGAGACATTGTTGACGCGGTGACTCCCTGTGGCCTGACAACCTAGGTCATGGTGCGTGATCTCTTTATTTTCGTTTCTATTACTATTATTATGTGGATGCGATTACATGGGCCCCATGATAATATAGGAGGTGTGGCGATATTTGTATGGGTAGGAGCAGGCATATTAGACATTATACCTGACGGCGGCCATCTTTGGTGACACGTCTCTATACAATACTGGAGCCTATGTGCTCTGGTGATGTTGGCTTGGTGCAAGCCTGATATCGCGAGTCTTTACGGAGTCTCCTGCATGCGCTATGGAATGCGAAGTACGCCGACCGGGTCCAGATGCCTCCATGCCCATGTGGGAATGTCTGGTGTGTTTCTGTTTTTAATTTTTGATTATGCACGCTATTACACCTGGGATCAATCAATATCAATCACTGCTTTTTATACATTCTTGTTACCATATGAATTTTAGGATGATGAAATTGTATATGAATTGATAACACATGAATTATGTCACTTTATGTACAGCGGCACTAAGGCTTATATGCTATTTTTATCAATTTTCAATGTTTTATGAGATTAATTACATTATTGTAACTTTGATTGGTTGTACCTTTATATACCACTATGTGAGCACAGGTTTGTTTAGCTTGAGAAAGACTGCAACAAGCAGTTGAAACTTTGCTATTGACACTGGGTTGAATAAACCACTGCATTTTTCATCCTATTGGAGTGCTGCCGTGCTTTTCTACATTTATATATATAGATATATATACATACATACATATATACAGACATCTCAGAGTACAGAGTGCTTCCATGGTGTTTCTGTTCAATTTTTTTGCGGTGTAAACGGATCACAGACCCATTCAAGTTGAACGGGTCTGGATCCGTCCTGGCCGCCGCACGGACGTTGCCCGTGCATTGGGGACTGCAAATTAGGATGAGGTTGCATTACATTGAAACTGAGAAAACTGGATTCAGCACTAAAATCATTGTAAGTCAATGGGTGACGGATCCGTTTTACATTGATTTTGCTGCCGAATCCAATTTGTTCGGTTTCGAAGACTGGACAGAAAACTGCAGCTTGCAGCGGGTTTTGTGTCCAGTCAAAAAACACAAGAAAACAGAACAGAATGCATCCTTGTTACTTTTTGTGATACTGTAGTTTCAGCTATTGCTTGCTGCTTTCCCATGATATGTCTGAACGTTTTACTTGACGTTTTACTGAACGCTTACAAAATGGTGGTAGGTGCAAAGTATTGATATGCTACTTTTCTAAGATTTAGACATCATAGAATAGACAGTCTAAAGACAAATCTAATGTAGCACAGTGGTTCATGGTGGATGATGAATTTGATGCATCGTTAGACTGTCTAGTTTAAGTTTAGACCACTTATTAGTTGTCTAAGGCCTCTTTCACACGGACGTCATGTTTGACTTCCAGATAGGATGCGGGTGCATTGCGGAAATATGCGTGATTTTTCTGCGCGTGTGCAAACGTTTGTAATGCGTTTTGCACGCGCGTGTGAAAAATCGCCATGTTTGGTACCCAGACCCGAAGCCGGACTTCATCACTGAAGTCCGGTTTCGGGTGGAGTATTCTGTAGATTTTATTATTTTCCCTTATAACATGGTTATAAAGGAAAATAATAGCATTCTCAAAGCAGGTGATTGGACAAAGCAGGTGATTGGACCATGTGACCCAGTGACGTCAAGGAAGGTCCTTCACCCCCTTCTCGGCTGAATACAGAGCAGGAGACCGGTAACCGGCTGCTACGCGATCAAATGGAGGGTGTAAGTTTATGTTTTTATTATTTTTAACCCTCTAGTGCCCTTTTTACTTTGCATTCTCTATTGAGAATGCTATTATTTTCCTTTATATCCATGTTATAAGGGAAAATAATAAAGATCGGGTACGCATCCCGATCGTCTCCTAGCAACCATGCGGGAAAATCGTACCACATCCACACTTGCTTGCGGATGCTTGCGATTTTCCCGCAGCCCCATTCACTTCTATGGGGCCTGCGTTGCGTGAAAAACGCAGAATATAGAACATGCTGCGATTTTCACGCAACGCAAAAGTGATGCGTGAAAATAACCGCTCATGTGCACAGCCCCATAGAAATGAATGGGTTCGGATTCAGTGCGGGTGCAATGTGTCCACCTCACGCATTGCACCCGCGCGGAAAACTTGCCCGTGTGAAAGGAGCCTAACTTTGCACCAAAATTTTGCACCAAAATATTGTACCACACTGTTGCATCTTAAGCCATACACCTCTCTGGAAGTCACAACCCTTTGCCAGATAGACTGAAAAAAAGTGGCAAAATCAATTAATAAATGTGCCGCACAGCATGTTTGCCTGGCTTCTGATGAATTTTAAAATAGTAAATCTTCCTCTATGTGTCTTAGTTAACGTGCCACACCAGTGGCTAACAAAGAATAATGCCCAATGCAGAAGCACCATCCCAGTACTCAAATCCTTCTGGCCTATTCACATCTGAGTATACTAAGGCCCCTTTCACACGGGCGAGTTTTCCGTGCGGGTGCAATGCGTGAGGAGGACGCATTGCACCCGCACTGAATCCGGACCCATTCATTTCTATGGGGCTGTGCACATGAGCGGTGATTTTCACGCATCACTTCTGCGTTGCGTGAAAATCGCAGCATGCTCTATATTGTGCATTTTTCACGCAACACAGGCCCCATAGAAGTGAATGGGGCTGTGGGAAAATCGCAAGCATCCGCAAGCAAGTGCGGATGCAGTGCGATTTTCCCGCATGGTTGCTTAGCAACTGGACCAGATCTTTATTATTTTCCTTAAAACATGGTTATAAGGGAAATAATAGCATTCTTAATAAAGAATGCATAGTAAAATGAAGAGGAAGGGGTTAAAAATAATAAAGTTAACTTACCTTAGCCATTGATCGCGTAGTTGCGATCTGTCTTCTCTTTCCAGCATCATCTAACAACTAAAGGACCTGTGATGATGTCACATCACATGGTCCAATCACATGGTCCATCTTACCATGGTGATGGACCATGTGATTGGACCATGTGATGTGATGTCATCACAGGTCCTTTCGTTTTTAGTTGATGCTGGGAAAGAGAGGACAGATCGCAACTACGCAATCAAGTGGCTAAGGTAAGTTAACTTTTATTATTTTTAACCCCTTCCACTTCATTTTACTATGCATTCTTTATTAAGAATGCTATTATTTCCCCTTATAACCATGTTATAAGGGAAAATAATAAATTCTCCAGAAGACCGGAAACCGGACTTCAGTGATGATGATGGCGATTTTTCTCACGCGTGTGCAAAACGCATTACAAACGTTTGCACCCGTGCGGGAAAATCGCGCATATTCCCGCAATGCACCCGCCTCTTATCCGGGCGTCAAACATGACGCCCGTGTGAAAGAGGCCTAAGTATTGACCTATTATAGTCAATGGGCCAATTCAAATGTGTGGTCTGGGCAGAGCAAATCACAGCATGCACTATTTTGATCCAATTCTCACACTAGACATGCCAATTCAAGTCAGTGGAGCAGATTTATCATAGGCCAGAGATGTACGCCAGGCTATGATAACCAGGCACATTACCGTATACTACACCTGATTTATGACACCTCGTCGTAAATCAGGCACAGCCTCCGGCAGTCGATGCGCCTGAGCTGCCCCTGGCTGGCATAGAAAATGATAAATGTGGCAGGGCCTCCGCCTCGCCCCCTCCCTGCCCTCGGAACGCCCCTTTTTCAGAAAAGTGATGAGGATGGCAGAGTAATGGCACTTGTGCTAAAAATTTTGCATTCAAAAACTTGGAATACGTTAATGATAAATGTGATTTAATCGGTCTTTGAAAGAAAACGGATAGCACGCGTATGCCATCTGTGTACAGTTCACTTTTCATGAATAGTTGCTCATTGATGTACATGCAATATGGATGCTATACTGATACCATATTATGAAAATAAAAAATGGAACAGAGTCAGAGACAATACTGATTCCACAGGGATGGAACATTGTTCATTCTTAGCACAATTGGACGGATCCGTTATGCAGCCCACAGACCTCTATTATGACGGAATAAATAACGGAATGCCTCTAAAGGTTATGCGTTATGGTTCGTGGTTTTACCACCAAACGAAGCGTGAACGAATTTCATAACATGAAATTTGCTCATCTCTAATTTCAATGCTTGTCTGAAAAGGACCCTAGAGCTGCTCTTGCAATTCCAGTAGCTCTACTCATAAAATAATAAAACACTTTATATCAACTTCGGTCTTTGATAGACTTATAGTCTGTTGGATACTTACACAGTTTATGTCTATGCATACTAATAATCTAACCTTCTTCTTACTCCAAATCCTCCTTTTAAAATACTTTAGTGGTCTCCAGGTGATAAGAGATTACTGACAAAGCCATCTGCACTGAGGAAGCCTGTGCGCAGTGCTTACGTTATTTAGCATTTCAGAAACCATAGGGAATATGTTTGATAATCGCCTTTTTCTTAATGCACTCACGATGTAGAACTCTGATGTCAGTTTATTATTACAAGAAATACTTAGCCTTTGTTCATACGAAGATCATGGCTTCTATTCTCTATGAGCCATGACTGCCTTCATGGATCCAACTTTGTATAGATCGGCTAATCCTAAGGCCCCTTTCACACGAGCAAGAATTCCGCACGGGTGCAATACGTGATGCGAATGCACGGAATCTGGACCCATTAATTTAAATGGGTCTGTGTACATGAGCGATGGTTTTTCACGCATCACTTTTGCGTTGCGTGAAAATCGCAGAATGTTCTACATTCGGCGATTTTCACGCAACGCTGGCCCCTTAAAAGTGAATGGTGCTGCGTGAAAATTGCATCGCATCCGCAAGCAAGTGCGGATGTGATGCGATTTTTACAGATGGTTGCTAAGAGATCTTTTTTGTACACATTCAGTGTTTTATCACGCATGTGCAAAACACAGTAAATAGTATTGCACCCGCATGATAAAAACTGAACAACTGAACGCGATCGCAAACAAAACTGAATGATTTTGTTTGCAAAATCGCGCAGTTTTAACTAGACGCATCTGCAACCCATCCGGACATAATTCGGACACGCTCGTCTGCAAGGGGCCTAACAGATAGTATTAACATTTAATGGTTGTGTCTAGTTTCTATTTTTTTATGGCAAGAATAGGACTGAAGATTACACTAGGGTGAAAGAGAGCCCATTTTTTCCCCAGAATCGTCCCGTTCATTCACTATTCTTACTATGTCATAGGAACAACTCGCAAATTCATGGATATGTGTTAGATTCTATTGACACAGTGTCATGGCTTCAATGTTTACAGGCTCTGTGATGGGTCCAATATGAAGAGCTTAATGGGCATCACACAAACTTGTTTCTTATGTAATCAACACAGCAATTGCAAATCATCCAATACAGGTATATTCAATTAAAGATAGTGGTGCTCAATGTCCAGACTAGCGTTTTAGTTTTGCGGTATTGAGCTCTGTCATAGGGGCTCAATACCAGAAAAAAAACACTTCAGTTTTGTCCCCATTCATTATCAATTATGACAAAACTGAATTGAACAGAAGGGAATGCTCCAAAATGCATTTTGTTCCATTTAGTTGTGTTCCCATACCGGAGAGCAAACCGCAACATGTTGTAGTTTGCTTTCCGTCCTGGGATGCAGAGCAAGATGGATCCGGCATGACCCCCAATGCAAGTCAATGGGGAGGGATCCGTTTTCTCTTCCACAATCTGCCACAATACAAAACGGATTTGTCCGCTATTGACTTTCAATGGAGTTCATGACAGTTAAAGACAATACAACTGGATCTGTTCATAATGGAAGCAGATGGTTGTATTATCAGTAACAGAAGCGTTTTTGCTGAACCCTGCCGGATCCAGTAAAAACGCTAGTGTGAAAGTAGCCTAAAAGAAATATTCACACAGTATAGAGGAAGAAATTATATTGAAATATAAAAAATGTAGTCTCTTGGAAAGATATTAATTTAATAAATTCCCTTCCAAAACATAAATAAACTAAAAACAAATTAGAAATAAATCCCCATATATTGTGGTAAACCCGTTTTATAGGATAGTCAGCAATAACTGACTAGTATTATACATGTTGATATCCACATATTATATTATCTGTAATTACATGGTGACTATTTATTTTTGAGCAACATTGTTATTTTATATGTTGCTATTGCTCATATTGATATGCAATTAATGTCCGATAGGTGTGGGTCCAATTTCCGGGACCTGCTCCTATCTCAACAATGGGGCCCTGCTATGAATGGAATGGAGGCCGCGCATGCAACTTCTGCAAATAGCAGAGCTCTGGCTATGTGTGGCTTGGTGTCCATGTAAACACAGCAGGAGCCTGGCTCTAACTGACAGCCAGGGTCTCACTGCAATGACTTTTACCCTCAGTTCACACTTTAGCGTTTTTACGCGCGTTCGAACGCGCATAAAAACGCACAACTGTACAGTACCCATGCATTCCTATGGGCCTGGTTCACACTTGCGCGTTTTTATGCGCGTTCAAACGCGCGTAAAAACGGCCGACGCAAAAGCAAGTATGTTTGTGTTTTTTGGCCCGTTTAACGCGTGTCCCCATAAACAGAGTTTAATAGGGCGTGATTCCTATTTTGTGCAGCGCGATTTAATTCGCGCGTTAAAAACGCGCGAATTAAACGCGCTGCACGTACACCCAGGTCTGAACCCAGTGTTAGGGTACTTTCATACTAGCGTTTTGGATTCCGTTTGTGGGATCCATTTCAGGGCTCTCACAAACGGTCCAAAATGGATCAGTTAAGCCCCAATGCATTCTGAATGGATAAGGATCCGTTCAGAATGCATCAGTTAGGCTCCGTTCCGCTTCTATTCTGTTTTGGAGGTGGACACCAAAACGCCGCTTGCTGTATTTTGGTGTCCGTCTGAAGAGGCGGACCCTAACGGATCCATTTTGAATTACAATGTAAGTCAATGGGGACGGATCCGTTTACAATGACACAATATGGTGCATTTGAAAATGGATCCATTCCCCATTGACTTTCAATGTAATTCAAAATGGATCCCTTTTGGACTTTGTCAATTTTCTTTAAACCTAATGCAAACGGATCCGTTCTGAACGGATACAAACGTTTGCATTATAGGTGCGGATCCGTCTGTGCAAATAAACAGACTGATCCGCACCAACACAAGTGTGAAAGTACCCTAACCTCTTAGATGCTGCAGTCAGTGTCAACAGCAGCAGTTAAGTGTTAACAAAGGGAGAATATCTACCTGTGTACTCCATCACACCCCATGAAAAATAAAATATACTACACATAATTGGTGTTGCCTATCTGCAGAGAAATCAGCGTTTTTATTCATATGTAAATGAGCTATTCGAGCACTCAGAGGCGGGGCTAACTATTTGGAGCACTTCTATGTAGCACATGCCCCTCCCATTGACTGACATGGCTAGACATCAGGTTGAGGACAGAGCTGTGTGCTAGAGCTGTGTGCTAGCATAAAATATCACATACACTATAGCTTCACTACACTGAGAACTGCTCAGAAGGTTAATCTACATATTACTGTGTTCACAGGCACAATGTATAATTATAAATACTCCAGTAATATGTGTTAGCTTATAAGCATAGAAAAGACAGACATCCTTATGTGATAATGTTATAGCTTGGTGGTTAAATGTTTGGTTTAAGTCTCAGGAGAAACATCATTTTTTTTTTATCCCATAAGAAACTGTCCTTATTATGTTGAGAATAAAGTTTTTTTTAGAAAGCTAATAAATATTACTGGCTTCTTTTTAATCATAGGAATGGCACTTATACATGGAAAAAACACTGTTTATTATCTGTCATCTGCTTCCTTAAAAATTGTGTAAAAGTAGACTATTCTGTGTGTATCTAGTATTCTAACACATACAATATAGATGTTGTAAACAATAGATGAAAATATACAACGCAATAAAAATACAGAATAAATGGTAAAAATAGTAAAAATAGTAAAAATAAAATGAAGTGAGACAGAGACCGGCAGTAATGAACCGTCTCCCCTAGGTCTCTCTGTATATACCAGTGTTATTCTAAGATGCTGGGTGTATCCCAGTAAATTGGGGAGACGATAGTACAACCAGTCGCCGTCTACTTAAAGTTTTGGTTTGCTCGGGAGAACAGAGAGGACTTGACCATAATCTACAGTTACCTCAGCGTGTTTATCAGGAGTGATATATATTAGGCACGTGCCACAGTACATTTTGGGAAAAGGTAGGGAGATAGTACTGTATAGGCCGGTAAGATTGTAACCTGCTGTGTCGCACGGTGGGCTAGCCTGTATCTCAGACACACGCACGATTGTTCCTGTTTTTCAGGTTAATAACAGATATGGCGAGGCAAAGTTAAAGAGGACCTTTCATCACTTCTAAAGATATAAACTAATGATGCTCACATGTAGAGCAGCGCCCAGGGAACTCCCTGCACTTACTATTATCCCTGGGCGCCGCTCCGTTCTCCCGGTATAGGCTCCGGTCTCTGTGCTCACAAAGTTATAGTAGGCGGGGACTTAGGGGACTTGGTTATAGTAGGCGGAGCCTGACCTTCATCTCCTTCTCCCAGGCTGTAGCGCTGGCCAATCGCAGCGCAGAGCTCATAGCCTGCGAAGGGCATGCTCAAGTAGCACAGTTGCGGAGCCACTCCTTCAACCAACCACAGCGTGAAGGCAAGACCCTGATGCATTACTCCAATGCTCAGCAGGAAATGTTGAATAAAACACAACGGTGGGATTCCCAAGCCATGGGCGCCTTTTGGGAGGTTGACCGGCTACTACGAGATCGGTTTATAGGGCGGCTCTCAAACAAATTCTTACAGGACAAGCTGCAAGAGATGACCCGAATGGCGGGCGACATGACATTCTACAGCGTCTATTTAGCCGCCGTGGAGAGAGAGGAAGAGCACATGCCTGTGACAGCGAGAGTAATGAGTAGCACCCATGCTACAGGACGTCAGTCTGCGTCTGAAGAATCGGAGACCTTAAAGGATGTGATCCAGGCCCTGCGAGGAGAATTGAAAGAACTTCGGCTGGAAGTGTCCCAGATGAAGGCAGGACCTCCCGGCCTCCGGAAACAACCCCTGCACCTCATGCCACTCCATCCAGAATAACTCAGGTGAGAGGGCATGTCAAAAGAGGGCCTCTCTGTTGGGCTTTTTGTCAGTACGGCCATATGGCCAGAGAGTTCCCAGAGCAGATAGCGTCTGAGCTGACATTAAACTTCCGACTGCTGCAGTAGTTGGCCTTCCTGCAGCGGAACACCAGAAGCGAAGCCCTCTATGGGAGGAATACGACCTGTATGCCAGCAACCCTGTTATGGAAGCCAAGTTGGAAGGACAGAAGGTACACTGCCTAGTTGATACAGGGTTGGAGTGCACCCTTATGCCTCTGGAGTTCTTCGAAAGGCATATGATGGAGCCTGAAGACGGGAATGTTATCAGGATGACGGCTGCCGATATCAGAGAGATGGACGTCCGAGGGATAGTCTGGATGTGGGTCCGACTGTTTGGGCAAGACATCGGCAAGAAGGGGGTCATGCTGGTGGACTATTCGTTCTGAAAAAAAATGGACATGACCCTAGGTATGAATGTACTGACCACCAACTCTATGCCCAAGAAGGGCCAAAGTATTGGAAACCGGCCACCACACACCGGCCGACCCAGAAGTTTTTACAACAGATGGTGAGAAGCTGTAGTCTGCAAAAGAGTAACATGTCCAGTTGGCCCATCGGAGACGTGAAGGTGCCGCGGAGGACCCCGGTGAAGATCCCACCTCGACAAGAATTAATACTGATGCTGCCGGTGGGGGCTGGACGACGACTGAATGGACTGGAGGTCCTGATCAAGCCCGCTTATCAAGAGGAAATGCATGCTCGCTCACTGGTAGCTCGGGCCCTCGCCATTGTGAAGAATGGATGTGTGCCTGTACACTGCCTAAATGTTGAAGACTGTGAGTTAACCATCCCCAGAAACACCTTGCTGGCCAAAGTTTATGTGTACGAGGGGGATATCTCTGGACAAAAGAGCTTTCACGCTACAGTCTGATAGAAGATCAGCCT
This sequence comes from Bufotes viridis, assembly GCA_033119425.1. NCBI lineage: Eukaryota > Metazoa > Chordata > Amphibia > Anura > Bufonidae > Bufotes > Bufotes viridis. Next base: position 96,897,947 of record CM065589.1, read on the forward strand.
GGACCTATGCTGTAGAGGTTCATCAAGGGGAGACCCTGACAGCGGAGTGGAATGGTCGAGTAATCATGGCCCGGATGGGGGTTGGAGTGCAAGACTGACACCCGGACAACAGAAGTTGCTGGAAGACACCCTTTGGGAAGTTCAGGAGGCATTCTCGCGACATGATGAGGACTTTGGGTGTGCTTCCGCCATTAAACACGAAATCCCTACCAGCGATGCTGCACAGATTAGGGAACTTTAATGGCAATTCCCACCTAAAATGTACTAGATGGTGAAGGACATGGTAGCCAGCATGTTGGAAAACCGGGTGATTCAGGAGAGTCAAAGTCCTTGGGCTGCTCCAGTAGTCTTGGTGCGGAAGAAAGATGGGAGTCTCCGGTTCTGCGTGGACTATCGGAAACTGAATCTCCAGACTGTCTGGGATGCGTATCTCCTCCCGCGGATTAAGGAATCGTTGTCAGCCTTGAGCCAGGCGAAGTTCTTCTCGACTCTTGACCTGGCCAGTTGGTATTGGCAGGTATCGGTGGCCAAGAGGGACAAAGCAAAGACGGCTTTCATTCTACCTATGGGACTCTACGGGTTCAACTGGATGCCATTCGTCTCTCCAATGCCCCAGGAACATTCCAGCAGTTGATGAAGCACTCTCTGGGGGATCTCAAATTCGAGTCAGTATTGATATACCTGGACAACATAGTAGCGTTTGGGGCCTCCTTTGAAGATCACCTCCAGAAGCTGCGACAGGTCCTAGGACGGTTACGATACAATGGGCTCAAGATCAAGCCCAAGAAGTGCCAACTGTCTCGACAGCAGATAGAGTATTTGAAACATGTGGTCACCCTGTAGGGTGTGAAACTGCCCGCCAGCAAGGTGGAAGCCGTCCAGAAGTGGCCCCAGCCGAGTACACCACGAAAGGTGTGGGTGTTCGTGGGACTGGCTGGCTACTACAGGAGGTTCATACCCAAATTTACTCATTTGGTGGGTAGTTATTGAGGGGCACTGCGGGAGGCCTGAAGAATCCTCCCATCAACTGGGGACCTCGGCAACAAGAGGCCTTTGGGGCAGTGAAGGAGGCACTGACCAGTGTCCGATTCTGGCTTATGCGCAGTTCAACACCCCATTCCTGCTGTACACTGACGGAAGTCTACATGGTCTGGGGGCCGTGTTATACCGAGTCCAGAATGGACATGAGAGAGTCATTGCCTATGGCAGTCGATCTCTGAAAGAGTCAGAGCACAACCCTGCCAACTATAGCTCCTTTAAATTGGAACTACTGTCTGAAAGGTTCGCGGAGTACCTGAAAGGTGCAGAGGTGACCGTGATTACAGACAATAACCCGTTAGCACATCTGGAGAATGCCAAGCTCGGTGCGCTGGAGCAGAGGTGGTTGGCTCGCCTTTCTAAGTTCCAATATCGCATCAAGTTCCAGTCAGTTAGGGAGAACTGCAACACAGATGCACTCTCCTGAGTCCCTGTAAGAGCGCCGACTCAGAGAGCCGATGAGGAGCTAGAGGACACTGAAACTCCTGACTTTGGTCGATTACGCATGTTCCAGGACGTGGCACATTCAAGTAGGGTGGCGTCCGTGATGTCGATGGTGTTGGGAAAGATGTTGGCTGTCTGGGAGAGAGTCCAAAATGGATGCACGGACCTGTGGAAAGTGAGAGAATGGGTCCGGACCAAGACCTGGCTTAGGCCGGAAGAGCGGGCCTGTCTGACTCCAGAGGGCCAAAAGTTGTTGAAGCAGTGGGATAAGCTTTTAAGCAAATATTGAACAAAAAAATAAATAAATTAAAAGTAAAATTTAAAACAAAACAAACACAGAAAAAGTTCACCACTGCGTTTGTTTGTGTAAGCAGTTTCACAGACCTCCGAGTGATGTGGGTCACAATCACATAAAATCAGTCTTAGTACAAAAAGATGGTTGCGCTGCCTGGTATATGTCCCAGTTCACACACTGTTCACAAGGGAAGCGGTAGTCTCCTTGATATAGCCAATACACTCGAGTTCTGCGGGTTCTGAGTTCTACCAGACAGGGTTTTAAATCAAAGTCAATCCAATGCATTTTAAAAAACAGCATAGTAAAGATCTGAGTGGCTTGTGGTTTGCAGGGGTAGAAAAAGTGAAATTGGATTGGAGAGGGGGCGATCCTGTGAGACAGATAAATCGTAGGGAAGTCGAATGGATATTTAAAATGAAGACACTACAACCTCAAGGTTTGAATATTGACTTTGATTTAAAACCCTGTCTGGTAGAATAATAGAGGGTCAGTATAGAGCCCTGTAAGTAATGGTTAAGTAGCGAGTGTGGAGGAAGGGGGGCGTAATTATAGTAGAAGGTTATTGGCTCCTTGTTGTCATGTGATCGGGAAAGAAGTTGTGAATGAAATGAGGGTACGAAGGAGGGAGGTAGTCAAAACGCTATAGTACTAGTGAATGTGGAGGGAGGGGAAAGATTATTGGCTCCTTGGTGTCATGTGATCAGGAAAGAAGTTATGAATGAAATCAATATATGTAGGAAGGAGACATCCATAGCGCTACAGTAAAATAAGACTATAATCTCGGGATTAGGTGATGAGCAATGCTTAAAGATATATAGGGTAATGTGTGACGCTTTGAACAAGAATGGAGCTTGTATTTATTCCAATAATGGGTATGTGTGTAAAAGCCTAGATATGTTTTGTACGAGATATGTATAAATGTTTAATGGTCTTGAGGACCCTATTATGCTTTTATATGATTGTATATGTTTTATGGTCCACATGAGGTTGAGATTTTTGTTTGATACATAAAAAAGAGTGCACTTTTGCGAAAAAAGGGGGTGGTGAAATGGGGGAGGGGTTATTTTGTGACTCATCCTATATAAATGAATTATGTTGAGGGTGTCATGTTCTTCCCTGAAGAAGCCTCATTGGCGAAACCTAGGTCTGGCTAGACTGATGGAATCTATGGACCTGATTTTATCATTCTCTCAAGGTGTGTTTTTCACAGTTTTATTGTGAGTATAATAAAAAAAAGTTTTGTAACTCAACTTTACGGCCCTTCACTATGTGCCCGAAACTTTGATTCTGCAGGAGGGTTGCTTTGAAGAAAGGCTAATATCCCGTGGGACTCGAGTGTATTGGCTATATCAAGGAGACTACCGCTTCCCTTGTGAACAGTGTGTGAAGGCAGCACTACAATCTTTTTGTACTAAGTGGGATAAGCTGACTGTTACCCAGGGCCTCCTGTATCGGACCATATACTTACAGTCAGAGCTGCAGTATCGGCAACAGATTGTCATCCCCATGTCATTAGGACCAGAGGCCGCCCGGGAAGCCCATGAGAGGGGCGCCCATTTCGTAAGCGACAAAACGTTCAAGTGGCTTCAACGGCTGGTATACTGTCCAGATCTGGCAGATATGGTGGCTGAAGCCTGTCTTAATTGTCTGCCCTGCGGGCTGCGTAAGAGTACTGAACAGTGGGCTTCTGTCCACACCATGCAGACCTCAGCGCTCCTGGAGCTTCTGATGATTGATTATGTACAGATTGGGTACTCTACCTCAGGACACTCGTATTGTCTAGTCATGACAGACCATTTCACAAAGTATTCGGTGGCTATACCCACCAGAGACCAGGCAGCAGAGTCCGCCACTGACGCGCCTGAGACAAGTGGTACACCCTAACCCAAGACCAGTGCATAGGGATGGGTATGCCCCGGGTGATCGAGTGATGGTCAAAACCAAATGGCCACCTGGGAAGTTGGATGGGCAGTGGGAGGCAGTCCCATACATGGCAAAGAGGATGGTACACCCTGCCACCCCGGTCTATGAGGTAGAGCCAATAGGGACTGGGGGACCCTCACGAAACATATACTGTAACATGTTGAGACGTTGTAATTTTGACAAGCCAGTGTGCATGGAGGAGATGCCTCCTCCTGTTCAGAGTCTAGAGGAAAGTCCCTTGGAGGGGGAGGAGTAGGAATGGCGGGTTGCCCCTTCCCCAGTAATCCCAGAGGCCCCAGTGGTGGCAAGTTTACCACCCAGAGGAAGCGCTTAACAGTCAGCAGCACCTTCCCCATCACATGTGCCCGATGTCCCCAGTGCTTCTGAGTTTCCCACTCTGCAAAGGTCAACCAGGGCCAACGCTGGTGTGCCTCCACAGCGCTATGCACAGGGTGAGTTTGAGTGGGGAGGGTTGCCGCGTACCACAACCTCTAGTGGGGTGGCATGCGAGATTGTGAAACAGCTCTTATTGCATGAACACTGTTATTTTGCTGATTGGCCACAAGAGGCCAATGTTTCCCCACACATCTAAACAGACTGCTCAGATTTAAATATTCAGAATAGGGTGGAGCTGTGTTTCTTGAGAAAGGAAGCTGGCGTCCATCTTAGTTGCAGACTGGAAAAGTGTGTGAGAGAAGAACTGTATTAACATCCTAGCGTGGAATCACCCTTTTCGACCAGGACTGCAGCCAAGTGAAGCTGATCGTGTCAGGGACCCGGATTCCGTCCAGGAGAAGAAGTACAGCTGCCAGGATCACTGATGAGAGCTAGAGAGCAAAGCAAAGGACCCTGCGGTACCGCACGTGTGTTAGATTAGCTTTTGTTCATTTCGCAGTCACCAGCTGAGGCAGAGCAGACCGGGGTCAGTAAGACAGAGCGTGCACGCACCTCAATTTAATATTGGCGTCTAAATACTAGAGGCTGAGATCAAACCTGCCAGTAATTAGTTAGTTAGTGTTGCTGAGTGGCAGGCTACCAAGAATTGCTGCTTGTTTATCACAAAGACTTATCAGTTAAAGTTTTGGTTCACTCCGGAGAACAGAGAGGACTTCCCCATAAACTCCAGTTACCTCAGCGTGTTTATCAGGAGTGATATATATTAGGCATGTGTCACAGTACATTTTGGGAAAAGGTAGGGGGATAGTACTGTATAGACCGGTAAGATTGTAAGCTGCTGTGTCGCCCCACGGGCTAGCCTGTATCTCACACAAGCTTGTTCCTATTTTACAAGGTAATAACAGGTATGGTGAGGCAGAGTTAACTCTGCTCACAGTAGGTAAATTGCACAAGTGTTTTCCGGCTACCATCATAGGGCGCCATGCTGTGCGACACAGGGGTCTCAGTGTATCTAATCTGATTTTATGTTCACTGCATTTGGGAGTGACATCCCGTAATAGTGAAGCATTATCTGTTCTACAAGAGCTGGTGTCAGAGTCGTTTTCCTTGTTCGTGACTTCGCTGTATCCTCGGGAGCCCACCTCGGTACACGGCTTACACATGAACGGCAAATAATATTTATTTTTTTTGCCACCAATACACGCCAAAAAGGGCTGTAATTTTCTCACTTAACCACACAATGGCTAATAAGCCTTTTTTCTTTTTCCCCACTAAAACTTGCCAAAAAAGAAGCTTTAGAACATATAACTGTGGCCGTGAACGGCAAATAATACTTTTTTTTTACCACCAATACACGCCAAAAAGGAGCTGTAATTTTTTCATTTCACCACACAATGGCTAATAAGCCCTTTTTCCCTACTAATACACGCCAAAAAGAAGCTTTAGAACATATAACTGCGGCCGTGAACAGCAAATAATACTTTTTTTTTGCCACCAATACATGCCAAAAAAGGCTGTAATTTTTTCACTTCACCACACAACGGCTAATAAGCCTTTTTTATTTTTCTTCACTAATACACACCAAAAAAAGGCTTTAGAACATATATATAACTGTACCGCACGTGGGCTAATAAGACCCCAATAATAAGAACGCTTTGCTGGAATTACAGAGATATTGCAAACCTGAAATGAGCAGCAGTATAATGGCAATTTGGATCCGCAGTCAGTGCAGCAAGGGGTAATAGGATTGTTTCTATTACCCAGGCTGTAAGCACCCCTATTGGACCCTGTTCTGCTTCAATACTGTGGAATAATTCCTCCCTATTAGAGTTGAGCGAACCTGTATTTTAAGTTCGGCATCCAAAGTTCGGGTTCGGATTATCGAAGCATCCCGTTATGGATTCCGCTACCACGGACCATAACGGCATTTGGAATCCATAACGGGATTCTTCAATGAACCCGAACTTGGACAACACTAAGGACCTGGGGTGACGTCACCGTCATGTGATCAGTGCAGGGGGCGTGGCTCAGTACTGGATTGGATAAGAGGTGATAGCCTACCACCTCTTATCCAATCCAGTACTGAGCCAACCCAGGTCCTTAGTGTTGTCCAAGTTTGGGTTCATTGAAGAATCCCGTTATGGATTCCAAATGCCATTATGGTCCATGGTAGGGGAATCCATAACGGGATTCTTCGATAACCCCAACCCGAACTTTGGACATCGACCTTAAAATACAAGTTCGCTCAACTCTATTCCCTATCCTTTCCCTACAATGCTTTTTCCCTGAACTTCTATACAGCTAAATATACATTTTTAAGTGTTTCCTAGCACTGTCCCTAGCGCCTGCTAACGTCTCTCCCTGTGCTAAGTACACTGAAAAATGGCCGAATACAAGATAGCTGAGGCTATTTATAGGGCTGTGACATCACAGGGCTGACTGGCTGCTGATTGGTTGCATGTATGGCATTGTGGGTGATCCCTCGTTCCCAGAGTTCCTTGCTCCATGTCCTAACATGTGCAGCAGCTATTTTAGGAAAAAAATGTGATACGTTACCACAAAGCATGAGGAAATTTGGATTCGGTGCGAATCGAATAATTCCTGAAATTCGGATCGAATTCCACTTTGTCCGCTTCGATTCACTCATCTCTACTTTCAACATTGTTTTTTGGGATTTATTTTAATGGCATTTACTGTGAGGTATATAGCATGATAACTTTTAGCATTTTTGATTGCTTTTGTTTTTAGTAGGTGAGATAAGATAGAAAACAGTAATTCTGGTATTGTTTTTAGTGTGTTTTTTTTACTGTGTTTATTATGACCCATAAATAATGTATTAGGTCTATAGTACGGGTCATTACAGATACAGTATTTATTTATTTTCAATGATAAAAATTGTATACAGGAGAAAAGGTTATTTTTTTTTCTATAAAGCCACTTGGCTGCCATAGTCACAATTCACAGCACAGCAGAGTGATTAAACTGCTAATTATATGTAGAGAAGTGATTAAATGAGAAAGTACTCATATTACTTTTTTTTAACGGAGAGTAATCATGGGCTGTGATTGATATGAGGAGAGATAACATGAAGAGTTAATGTCAGCCCTTTTCTTTGGGTTGATCGAAACCCATATAGGGACAGGATCTATGATCTTTCTCCCTGCATGCTGCTCATTCCCCCTATAGGCCCCTTCTACTCCTCCCACACAGGCTGGAGCGAAAGTTCTAATATATGCAGCTCTCACTTCAACCTGCTCTAATTAAGACTAGATTAGCTACTGGCTCGATTTAGGTCTTGTTTTAAAGCCATTGGGGAGATTTATCAAAACTAATGTAAAGGAAAACCAGGTTTAGTTACTTATATAAACCAATGAAATTTCACCTTTCATTTTTCAAAGGAGCTATGAAAAATTAAATGTGGAATCTGATTGGCTTTCTTTTTCTACAGACCGCTGTAGTAATCCCCATACCTTCTCAACCAGCCTCTTATTGTAAACACTATACCCATGGCCTAGACCTCCAATGGAATTGCAATGATATCATGATGACTTCTTCTCTTGGGACTTGCAGGAGGGTGGAGGTGAGGTACAATCTGTATCTCTTTTGCCTTAGTTCTAATGGTGACCCATTGATAACTTGCCAGGTATATTCATGCTAATCAGTCAGCTAGAACAAATCAGTCATTAGCATTCTGTAGACTCTGCTAGAAGGAAATATGCTAGTGGGATGTTTTCTATACCTTTGAGACAAAAAATGTAAAATAAAAACACAGAAAACAAAATAGAAAATGAAATAAAAAAATTAATAAAATAAATAAACAGTTTAGAAACGCCTTGGATGTGTTTCTCATTTCTCCCAGCACATCTGTGCTGCTGCATCTATATGATGCCTCCGTTATTCTTCTGTTATAGCATGTTGTACATCATGAATCTCAAACAGGCATTTAAGCTACAAATTTTTACATAACCAGTTTTAATATTATATTTGTTCATTAATTTCCAACAGCTAAAATCAGCAATATGCATTACATGTCCATAGCCCACACAAACAATAAGTCACTCAACAGCTTTGTAGCAAAATATACAATGCTTTTGACTGTACAGCCTGGCACATAGGATACAAGACAGTAGTGCACAACACAAAATTATGCAAGATTTTCACATACTTATATAAAAGCAGATCAAGGTTTTCTTTTTTGTCAGTTTTGTCATAAATTTCTGAATACTGAACACTACAATGAACACTCAAAATGACATGAATTACATATATATCACACACACATATGATAGAGTGTGTGTGTGTATATATGTATATATATATATATATATATATATATATATATATATATATACACACAGGTGAAACTCGAAAAATTAGAATATCGTGCAATAGTAATGCAACATAAAAGGTGAAACTAATATATGAGATGGACTCATTACATGCAAAGCGAGATATTTCAAGCCTTTATTTGTTATAATTTGGATAATTATGGCTTACAGCTCATGAAACCCCAAAGTCACAATTTTGAGGTACCTTTTGCTTAGGGGGTATGGATTAATTAGCTGACTAGAGTGTGACACTTTGAGCCTAGAATATTAAACCTGTTCACAAAATTCAAATTTTAAGCTGCATTAATGCAATGCAATTCCTTTTAATTTGCTTTACTGAAATAAATGAACTTTTGCACGATATTCAAATTTTTCAAGTTTCACCTGTATGTGCATATATATATATATATATATATATATATATATATAAATTCTGACATGGTTGCACCCTTATAAAAGCATGACCACAAGTTGCCTGGGAGCCAAGCCTAAGTGTTAAAGTAAAGAGGGTTGTCCAGAATGAAGAAGACCCAGCAATCATCTAGGAGTCCAGATGATCAAATTCTTGATGATCAGCAGTCAGCACCTAGAGGAGATCCCTGGAAGTCCAGCTCATTCTTCTGGTGATGAGCTCTGCAGTGACCACTTTGTTGCTACTGTACTTTAAATTGGGTGTGTCACTATTTGTAAAATGCTCCTGTACAGGTAAAGTTGTGGCTGGAGCTGCACCACCTAAAACAATGTGTAGTTAGTGGGCAGAAAGAAACCTCAGTTAAAGAAGTCCCCAGGTGTTGCATTCCTGAACATCTGGTGGTTGCACCAATGTTGAGACATTGTAGTAATGAGTCCTTTTAGACATGTATGGCCAGGTTTGAACAGTAGTTCTGTACTTTTGCTTCCTTGTCATAACTGTGTGCTAACTCCTAGGAAATGATGGATCACTGTACTGGGAGCAACTATGGGAACCTGTATATTTGTTACCAGTTCTTAAAAATACATCACATACAACTCTCAAAGGGAGCACCGAGTCCTTTGTCTAAGGGTGCCACAGAATGCAGGAAAGAGACTGATCGGTGCAGAACAGATGCCTCCACTTCAGAGGTGGTGGTGCTGGAAGCCTCTTTTTTTGGTGTAGGAGCACATGAGGGGAAAAACTCCTTCCTTGAAGGGATCTCTCGGTGTTCTTGGAGGCAGCAGGAGAAACAAACCTTCTTCTCTAGTTTCTGGAGGAAAACATTGTTGGTTTTAAAGAAGAGGTACACATAAGGGTTAACTGCACTATTGGTCACTACAAAAATACCCAGCACTGCTATGACTTCTTCATCCAGGCCAGTTATGGTGCCAAATGCCACCTTCATCTCTACAATGAAGTAGGGTAGCCCACACACAATGAAAAGGATAATGATCACCAGTGTCATTTTTAGGGTCTTGATCTTAGCTCTTGGAATACAACTATTGGTAGAAATCAGTTTTAATGGTCTCTTGGTCACCTGAAGTTCCATGTCTCCAATGTGGTGATCTGGTGTTCTGGAGGTCTTGCCCTTACTCCAGATGATCCAGAGAATGCGTATGTATGCCACTGTTAAGATACAGAAGGGCAAGAAGAAAACTGTGACTGAGCTGTATATGATATAGACCTGAAAGTGCCACCCAGGCAGCTGTCCAAAGACATTGCGACACCTGCTTCCCTGCTCTGTATAGACTGCTTTGAACACAAATGCCTGTGGCACAGAGAGAAGAAGAGCTAACAGCCACCCCAACGCTGCAAAGCATCTTGTGGGCAGAGGGGTACTTAAAGGGTTCATAATGACATGATGCCTCTCCAGGGCGACTATGGCAATTATATTGGAGGATGCAATGAGTCCAGAAACCTGAAAAACTTTGAAAATCCGGCAAAATACATCTCCAGCCAACCATTCATCCTCCAGCAGCTCCCACACAATCTGAGAAAAGAGAGTCATCACTGACACATAAAGGTCAGCTAATGCCAAGTGGGTGATTAAAAAGTTAATTTTCCTTTTTTTGTCTTTGCCACTGAAGATCTTGTACAGCACCACAGTATTTCCCACTAGCGCCACTGTCAGTATGATGGTCATAGTGATAATCCGCAGCTGCCTGTTGTAACGAGGGGCTTCCATGACCTTGTCCTGCCCAGAAGAAGAGCTGTTCAGAAGTGACGGAGCTGGGGAAAAATTGCTGCCAGCCAAAGATAGGTTCCTGTCCTGAGAAAAGCTCCCATAGAGGAACAGCTCATCCATGTTCCTATAGTCAGGGACTGCAGAGCTGTCCAGCGTCACTGTGGTGCTGAAGTCTCCAGTCAAGAAGCAGACTTGTGGAAGACTCTCTGCAGAGTGAGAGGTTTTCATATGCCCATGTCATGTGACGATGATGTATGGGTGGTCTCCAGACATGCCCTGTAATCCACTGCTCCTTACATGTGGTGGGGGCATGCGTCTGTCAGTTCTGCAGAGCTTTTCATCTCTTGTTCACCAATACAGAGAAGCAACCTGTTGCTATTCATCTGGCTGTGCACAGATCTATGCATGTCTGTATAAGCAGGGCTACCAGGGAAAGAATAAATGAGTAGATCTACTGTATATAGCTAGAGAACTACAGATTATTATGTTAGCAGCCTATTTACAGTATTTTAGCTTAAAAGGGTTGTCTTATGATAGACAATGGGGGCATATTGCTAGGAAATGCCCCCATCGTCCTATAGGTGCGGGTCGCATCGCTGGGACCCGCACCTATATCGAGAACGGAGCCCCTGCTCCCCATAGAAGTGAATAGGACAGTACCGCACATGCGTGGCCCCCACTTCCATTCATTTCCATGGGGCCTGCGGAAAAAGCCGAGCCAGCGCTCGTCTATTTTCGGCGGCCCCATAGAAATGAATGGTGGGCGGCTGCGCATGTGCAGTGCACCCTCTTTCACTTGCGGGGCTTCGTTCTCGATATAGGTGCAGGTTCCAGCGGTGGAACCTGCACTTATAAGACAATGGGGGCATATCCTAGCGATATGCCCCCACTATCCATGATGAGACAACCCCTTTAAACCCCGATTTTTCTATTACATATATTAATAAACTCATTAGTAAAAAGAAAAAAAAAACTTGCCATGCAGTTATGTCTCAGTTCTGGTCTCATTAGACACTGAGTCTTGCCACAAAACAGCATTAGAGTGCTTCCCCCGCTGCCCTAAAGAAAGGCTCTCAGAGGCTATTCGTGGATAGTGTCCTTCTTGGTGGCAGATCATTGTTATAAATGCCTCTGTGATGCACTTGAAGATATTTTACCCAGTTGGCAGACTTTGAGAGGGGGTGGATAATTGGACTGAGACAAGCAGGATGATCTTATTGACAAGCTGCCCACCATCTAGGCTCTTCTGACCTTGCTATTAAGAGATATTGGTAGCATTGGTTACGTGAGGCAGGCACACGTGGCAAACAGGCTTCAAGTGGCCCAGACAGACAACCAGTAGAGATGATCATTTGATCCACGCACAAGCATGAGTAGCTCCCACAGTTTTATTGTCCACCTGGCCCCCTTATTACGGACCCCTGTCTCTGGCTGCTGACAGACAGAGAGCAATCATCACCTTTGTTTGCAGTGGTGTCATGAACGAGTATCCTAGACTTCTATGGACTGGAACTGTATCGTCTTTAGCAAGAAATCCTAGTTCTGTTTGGAATCCCAGAACAGTTTGGTTTGAGCATGGAGACCTGGTGGTGAGTGCATCAATCCTCTCTTTCATGTGGCGCGACACACTGCCCCAGCTGCTGGTGGGATGATTTGGGGAGCCATTGCATATGACAGTCGGCCCCCCCTAGTAGTGATACCCCTAGTAAAGCTCAGACATATGTGCAATACATCTTGCGTCCACATGTGTTGCCTCTAATGGCATGGTTTTCAACTGGTATTTTTCAGCAGGATAACGCTCGCCCACACACAGCAAAGGTTTCCTAGTAATGTCTCCACCACATAGCACTTCCTGGGCCTGTCCAGTTACCTGATTTATCAGCAATTGAACATTTAAGGGACCACCTGGGACACCAGCTTTGGCAACCTATTAGTGTGCAGGGTCTACAGGCCCAGCTATAACAAATGTGCCATAGGATACCATACTGACCCTGAATACCTGCATGCCCAGCCATCAGGGGCGTAACTACCGGGGAAGCAGGGGAAGCAGCTGCTTCGGGGCTCGGGCTTACAGGGGGCCCGACAAGCATGTGTTGTCCTCACTCCTCTCCTCCCCTGGGTAATCAGCACGTGTCCTCACTACTCTCCCGATCGCTAAATACACAGTGAATCGCACTGTCCTCTCGCCCTTGTCTATTTAAAACTCATTTATTCTTTCTTTCAGAAAAGCTTGCCCTGGGGATCGAACCTGCGACCATTAGGTTGAAAGGCAAGACACTTAACCACAAGACTATATCAGCTGCATAGCCAGATAGCTGAATAAAAAAAATAAAAAAAATAAAAAAATAAAATAAAAAATATGACCTCTAGATGTGGAGAACTTTGATAGTGTATCCATACACATTACAGCTGCACCAGCACATTGTATATGGATGTAGCAGAGCTTGGTGTGTTGGGGCAGCTGTAATGTGTATGTATACACTATCAAAGTTCTCCACATATAGAGGTCTTATTTTTTTTTTTAGCCACCTGGATATGCAGCTGATATAGCCTTGTGGTTAAGTGTCTTGCCTTTCATCCTAATGGTCACAGGTTCGATTCCCCTCACAAACTTTTCTGAAAGACAGGATAAATGAGGCTTGCCTAACATGGAGATAAGTATGTGTGTTTTTTTTTTTTTTTTTTAAATACTGGACTTTTACTTTACTGCCACAGGGGAGGAGGGGGCTATTGGCACTATGATATTGGCTAATGGGGGAGAGATAGGCACTTCATATTGGCACACACATTAGGGGGCAGGGGGAGAGGATGGCACTATGATATTGGGATGGGGGAAGACAGAGGCACTTGATATTGGCACATTATAGGGGGCACTATGGGGAGAGGAGCACTATGGGGGCATCTGGTGCTATATGGCTGGCTACTGGCACATTATAGGGTGGGTTTATATGGCTGACTACTGGCACATTATAGGGGGGTTTATATGGCTGACTACTGGCACATTATAGGGCGGTTATATGGCTGGCTACTGGCACATTATAGGGGGGCTGGGGGGGCTATATGGCTGACTACTGGCACATTATAGGGGGGCTATATGGCTGGCACATTATAGAGGGGGAGCGAAACGCGCGGGTTGGGGGGGGGGGCCCAATACAAAAATTTGCTGTGGGGCCCAGTCATTTCTAGCTACGCCCCTGCCAGCCATCATTATTACATTCACACATAGAAAGATTCATTTAATCCCAGTAACTCTTTCTTGGTCTGTTGCTTGTTTTGTCAATGAGTATATATAATAGTTATTATTCTAAAAAAATATTAACGAACCCTAATTTTCTGGTTATGTACAGGACATAACCACAGTGTATCCACCATTTATTGCCCATATCAGAGATTAGTTCTTATTTAAAACTGTTTAGTTACACTAATAAAGGGTAAAAGGATAGACAAAGATTGGTGTCAAAGATGAGCCATGTCTGGGTATGGGGTTTGGACACCGCTAGCACCAGCTGCAAGTTACTATGAAGTTTTCATTTAATACTGACAGGAATGCATATGACTTTGAACACAAACTCACCCTGTATGGTAGAGATCAGAAAGTTTGTACCTACTTAACTGGATATCCCTGTAACCATGTCAGCATACAGAAATTTGTAAATTACATCCACCATCAGGAATCTTATAATTTGCTTTCCAATCTGGCACCATGAAGGGACCAGAACCACAGCTTCACAAGGATTCTTGGTACCATATGACCCTTTTTACCCTAAGTGTGAACTGTTATGTTAAGGCCCCATTCACAGCTACTACTGCTGTAAGGGGCCCGAAGCTAGATAGTACAATAAGGGGCCCGACCATATCCTGCTACTGTTACCAGGATTGGGCAGATCTGTGAGGGCACTAAAACATCGCTGTGACATGTGTAAATAAATTCATTTGTTTTTTTCACCATTTACAGAGGAGTGCAGTGGATTTCTTTTTCTATTCATACCAGGATCAAGGGTTAAACGCTGGACCCAGATTGCTACGTATAAGGAGTGCTACCCCATTTTTGGATTATATATATATATAGGTATATATATATACTGTATCTACACATACATATGTGTGTATATGTGTGTGTATATATGTGTTTTGTGTCAGGCTGGGGGAACATGGGAGATATGTATAAATTTTTTTTTATGGGGCTATTTTAAGAGGCATAGTGCATTGTATTATTTATTTTAGGGTGCAGTGCATTGTAATATTGATTTTATTTATTTTCAGGGGCACAGTGCATTGTATTATTTATTTCAGGGTGCAGTGCATTGTAATATTGATTTTATTTATTTTCAGGGGCACAGTGCATTGTATTATTTATTTTAGGGTGCAGTGCATTGTAATATTGATTTTATTTATTTTCAGGGGCACAGTGCATTGTATTATTTATTTCAGGGTGCAGTGCATTGTAATATTGATTTTATTTATTTTCAGGGGCACAGTGCATTGTATTATTTATTTCAGGGGTGTAGTGCACTGTATTATTTCTTTCAGGGTCACAGTGCACTGTATTATTTCTTTCAGGGGCGCAGTGTATTGTATTATTTCTTTCAGGGGCATCGTGTATTGTATTATTTCTTTCAGGGGTGTAGTGCATTGTATTTATTTTGGGGGCGCAGTGTATTGTATTATTTATTGCAGGGGCGCAGTGTATTGTATTATTTATTTCAGGGTCACAGTACACTGGATTATTTATTTCAGGGGCACAGTGCATGTATTATTTCTTTCAGGGGCACAGTGTATTGTAATATTTATTTCAGGGGTGTAGTGCATTGTATTTATTTTGGGGGCGCAGTGTATTGTATTATTTATTGCAGGGGCGCAGTGTATTGTATTATTTATTTCAGGGTCACAGTGCACTGGATTATTTCTTTCAGGGGCACAGTGCATTGTATTATTTATTTCAGGGGTGTAGTGCATTGTATTTATTTTGGGGGCACAGTGTATTGTATTATTTATTTCAGGGGCGCAGTGTATTGTATTATTTATTTCAGGGGCACGGTGCATTATATTTTTTATTTCAGGGGCGCAGTGCATTGTAATTTTTATTTCAGGGGCGCAGTTCATTGTATTACTTACTACAGGGGCACAGTGTAATGTGTTATGTATGGCCAGACAGACCCCATTGAATTTATGCTAAGAGTGCAGGTCGTTCAGCATCAAGAGAGGAACGACTGCCTCTGCCCCTGCAAGTGGATGAGGTGAGTCATTTTTTTATTGCTGGGGCGGGGCCACTATGTGGGACATTATTGCTGCTGGGGGCCACTATGGGGGACATTCTAACTGCTGGGGGCTGACTAGCTGCAGGAATGGAGGTTGCCCAGAAGGAGGGCTAAAAGATTTTATAGTCAGGGCCCTCCCAACAGTATTATACAATGACATAATATACAGTATCATGACATGAAGTATACAGGTAAAAAACCGATGGCGTGGTGTGTGAAAGCCATCTTGACTGGCCACATGAGTAGTGTTTGCACGGGAGGTAGGAGCAGGGGGCGTACAAAAATTTGCTGTAGTGCTGTCAGTTCTAGCTATGTTCCTGTTGGGAGGAATGCTGACATATACCTTTGACAGAAGGTTATAAGGTGGTGTCCCACTGTATGGGCATACAGTGGGTTACATCGAGGCCAGCCAACGAAGTACACATCCGTGGGGTGGGTTTCAGGTATTTTGATGCAGTTTTTCAAGCCAAAGCCAGGAATGGTTCATAAACAGAGGACACTTTTAAAGGAGTCATATTCTCTTTTTGAATTCCATTTTGGCTTTGGCTTTAAAAACGGAATCAAGAAGACTGAACGTGTAAACTGAGCCATTAGCTCCAGACAACCAGACACTTCTGGGACATCGTTGCTTTCTCCGCAGGCTGTGCACAGTATGGGAAGCTGGTGAAGAGTCACAGGAGCAGCCTCTGCAGATCAGTCTTCTCAGCAGAACTCAAAGCCTTCTTCTCTGTCTCCTCCTCTTGGAATTCAGGTGCACATCAGCCTGTGCTCTGCGCCTTCGCCATTGTGTGCTTAACCCTTTCCTTACTAATGCTGTAAAACCACCATAAGCAGCAGAACTTCAGGATTCACAGAGTGAATTCAGACTCTGCCTCCCTCTTTATTAAGCAGCCCCACAACTTCTCTTCCCTCTAAGTAAAATGTGGCTGAAGAGGTACATACAGTTTACAGAAGATCTGACCAGCCATCACATAGGAGAGTCCTTCCACAAAAATAACCGTTGGGATGTCTCTCTCCTCTGTACGAGAGCTTTTTGCATTTCAATGTGTGGACACTCTTACATAGCCCAGACAGAGGTGCAATAATACATGTTTATCAGCAATAGGAGAGTGCAGCTGGGAATTGTAGTCCCCCACACACAATATCCTTTCCCTTTTAAACGCATGTATCGTAAAACCTGCTGAAAATTTTTAATAAAGACCAATTGAAAAAATGATTTTTAGCCCAAAATAATCCACCAAAAAAAAAAACAGAACAATACACGCAATGATGTAATATAAAAAGCAATACTTTGTTGAACCTCATACTTACTCTTTCTTTTTTTAGTGTATGCCTGCTATTGTCATTTTTTTATTACATGGATTTTGTTTATCATTAATGAATTGTTAATAAAGTATTGATTTTTATATTACTGGTTCCTGTAAATGGTTCTGTTTTTTTTTTGGTGGGTAGCTTAAAGGATTATTATGTGCTTTAGACACTTTTTGATTCTCACTAGGCAAGAAGGTTTGGTTTAAAAGGGTATGGATGGACACCTTCGGGGGAATTTTTTTATGATTGAATTTTTATCCATAAAGCCTGTCTATATAGAGATTAAAGGGGTTGTCCTTAGGATCAATATCAGATCGGCAGGGGTCTGACACCCGGCACCCCCACTGATCAGCTGTTTAAAAAGAAGGCGCGCGCTGTGCCAGCGCTGCCTCCTCTTCATTGTTTACCTGCTCGCCGTCGTATCTGCAGCGGTGAGCAGGTGTAATTACACCCAAGCCGTCCCATTAATTTCAATGGGACGGATCGCTCCTATACTGAAATGAATCCTAAGGATAGGTCATCAATAAATATAACTTGGACAACCCCTTTAATCTCTATATAGACATGCTTTATGGATATATTGGGAGTCTGGTATATGTTTCATGATTGGAGATCTTTGCCCAAAAGGAGCAAAATTCAATCATAAAAAAATTGCCCTGAAGGTGTCCATCCATACCCTTTTAAGCCAAACCCCCTTGCCTAGTGAGAATCAAAAAGTGTCTAAAGCACATAATAATCCTGTTGCAAGGCTTGTCCTGCAATGGGTCAATGTGATCTGCATTTTGCAGCCAAGTATAGGGCATGTTCTATCTTGCGTAATGGACATACGGATGCAGAAAGCACAATGATCATCTGCACCCTTATGTCAATTCTGCAAAAAGATTAAACATGTCCACAAAATGCAGACCATGGACCCATTGATGTCAAATGGAAAAAAAATGTGGACAACACAAGGGCCACATCTGTATTTTGTGGATTCATGATTTGAGGGCTGCAGAATGGGTATGAGGCCTTATTGGACTAAATTAAAGGGAGTCTATCTGCTCAATGGCCTGACGTTCTTATTCTGCGGCTCAATACGAATGCAGTGATACCAAACTTGAACAGTTTTTTTGGGGGGGGGGGGGTTTTACTATAAAAAAAAAACCTTTAGCAAAATCTAAATTGTCTTTGCAACACTATATTCTGACAGCCATAACTTTTTGATATTTTATTCTACAGAGCTGTATGAGGGCTTTTTTTTTTGCGTAACGAACTGTAGTTTTTATACATACCATTTTTGTAGTATACACAATGTTTTGATCACTGTTATTTAATTTTTTAGGGGGACAAAATGAAAAGAAAAAAAAATCGCATGTTTTTAATTTTTTTTCTTTTACGTCGTTCACTGCATGGGCCACATCTGTATTTTGTGGATCCATGATTTGAGGGCTGCAGAATGGGTATGGCCATGTGGACGAGGCCTTATTGGACTAAATTAAAGGGAGTCTATCTGCTCATTGACCATGTAGAACTGCTGATAACTCTATGAAGTCTCCAGGGAGAACAGGACAAACATATCTTTTGTGGAGCATTTATCATCAGTAGAAGTAGTGTGAATATAAAAAAAATTTCTGCCAGGCTCTTCAGGAGCTTCACTGTGAAGTGCTCTCTGCACTAAGAGAATTCACAGCCCCCACCTCTGCTTTGGATGACATCTGTAGCATCCAGTTTAGCTTGGTCAAAACTGCTGACTCCCTTAACTCCCTAATCATAAAAAATTTATTTTGTTTATCAATAGAAAAACACTGGTCTAAAACTGCTGCACCTGCACTCCCTGGGTTTTGTGTGGCTGATATGGCCCATAAAAGGTAAGAATTAATGTTAGGGACCACTCGAGAGGCAACCGTGAAGTGGTGGGTGGCTTACATAATTTGGCCAAAATATAAACTAATGCCTCATCTAACATCCAGCATAGTGGCAGGACAGAGCTCTAGCTGCAGTGTGCCATTGCACCTTTGTTTTTACGTTTGCATGTGTATTTCACCATAGCAACGTGCACCTGCTTATTGGGTTGTGCTGACTGCAACCTCCATTTTTTTTTCCTTTGTAGCATATATGGGAGGCGTGGTGACCTCCATGCAGTCATGCACACCTGACTAGTGAATCCGCCCTGTAGGCTGGTTTTAAAGTCAGTATAAAACTGAGTCTGCTTTATTGAACTTACCAGAAGCCATTTGGTTCCAGGAGAAGTACTAGTGGGCTCAGCATGCATGTTGGTATTTGCATCCCTTGATCTGATGAACGCTGTATGGCACCAGACGGGGTTACAAGCAGAGTGTATCTGGCATGCATGCTGCACCTGCACTCCCTGGGTTTTGTGTGGCTGATATGGCCCATAAAAGGTAAGAATTAATGTTAGGGACCACTCGAGAGGCAACCGTGAAGTGGTGGGTGGCTTACATAATTTGGCCAAAATATAAACTAATGCCTCATCTAACATCCAGCATAGTGGCAGGACGGAGCTCTAGCTGCAGTGTGCCATTGCACCTTTGTTTTTACGTTTGTATGCCTTATGGATATATTGGGAGTCTGGTATATGTTTCATGATTGGAGATCTTTGCCCAAAAGGAGCAAAATTCAATCATAAAAAAATTGCCCTGAAGGTGTCCATCCATACCCTTTTAAGCCAAACCCCCTTGCCTAGTGAGAATCAAAAAGTGTCTAAAGCACATAATAATCCTGTTGCAAGGCTTGTCCTGCAATGGGTCAATGTGATCTGCATTTTGCAGCCAAGTATAGGGCATGTTCTATCTTGCGTAATGGACATACGGATGCAGAAAGCACAATGATCATCTGCACCCTTATGTCAATTCTGCAAAAAGATTAAACATGTCCACAAAATGCAGACCATGGACCCATTGATGTCAAATGGAAAAAAAATGTGGACAACACAAGAGCCACATCTGTATTTTGTGGATTCATGATTTGAGGGCTGCAGAATGGGTATGAGGCCTTATTGGACTAAATTAAAGGGAGTCTATCTGCTCAATGGCCTGACGTTCTTATTCTGCGGCTCAATACGAATGCAGTGATACCAAACTTGAACAGTTTTTTTGGGGGTTTACTATAAAAAAAAAAACCTTTAGCAAAATCTAAATTGCCTTTGCAACACTATATTCTGACAGCCATAACTTTTTGATATTTTATTCTACAGAGCTGTATGAGGGCTTTTTTTTTTGCGTAACGAACTGTAGTTTTTATACATACCATTTTTGTAGTATACACAATGTTTTGATCACTGTTATTAAAAAAATCGCATGTTTTTAATTTTTTTTCTTTTACGTCGTTCACTGCATGGGCCACATCTGTATTTTGTGGATCCATGATTTGAGGGCTGTAGAATGGGTATGGCCATGTGGATGAGGCCTTATTGGACTAAATTAAAGGGAGTCTATCTGCTCATTGAACTGTTGATAACTCTATGAAGTCTCCAGGGAGAACAGGACAAACATATCTTTTGTCGAGCATTTATTATCAGTAGAAGTAGTGTGAATACAAACTATTTTTTCTGCCAGGCTCTTCAGGAGCTTCACTGTGAAGTGCTCTCTGCACTAAGTGAATTCACAGCCCCCACCTCTGCTTTGGATGACATCTGTAGCATCCAGTTTAGCTTGGTTAAAACTGCTGACTCCCTTAACTCCCTAATCATAAAAAATTTATTTTGTTTATCAATAGAAAAACACTGGTCTAAAACTTGTCAAAAACACAGACTGATGCATATTTATTTTTCAGATACAAACCAATTAAACTGACAGTAAAAATACTCATAGAAGAACGTTGTGTTAAACTCTTTCTTCTTTGTATCTCTAGTGACATTTAGATCTATTTTTAACTGGACTTTGAGGCTTCACAAGGTCTCTTTCCCAAGGTTGCCTACACTTAAAGGAGTATCTTCATCCTTTCTATCTGGCTAGTTTGATATCTTATATATATAACGAAGGATGTATATATATGTGTGTGTGTGTGTATTTATGTTCTGCTATCACTCAAAAATGCAACCATCGATTTCAACGAAACTTGGTTTACACATCCCTTGCTATCTGGAAAGAAATCTTGTGGGGGTCATATGCCCCTACACAGCAGCTGCATCGAGTTTGTATGCTCCAATTGCTTTTGCTACACACATATTGCTCTGTAACTCAAAAAACTCATCAATCAATTTCTACCAAACTTGGTACACATATCACTTACTGTATAAGAATACTGTGGAGGTAACATGCTGGTATACAATGAGTTTCTCTCTGTTCTTTATGCGCGGCCAAACGACTGGACCGATCTTTACCAAATTTAAAACACAGGTACATCCGGTGTCCGATAAGGTTTTAGACTGGGTCTCAGCTTTCTAGGACGTAACCCAGCCATTTTCTTCACTGCTACAGGTCAGCTTTGACGACATATGTCGCACGACACATAGGGTACAACTACACTGCTACATGTGTCGCGCAACATTGATGTCGCGCAACAATTTTTATAATGATAGTTTATTGTGTTGCACTGCGGCATGTGACATGCTGCGACTGCGACGCAACAGTCGCAGGAAAATCTTGGTCTCATTGTATTCATTGGAAACCATTTGGCACCAGGAGAAGTATAGAGTGGGCTCAGCATGCATGTTGGTACCTGCATCTCTGGATTTAATGGAGAGTATTATGGTACCACAAATGGTAAAAAGCAGAGTGGACCCAGCATGCATGTGAAACCTACACTCCCTGAATTTTATGGTGGCCATTATGGCACATAACAGGTATTATTTAGTATAAAACAGAGTTCAGACTAAGCAGATATGCATCTACACTTACAAGTGCATAGCCATAAGGCAAACAAAGTTGGTTAAAACATGGTTGCACAATACATCATAAACTAATAGCAAAAAATAGGAAAAGGGGCTAATTCCAAATAAAAATGGAATGAAGGAAGCACTTAGCGCACATTTTTGATCAAACGTATGTCGGGCCCAAGTACCATGTCACGGTGGCTTCCGCACAAGGGTCCCTAACATTACAGATACTGCCTCTCATAGACTTACCAGTCTCCTTTTATTCAGGGCACTGCAGGAACCAGCTAAATTGCTTTTGTGCTGAGAAGTCCCAGGTACTTGGGCGTTGCTCAGTCCAAAAGAGGAGCCACCCTCAATATATACTATAAGACAGAGTTCAGACTAAGCAGATATGCATCTACACTCACAAGTGCATAGCCATAAGGCAAACAAAGTTGGTTAAAAAATGGCTGCACAATACATCATAAACTAATAGCAAAAAATAGGAAAAGGGGCTCATTCCAAATAAAAATGGATAAAGGAAGCACTTAGCGCACATTTTTGATCAAAAGTATGTCGGGCCCAAGTACCATGTCACGGTGTCTTCCGCACAAGGGTCCCTAACATCACAGATACTGCCTCTTATAGACTTACCAGTCTCCTTTTATTCAGGGCACTGCAGGAACCAGCTAAATTGCTTTTGTGCTGAGAAGTCCCAGGTACTTGGGTTTTGCTCAGTCCAAAAGAGGAGCCACCCTCAATATATACTATAAGACAGAGTTCAGACTAAGCAGATATGCATTTACACTCACAAGTACATAGCCATAAGGCAAACAAAGTTGGTTAAAAAATGGCTGCACAATACATCATAAACTAATAGCAAAAAATAGGAAAAGGGGCTCATTCCAAATAAAAATGGAATGAAGGAAACGTATGTCGGGCCCAAGTACCACGTCACGGTGGCTTCCGCACAAGGGTTCCTCACATTACAGATACTGCCTCTCATACACTTACCAGTCTCCTTTTATTCAGGGCACTGCAGGAACCAGCTAAATTGCTTTTGTGCTAAGAAGTCCCAGGTATTATTTAGTGTTAGATTCCCGTCTTATAGAGATCGCCTTAAAGTTTGGCAGACGGGCCCAAATAATTTTGTACAAAATGTTTTTGCCAAGAATCTCAAATTTGCAAAATAAGCGTAGCATTAGCACCAGAATGTTTTCTATAATTATGGCATTATTGTACTTTATTTGTGTTTGCAAAGTGCTGTGGCATTGTCTTTTTTCTTGAGGTCACTGTTAAGGCAGCAGTGTACTGTGAGGTCACTGTTAAGGCAGCGGGATACTGTGGAGGTCACTGTTAAGGGTGTGGGCCCCCGAGTAGGTCACTGTGAAGGGAGTGGGGTGCTGTGAAACTCACTGTTAAAAGGGTGGGCTGCTGTGAAGGTCAAAGTTAAGGGGATTGGTTGCTGTGGAGTTCACTGTTAAAGGAGCGGGGTGCTGTAGAGGTCACTGTTATGGGGGATACTGTCGATATCTTTTAACTACACACACAAACATTAAATTAAATATACCCGTGCAAAGCCGTGTCCTTCTGCTAGTTTTATAATAAATACAGTGCTAATGTCAAAGATTATAAATTAAAACCGGGCCAAACCCAAATATGTATAATGTAGACTAGAAAGCAAGGTTCCATGTATATGTATAATGATTACATCACAGTAATTACCATGGTCCAGCGTTGTAACTTTAGAGTTTGCAAAAAACTACATTTGCTGTCAGACCATGATACGGTTGGAGACCCAACAGCCTCTCTGCCACATATTAAAGGAGTACACCAGGCTCACATATACTGATGACCTATCCTTAGAACACCCAGCACCCCTGCCAATCAGCTGTATGAGAACGTGCCATCTCCCGTCTCTCTTCCTGATTGCCACTGCTTTGCCATAGACAGCAGTGGTGAGCAGGAAGAGAGACGGGAGACAGCATGTGCGCACTGTATGCCATCTCCTCATACAGCTGAACGGCGGAGGTGCAGGGTGTCAGACCCCTGCCGATCTGATATTGATGACCTATCCTGAGAATAGGTCATCAATATAGGAGAGCCCGTAGAACTCCTTTAAGGTCCCTTACAGACTAACGTTTGTAACGCCATGAATCTGCAGCACAGCACCTGGCCTGACCTCCCAGCACTGACCGGGTCACATAGCATTATATTGATTTATGATGCTATGTAACCCTTACAGTTCTGGAATGTATTGGATAACTGTGACATAATGTTGCCAGTGTTATCCAATACATTCCAGAACTGTAAGGCCCCGTTCACATGAGTGAGTTTTCCGCGTGTGTGCAATGTGTGACATGAACGCATAGCACCCGCACTGAATCCTAACCCATTTATTTCAATGGGTCTGTGTACATGAGCGTTTTTTTTCACGCATCAGTTCTGTGTTGCGTGAAAAACGCAGCATGTTCTATATTCTGCATTTTTCACGCAGCCCTGGCCTCATAGAAGTGAATGAGGCTTCAGTGAAAAACGCATTGCATTCAGAAGCAAGTGAGGATGCAATGCATTTTTAACTGATGGTTACTAGGAGATGTTGTTTGTAAACCTTCAGTTTTTTTCACGCGCATGAAAAACGCATCAAAAACGCATTGCACCCGCGCAGAGAAAACTGAACAACTGAACGCAATTGTAGACAAAACTGACTGAACTTGCTTGCAAAATGGTGCGAGTTTCACTGAACGCACCCTGCACGCATCTGGACCTAATCCATCATGCTCGTGCCTAATGCCTCTTTCACAAGGGTGTCCCTGATTTGTTCCGGATGCGTCCCGGGTGCATTGCGGGAAACCTGTGTGAGTGCGCACGCAATTTGTCAGTTTTGACTGCGATTACAATGCGTTGTTCATTTTTTCGGTGCTCGAAAACTGAATGTGGTACCCAGACCCGAACTTCTTCACTGAAGTTCGGGTTTGGTGTTGTGTAGATTTTATTATTTTATTATTTTCCCTTATAACATGGCATAAGTGAAAATAATAGCTTAATACAGAATGCTTACTAAAATGTGCCTTGAGGTGTTAAAAAAAATAATTAACTCACCTCATCCACTTGATTGCGCAGTCGGCATCGTCTTGTTTCTTCTTCTTTCTAGACCTGCAAAAGGACCTTTGATGAAGTCATCGTGCTGACCCCGTGGTGAGCGCAATGACATCATCAAAGGTCCTTTGCAGGTCCCGAGAGAAGAAGAAGACGATGCCGGCTGCACAATCAAGTGGATGAGGTGAGTTTAAAAAAAAATTAATTCAATTCTATGGGGCCTGCTTTGCGTGAAAAACGTAGAATATAGAACATCCTGCGATTTTCACGCAACACACAAGTGATACGTGAAAATCACCGCTCATCTGCACAGCCCCATTGAAGTGAATGGGTCCGGATTCAGTGCGGGTGCAATGCGTTCACATCACGCATTTCACCCGCAGGAAATACTTGCCAGTGTGAAAGGGGCCTAGGGGTTACATAGCATCATAAATCAATATAATGCTATGTGACCCTGTCAGTGCTGGCAGGTCAGGCCGGGAGCTGCGCTGCAGACTCTCAGCATGACACATGCTCGTCTGCAAGGTGCCTAAGCCCAATAATTGAGTGGGTGTACAGAATTTTCACCTGCCTTTTCTTGGCAGGTCATACATAGCATGTTATTTAGTAGTGCTGCTGCATTAGAGTTCATGTACTCATCACTGGCATGCCCACAGTCAGAAAAAACATTCCGCTGCTTTTAGAAGCACCGAATAAGAGATTTCCACAGCTGCTAGTTTAAATAATGTAGGAATACATTACTATTAACAGTTGCCAGCAGCCTGCTTCCCCACTAAAAGGATCATGCTTAGCTGCCTCCCGACATTCCAGTCTGCCATGCTGGGTCCCATGTCTCTTGTGGACACATCACCGCTGAAGACAGCGGTTGGCGGAAAAGGATCAGGTGGCCATGCCCATGCTGGGAAAGGAAGAAATCAAACCCGGACCGGAAAATGGAGACACACTGTTATGGGGATCTGTGGATGACACACTGTTATGGGGGATCTGTGGATAACACACTGTTATGGGAATCTGTGGATGACACAGTATTATAAAAAATCTGGTATGGGGATCTGTGGATGACACGTATGGGGGTTCTGTGGATGACACACTTATGGGGGATCTGTGAATGATGTATAGGGGGATCTGTGGATGACACACTTATGGGGGATCTGTGGATGACACATAGGGGGATCTGTGGATGAAGCATTGTTATGGGGGATATGTGGATGACACGTATGGAGGATCTGTGGATGACACACTTATGGGGGATCTGTGAATGACGCGTCGGGGTATCTGTTTATGACACACTTATGAAGGATCTGTGGATGATACATAGGGGGATTTGTGGATGAAGCATTGTTATGGGTTATATGTGGATGACGCACTGTTATGGGGGATATGTGGATGATACACTGTTATGGGGATCTGTAGTTTACACAGTTATGGGGGATCCGTGGAAGATACACTGTTATGGGGATCTGTGGATGACACACTGTTATGGGGGATCTGTGGATGACACACTGTTATGGGGGATCTGTGGATGACACACTGTTATGGGGGATCTGTGGATAACACACTGTTATGGGGGATCTGGGGGGTGACACACTGTTATGGGATCTGTGGATGACACTGTTATGGGGGATTTGTTATGGGGGATCTGTGAATGACGCGTCGGGGGATCTGTTTATGACACACTTATGAAGGATCTGTGGATGATACATAGGGGGATTTGTGGATGAAGCATTGTTATGGGTTATATGTGGATGACGCACTGTTATGGGGGATATGTGGATGATACACTGTTATGGGGATCTGTAGTTGACACAGTTATGGGGGATCCATGGAAGATACACTGTTATGGGGATCTGTGGATGA
Source organism: Bufotes viridis (assembly GCA_033119425.1). Lineage (NCBI taxonomy): Eukaryota > Metazoa > Chordata > Amphibia > Anura > Bufonidae > Bufotes > Bufotes viridis. The sequence goes on from CM065589.1 coordinate 96,924,832, forward strand.
CACACTGTTATGGGGGATCTGTGGATGACACACTGTTATGGGGGAACTGTGGATGACACACTGTTATGGGGGATCTGTGGATGATACACTGTTATGGGGGATCTGTGGATAACACATTGTTGTGGGGGATCTGGGGGTGACACACTGTTATGGGATCTGTGGATGACACTGTTATGGGGGATCTGTTATGGGGGATCTGTGGATGACACACTGTTATGCGGATCTGTAGATTACACACTGTTATGGGGGAATCTGTGGATGACCTTTATTTATGAAAAAAATCCCAAATTTACAAAAAAATTGGAAAAATTAGCAATTTTTAAAATTTTAATTGCTCTGCTTTAAAAACAGAAAGTGATTAGTGATGAGCTAGCACTGAAGTATTCAAGGTGTTCGGATGTTCGGGCCGAACACATTGCTATGTTCGTGTGCACAGCCGAGCACCCGAGTATAATGGAAGTCAATGGGAGACAACCAGGCACCCCCTGCTCTGAAGAGGGGAGGGTGCCTGGTCCATTGGAAAAGGTCAGAAAGTGACAGAAACACCACCGAAATGGACCAGGAACAGCATGGGGACAATGTCTGGATGCATCTTGGACTCCCGAGTCGCTGCTGGGAACAATGTTGTCCCAGTTGTACACCACTTTTACTTACTGACAAATGCACGCCCAAAAAACCCCCCAAAAAAATCTATTTTACAGGAAAAAAGTTTAGAAAACATTCTTTTGTGTATATTCAATTGTATGTAAAGTGCAAGTGCTGCCCAAAATTTTGTTTTTTTCCAGAATTGGGGCCATAATTATGATGGACGGCAAGAGGTATCTGTATTGCCCTGCTATTTGACTGGCGCCAGAAGAACCACACTGAAAGATTAATGAAAACATTCTTGGAAAATGCTAAGATTAAATTTGTAGCCTGGTTTGAAAATGATCCGACACACAATCCGGCGGCGTTATTCCCATTATGCGCCGAGCATTTTCCTGGAAACCAAAGTCTTTGGGTTCCGAGGGGAGTATGGTTGCAAAGCTGAACCTTAAACTAACTGACGGAAGGGCACCACCAAGAGTGGAGCCTGCGGCTTAATTTGATTTCACATGGGAAACCTCACTTGGCCCGGACACTGAAAGGATTGACAAATTGATACCTCTTTCTCGATTCTGTGGGTGTTGTAGCATGGACGTTGTGAGTGGGTGGACCGAGACGATTTGTGTGGTTCATTACGATAATTAACGAGATTCGTGCTAAGGAGTTACGTCACTCCCGGCTGCCAGTGCAAGGACATTGTAGAGATATTATCAAAAACACTGGCCACAATAAAATATTATAGGAATTTTAACAATATTTTTTGATTGCGGTAATGTTACATTGCAGAGTTAGCGCATGGAAAAGCGGTCAGCACTGGCTATGAAAATCGTTAATTTCTAATGATAATTTGTTTTCCCTTAGTCCTAACAGCAGCACAGATGGAGTTAACCACCCCCCGTGGACTGGTAAGACCGGCGGAATGTTTAATGAGCCCAAGACTAATAACTCAATTTAACAATTAAGTATCTCCTTAAAAGGAGGAAGTCAACCCCTAGCCCACTGTGTTTATGGCAAGAAAAAAACTATACTTACTAGGGTGGGAAATTTGTGTGCTGCTGTTAGGACTAAGTGAAAACAAATTATCGTTAGAAATTAACGATTCCCGTACGTCCTACCAGCAGCACAGATGGGGAGATAGCAAGAAGAAACCCCTAGGGAGGGCCTTCCTGCCTGGCAGAACTAAGAATAGTCTGCCCAAAGGCCGAAAACTCAGCTAGACTGGCATCTAGTCTATAATGGGAGATGAATGTCGATTCAGAGCTCCAGGAGGCAGCTTTGCAAATCATGTCGAGAGGCAGAAGACTCCTCTCGGCAAAAGAAGTAGCCACAGCTCTAGTAGAGTGGGCCTTCACGAATCCCGGAGGGTCCAGAGATTGGGAAACAAAGGATTCATTAATAGCCTCCTCAATCCACCGACTGATGGAAGGTTTGGATGCCTTACAGCCTTTAAACTTACAAGCAACAAAATTAGCAGATTCTCATCTTTCCTGAACTCCTTGATCTATTCACATAGATCTCGAGACATCTCGAGACGTCCAGAGGATGTCTAGCAGGTTCCTCGGAGGAGGTGGTAGATGTCGACAGAACCAGGAAGAATATCACCTGGTTGATGTTCTGGAAGAAAGGAACTTTAGGCCTAAAATACGGGAGGAATCTAAGAAGGACCCGGTCATATAAGAAAATGGTATAGGGCTCATGTGCTGAGAGAGCTTGAAGCTCAGAGACCCTCTTGGCCAAAGTCACTGCAAGGAAAAACACAAACTTCCAAGTGACGAGTTCGCCAAGACAGGGAGCACAGGGAGTTTAGCCCAGCAGGGCTGCCATTCCATTTGGAGAGGACCTCCGATTGTAGAGGGCGGAGGTGCCATAGAGCCCAAGGGACTGCTTCCGCAGACGCTGACATGAGCCCAAACATCTTCATGAGAGTCCGAATTGGGACTCGCCGGGGAACGGAAAGGAACTTGCCGTGTTCTGGACCTGGGATCTTCTTTCTGGAGTCAACTGGAACGACATCCCAGTGGAGTCGATTATGAAGCCTAGATATCTTACTGAAGTTGACGGGCTCACGTGCGACTTCTGCCAGCTGATGATCCAACCTAGGCGGAACAGAAACGAGAAGTGGTTGGGTTAGAACCGCTAGAGCAGAGGCTTTCAAAAGCCAGTCGTCCAGATAAGGAATGATGGTCAGTCCTTGAAGTCTCAAAGCCGCCACCACAGAAACCACCACCTTGGTAAAAGTGTGAGGGGCAGAAGAAATGCCAAAGGGAAGGGCAACAAACAGAAGATGCCTGACGACACCGGACACCTGGACCGCGATCCTGAGATACTTCCTGGAAGCAGGATGGATCAGAATGTGCAGATATGCATCCTTGAGGTCCAGAGTTGCCATCACGTCTCCAGGATTGAGGACGTGAACTACAGACCTGATGGTTTCTATACGAAACTTCACCTTCCTTATAAACCGATTGAAATACCTCAGATCGATAATCATCTGGAGATCTCCTGAAGCCTTGGGAACCAGAAAGACTGGAGAATAGATCAAAAAGACTGCTGGGGAAGGCTCTTCACCTTCTTGTCTGAAAGGCCCTCCATGATCTTATCCAGCTCCGAACCGAACAAAGGCTAGGGCTCAAATGGAAGGCCACATAAGCTGTATTTTGAGGAATTGTCCGCCACCGACCCCAGGGCCATGCTAAATATAGGCCCCTGACAACCAGACGTCATTTGACAGTATTGTCACAAGGCACCAAAGGTGCACTTGGTCTCCTATCAGCCACAGACCTGCTGCTTAGCTTCAGGAGCAAGGATCTGTGTCTGGCCTCGTTCCCAGGGCGGCTTTGCTAGCGGGGAGGCTCCCTCGCTAGCTTCAACTGGACAAGAAGTCGGTAGCCAGGTTTATGGTCATGAAGGCAGCCAGTATGTCGTCCTGGAAAACCCTCTGGTTCATTTCAACTTGAATTTGATTCAGGCAAGACCGGAGGAACGTAGAGACTTCAGAAGCCGCTATGGCTGTGGAAGCGGAAGCCGCAGCTGCCGTATGACCCCGTCTTAGTATGCACTCTGCAAGGGGGTCCTGCAGGCTAGACCCATCATCTGCAGAAACCAGAGTGTTCTTGGACAACTTGGCAATAGCCATGTCCACCTTGGGAATGGATCCCCATGAATCCACCAAGGGTTTAGCCATCGGAAACATGGATTTAAACTTCTTTGTTAAAACCGGAGAGGAGGGTCTCATCCGCTTTGAAGACACGAGGTGCCCAACTAGCGGGATAGGAAGGCTCCCCACGGTCGACATCATGGTCCCCCAACCTGATGGACTTGAGCAATTTCTTGTGTCTTTTCAGGGGAAAAACACAACGTCTGCTCCTCCTCATCCGAGGAGGAAGAAACTAAGGAGACCAAGAAGGTCTCTTTACCAGGACAGAGGTCTCCCAAGCTGGTACTTGCCCAGCCTTAAGCTGTTTACCTTCTGCGACGTCACGAGTGCAGGTATGATCAGCTTACAATAACTGTTGACCGCTGCAATGGTAGCAGGATAGATGCTTCTTCTGGGAATCCACTTTCCTGCCTTCCGAATCCGGCGGAGAAGACATCACCAGGCAGAATGACAACTCTGCGCAGTGACCACAGCAAAACGTCAGGAAATTGTCCCTCAAAAACCTGATAATAGAATCTTAATCACTGGGCAGAAAGCAACCTCTGCCCAGTGAAGAAGGCACAATTTTAAATGGGACAAATGCTGATATGGCCATTTGGATCCCTCTTTAATGTCCGGGATCCGGCCATACTATGCCTAGCCCACGTGTTCTCAACTTTTTTCAAACCTACCCCAATTTGCCTGAGCTACTGGTGAAGGTGCACCGTGTGTGTGCCCATTTCAGAAAGTCATCTACAGCTGCCGATGGTCTGGCAACGCTGCTGCAGCGCTTGTATTTGCAAGCTAACCGACTGTTGTGCGACGTGAGCACGCACTGGAATTCCACATTACACATGTTGGCCATGCTTTGTGAGCAGCAGAAGGAAGTAGTGGAATACCAGCTGCAACATGGTCTAGCATGTCTGATCTCTGTGAGGTTTTACGCAACTTTGAAGGATAAACACAGATGGTTAGTGGCGATGCGGCTATTATCAGCTTAACCATCCCACTTCTGTGTCTACTGAAACGCTGGCTGCTAACAATAAAGGTGGACGCTTTACATGTGGAAGAGGTGGAACTAGGGGGAAGACATTACACAGTTTAATTGTGCCCAGGGCCATGGCCTCTGCGTGCACCATCAGCATCACTTACTGGCAGCCTTCTTAATATTAAATGTTATATATGCTTGAAAGTATGTCACACGTACGGCAGCATAGGATTTGTAAGTGTATGCGCCAATAAATTAAAACAGGTATTTAGGATGCACTCACTTTACACAGGAGATGTAGCCCTGATAATGTCACAGACTAGCATACACCATGTGCAGATAAAGTACAGTATATGCCAGTGATATATATGAAATGCACACATAGTAGATGTTGCACAAATAATTTCAATTTCCCCAAAATACACTGTTTTCACATGTGGTACAATATTTGACACAGAGAGACACATGCTATGGACACTAGATGTTGCACAAATAATTGACCTTTTACTAAAATACACTGTTTTCACATGTGGTACAGTATTTGACACAGAGAGCCACATGCTATGGATACTAGATGTTGCACAAATTTGTTAAATTTCCCCAAAAAACATAGTTTGCGGATGGAGTTCAGTATATGTGACGATTGTGGATTAAACGCACACACAGATGTGGCACAAATTATTTCAATTTCCCCAAAAACAAGAGTTTGCGGATGGAGTACAGTATATGTGACGTATGTGGATAAAATGCACACACAGATGTGGCACAAATTAGTTAAATTTCCCCCAAAAACATAGTTTTTGGATAGAATACCGTATATGTCACGGATGTGGATTAAACGCACACAAAGATGTGGCACAAATTATTTCAATTTTCCTAAAAAACAGAGTTTGCGGATGGAGTACAGTATATGTCACGGATGTGGATTACACGCACACACAGATGTGGCAAAAATTAGTTACATTTCCCTCAAAAACATAGTTTGCAGATGGAGTACAGTATATGTCACGTATATGGATTAAACGCACACACAGATGTGGCACAAATTATTTCAATTCCCCCCCCCAAAAAAATGTTGTGGATGGAGGACTGTATATGTCACGGATGTGGATTAAACACACACTATTGACAATAAATGTGGTGCTGATTAGTTGAATTCACGCAAAAATACACAGTCTGCGGATGATGTACAGTATATGTCACTAATAGGTATTAAACAAAAATATATTTCTGCTGTCAAAAACACACACTAGCCCTTAAAAGGATTATTGGTTGCATGAAAAGCTTTAGGTAGTTGTTAAAACGGCGATTTTTCTCCCTGCACTGTGTCTCTTCCTCAGCATGGTTGTCCCTGAGACTGATCAATTGAGCGCAGGTACTAAAAATATATTACGCCTAAACCATGCCTACGCTCTGCTCTCCCGGACGCTGAATGAGCCGAACACGTGTCATCGGGTGCTTTATAGCACCCGATGACGTGTTCTGGCCAGCCAATCAGTGTAATGCCAGTAGCTAACATGGCTACGGCATTACACTGAAGGGCATTACACTGAAGGGCATTACCAAACGTGCGGGGAGGAGACTCAAGCATTTCGTTTGAGCACACGTGGTACTCAGCCAAGTACCGCCATGGGCCGAGCATAGCAATGCTCAAGCCGAACCGGTACTCGGCCGAGCATGCTCACCATCTTTCCATTCTCCTGGGCGTGTGAAGGAAAATAGGAGTCTGTTTCTTCACAGTACAGATTTCAACCTAAGACTACTCTTATTCATATCCTCTTCGTGTACTCTGAGTCTGACTTCCATGATCTTAACTTCTTTCTGCCTTTTCAGAATTTTCATCTGTTGGCCCTGTGCCTCCATTTCAGCTTCCATTTGATAGCGTTGTGCATCCTTTTTAGCTATCAGTTGGCACTGCGCCTCGATGGAAGCTTCCATCTCAATTTCTGCTCTATTCACAGCAAGTTGTTCAGCTAATTCCTTTCTTTTGGCTGAAGTACTTGAGGACTCTGATATGGGGCTGGCACTTCTATTTGCAAAGGGTCCCACTTGAGATTGTGGTTCCATCTAAGGGCTTAGCATAGTCTCTCATAAAAAGCTCATTCATTCTCCTTCTTGCTTTAATTTCATCATAGTTTGTTGCAGATGATAGTTCTCTCATGAGCTTTACTAAATCGTTAGTGACCGTAAAAAATTTAAATGACTGCAGGTTGACATATGCTGCCATAAGCTCTGATTCAGATTCTTCTACTGTCTCTACCATATCACTCAAGTTCTTTTTTATACTTTCTTGCTTTAGCTTTCTACGAATGTCTTTAACCACTTGAAGACCACAGGTTTATACCCCCCTAGTGACCAGGCCCTTTTTTACAAATCCGCACTACACTACTTTCACCGTTTATTGCTCGGTCATACAACTTACCACCCAAATTAATTTTACCTCCTTTTCTTCTCACTAATAGAGATTTCATTTGGTGGTATTTCATTGTTGCTGACATTTTAACTTTTTTTGCTATTAATAAAAATGTAATGACATTTTTGCAAAAAAATGAAATTTTTCACTTTCTGTTGTAAATTTTTTTTAAAAAAACTACATTTCTATATAGATTTTTCACAAAATGTATTGTTCTACATGTCTTTGATAAAAAAATCCAATAAGTGTATATTTATGTATATTTATAAGTTATAGCGTTTACAAACAATGGTGCAAAAAAGTGAATTTCCGCATTTTGAAGCAGCTCTGACTTTCTGAGCACCTGTCATGTTTCTTCAGGTGCTAGAATGCCAGGATAGTATAAATACCCCCAAATGACACCATTTTAGAAAGAAGACACCCCAAAGTATTCGCGGAGGGGCATGGTGAGTTCATGTATCATTTCATTTTTTTTCACAAGTTAGCGGAAAATGACACTTTCTGAGGAAAAAAAATTATAATAAAGTTTCCATTTCTGCTAACTTCTGGCAAAAAAAAATAAATCTCAGACTGACTCACTATGCCCCTCAGTGAATACCTTGAGGTGTCTACTTTCCGAAATGGGGTCATTTTTGGGGTGTGTTTACTGTTCTGGCATTTTGGGCGGGGCTAAATTGTGAGCAGCCATGTAAAACCTAAAGGTACTCGTTGGAATTTGGGCCACTTTGCGCACCCAGACTGCAAAAAAGTGTCACTCATGTGGTATCGCCGTACTCAGGAGAAGTAAGGCAATGTGTTTTGGGGTGTATTTTTACATATACCCATGTTGGGTTAGAGAAATATCTCTGTAAATTGTCAACTTTGTATAAAAAAATTTAAAAAGTTGTCGTTTACAGAGATATTTCTCACACAAAGTATGGGTATATATAAAAATACACTCAAAACACATTGCCCTACTTCTCCTGAGTACGGCGATACCACATGAGTGACACTTTTTTGCAGCCTCGGTGCGCAAAGGGACCCTAATTCCAACGAGTACCTTTAGGATTTCACAGGGCATTTTACGCATTTGGATTCCAGACTTCTTCTCACGCTTTAGGGGCCCCTAAAATGCCAGGACAGTATAAATACCCCACATGTGACCCCATTTTAGAAAGAAGACACCCCAAGGTATTCCGTGAGGGGTATGGTGAGTTCATGTAAAATTTTATTTTTTGTCACAAGTTAGTGGAATATGAGACTTTGTAAAAAACAAACAAAAAAAAAAATATCAATTTCCGCTAACTTGTGCCCAAAAACAAAATTAAATGAACTCGCCATGCCCCTCACGGAATTCCTTGGGGTGTCTTCTTTCCAAAATGTGGTCACTTGTGGGGTATTTATACTGCCCTTGCATTTTAGAGGCCTTAAAGCTTGAGAATCCAAATGCGTAAAAATGCCCTGTGAAATCCTAAAGGTACTCATTGGTTTTAGGGCCCCTTTGTGCATCTTGGCTGCAAAAAAGTGTCACTCATGTGGTATCACCGTGCTCAGGAGAAGTAGGGCAATGTGTTTTGGGGTATGAATGTGCTGAGAGACCTAGACCATTAACTCTATGCCAAAGAATGGCTGAAGTATTGGCAATGGGCCACTACACCCCGGCCAACCCAGAAAGTTCTAGAGTAGACGGTGAGAAGCTGTAGTCTGCAAAAGAGCAACATGTCAGGTAGGCCCATTGGACACGTAAAGGTGCCGCGGAGGACCCCGGTGAAGATCCCACCTCGACAAGAACAAATATTGATGCTGCCGTGGGGGCTGGATGACAGCTAAATGGACTGGAGGTCCTGATCGAGCCCGCTTACCAAGAGGAAACGCAGACTCGCCCACTGGTAGCCCGGGCCCTCGCTATTGTGAAGAATGGATGTGTGCCTGTACGCTGCGTCAATGTTGAAGACTGCAAGTTAACCGTTCCTGGGAATACCTTGCTGGCCAAAGTTTATATGTCCAAAGGGGATATCCATCGACTAAGGAGCTTTATGCCACAGCCAGATAGGAGATCAGCCTAGACCTATGCTGTAGAGGTCCATCAAAGGGTGACCCCAACAGCAGAGTGGAACGGTCGAATGATCATGGCCTGGATGGGGGTGGACTGCAAGACCCCGACTCTAGGACAACAGAAGTTGATGGAATTTGGAATTTCAGGAGGCGTTCTCGAGACATGATGAGGACTTTGGGTGTGCTTCCGCCATCGAGCATGAAATCCCCACCGGCGATGCTGCACCGATCAGGGAACGTTACCGGCAAATCCCACCTAAAATATACCAGGAGATGAAGCACATGGTGGCCAGCATGTTGGAAAAGCGGGTGATCCAGGAGAGTCAAAGTCAATGGGCTGCTCCAGTACTCTTGGTGCACAAGGAATATGGGAGTCTCCGGTTCCGCATGGATTATTGGAAGCTGAATGCCCAGACCCTTCGGGATGCCTACACCCTTCCACGTATTGAGGAATCGTTGTCCATCCTAAGTAATGCGAAGTCCTTCTCAACTCTTAACCTGGCCAGTGGCTATTGGCAGGTACCGGTAGCCAAGAAGGAAAAATCAAAGACGAGTTCAATCGGATGCCATTTGGCCTATCCAATGCCCCAGGAACATTCCAGCGGTTCATGGAGCACTGTATGGGGGATCTCAACTTCGAGTCGGCATTGATATACCTGGACTACATAGTAGTGTTTGGGGCCTCCTTTGAGGATCACCTCCAGAAGCTGCGACAGGTCGTAGGATGGCTGCGAGACAATGGGCTCAAGATCAAGCCCAAGAAGTGCCAACTGTTTCGACAGCAGAATAATTCTATCTATGGCAACAAAAGGCCTTTGAAGCCCTGATTCTGGCTTATGCGCTCTTCGACACACCATTCCTGTTTTACACTGATGGAAGTTTACATGGTCTGGGGGCCGTATTATACCAAGTCCAGGATAGACGTGAGAGAGTCATTGCCAGCTGGTCTCTGAGGGAGTCAGAGCGCAACCCTGACAACTATAGCTCCTTTCAATTGGAACTACTGGCATTGGTGTGGGCCATGACAGAAAGGTTTGTGAAGTACCTGACAGGTGCAGAGGTGACCGTGATGACAACAATCCATAAGCACATCTGGAGAATGCCAAGCTCGGTGCGTTTGAGCAGAGGTAGTTGGCTCGCCTTTCTAAGGCGAAAACCGCATCAAGCTTCGGTCAGGTAGGGAGAATGGCAATGCCGATGCACTCTCCTGAGTCCCTGTAGGGTTGTTGACTCAGAGTGCCAATGAGGAGCTAGAGGATACTGAAACTCCTGACTTTGTGGATTACCCATGTTCCAGGATGTGGAACATTCAAGCGGGGTGGCGTTCGGGATGCCCACGGTGCTGGGAAAGATGTTGGCTGATTGGGAGAGTCCAGAATGGCTGTCCGGACCTGTGAAAAGTGAAATAATGGGTCCAGACCAAGATCTGGCCTCGTCTGACTCCAGAGGGCCAAAAGTTGTTTAGGCAGTGGGATAGATGGACCATATACTTACAGTCAGAGCTGCAGTACCGGCAACAGATTGTCATCCCCATGTCATTTGGACTGGTGACCATCCGGGAAGCCCATGAGAGGGGTGCCCATTTCCGGAGCGACAAAACTTTCAAGTGGCGCCAACAGCTGGTATACTGTCCAGATCTGGCAGACATGGTGGCCTAGGTATGTCTTAAATGTCGACCCTACGGGCTTAGTAAGAGTACTAAACAGCGGGCTCCTGTCCAGACCATCCGGACCTCAGCGCCCCTAGAGCTCCTTTTGGTTGATTATGTACAGATTGGGTACTCTACCTCTGGACACTCGTAGTGTCTAGTCATGACAGATCATTTCACAAAGTATGCGGTGGCTGTATCCTCCAGAGACCAAAGCGGTCTGCAAACACTTAATACAAGTGTTCGGGTGTCCACGGAGGATACATTCGGATGCATATCAACTATATGGGATCGAACGTTCACGCACCACCCCGTATCACCCACAGGGAAACAGGGCATGCGAGCGGTTGAACCGCACCTTGCTCCAGATGCTGCGGACTCTAAAGAACAGCTAAAAGGCTCAGTGGCCTGAGTACCTACCTGAACTGATATGGACCTATAACAACAGAGTACAGAGTACCACCGGATACTCCCCACATATGCTCATGTTTGGTTGAGCCAGACGAGAAATTAAAGACCTCCACATGCCTGTTTCGATGGAGCCACCATCAAGAAGTACCCCACATGGGTGCAAGAGCACCGCCGCAAGCTGAGAGTTATCCTTAAGGTTGTGGGGGAGTGCCTGGGACAAGTATAGTAATGAGCGCCAGCTTCTGCTCAGACCTCCAGGGCACGGATAGTGCAGGACTGCACTCAGACAGCGATAAATGTAAGCGATTTTCAGTTTTATTTCTTCTCCATTAAAAGCAGTTACAAATGATAAGTACAAAGCAGGCCTCACACCTCTGACGTGTTTTGGGTGCGCACTTTTAGCAACCTTAGTCATAGAGTCACTAGATGACTACACCAGTCTGGTTTTATGGTGGAAAGGGGGAGAGGACACACCCAGTGGGTGTGATTGGCATAGGAAAATACTAGCCACTTCCAAATTAACTCCTTGATCACCATGGAAAACCAGACTGTGTGTGAACAGGACCCTAAAACAACATTACCAAATAAACACAAAATGCACACAAAATCCAGGGAGTGCAGGTGCAGCATGCATGCCAGATACACTCTGCTTGATTTTGTGTGGCTGATATGGCCCATAAAAGGTAAGAATTAATGTTAGGGACCACTCATAGAGGCAACCGTGACGTGGTGGGTGGCTTACATAATTTGGCCAAAATATAAATGAATGCCTCTTCTAACATCCAGCATAGTGGCAGGACGGAGCTCTAGCTGCAGTGTGCCATTGCACCTTTGTTTTTACGTTTGTATGTGTATTTCACCATAGCAACATGCACCTGCGTATTGGGTTGTGCTGACTGCAATCCCCATTTTATTCCTTTGTAGCATATATGGGAGGCGTGGTGACCTCCATGCAGTCATGCACACCTGACTAGTGGATCCGCCCTGTAGGCTGGTTTTAAAGTCAGTATAAAACTGAGTCTGCTTTATAGAACTTACCAGAAGCCATTTGGTTCCAGGAGAAGTACTAGTGGGCTCAGCATGCATGTTGGTATTTGCATCCTTTGATCTGATGAACGCTGTATGGCACCAGACGGGGTTACAAGCAGAGTGTATCTGGCATGCATGCTGCACCTGCACTCCCTGGATTTTGTGTGGCTGATATGGCCCATAAAAGGTAAGAATTAATGTTAGGGACCACTCATAGAGGCAACCGTGACGTGGTGGGTGGCTTAGATAATTTGGCCAAAAAAATATAAACTAATGCCTCTTCTAACATCCAGCATAGTGGCAGGACGGAGCTCTAGCTGCAGTGTGCCATTGCACCTTTGTTTTTACGTTTGTATGTGTATTTCACCATAGCAACGTGTACCTGCGTATTGGGTTGTGCTGACTGCAATCCCCATTTTATTCCTTTGTAGCATATATGGTGGAATGTGTTTTTATTTTTATTGTCATCTCTGATTGCATCCGACAAATGCCGTCTAATCCTAATTTTTAAAGAGCCAGATGTACACCCTACATATTGGAGTCGGCAAGTTTTGCAGGTAATCAGGTAAACTACACCATGTGTGTTACAGTTGATGTATTGTTTGTTCATGTATGTTTAATTGTCTGTACAAGAAGTGAAGTCTTTTGATACGTAAATAACAGAGCAGCAGGTGCAGACATTGTGGCCACATTTGTATGTACCTTTATATTGTAACCAAATTTTATTTTTGCCAGTGCTGTTATCTCTGAATGAACTGGGGGATAAAATATTACCCAATGTCTTTGCTCGTCTCGCTACACACCGAATTCCCATACCAACTACTTCAACAAAACCTGAGTCGAATTGAAGTTCTGACAGATGTTTTTTCATAATTTGGCAAATTTTGTTATATTGTGGGCTATAATGGGTTGAAAATACCACTCTGTTTCTATCCTGTGATTTCCGTTTGGGTGTGTCCACAATTCAGTCCTGTCTCTCTGACCAACCAGTTTTAAGGCTCTGTTCACACTCCAGTCAGGATAACTGCGTCTTATTAATCTCTTAGCTATGTCAGTGGATTCTTTTTGATAGTCTCGTTCACATGTGCAATTCCGCTTTGCTCTGACTAGTTCACCTACAGGTATACTTTTAATTGTATGTGCAGGATGACATGATTTGCCATGGAGAATAATGTTAACTGCCATGATTTTTCTATAAGTGGATGTAATAATCCTCCCTGTTTCTGGTGAGGCTGTCAGCTTCAAATCAAGGAAGGAAATTTCCAAAGGATCACAATGATATGTAAAGTGCAAATTATTTGTGTTAATATTTATGTATTTTATAAAATCCGCTATGGTCGCAACATCTCCGACCCATAAAAACAACAGGTCATCGATATAGTGACCGTACCACTGCAGGTGGTCAATGAAGGGATTATTGTCAGAGAACAAATATTGATGTTCCCACAAACACATGAAAATATTTGCAATTGATGGCGATACCTTCGCCCCCATAGACGCACCAGATATTTGTAAATAGTGCGAATTGCAGAACATAAAATAATTATGCGTCAGCAAATAATGTATGGCTGTGCATAAGTAATTCCGCAAGATTGGAGTGTAATCGCTATATGTTGACAAAAACCACTGTAGTGCAGATATAGCCTGATCCTGGGGTAACCCATAGAAACTCTTTTCCCCACTGGAGGTTGTGGATTGTTTTGTGTCAGGCATGGATCCAATTAGTGCCTGTAGTAGGCTATCAGCCCACTCAGACAGCCTTTCATTCAGTGATTCAATGCCTGACACTATAGGTCTGAGTGGTGAAGGGATCTCTCTCCTAGGGGTTCTGCCCCTATTTTTTTCCCTTGGGGAAATATTTTACTGGGCTTTTGCCCAGTCTAATTTTTTAGCTCCGGTCCTCTGTAAATTTGGCCAGCGGCTTACCTGCTTCGGCTATGCGCGTTTGTGCTTTGTTTCGAGTCTCTCGGCGGCGTCCTCGGTCTTGTTTTCCGTAGCAGATGCGCGCCTCCGTGTTCCGGAAGTGGCGTCAGAGTGGCCTCTGACATCACTTCTGGGTTTTCCTCACGGTGTGTTTCACGTTCGCCGGGGATATTATTACTGTTATTTCTTTATTTCCTCCTTGGGAGGATTTTTTTGTTATTCCTTGCCCGGCTAGGTAGCTTGGTGTATATGTTTAGTCAGTGGTTATTTTTTTCCCCTCCTGGGCGGGGTTTTTTCCTCTGGGTCCAGCCTCTTCTCTATTTAAGGAAGCATTGTGCACCAGTTCGGTCTCTGGCTGCACATGCTTCACAGCTAGCTCCCAGAGTCCCTGTAAGCTGGTGTTTTCTCCGCTTATTGGTGCTTTGTTCTTCGTCTGGTTTTCAACTTCCTCCAGTGTGCCTCTTTCCTTTTCTGCTTAGAAACATTTATTTTCAATATACAAATGTTCTATTTAAAAACGAAAGTTACGGGCACTCAACTATATGTGTCTGCAGTGAGCTATTTAATAGTCTAAAAATAGTATAAAAATCTGTATACATAAAATCCCAGATGGGTGTAACAATAATAATCAATCTGAGTATTCAACGTAAATGATCAATCGATATATGAGTGCAGATATAAACAGATACAGCTCTCTCAATTACCAGAAAAAACTCATATTTGTATTAAAACACATTATTGCAGTAAAGCGTTGCGTGACCACAAGTTTTAAAGTTAATGTCAATAATTGTTGCTGTGACACAGTGAGAGGTTTGGTGGTAAAAAACAGGTATTTTCCTCTCAGCCTGTGCTGCTGGGTTGATTGCAGCCAGGTGAGGGCAAATACTGGACCGGATTTTAGGTGCCAGTCCGGGTTTTTTGGGTTAATACCTAGCTGCCTTTAAAAGACAGCTGGGTTTATGCAAAGCTCTCTCTCTGTGTTTGGGATCTGAGCCCTGTGCTGGGCTGAAAAGCTGAGGCCCGTGTGTCAGGAGAACAGGCCATGTAAAGACGGTCAGTGGACTTTTTGTGTTGCCGAGCATTCAGCCAGGTGTGAACTGACACCTAGGATTTGAGGTGATTTAACCTGGAAACTGCTGGTGTTCCGTGGAGCTCTCAGGGCTGGAAGCAAGAGCTTACAAAGAGGCGTGCAGTCTGCCTGGAAGCCTGAGGTTGGACTTTCCTGCGGCTGGGCTGACAGCCGGGTGTGAACACGCACCTAAACCACACAGGTGAATTTGATTCAGTCTTGGACTTTTGTTTTGCCTCAAGTTTTTGCCATGTGTGTGAAGTAACACTAAGTGACTGTTTTGAGTTTTGTTTGTGCAAGTGTGAAATAAAACACTATTTGCTGCACTACCTGGACTCTCTTTGCCTCTATACTGCACCCGCACCGCTGTCTACCAGAGCAACTCCCCACATTTGGTGTCGGATGCTGGCAATTGCAGTGAGGCTGGCGGGAAGCCAAAACTTTTTGTAGCATTTTTTTTTTTTTTTTGGGCACTGTTGTATGTCCTGGATTAAGCCTGCCAAGCTGCAACCACCAACACAGGACAAGATGGAGGAGATGATAAAGCAGCTTGTCCAGGCCAACTTAAAACTACAGCAGGCCATGGATGTCCAACAGCAGGCCATCGCACAACAGCAAAAAAGACATGAAGAGGCCGTCGCACAGCTGCTAGAGGCTAATCAGCGACAGCAGGACACGAACCAGCGGCTGCTGCAACACGTAATGGTGCTAGAAAAGTCAGGGATGCCTCAGGGAGTGCACGATGCCCGGAAAGCAGTCCGCATGGCCGTTCCCAAGATGACACCGACAGATGATGTTGAAACCTACTTGGCGATGTTCGAAAAGGTGGCCGTGAGAGAGAGACTACCCCGAGACCAGTGGGCAGAGGTCATCGCTCCGTTTCTGGCGTCAGGACCCCAACATGTTTACTTTGATTTACCGGACGACCAAGCAGCAGACTACTCTGTGGTTAAGGGTGAGATCCTGGCGAGACTGGGGGTGAATGTGTTGGTCAGGGCCCAGCGGGTACATCAGTGGGAGTTTAACCCAGCTGAGCCAGCACGACCCCAGTATTACAATTTGCTAAAACTCTTACAAAAATGGCTACCGCCTGACGTACTTAGTCCCACTACTATGCTGGACCGTATTGTAGCTGACAAATTCTGGAGGGCATTGCCACTACCCCTCCAGCGCTGGGTTGGCCAGACATCTCCTACTAGTGCCCTGGAGATGGTGGACCTGGTCGAACGTTATAGGGCTACTGAGGAACTTGAGGGGGGAACTCTGGGGAAGGGAGTAATAAAACCCAGAAAATCCCATCCCCAGACCCTGCGGCCTGAGCTGAGAAAGACCGCACGGGATGTGCCTTTTGGGGATCGGGACTCTATAATCTGCTGGCGGTGCCATGAGCCTGGCCATGTACGGGCCAACTGTCCCCTCCTGGGTGAGCCCATGGATGTGAACTTTGGGTATCGACAGTCATTGTATGCCAGAAGGGTCGATGTGTCAGAGGTTATCCATGATGAACATTTGTGTCGGGTGGAGGTGGGAGACACTCCAGTGGCAGCTCTGCTGGATTCAGGGAGTCAGGTGACCCTGGTGAGGGCTTCCCTGGTGCGACCCACAGAGTTTACAGGCCGGAGAGTCGGGGTATTCAGCATTCATGGAGATTTAAAAGAATACCCCACTGCTCTGTTGTCTGTAAGCACGTGAGTCGGCAGGCAGGTCCATGAGGTGGCTGTAACCACGAGTATGCCCTATGATGTGATAATAGGAAGAGACTTTCCATTGTTCCCAGCCCTGTGGCCGGCCATTGTACATACAGTTCCCAGACAGGTAGGAAAACTTCCAGTAGTGAGGCCTAGCCCAGGTGAGGTGTTAGAACCCCAGAAACCCAAGGCAGAGGGATCCACAGTAGGTCCGGTGGGTGAGGGGAAGACAGTCCCCCTTAGTAGGATAGGTAGAAAACATAGGAAGGTGGCTCAGCCAGGCCAAAGCCGGACCTGCAATAGAGTGTCTGGGGTCCGTAGCCAAAGGGACCCGGTTTTGGTTGTTGGGCCACCTGTGGACAGTAAGGACAGGGCTAGGGGGAAGGGGACCTATAAAATAGCACAGAAAGTTGGAGACCCAAATTACAAGGTACACCAGCCAGGACTGCAAAAGCCGCAAAAGCCGGAGCCGGTCTACCATGTAAATTTACGGAAACCTTGGAAGGTTAGAGAGACTTGTATTGAGAACAACCCGCGGCCGGTTTATCTAGGGAAAGAGATTCCAGATAAAATTACTGGCAGCCTTTCCACTGAACAGACTCAGAGAGCCAAGGAGTTTGTTAGTCGGAACACAGAGGTGTTCTGTGATTTCCCTGAATGCCCTTCCATAACTCACCGTGATATTGTCACTGAGCCCCAGGCAAAAGTCTGGTTAAAGCCGTACCAGGTGCCTGTGGCTCGGCGACAAGCCATCTCTGAAGGAGTGATATGGGGTTGCCCGCAGCCTGTCACCACCTGGACAAAGAAGGAAAGTCCTGGGTCACCAGAGGGTTCAGGTGACTTCAGAACTTTAGATTTTCAGTGGAACACAGAGCAGGGCAGTTACAGGGAAATGCGAGTGCCCGGTTCTGGGTATACTGTCTGGCGTGTGTTCACCCCCTCAGGGTTGAACAAAGGGGGGGTGTATGTGACACAGTGAGAGGTTTGGTGGTAAAAAAACAGGTATTTTCCTCTCAGCCTGTGCTGCTGGGTTGATTGCAGCCAGGTGAGGGCAAATACTGGACCGGATTTTAGGTGCCGGTCCGGTTTTTTTTTGGGTTAATACCTAGCTGCCTTTAAAAGACAGCTGGGTTTATGCAAAACTCTCTCTCTGTGTTTGGGATCTGAGCCCTGTGCTGGGCTGAAAAGCTGAGACCCGTGTGTCAGGAGAACAGGCCATGTAAAGACGGTCAGTGGACTTTTTGTGTTGCCGAGCATTCAGCCAGGTGTGAACTGACACCTAGGATTTGAGGTGATTTAACCTGGAAACTGCTGGTGTTCCGTGGAGCTCTCAGGGCTGGAAGCAGGAGCTTACAAAGAGGTGTGCAGTCTGCCTGGAAGCCTGAGGTTGGACTTTCCTGCGGCTGGGCTGACAGCCGGGTGTGAACACGCACCTAAACCACACAGGTGAATTTGATTCAGTCTTGGACTTTTGTTTTGCCTCAAGTTTTTGCCATGTGTGTGAAGTAACACTAAGTGACTGTTTTGAGTTTTGTTTGTGCAAGTGTGAAATAAAACACTGTTTGCTGCACTACCTGGACTCTCTTTGCCTCTATACTGCACCCGTACCGCTGTCTACCAGAGCAACTCCCCACACTGCGTATACCACAAGTTTAAAAAATGATGATGTCGGCCAACGTTGCCGTTACCGCAGATAGGAGAAGTGATGTCGATTAACGTTGCATTACCGCAGGATTGAAAGAAATGTCAATGTTGCCAATCAATTGCTGAGGCACAGATGCGGCGTGGTGTTAGTTACACTGTTTAAACTAGTGTGATTCACACAGGGAATCCTGTAGCATAGAAGATCGCCAGTGGGCACAAAGTGTATATCAACAGAAGATGTCACATAAATATATACGGTTTTACCATGTCTTCACCGCTTATAAGCGGCTGTGCTGTTCCTCAGTGACTCCGGTCGATAATAGGTTGAAGGAGCTTAATGTAGCAGACGATGTAGCAGGCGGCATCTTCTCCTGACGATTCAACAGCGCGTACCTGTGGCGTCCCACGTGGTATGCGCCGACATGCAGTGGCGGCTATTACAAAAGAAAAGCGCTTTTCTAAATATACTTAAAGAGTAGTAAAAAGTCTCTCTCAATCTGCCAATGCCATACGCGTTTCGGGACCACAGATCCCTTCTTCAGTGGATTTATTTTCTTTATGTATAATCGATCGTTTATATAGCCCCACTAGCTATGTCATTGGTGAATCGCTTGATCATCAGGACTTAAAGAGGACCTTTCATCAGGGTAAAAAATGTGTACTAAGTATGCTGACATGTAGAGCGGCGCCCAGGCATCTCCCTGCACTTACTATTATCCCTGGGCGCCGCTCCGTTCGCCCGGTATAGGCTCCGGTATCTTCTAGGACTTGGTTCTACTAGGAGGAGCCTAGTACACTTGGCTATACTAGGCGTATCCCAGGCTGTAGAGCTGGCCAATCGCAGCGCACAGCTCATATCGTGGGAGTTTTTTTTTTCCTCCCAGGATATGAGCTGTGGGCTGCGATTGGCCAGCGCTACAGCCTGGGATACGCCTACTATAACCAAGTGTACTAGGCTCCTCCTAGTAGAACCAAGTCCCAGAAGATAACGGAGCCTATACCGGGCGAACGGAGCGGCGCCCAGGGATAATAGTAAGTGCAGTGAGATGCCTGGGCGCCGCTCTACATATCAGCACACTTAATACACATTTTTTACCCTTATGAAAGGTCCTCTTTAAAGCGGCGCTCCATATGAAGCAAAAAAGATCATTTAAAGAGGCAATTCCATGCTGGTATAGAAAGTGCTGTACATCTGTGCATAGATTGCACGGAAATTGTATAATATAAAGTCATATATAAAGTCATATGTAAAATCATATATAAAATACAAAATAGAATAAAATAAAATAAGCAAATATATGAAAAATATGAAAAAAGTCAAATCACATGAAAAACACAAAAAAAACGCATATGCGCTATTTGGTATATTAAGTGTTTTTCATTCAATTAAGGGAATGCAGACCTCTACATGTGGTAATTGTTTGTAATCTTGTTCTTAAATAGCGTTGTCCACATTCTTTTTGGAAGGTTTTTTTGAAAGGCTTCTCTGAAAAAAAAATTGGGAGAAAAATCCCTGAAAAAATCTTCCAAAAATACCCTTTTTCGATATCAATATAAAAATAGAAAGATATATGGAAAATATATGAAAAATATATCAAGTCGCATGAAAAACGCATAAAAACCGCATATGCGCTATTTTGTATATTAGGTGTTTTTCATTCTATTGAGGGAATGCAAACCTCTACATATAGTAATTCTTGTTCTTGGATTGGGTTATCAACATTCTTTTTGGAAGGTTTTTTTGAAGAAATTCCTCCGAAGAAAATCCTACTGGGGAAGAGCCCCTGAAAAAATTCTTGAAAAAATCTTCCAAAATACCCTATTTTTTTCCCATATCACATATCAAGTGATCAGTGACAATACTCCCAAGGAAAGATATTATGGATAGGCAGTCAGGGACATCAGGACAAACATGGAAGCAGGAGAGATGGAAAGGGAAAGGGGACCCGCCCCAGAGGGAGCATGGAGGTGTTGATACACAACCAGACTCTCCATGCTACATCGGAGGAGGGAACCCAATCCATTTAGAGGAAGCCAAAGACCTCCAATTATCGACCGGAGTCACTGAGGAACAGCACAGCCGCTTATGTGCGGTGAAGACACGGTAAAACCGTATATATTTATGTGACATCTTCTGTTGATATACACTTTGTGCCCACCGGCGATCTTCTATGCTACAGGATTCCCCTGTGTGAATCACACCAGTCTAAACAGTGTAACTAACACCACGCAGCATCTGTGCCTCAGCAATTGATTGGCAACATTGACATTTCTTTCAATCCTGCGGTAATGCAACATTAATCGACATTACTTCTCCTATCTGCGGTAACGGCAACGTTGGCCGACATCATCATTTTTTAAACTTGTGGTATACGCAACGTTTATTGACATTAACTTTAAAACTTGCGGTCACGCAACGCTTTACTGCAATAATGGGTTTTAATACAAATATGAGTTTTTTCTGGTAATTGAGAGAGCTGTATCTGTTTATATCTGCACTCATATATGGATTGATCATTTACGTTGAATACTCAGATTGATTATTATTGTTACACCCATCTGGGATTTTATGTATACTGATTTTTATACTATTTTTAGACTATCAAATAGCTCACTGCAGAGACATATAGTTGAGTGCCCGTAACTTTAGTTTTTATTTTCACCCCTATCCGGTAACCTCATACGTGGCACCGCATACCAGTTTGTGTCATCAGAGATCCATCAGCACTTTGTACCTTAAATGTTCTATTTGTCTTTCCTTCCTGTAGAGATGTCTTCTCCGCGGGATCCTGATAGCAGAAAGTCAGATTCTAAGAGGTAGCATTTATCCTACTACGATTGAAGCCCTCTTTTGGAGGATGGCTATCCCTACTCCAGGTGTGACAGCTTCCGTCCGAGGGTCCAACCTTCGGGTGAACCTACCATGCAGGAGGTTCATACATGGGTGAAGAACTATGTGGATAGGTCCATCAAGGGAGCCGTGAACCTGCTTGATGAAAGGCTTCCTGCTCCTGCTCAGATGCCTATGGAGACCTCTGCTCCGGTGGAGAGACCCTCTGTGGTCTCCTTAGTCCTCCAGAAAAGACACAAAAGCTACTCAAGTCCATTAGGTCGGGGGACCATGATGTTGACCCGGGGGAGCCTTCCGATCCGGCTAGTCGGGCACCACTAAAGTGTCTTTAAAGTGGATGAGACCCTCCTCTCTGTCATGCGTACAGAGTGGAAGAGACCTGAAAAAGGTCTGGTTCTAAATCCAAGGGGTATCTAATCAATCTCATTTCTCTTCCTCAAGACAGCTTCATCAAGACCAAGCTTTTACAAGCTGCCAAGCAGTCGGTTCTGTAGACTTACATTCAGGACTACATCCGTAAGGGAGCTCTGGAGGAGGTTCTGGCAGGGGAACGGGGCTTAGGGATCTACTCGCCAGCTTTTTTGGTTCCCAAGGCGTCAGGAGATCTCCAGATCATTATCGATCTGAGGTATTTCGATCGGTATATAAGGAAGGTGAAGTTTTGTATGGAAACCATCAGGTCAGTGGTTCACATTCTCAATCCTGGGGACGTGATGGCAACCCTGGACCTCAAAGATGCATATCTGCACATCCCGATTCATCCTGCTTCCAGGAAATATCTCAGGATCGCGGTCCAATTTTCGGGTGTCACCAGACACCTTCAGTTTGTTGCCCTTCCTTTTGGCATTTCTTCTGCCCCTCACACTTTTACCAAAGTAGTGGTTACTGTGGTGGCGGCTTTAAGACTTCAAGGACTGACCATCATTGCTTATCTGGATGATTGGTTTTTGAAAGCCTCTTCTTTAGCTGTCCTAGCCCACCATCTTCATGTAGCAATCTCCTTTTTGTTCCATCTAGGCTGGATCATCAACTGGCAGAAGTCGAACGTGAGCCCGTCAACTTCAGTAAGATATCTAGGCTTCATAATCGACTCCATTGGGATGTCTCTCCAGTTGTCTCCCGAAAGAAGATCCTGGATACAGAACATGGTAGAGTTCCTGTCCGTTCCTCAGCAAGTCCTAATTCAGACTCTCATGAAGATGTTGGGGCTCATGTCAGCGTCTGCGGAAGCAGTCCCTTGGGCGCTATGGCACCTCCGCCCTCTAGAGTTGGAGTTCCTCTCCAAATGGAATGGCAGCCCTGCCGGGCTAAACTCCCTGTCTTGGCGAACTCGGTATTCCCTCAGATGGTGGTTCCATGTTTTAGACCGGAAGTCTCTGACCCAGCCAATCTGGATCATATTGACTACAGATGCGTCCCAAACAGGCTGGAGTGTTCACCTAGACAACTCTCCAGTTCACGAAACCTGGTCTCCTCAGGAGCGGCTTCTCTCATCCAATCTCCGCGAGATTCGTGCTATCCGGCTAGCCCTCCTTCACTTCGCCCCGCAGATACGGGGCAAAGCTGTGAAAGTCCAGTCAGACAATATGACTGCAGTAATTTACATCAACAAGCAGGGAGGCACAAGATCACTTCCCCTACTTTCAGAGATCGGGGTGATTCTGTATTAGGCAGAGTCAAACCTTTCCCACTTATCTGCGATCCACATTCGAGGCTCCCTCAATATGATAGCGGATCGTCTGAGCCGCGGTCTTCCAACATTGGAGTGGTCTTTACATCCGGAGATATTCAAGCAGATAGTCCTCAAGTGGTGGATGCCAGAGGTGGATCTCATGGCAACTAGGTTCAATGCTAAGGTGGAGAGGTTTTGCTACCTTTACAGGGAGGACAACCCATTGGCGATAGATGCTCTGTCAATATCTTGGAGGTACATGCTGGCTTACATCTTCCCTCTGTTTTTCATGATTCCGAGGGTATTGATCAAAATCCGTCAGGATCATGCCTCGGTGATAGCGATCATACCGTTTTGGCCGAAGAGATCCTCCTGGTTTACCTAGCTCACCCAAATGAGTCGAGAGCAATATTGGAGGCTCCCCGTCAGCAGACCCTGGTGTCTAGGGACATTCATCTCTGCTCAGATCTGCACAGATTCAACCTGACAGCCTGGAGGTTGATCAGTCCCTTCCCAGAATAGAAGGGCTTTCAGAGTCGGTCCTGAAAACGCTGTCTCATTCAAGAGCGGACTCTACCAAGAGAGCCTAGTCACAGATTATGAGCATATTCTAATCCTGGTGTACCTCAAAGGGGGTGGCATCTGCAGATCCGCCCCTCTCTGCCATCCTTCAGTTCTTGCAAGACGGCCTGGACAAGGGCCTTGCTCCATCTACTCTGAGGGTTCAAGTTTCAGCCATCTCGGCTTGCCTCAACAGGTCTTTTTCTCAGGAGCCGCTCAAACGGTTCCTTAAGGGATCTGAAAGATTTAAGCCTACGGTACTGAGACCCATTCCTCAATGGGATTCATCAGTAGTTCTCAATTGGTTAGCATCTCCCCCTTTTGAGCCCTTGGAGGAGGTGCATTTTAAGTTCGTCACATGAAAACTTGTTTTTCTCCTTGCAGTGACTTCGGCCAAGAGGGTCTCTGAGCTTCAAGCTCTCTCTGCACATGAGCCCTATACCATCTTTTTGCAGTACCGGGTCCTTCTAAGATTTCTCCCGTATTTTAGGCCTAAAGTTCCTTCGTACCAGAATATCAACCAGGTGACATCCCTCCCGTTTCTTTCTACACCTTCTACCTCCTCCTCCGAGGAACCTGTTAGACATCCTCTGGACTTCTTGAGATGCCTCCAGATCTATGTGGGTAGATCAAAGGAGTTCAGGAAAGATGAAAATCTTCTAATCCTGTTTGGCCGTAAGGCATGCAAACCATCCATCAGTCGATGGATTAAGGAGGCTACTAGGGAATCCTTTGTTTCCCAATCTCTGGACCCTCCGGGGTTTGTGAAGGCCCATACTACTAGGGCCGTAGCTACTTCTTTTGCCGAGAGGAGTCTTCTTCCTTTCGACATGATTTGCAAGTCTGCCTTCCGGAGCTCTGAATCAACATTCATCTCCCATTATAGATTGGATGCCAGATTAGCTGTATTTTCGTGCTTTGGGCAGACTAAACTTGATCCTGCCAGGCACGAGGGTCCTCCCTAGGGGTTCTTCTTGCTATCTCCCCATCTGTGCTGCTGGTAGGACGTAAGGGAATCGTTAATTTCTAACAATAATTTGTTTTCCCTTAGTCCTAACAGCAGCACACAAATATCCCACCCTAGTAAGTCTAATTTTTATTCTCGCTATAACACAATGGGCTGGGGGTGTTTCTCTCCTTTATAGGGGATACTTAATTGCGGCTCGGGCGCGGTCCCATTCACTTCAATAGGGCCGCAAAAGATGCGGATAGCACTCCGTGTGCTGTCCGCCTCCGGTCGTGTGCATGAGGCCTAACAGTAATATTTCTGCCAAATTTGTTTACATCTAAAATTGTATTATATAAAAAGTGCATGTGGGGGAGAAAGTCAGACCCCTAGATAGGATCCCCAGTTGCGCATCAGAGAGAATTTTTGCAGATAGATTATACACTTGTATGTACTGTGGGGAGTTGCTCTGGTAGACAGCGGTGCGGGTGCAATACAGAGGCAAAGGGAGTCCAGGTAGTGCAGCAAACAGTGTTTTATTTCACACTTGCACAAACAAAACTCAAAACAGTCACTTAGTGTTACTTCACACACACAGCAAAAACTTGAGGCAAAACAAAAGTCCAAGACGTGATCAAATCACCTGTGTGGTTTAGGTGCGTGTTCGCACCTGGCTGTCAGCCCAGCCGCAGAAAAGTCCAACCTCAGGCTTCCAGGCAGACTGCACGCCTCTTTGCAAGCTCTTGCTTCCAGCCCTGAGAGCTCCACAGAACACCAGCAGTTTCCAGGTTAATCCCCTCCCCACCTGCTGAGGTGGCTGCCTTTTAAAGGCCTGGAAAAAGTCCGGCCTGGACCGTGGGGAATAGGCACCCGCCCAACTCTTTGCCTACTCCCAGTAAGAGCCGGCCCGGATTGGCTTTGCAGCCACACTAAGTATAAAGGTGTCAACAGCTACTGCTGTTAACACATAAAACTCGGCTCTTACCTCACCGAGGCCGGAACCTCGGTGACACGTATCTGCCATCCATGACGGCACCCTGCACCTTACCACAGTACTTTATTTCCTCTTGTGTCTTCGCGGATAGCGATAACCCTCTTTTGTTCTTTCTCCCCTTGCGTTGTTTTTTGCTTTTGGAATATGTTGAGGTGTTTGCAGAGCAGGTACTTGATCCATTTTTCTTGCTGTTTCACTGTTTGGCATTGTCTGAGAAATCCATATCAGGGAGCTAAAATTAACCCTTGGAGTATCGCAGCTTTTTTTCTTGTGTATCCTGCGATTAAATTTTTTAAGAATAGATTTAGGAGTAGACTGGGTATTGAATAGCTTCTACTCCTAAATCTATTCTTAAAAATTGTTAATTTTAGCTCCACTGATATGGATTTCTCAGACAATGCCTCTGCAAGCAGTGAATATTTGATTCCTCCACATCCAGTCCTTCCAATTTTTCATGCCTTGCCTAAGGTTCCCAAAAATTGTTTCCCTCCACCACTCAGACCTATAGTTTTTGTCAACATATAGCGATTACACTCCAATCTTGCGGAATTACTTATGCACAGCCATACATTATTTGTTGACGCATAATTATTTTATGCTCTGCAATTCGCACTATTTACAAATATCTGGTGCGTCTATGGGGGCGAAGGTATCACCATCAATTGCAAATATTATCATGTGTTTGTGGGAACATCAATATTTGTTCTCTGTCAATAATCTATTCATTGACCACCTGCAGTGGTACGGTCACTATATCGATGACCTGTTGTTTATATGGGTCGGAGATGTTGCGACCATACCGGATTTTATAAAATACATGAATATTAACACAAATAATTTGCGCTTTACATATCATTGTGATCCTTTGGAAATTTCCTTCCTTGATTTGAAGCTGACAGCCTCTCCAGAAACAGGGAGGATTATTACATCCACTTATATAAAAATCATGGCAGTTAACACTATTCTCCATGGCAAATCATGTCATCCTGCACATGCAATTAAAAGTATACCTGTAGGTGAACTAGTCAAAGCGGAATTGCACATGTGAACGAGTCTATCAAAAAGAATCCACTGACATAGCTCAGAGATTAATAAGACGCAGTTATCCTGACTGAAGTGTGAACAGAGCCTTAACCCTGGGAACACACTTCGCGTGTTCCCAGGGCATGCATATGACGCGCGCTTCTGCAGCGAAGTGGCTGTTTTATGGAAGCACGCGTCATATGGGTTGGATCGCGCGTGCTGCCACGCGATAGTCACGGCAGCCGACGCGATCACGTAGGGCGTTTTACAGCGCGGCCGCCCGCGCTGTAAAACGCCGACATGTGAACCATGCACATAGGGATGCATGGCTTTTCACATGTTGAGCGTTTTTCAGCACGTATGAACGCGCTGAAAAACGCTCAGGTGTGTTCCCAGGGTAAAACTGGTTGGTCAGAGACACAGGACTGAATTATTTAGAGCAGTGTTTCCCAACCAGTGTGCCTCCAGCTGTTGCAAAACTACAGCTCCCAGCATGCCCGGACAGCCTTTGGCTGTGTGGGCATGCTGGGAGTTGTAGTTTTGCAACAGCTGGAGGCACACTGGTTGGGAAACACTGATTTAGAGATGTGGACACACCCAAAGAGAAATCACAGGATAGAAACAGAGTGGTATTTTTAACCCAATATAGCCCGCAATATAACAAAATTTGCCTAATTATGAAAAAACATCTGTCAGTCCTTCAACTCGACTCAGGTTTTGCTGAATAGTGCTGATCGTGAATATTAGAATTTTTATTGCGAATATCGGCACTTCGAAAATTCGTGAATATTTTGAATATAGTGATATATATTCGTAAAAATGAATATTCGTGTTTTTTTTTTATCTGAACCTTTATGTTAACCCATTACCTAGTATACCTACCTGCTTCTTGCTTGTGGGCCAATGTGAGAAGGCTGCAATATTGTAGTCTGTAGTGAATTAGAATATTCTTCATTATTTAATCTTTTTTTCTCTTATGCGAAAAATCAGCAATGTAATATTCGGGTAAAGTGCGAATATTCTAAAACACGAATATATAGCACTATAGAATAGAGTGCTATATATTAGTTTTTTAGAATATTCGTCATTTTTTCCAATTTAGGCTACATGCACAAGACAGTTGTTTTTTGCTGTCCGCAAATCGCGGATCCGTCTTCCTTTTTTTTTCACATCCACATCTGTTCCGTGTGTCTGCAAATTTTGTAGGTTGTGTTTCCGTGTGTCTTCCATTTTTTTTGCGGAAGGCATGAACCAGTTTCTTAAAGTCCATATATAATATCTAGGAACCGCGCTGCATCAAGCGGAAACAAGTTCAGACCAAACAGGCTCCAATGTCCGTGGTTCAGTATAAGCAGCCAACCGGATCAGAAATGAAATACCTTGCCGGATATACTGCAATAGAAAGCAAAATAGTGCACCACCTTTTGTAAAATAAACTTTGCGTCTTTAATCACACTTACAAAATCGCGGTGTATACAATCATAAAAAACCGTCTCAGCGGTATTTGCCCGACCCGGGTCTCGCTGGCCTGAGCTTCATCAGGGGCAGGAACCTGTTAAAGGTGTCTTCCCACAACACGAATTGGAACCTGCAGCAGCGTGGTAACATATCCCGGACGTGATCGGTATTTCTTTTTTACAGTTTCTTAAAGTACCTGTACAAGTGCCCTGGTTTCCAAGCAACCATCCGCAAAAAAAATGGATGCGGATGACGAACGGATGGCTTCCGTTGGTCATCCGCATTTTTTGCGGACCCATTGACTTCTATGGGCCCGAAAACCGATTTTTGCAGACAGGAATAGGACATGCCATATTTTTTTTGCGGAGATGAAATGCGGACAGTGGACACGGACAGGCAACGAAAGAGGCATCCGCATTTTTAATGGATCATAGAAATTATTGGGAAACCATCGGATCCGCAAAAAAACCGGAACGGAGGCCGCAAAAAACCACTGCCGTGTGCATGTAGGCTTAAGATGAACAGTCATTAGCCCAAAAGCAACTTATGCAGGGAGGAATCAGGACTTCAGATGGGAAAAAATGACGAATATTCTAAAAAAAGAATATATAGCACATAGTGCTATATATACGGGTTTTAGAATATTCGCATTACGCGAATTTTACATTGCCGATTTTTTGCAATCAAAAAAATAAGCTCGAATACGAATATTCGAGAATATATAATGAATATTCTAACGAATATTAGCAAAATATCACTATTATCACTATTGCTAAAGTAGTTGGTATGGGAATTCAGTGTGTAGCGAGACGAGCAAAGATATTGGGTAATATTTTATCCCCCAGTTTATTCAGAGATAACAGCACTGGCAAAAATAAAACTTGGTTACAACATGAAGGTACATACAAATGTGGCCACAATGTCTGCACCTGCTGCTCTGTTATTCACGTATCAAAAGACTTCACTTCTTGTACAGACAATTAAACATACATGAACAAACAATACATCAACTGTAACACACATGGTGTAGTTTACCTGATTACCTGCAAAACTTGCTGACTCCAATAGGTAGGGTGTACATCTGGCTCTTTAAAAATTAGGATTAGACAGCATTTGTCGGATGCAATCAGAGATGACAATAAAAATAAAAACACACTCCACCATATCTCAGCAGTCTCCCATCATGTCTTACCCTAAGTTCACACTTGCGCGTTTTACAGCGAGTTCGAACGCGCTGTAAAACGCTCAACACATGCAAACCAATGCTTCCCTATGGGACTGGTTCACATTTTCGTGTTTTACAGCGCGTTCGAACGCGCTGTAAAACGCCCTACGCATAAACAAGTACTTGAGCTTTTTTGGGGGCATTTGTAAAACACGCGTTTCAAGAACGCTCAGGTCTGAACCCAGGGTTACACCATCATGGAGGGGATGTGAGTCATATTGTGGTACAGGGCATTGAAAAAGTAAGATTACATGAGAGGGGTGGAGATTTACAGAGGAAACTTTTTAATCGTGAGGCTTTTTGGATGTTCAAGCTTAAATCATGCATCCCCCATGGATAAATAGAAAACAGGATTTAATTTTACATTATTAATCTATGTTTGAAGATTGTCATGTGTATTGTTGTGACAGCGCACAAAGTTTTTACATTTTATATAAGGAAATGTTTTGTATGCATTTTGTGTTTATTTGGTAATGTTGTTTTAGGGTCCTGTTCACACACAGTCTGGTTTTCAACGGTGATCAAGGAGTTAATTTGGAAGTGCCTAGTATTTTTCTATGCCAATCACACCCACTGGGTGTGTCCTTTCCCCCCTTTCCACCATAAAACCTGACTGGTGGAGTAATCTAGTGACTCTATGACTAAGGGTGCTACAAGTGTGCACCTGAAATGCGTCAGAAGAGATGTGAGGTCTGCTTTGTACTTATCGTATGTAACTGCTTTTAATGGAGAAGAAATAAAAGTGAATGGATTTTACTAATACCGGTGGCTGGAAATCACTTACATTTATCACCTGGGATAAGTGGTACGCCCTATCCCAAAACCAATGCAGAACGATGGGTATGCACCAGGTGATTGAGTCATGGTCAAAGCCAAACGGCCGTCTGGGAAGTTGGATGGGCGGTGGGAGGTGGTCCCATACACAGTGAAGAGGAGGGTAGACCCTGCCACCCCGGTCTATGATGTACAGCCAAAAGGGACTGGGGGGCCCTCGCGAAACTTGCACCGTAACATGTTAAGGCAGTGTAATTTTGATGAGCCAGTGTGCATGGAGGACATGCCTCCTCCTGCTCAGAGTACAGAGGAAATCCCCTTAGAGGAGGAGGAGGAATGGTGGGTTGTCCCTGCCCCCACCCACAGAGGCTCCGGCCGTGGCAGGTTTGCCACCCAGGTAAATTATTGAGAAGTCAGCAGCTCCGCTCCCATTACATGTGCCTGACATCCCTAGTGCTTCTAAGACTATCATTCTGCGAAGGTCAACCAGGCCCTGGTGTGCCCCCATAGCGCTATGCCCAGGATAAGTTTGTATGGGGAGGGTTGCAGAGTATGACAACCTCTAGTGAGGTGGCATGGGAGATGGGGAAACAGCTTTCCTTGTTTGAACACTGTTTGTGAAGATTAAATTAAATGATCTGGACTGACATTATGCTGTTTGGCCACAAGATGCCGCTGTTTCCTAAACACAGCTACAGACTGCATAGTTCCATATTCATGAGAGGTGGAATTATACACAGAGCCTGGAGAGGAAGAAAGAGGGAGCAGCTATCTTAGAGGGAGCTGAGACTGAGGAACTGTGTCAGAAGAGGATCCGACACCATCCAGGTGCGGGAGCATACATCAGTGACCAGAGCGGCAGCTAAGCGAAGCTGATTGTGTCCAAGACCCTGATCCTGTCTAGAGGAAGGAGGATTGCTTCCAGGAACGCTGATGAGAACCGCTGAGCAAAGCTACAGTACATACACTGCGGGACCGCATGCTTAGTGGAGAGGCATTTGTTCATTTCCGAGTCACCAGCGTATGCAGAGCAGGCCCGAGTTGGTAAGGTCATGCATGCACCTTATTACAGTGTTGGCTCCTAGAGACTGAGACCAGGCCTGTAGTTAGTGTCTCTGGCCACATGTGCGTCTACTGTCCATTGCAAGGACTCCATAATATAAAGTGACATTTCACACTGGAGAGCTAATAAACTTCCCACATACTCAAGCCAGGCTTGTGTTTTGCTCAGAAGGAATGAAATAGACAACAGGGGGCACACCTATATGAATGGTAACAGAGTGCCGGCCTTTGTATTAAGAATAAGCATGAACACAACCAAAAGAAAAGAAATACCACTAACAGGCCGCACCTCTATAAATAAAATGGTAGTTTATTGAAGCACACAAAGATTAAAAACAACTACAACAATGCATGGACAAACTCCCCCAAGTGGGTTAAATAATGTGCAAAATGCAGCCAGTACCACCGCCTTACAATAAATATCAATAGGTATGAAAAAACATACAAATGTGGAATGGCATGCAATAGTATACTTATCAAGAAATCAGTGGTGGCACAAGGCAAATAGAGACCCATAA
Source organism: Bufotes viridis (assembly GCA_033119425.1). Classification (NCBI taxonomy): domain Eukaryota; kingdom Metazoa; phylum Chordata; class Amphibia; order Anura; family Bufonidae; genus Bufotes; species Bufotes viridis. The sequence goes on from CM065589.1 coordinate 96,956,484, forward strand.
GGGCCCACTGTGTGCATGTTTAGTTTTTTTTAACACCATTTTAGGAAAAATAGATTCGCTACCATAAAGCGCGAGTAAGTTCTGCTTCACAGCGAATCTAATTTTTCCTGAAATTCGGATTCAAGTCCACTTTGGATATTCGATTTGCTCTACACTAAGGCCCCTTTCACACGGGCGAGTTTTCCGCGCGGGTGCAATGCGTGAGGTGGACGCATTGCACCCGCACTGCATCCTTATCACTTCTGCGTTGCGTGAAAATCGCAGCATGCTCTATATTGTGCGTATTTCACGCAACGCAGGCCCCATAGAAGTGAATGGGGCTGCGGGAAAATCGCAAGCATCCGCAAGCAAGTGAAGATGCGTTGCGATTTTCCCGCATGGTTGCTTAGCAACGGGACCCGATCTCTAGACCCGATCTCTATTATTTTCCCTTATAACATGGTTATAAGGGGAAATAATAGCATTCTTAATAAAGAATGCATAGTAAAATGAAGTGGAAGGGGTTAAAAATAATAAAAGTTAACTTACCTTAGCCACTTGATCGCGTAGTTGCGATCTGTCCTCTCTTTCCCTGCATCAGCTAAGATCTACAGGACCTGTGATGACATCACATCACATGGTCCAATCACATGGTCCATCTTACCATGGTGATGGACCATGTGATTGGACCATGTGATGTGAAGTCATCACAGGTCCTTTAGTTGTTAGCTGAAGCAGGGAAAGAGAGGACAGATCGCAACTACGCGATCAAGTGGCTAAGGCAGTGCTTCTCAATTATTTTCTGTCATGCCCCCCCCTAGGAAGAAGAAAACATTTTGCGCCCCCTCGCGCGACTGTAAATAGTATCATTTGTCTATAAAATTGTTATAAGTACACCAATCTCCCCACAGGTGAGGGCCATTAACGTCCCCTCCCCCCAAATCATGTGCAGGGTCCAGGCTTCCCCCCTCCCCCCAAATCATGTGCAGGCTCTCCCCCCCCCCCAAATTATGTGCAGGCTCTCCCCCCCCCAATAGGGTCCAGGGTCCCCCCACCCACCCAATACTTACCTCCCTGGAAGCGCTGGATGCAGGCCTCTTCCGGCCTGTGTCCCGCTCTACACTTTGCTCAGGCGGCGCGATGACGCCATTGCGCCGCCTGAACCGCTCTGATAGGCTGCCGGCACAAGGCCCGCAGCCTATCAGAGGAGCAGGGAGGGAGATGCCTCTCCCTCCCTGCCGCATAGCACAGTGATCTGTATCGCTGTCCAGAGGACGGCGATACAGATCACTATGGAGATGAACGCTTCCACAGTGGAAGCGTTCATCTCCTGTCACCTGGAGCCCCCTTTTACGGATCCTCGCGCCACGCTGGGCTAAGGTAAGTTAACTTTTATTATTTTTAACCCCTTCCTCTTCATTTTACAATGCATTCTTTATTAAGAATGCTATTATTTTCCCTTATAACCATGTTATAAGGGAAAATAATCAATTCTCCAGAAGACCCGAAACCGGACTTCAGTGATGAAGCCCGGCTTCGGGTTGGGTACCAAACATTGCGATTTTTCTCAAGCGCGTGCAAAACGCGTTGCAAACGTTTGCACCTGCGCGGGAAAAACGCGCATATTCCCGCAACGCACCCGCCTCTTATCCGGGCGTCAAACATGACGCCCGTGTGAAAGAGGCCTAACTATAATGGGATCTGGCACAGATTTGGCTGCCACCCTGCAAATATTCTCTGCCAAAACAGCCTGCTGGAACTTCTGCCGGCAGTGTGAAGATGACCTAAACCAAATTCTTGCAATATCCACCAAAGAGCAGAAGAATGGTGTTGGTTACTTTAGTGTGATATGTACTTTGTTGTACCACATCTGTGGGACACCTAATATTCGGGGTATCAGGTATTTGAAGTACTCTCTTTTGCTGTGTTGGGAACTATGATGCAAAAGTTTAATGATTTATGCTTAGATTTAGGCTACATGCACACGACCGTTGCCTGCCTCCGTGTCCGCTCCTCCTTGAAATTTTGCGTCCGTCAAAAAAAACGGATGACGGACCGTTTTTTTTGACGGATCCGATTTTTATGGCAGATCCATTGTAAAAATGCCTATCCTTGTCCGCAAACGTGAAAAAAATAGGACATGCACTATTTTTTTGACGGAATGAAAACACGGATCACGGATGCGGAACAAAAACGGTTGACCATCCGCATTTTTTGACGGACCCATTGAAATGAATGGGGAAGCATCCTATCCGTGAAAAAAAACGGAACGGCCGCGGAAACAAACAACGGTCGTGTGCATGGGGCCTTACTGTGTGTTCTGTGTTATGAATAAGGCCACTAATTATTCTGTAATATTATTAGTAGGTTATGATCTCAAATGCCATGTTTCCCAGCTGAGTCCTTTCAAATATCATTTCTATACTGTATATCTGATGTATAAACACTGAAACAATGTTAAAATATAAAAGGTATAAAAATGAAACAAGCTAGCAGAAATGCACTAACACAGCTGAAAAATGTTCTCTTTTATCTAAACCTTCAGAAATTATCCCAAATCAGACCTTTGATAAAGTACAAGTCTAAATTTAATGTAATAATTTTCGGGCTTTGATAATGTCTGTGAAAAAGAAATGGTTTCTTATTAAGTATAATTTCCTCTATGACGAAATTGTTTTAAATAAGTCATAATGTAGAAGGTGAATGATGGTAGTGAATTACCGGATTACAGCAAATGTTAGAAGATGTCTAAATCTATATCTTTATTCTGTAAATAACGGGTACCGTCTTATTAAACAGGTATTGGGTTATGTCATACAGTTTTTCCTAATTCTACTCTTTGTATTGCCAAGTATGCAAAGAGGTATCTCCGACCTCACTAGGGCCACCCTGCAGAAGTGCCTCCCTATGACTCAAAATCTGACTTTTTAACAAGCCTTGGGACATGACAGGGGAAAACAGCCAAGCCAAATATCCATCTGTAGACTGATGTTATGGAGAGGTTGCTCCTCATCAGAATGGAGTAGGATTCTGGCTGGCTGAGTGCGATGGCTTGGATGCAACTTAGATACGTTACTGGTAAGGATGAGCAAATTTCATATTTTGAAATTCGCTTTGTGTTGTGGTATTTACTGAATTGCGTTATGGATTCCATTACCACGGACCATAACGCAATTCTATGATGGAATGCATAACGGAATGCCTTTAGAGGCATTCTGTTATGCATTTCGTTATAATAGAAGTCTATGGCCTGCAAAACGGATCCGTCCCATTTCCCTTATGCTGGAGTCCTCTCCTGCATAATGGAAGCGGGACAGATCCTTAAAGTCATCCAAAAAGGCATTCCATTTTGCATTCCATCATGGAATTGCGTTATGGTCCATAGCAACAGAATCTGTTAAGGGGAATATTAATTATTAATATTTTGCTTACTATCAATAATTAATATTCATCAATAGGCGTGAGTCATCTATTGATGACTATGCCTATTTATACCGTGAATAAAAACTACCTGATTGCACTTACACTTCTTTCCTCAACTACTGACTACTACTACTGAACTATTGACTACTACTGACTTACTGCTACTATACTACAGTGGCGACTACTACAATAAATGACCACAAGCTGGACTATGATTAATAAAAGGAATTTATTGAAACAATTTCAAGCTATGCAGTCTACTTATTGCTATTATTATATATATTTTTATCTAAGGACATATAAATATATATACTTATAGTCGCACACAGTAATACAATAACAACACTACAATACACCTAAACTACACTACAAAATACAATACACAATTCCACCCCAAAATCTACCTAAACATACACTTACACATACACGTTATTTAGCCGCAGCCCACCCAACCTAGCTATATACTCTAACCCCTTGTTATCCCCGTAGGGACATACACCATATATGTAATAGTGGCACTGCAGAGGTTAACACATGCAGACCAGGGGTATAGCAGGGGTGAATCAGCAGGTGTATTAGGGGTTAATCTGCTGTGGGCTATGACAGGGAAACAGGGGTATATAGGGCAGGGATTATCAGAGGTTAATACAGGGGTGTATAGGGAATGGTGGCAGGGGTTATTCGTAGGTGGTATAGGGGTTATATTGGTAAAGCAGGGGTTAATGCGTTGGTGGTATAGGGTACTCAGCCATCCAGGGGTTAATGCTCATTTCCAGGGGTATTGCTCGTTGTAGGGGATGATTCTCGCTCCCATGCTCGTTGTCCAGGGCATGATTCTCTCTTAACTTCCCTCTCCTTTTCCCTGGGGCTCCTGGGGTTAACTGTCCTGAGCGCAGCTCTGCCGGGATATTTAAACCCGGCTGCACTTGCCCACGTTTTCCCGCATTCCAGAGGGGGGGGGGGGTATATTGGCCAGCATTATAAACATATATATATATATCCACAGATGCTTGGGGCACATCTATAAATATATGTATGAATAAATCTGGGGCATGAATAGGCAGCTGTAAGCCCATCTATATATATATATATATATATATATATATATAAACCCATCTATATATATATATATATATATATATATACACACACAACCTGGACAGACCCATATACTGGGCCCACATACAGGGGACCCATATGTGTCCACTGGCCCTAAAGGGCCAATATCTATATTCATATATTAGCCATATATACACATATATATGTTCAAATCTCACCTATCCCTCTTCAGAATCCATAATGCAATTGAGTAAATACCACAACACGAAGCGAAAACGAATTTCAAAATATGAAATTCGCTCATCTCTAGTTACTGGCTCTCCTTAAACAGGCCAGCCCTGTATGGAGACTTACTGTAAGTGATCCATGATATGGAGACTTAAGGGCAATCCTCCATGAGAAAACAATATGGAAAGAGGTATCTCCCAAGGAAAGAGAATAATCTTGCTAGCACCACCTTGTGGAATGGCTTTCTATGAGTCTACGGACAGATATTCAGCTTGGCTATTTTCCCTTGTCACAAACCAAGACTTGTTAAAAAGTTGAATTTCGATTCATAAGGATCCTCTTCCTCTTTGCATGTAGTCTGAGATCCATTATTTTTGATGGGAAGAAAAGTCCTCCACAGAGGACTTTTCCTCCCATAAAAACTAACAGATCTCAGACAGAATGGCTAAAATGAATGCAAAAAGAGCACAACAAATACTCCAAATAAAGGATCATTTTTTCTTCTGTTCTTTTGATGGATCAGAAGAAAGGAAAACAAAATGTTGATGTGAACCTGGCCAGTGTATTAGGCTAGGGCTACACGATCATATTTGTCGCACGACATTTTGTCGCACCAATGTCGCACGACAGTTTTTATAATGATAGTCTATAGTGTCGTACTGCGAGATGCTGCGACATGACAGTCGCAAAAAAAACATCCAAAATGGATTTTTCTGCGACTGTCGCATTGCAGTCTCAGCATGTCGCATGTCGCAGTGCGACAACATAGAACCAGGGGTAGGCAACCTCCGGCACTCCAGCTGTTGTGAAACTACAACTCCCAGCATGCATACTTCCTCTGCTCTTCTCAGAACTCTCACAGAAATGAATGGAGCATGCTGGGAATTGTAGTTTCACAATAGTTGGCGTGCCGAAGGTTGCTGATCCCTGCCATAGACTATCATTATAAAAATTGTCGCGTGACATTGGTGCGACATGTGTCAGGTGACACATGTCGTCGTGTAGCCCTAGCCTTAGGCCTCATGCACACAAACTTATTTTTCACTTTAATCGGGCCACAAAAGATGCGGACAGCACTCCGTGTGCTGTCCGCGTCCTTTGCTACGTTCCGTGGCCCCGCAAAAAAAATAGAGCATGTCCTATTTTTGTCTGTTTTGCGGACAAGAATAGGCATTTCTACAATGGGCCGCGTTCCGTTCCGCAAATTGCGGAACGGAACAAGGAACAGCTTCCGTGTTTTGCGGATCCGTGGTTTGCGGAATGCAAAACACCTACGGTCGTGTGCATGTGGCCTTAACCAAATTTTAGTTTTTATTAAAAAATATATAAAAAAATAGAAAACCCCTTGAATTACTCAGATAGCTTAATACCATATAAGCTCATTTAGCACAAGCAGTTAGTATAAGCAGTTCGTGTTGTTTCCTTTTTCTTAAGCTACAGCTTTAATTTTCTATCATTTTTAAACTGCCCAATAAGCAAAAAAAAAAAGGGTGAAAAAACCTCAAAGAGCTGATTTTGCTGTCCTGCCCTTTTAATCAGAAGGGCGGGATATCGAGCACACGCGTGAATGACTGCACTTACTTGTGTCACTTTCATACAGGAGGACTGGGGAATTGATCAGGATTCCAGTGAGTAATAATACTGCACATTAAAAGCTTATTTATTGTATCAGCGGTATAATACCGCATAAGAGGAAGGTGACCTAGTTCTACTATACTGTACTGACTCCATTTAGGAAGATGAACTAATGGAAAATTAGACATAGTAATCACATTCTTCTTATGTTCTATTTGTTGCTAGCTCATTTTATCCCAATTTTCTAATGAGCATTACATTACTCATATAAGGCAGAAATCAACCGGTTCAGTATTTACGGTATTTTCTTTGAATATACAGTATATGAAAGCCATGAAATGAGGCAATGGAGTGACATCTAGTCACTAGTGAGTAAACCCGGTATCTATACAGGGTAGTTATCTACCACACACGGTAACCTCAATCCTTTTGCATTTTGCTTTTTTATTTTTGTTTTTTTTTTTGTTTGTGAGACTTAACCCTTTCTACCCAGGAGGTTTTATGTTTTTGTGTTTTTGTTTTTTGCGCTTCCTGCCTTCTCAGTATCATAACTCTTATTTATTTGTCTGCTTACATAGCCATATGAGGGCTTGTTTTTTGCAGGACAAGTTGTACCTTCCAACGCTATCATTTAATATTGCATATGATGTAGTGGGGAGTGGGAAAGAAAATCAAAATGGGGTGAAATTGCAAAAAAAAAAAATGCAATTCCACCACAGTTTTAAGTTTTTTTTTTTTCTTTACGACGTTCGATGTGCGATAAAACTGACCAGTTACTTTCATTCTACAGGTCAGTACGAATCCGGCAATACCTCATATGTATTGTTTTTCTTGTGTTTTGTGGGGGGTTTTTCGCCATATTTTGACCTCTCTGAACTTTTTATTGATACCATTCTGTGGTGTGTGTGACTTTTTATTTAATTTTGTTTGTAGAAAATGAAGCGACCGAAAACGTTGAATCGGCCATTTCTAAGCTTTTTTCCATTTTGCTGTTTGCCGTATGGGGAATATATTTTTATACTATTTTTATTTTAATTTTTTTTTGGGAAAGGGGGAATTTTTTTTTTTTACTTATTTTTTAAACTTTTTTTATAGTTCCCGTAGGAACAATCATTAGATTGTTATTGTCATAGACCCAAATGCACTAGAAATGGAGTTACGCCTCTTGCACATGACAGTATTTTGCGGACCGTATACTGGCAGTTTTTTCAGTTCAGTATACTGACAGTATACTGAACCTTTCACTTCAATGGGTCTGCAAAAAATACTGAAGTGTCTCCGTATGCCTTCCGTTTCCGTTTTTCCGTTCCGTTTAAATATAGAACATGTCCTAATCTTGTCCGCAAATCACGTTCAGTGGCTCCATTCAAGTCAATGGGTCCGCAAAAAAACCAGAAAGCATACGGAAAGGCATCCGTATGTCTTCCTTTTCCGTTCCGTTTTTGCTGAACAATCTATAGAAAATTTTAAGACCAGCCCAATTTTAATTATGGAATTACTGTATACTGTATATGCCATACAGAAAAACGGAAACATAACGGAAACAAAAAACGGAAAAACTGATCCGTTTAAAACGGACCGCAAAATACTGAAAAAGCCTTACGGTCGTGTGCAAGAGGCCTTATGAGAAAATTGCTAGTTTCCTAGGGAGCCCTATTACAGGCAAGAGCTCCATAGGAAATACTATCCAGCAGCCTCCTGTCATTCACAAAGAAAGGGGCTGCTGCACACAAGCTCCGGCTCCTCCGAACGCCGGCAGGATTGACCACGGCATCTGAGGAGTTAGATGTCCACGATCGGCATTACTGCTGGTTGCAGACATTAGCCACAGGTGTGTTCTATGAAGAACAGCAGGCCACCCGTGGCTATGGCTCCCGCTCCGCTCAGGAGCAAGCACCACCTTTAAAGACCTGGCCAGTGCCATACTATTACACAGCTGGTCGGGAAAGGGTTAAAGGGGTATTCCGGTTGTGACAGCTTGTTTTTGAATGGGGACCCCATACCCCTCTAGGCCCCCCAAAATGTACAGAGTGGCAGGTCGGGCATGCACACTGCCGCTCCATTCTATTCTATGGGAATTCCAGAAACAGCCAAGTACAGTGCTTGGCTATTTACAACTGCAGTGTGCATGCATAACCTAGTACTCCTTTCATTTTTTGGGTCCCCATTCTTATGATCTGAGGGGGCCCCCAGTGGTAGGACCAATGCCGACCTAATAGCTGTCCTCTATCCTGTGGATAGGAGATAACTTGTCATAACCGGAATACCCCTTTAAGCACGTGGCAATGTTGTGTCTATGGAGCAGTGGATCATTAAGCACGTCTTGTGCTGCTGTATGGTTTCTATGTGATACTGCTAGAATATGTCAAAAATATAAAATATGTCAGTGCTAGTATGCAATCGAATCTGTAAGAAATAAACTTCTCTGTAGTCCCACCTAAGCGTCCTAGGCAGCTCTTCCATGGTACTGTAGCTGCATACATAGTATGCTGATTAGTTGCATGATTATACTTTTAACGGTGTCTTCACACCCGGCAGATTTTATTGCAGAAATTTATGTGACTAAGCGCTTATTCACACGACCCTATGGTCGCCGTGGTTGCCGCATTTTATGAATTGCAAAGCCTGGAGTACACACGGTCGGTAGGTAACCGTGTATTGTGGACCCGCTATTTGTGGTCTACAACACTGGCACGGCGGCCATACGGTCGTGTTAATAAACCCTTAAAATCAGTTCAATTCGTGGGGTTGTTTTGGGTAAAAAGACATGGATTTCTGCAATCCCAATTTAGGTGAATGGAACCAATGTGATCAGTGGTGGTTAAAAAGAAAAGAGAGAATGGATTGGCAAGTCAAGTGCACATGTGCCTCATTCATTCTCTATGGGGCTGCTGGAGATAGTAACTGCACTCAGCTATGTCTGACACTCCCATAGAGAGTGAATAGAGCAGTTGCATGCATGCTTGACCTGCTGCTCCATTCTGTATGATCCATGGGATTCCTAATCTTGTGCTCGATGGGGGTGTCATTGATTGGATCCCACCGGTCAGATGCATTTCCCCTATTGGAGTTAATTTAATATTGTGGCACAACCCCTTTAATGGATGTCTAGCACTGATAAGGGTGTATTCTGATTGAGAAGATTTGTAGAAATGTCTGTGACTATTCCGTTTATCTGAATTGGGCTTGCAGATATACATGCACCTGCTGCAGAAACAACCCCAAGAATTCTGCAATAAATCTGCTGCCTGTGAACATGCTCTAAATTAGCAACAGTCTTTGAAAAGGGGTTCTATTGTTCCTTGAAATGGGGTCTGCAGGATAAAGACACTTTGTAAGATGTTTCCTAGACTATTTATTTCCGTTTTTTATGATTAGGATATTGATGAAAAGACATTATTTTATTGCACAGGTGTCATTTGTGATTTTTATTTTTTTGCCCCTCACTAGTAATATTACAAAGAACATGGGCCAGCAGCAAACAGTCATCTCGGAACCGGAGGAATTGGATGAATCTGCTGTCTTTGTGGGGAAAGTGGAAGACCTTAAAACATCTAAGCGGATCAGAACCACAGTGAACGATAGAGAAGTAGTGATATTTCATCATCTGGGGAAATACCATGCCCTGGACCTTCGCTGCTATCGTAAGTGTGTTCTAGAAAGCAAAGTAAGATTTCAGGCAGGTTGACGGTAAAGCCTCTTTCAGTTTACAGAAATGTTTTCTTCTGTTATAGATGCTGGAGGACCTCTTCATCTTGGAGAAATCGAGGTGGGTTCATTTACAAGCATAATAAGCTCCAGATTGCTTAGGTTTGGCAAAGCACATAGTTACATTGCTACAAAAGACACATGTCCATCAAGTTCTCAGGTCGATTACGTGTCCTTCATTAGATAAGCATCCAGTTCTTGGAACGTCATAGTATCTGCCATTACTATCATTTGGGGTAGGGCATTCCGTAGTTTGACTACTCTTACTGTAAATAACCCTTTCCTAATTTTGTTTCTGAATTGACATTTCTCTACCTGCAATGAATGCCCATTGTAATTAGTATAGTTCTTGGAGTTCTTAATATGTTGTGCCATTTATTTTCAGTCACCAATCATCAGAACTTAGGGTATATGTAAGTGTATACGCTGTACGAGACTTGTGTATTCATACAGTGCAGCATAGCACAGCCCCTTAAATTGGCTGACCAAGAGCACCGGGGCATTAAAGGGGTTGTTCTGGCTTTTACTGTTGATGACCTATCCTCAGGATAGATCAGCGGGGGCCCGACACGCTCATTTGCAAATGCTACTAATTTGAATAAGGGGACTTGATATTTCTCCCTGTGAGTGATATATACCATTGGCCTGCATGCAATTAAGCAGGGCAACACAAATGTAGCAGCCAACTGTATAGCATTAGGATATATAGCATACCCCACAGTATTTCCCTCCCCTTCTATAAGGCACTGGGGCAGCACACAGGCAATCGGGATGTGAAATTCAGTGAGGTAATATTAATAATCCTATAAACACTACTCCTATCCCCAGATGGTAATACCTACTAAGACTGGCTTGGTATGTCAGTCTTAGTTTTCCCCTTGTGTTGCTGTTGGATTAGTCTAATTTATGACGCGCCGGCCTCGTCACAATTTAGGTGCCTCTGTGGCAGTCGTTGTGCCTGGTGTGAAAATGAGTTTTTCACTAACATTTACACCTGTTTCCTGACGTAAATGTTAGTAAATTTATCGGTGCTAGAGTCCTGGCCCCGACACAGTCCCTGACACACCCCTGCCCAACTGGCAGACACGGAGTAGGGGCAAGTGTGCGTTAGTAATTCCCTTAGACTTACGGCTAACTTCTGGAGTTGTTTTTTTTCCCAGAAAAAAAATGCCAAAAAAGAAAATCGCACGTGAAAAAACAGCAAAAATGCCATTAAAAACTATGAGGAAGATTTATCAAACCTGGTGTAAAGGAAAACTGGCTTAGCTGCCAATAGGAACCAATCTGATTCCACCTTTCAATTTCTAAAGGAGCTCTAATATATGAAAGGTGGAACCTGATTGGTTCCTGTGGGCATCTAAGCTGTTTTTCCTTTACACCAGGTTTGATAAATTTCCCCCTATATGTGAATCTAGCTCAAGGGCTCATACAGACGAACATATTTTATGTCTATGTCCATTCTATGCCCATGCAGAACCATTCATTTCAATGAGGCCACAAAAAACGGAAATAACTCTGTGTGTATTCTGTATGTCCGCAAGTCCGTTCTGCAAAAGAAATAGAACATATCCTATTCCTGTCCTTTTTGCAGACAAGGACTGGCATTGTTACAATGGATTCTCAAAAAAAACAGATGTAACACAGACATCACATGGATGTCAGCCTTTTTTTTTTTTTTTTGCGGATCTGTATTTTGCGGAACTTAAAATACATACAGTCATGTGCATGAGCCTATAGTTTTTCTCACTGCTTTCAAGGTAAAAACACTGAATTAAAAACGGCAATACTGATTTTGCTATGGGTCCCCATGATTTCTGTGTACACCCCGGCTTCTTACAAGATCATTGTGGCCATTTTGCCCCTTCATTGATATTCTGTGTATCACAGTTTCTTACATTATTATTTTCCAGGAAAACATGTTTATTGCAGTACATCATGTTCCCAGTATCAGGGAAACATAGTTGTTACGTAGGAAGATCACGTAGTAAGTGTAATGTTCTGTGTAGACAAGTAGTTCTTATCTTTCTACACAGGCTTGAGAAAAGTTCCTGATGGGCGTTATCTCTATCAACATACATAGGCTTATCCTGCCAAGCATACATGTACCAGATGAATCTCAAAGACATGAGATTTTCTACTTAGTAAATAAGTTGTGTGAAGTCAGCTTTTATGCTGTACATTTCTTTTAAAAATAGTACAGATCAATTTTCTAAATTGATAACATTTGTGATTTAGTTGCAAACTTTTTAAGCTGGTTTCACACACAAGGGGTCATTTACCAACAGATGTATGCCACTTTTTGGCGTATATCTGTCACAGATTCTGGAGCAAAGGTTATTTGTGCCACAATCTGCGACTTTTCCCGGATCACGCCAGGTCTAAAAAGGGGGCAAGGCATGGGTGGGGAATGGGGCAGGTCGACAGGCCTCATTTATAATTTTCTACGCATGTATTAGGGAAGGTAGCTGGCGTAGATTTAGTGAGGCGGCGGATGCTCCGAAGTTATGCAGAGGCTGGTGCCTCTAAATATATTCGGCATATAAAATGCCAGCTAAAGGGGTATTAAGACCGGCGTCTAAAATGCTGGTTTTAATAAATGACCCCCACAGTTTTTGGTTCTTGCCTACTTTGGAATTTTTGCTGTGTTTTTTAAATGCATGATTTTCTGAAAAATCACCAATTTCAGGTTGTTTTTTTCCAGTTGCAGTGCTTTTTTGTTTGTTTGTTTTTTGTTTACAATTTCAGCACATTTTGCCGCAATGTTTTTCATGTCTTTTTCCCCATATTCTTCTCTATAAGAAACACAACTAGTAAAATTGAAGTAGTTTAGCATTTTTAAAGAGACAAGTGACTTTTCAGCTCCAGGAAAGCTTTTTCTTTTATTTCTAAAACAAAATGCCAGAGCAAATTTCATCTGTGTGGAGACACCAATAAATTCTGAGGAACATTTACTATAGTGTCTGTGGCGAAACCAAACTCGCCACTGAGTTTTGGAGGGGACAGATTGCCAGCCTCTTGCCCCAGGATTATGGGCCCTCTCATCAGCCCACGCTAAACTTAAACCCCATGGCGATTTGACTGTGTTTGTGGCATCTGAGCGCTGTTTGGATATATTGAGCGCTCAGATCCAAGCCATCTGGGGATATGTTAAATGTCTGTGTGTACTGTAAAGGGTGGGACATTGTATATTGAATAATGATGTCTGTCCTATTGTCCCCACGTGTGTATTGGCGATTTCCCTTTGTCCTGAGAGATAATTGAATGAGTCCTCGATTGTCTCCAGGACAGAAGACATTGTGTATTATCCTGCCTGTGATGATTACATTAACCTGTGTAGGGTAATTGTATCACAGGCAGAGGGGAGGGATATGCTGGGGGTGTCTGTATTGTCCCATTGTGTGTGATTGGCTGCTGTATCCCGTGTCGCAGTCTTCCTTCTGGTCCCCTAGGGGAGTGTCCACCAGGTGGGAGACCTGCATAAATACCGGGCAGGTAGCCCTCAATAAAGTTAGAAATTCCTGTTTAACCATTAATACGGAGCCTCGTCTCGTACTTGGGGGGAATTGCTACGTCAGAACGTTCTCTTGCCTGTTCCAGGAGAGGAGGACTTCGTATGGTTCCAGTTCGGTGGATTCCAGCGGTTGTGGGTTGCTGTACCCTTCGCCAGGGGAAACGCCCGAACGGTATTAACCCTCACTATACCGGGTTATACCGTAACAGTGTCTGTGTCTAAAAAAAATGCTGTTTTAGGGCTCATACACATGGCCGTTCCATGTATTGGAGACAGCAATTTGCGGTCCACAATGCACGGGCACCATCGGTGCGGCTGCAGCAGACGGATCGAGACCCGTTCAGCTTGAATGGGTCTGTGATCCGTTCGCACTGCAAAAAAATAGAACAAATAGACGCACATGTTAAATGTGTTCTGAGAAAAGGTGTCCCTAAGTGCGCCATAAGAATTTTTCGTAAAATCAGAAAATGGCACAGGCGTTGCAAAATACAACAAAACAGGTGCAGCAATGTAAATTATGTGGGAACAAAACACATGGGTAATCAAGGAAAGAATATGACAAAAAGTGGCACACACACTTTAGTTGGGCTACGTTCACACGACGACATTTGTCGCGCGACAAATAGGGCACAACTTCACTGCAACATTTGTCGCACTATTGTCGCGTGACAATTTTTATAATGGGAGTCTATGGTGTCGCATTGCGACATGCGACATGCTGCAACTGTAACGCAACAGTCGCAGAAAAACCCACCTTGAATGGATTTTTTGCGACTGTCGCAGTCGCAGCATTTTGCACGTCGCAATGCGACACCATAGACTCCCATTATAAAAATTGTAGCGCGACAATAGTGCGACAAAATGTTGCGCGACAAATGTCGTCGTGTGAACGTAGCCTAAGTGTGCCCCATTTTATCTACTTTCATGGAAACATGCCCCTTTTTCAGCTCACTTGCGCCACATTTTCATGCGCATACTAGTTAGACCAGTCTAAGTGAATATGAACCTGTCATATTGATAAAGAATAAATTACATAAATTACACCTAGAAATTACAACACACCTTAAAACAATCTAAAATGAATAGCAACAGATTGATTTAGCAACACAAATAAATTCACATGATAAATTGGAGAAAATGAAACATAGGCGTAAAATTATACTAGCATGATAAATGTGCCCCCAAAAGAAAAGAAATACCACTAACAGGCCGCACCTCTATAAATAAAATGGTAGTTTATTGAAGCACACAAAGATTAAAAACAACTACAACAATGCATGGACAAACTTCCCCAAGTGGGTTAAATAATGTGCAAAATGCAGCCAGTACCACCGCCTTACAATAATTATCAATAGGTATGAAAAAACATACAAATGTGGAATGGCATGCAATAGTATACTTATCAAGAAATCAGTGGTGGCACAAGGCAAATAGAGACCCGGCCCACTGTGTGCATGTTTAGTTTTTTTTAACACCATTTTAGGAAAAATAGATTCGCTACCATAAAGCGCAAGTAAGTTCTGCTTCACAGCGAATCAAATTTTTCCTGAAATTCGGATTCAAGTCCACTTTGGATATTCGATTTGCTCTACACTAAGGCCCCTTTCACACGGGTGAGTTTTCCGCGCGGGTGCAATGCGTGAGCTGGACGCATTGCACCCGCACTGAATCCGGACCCATTCATTTCTATGGGGCTGTGCACATGAGCGGTGATTTTCACGAATCACTTCTGCGTTGCGTGAAAATCGCAGCATGCTCTATATTGTGCGTTTTTCACGCAAAGCAGGAATATAGAAGTGAATATAGAAGAATTGATTATTTTCCCTTATAACATGGTTATAAAGGGAAATAATAGCATTCTTAATAAAGAATGCATTGTAAAATGAAGTGGAAGGGGTTAAAAATAATAAAAGTTAACTTACCTTAGCCACTTGATCGCGTAGTTGCAATCTGTCCTCTCTTTCCCAGCATCAGCTAAGAAGTAAAGGACCTGTGATGACGTCACATCACATGGTCCAATCACATGGTCCATCTTACCATGGTGATGGACCATGTGATTGACCATGTGATGTGACGTCATCACAGGTCCGTTAGCTGAAGCTTGAAGACAGAAGACAGATCGCAACTACGCGATCAAGTGGCTAAGGTAAGTTAACTTTTATTATTTTTAACCCCTTCCACTTCATTTTACAATGCATTCTTTATTAAGAATGCTATTATTTCCCCTTATAACCATGTTATAAGGGAAAATAATCAATTTTCCAGAAGACCCGAAACCGGACTTCAGTGATAAAGTCCGGCTTTGGGTTGGGTACCAAACATGGCTTTTTTCTAAACGTTTGCACCCGTGCGGGAAAATCTCACATATTCCCGCAACGCACCCGCCTCTTATCCGGGCGTCAAACATGACGCCCGTGTGAAAGAGGCCTTATACTGGTCTAATTAGTATGCCCATGAAAATGTGGCGCAGGTGAGACACACGTCTCCATAAAAGCAGGCAAAATGTGGCGCAAGTCACCACTCAAAAAAGAGGCAGAAAAGCCTGCCCTGGAGTGGAGTGGAAATTAGACAGTATTTACAACCAAATCGGGCACAAAATAAGACACAGTAAATAGGCTCAAAAGTTGAAAAACTTTTAAATTAGTCTTAAAACTCAAAATAGGCGCAAAATCAGTTGGTAAATGATACTTAAAAAATAAGACAGTCGGAAACAGGCTTTTTTTATTCATGAGAACAGGCGCAGACACTATAGTAAATGGCCCCATAAAATTAAATTTTAGGGGGAATTGTTGGCTTTGTGGTGCATAAAATGAAAAATATGAAAATTATAACACTCCAGTTTTGGGCAACAATTTTGGAGTTTTTGTGATTTTTCATCATGTAGAGAAAGTTAATACAAGGCCCTTACTAATATATTGTAAGTATCCATAATTTCTTCCTTTGCTGACTAGACTCATTTTTCCCTCTAGTCATATATTTTTCCATCTAGTCTAGTCATATATTTATAATTATCATTTCCATGGTTACGATTACGGATGAGAGAATGACTTGGGATGAAACATCCGAAGTCGATTTGCATAAAACTTTGTTTCAATACTGTACAGAGCGAGCACTCCATACAGTATTAGAATGTATTGGCTCCGATGAGCCGAAGTTATTACTTAGTGAAGTCTCATGAGACTTTGGGTAATAACTTCATAAATAGATTTCTACTGTAAAAAAAACGTTTTCCGAACTCAGGTTCGGGAAATGTTTTTTTATAGTAGAAATCTATTTACGAAGTAATTACCCGAAGTCCCACGAGACTTCACTAAGTAATAACTTCGGCTCATCAGAGCCAATACATTCTAATATTGTACGGAGCGCTCGCTCCATACAGTATTGAAACAAAGTTTCATCCCTAGTTACGACCACCCTGCAATCCATCAATGGTGGTCGTGCTTGCACACTATAGGAAAAAGTGCCGGCCTATGTGAGCATCCACGGTCCTGGCCACGAGAGAGGCCAGTGCTTTTTTCTGTAGTATGCAAGCACGGCCACCGATGCTGGATTGTAGGGTGGTTGTAACCATGGAAACAAGAAGTTTATAATGTG
Source organism: Bufotes viridis (assembly GCA_033119425.1). Lineage (NCBI taxonomy): Eukaryota > Metazoa > Chordata > Amphibia > Anura > Bufonidae > Bufotes > Bufotes viridis. The sequence continues at coordinate 96,973,561 of CM065589.1, forward strand.
ATAGAAAAATGAATCCAGCCAGCAAAGGAGGCAATATGGACAGTCACAATACATTAGTAAGTGGCTTGTATTAACTTTCTCTACATAATAAATGCCATTTCCTGAAATGACGCAACCCCTTTAAGAAAAGCAGCTTTTTAAAAAAGTTGAAAAGAAAGTTCCAATTTCACTCCAGTAGGGGAGAGAGTAAAAAAGAAGTAACATATCTATGCATTCAGGATACGTTCCATGAAACATGCATCACTTCGCAAACAAGTTCAGTCAGTTTTTTCTGCAAATTGTTTTTTTCCACGTGTGTACAATCAGTTTTGATGCTTTTTTCACGTGCGTGAAAAAAACTGAAGATTTATAAACAACACCTAGCACCCATCAGTGAAAAACGCATTGCATCTGGATGCAATGCGTTTTTGACTGAAGACCCATTTACTTCTATGGGGCCAGGGCTGCATGAAAATACAGAACATTCTGCGATTCTCACGCAACGCAGAAATAATGCATGGAAAACCTCATTTTTCCCCCCTGTCTGCGCTCCACACTGCAGGTCTGGGAGGGAATGGGGCTGTCCGGGAGCTCCGTGTGTCCTGCTGTTGGTGTTGCTGCTGCTGGTGAACAAGGTAAGTATGTGGAGATTTTTGTTTTTCTTTTTATACCGCCTGTGAAGGGGGCACCTTACTGGATATATTACTGTGAGGGGGCACTTTACTGGGCATATTACAGTGAGGGGCGCAGCTGGGAATATTACTGTCAGGGGGCACATATCTTGGCATAACTACTGTGAGGGGACACACAACTGGGCATAACTACTGTAAGGGGGCACATAACTGGGGATAACTACTGTGAGGGGGCACATAACCGGCCAGAACTACTGTGAGGGGGCACATAACTGGACAGAGCTACTGTGAGGGAGCACCACTACTGTGAGGGAGCACATAACTGGGCATAACTACTGAGTGGGGGCGCATATCTTGGCATCGCTACTGTAAGAGGGCACATATGTGGGCATAACTACTGTGAAGGAGGCACAATATGAGCATAACTACTGTGTGGTGGCATAAAGAGGGAATAATTACTATGTGGGGGTGGGGGCATTTAGGGGACTGGGTGGGATTAGGTGTTTACTTTACTTTTGAGGAGAGTAAGAGGTGTGGCCTAGTGCAGAAAAAAATTGCAGTGCTTTGCAGCACGCACATAGTGTCACTTTTCCTTCTTTTCAAAAGTTAGGAGGTATGGCAAAATGTGGGCATAACTGCTGTGGGGGAACAATGTGGACATAACTGTGAAAGGGGCATAACTGGGACACAATGTGGGCATAAGGCCCAGGAGCCTGAGGGGGGCCCAAAGAACCTTGTGCTTCATAAGAAGACACCGGTATTATAGCAAGTGCATGCTGGTCAAGTTACACCTCTGGCTGGAGGGAAGGGGTTAGGACAAGAATTTGGCATGTGGGTGCGAGGGGCATTTCACTTTTTGCCTCAGGCAGCATAAAGGCTATGTGTTTCCCTGGCCACAAAGCACTGAGGGAAGGGGGACCCAATTTGAACTCTTGCACCAGGACCCATGACCCTTTAGGTACGCCCCTGGACATAACTGTTGTGAATGGGGCACAATGTGGGCATAACTACTGTGAATGGGGCACAATGTGGGCATAACTACTGTGAATGGGGCACAATGTGGGCATAACTACTGTGAATGGGGCACAATGTGGGCATAACTACTGTGAATGGGGCACAATGTGGGCATAAGTAGTGTAAAAAGGGGCACAATGTGGGCATAACTATCGTGAAAAGGGGCATAATGTAGGCATCATTACTGTGAAAGGACCACAATGTAGGCATAAATACCGTGAAAGAGGCCAAATGCAGACCTAACTACTGTGAGGGTGCACAATGTGGGTTTTACTACTCTGAGGGGCACAAAATGTAGAGCTAACGTCTGGGGACACCAAGGAAACTTGGTGGGATTGGACATGTATAGATATTCAATGGGTGGTGTTTGCCATGGCATGCTATGCTGCTACTGTCCCTCCTTGTAATTTTCAAAAGTTTGGTGGTATGGAAATCACTGACAAAAAACTGATGTGTGAAAGCGGCTTAATACATTTGGCATAAATTATGGAATTGCAGGCAAAGTTGGCTTCAAAACTTGCTCTCATGATAAATCCCCCATGTGTTACCTCCCCTAACATGTAGAGCTTACAGTTGGCAGGTGCATTCTAGTTGATTCCACATCATGTAAGCACAACCACAAATTTAATTTCCCTGTGTCTGCTCTCCCTATTACCTGAATCACTCTTGCTCATTAAGATTAGTTGGCTATTTTCTGTATATGTGCAATTTTTAGTCAAGGTAAACAATTTATTGAAACATATTACTATGTAGAGCAAATGTCAACTGAATTATGGTCTGTTCTTTTTTTTTTAACAGGATATTAATGGACGAGCGTGTATTGTTTGTCCTTGGCACAAATATAAAATAGTTTTGGAAACTGGTGAAGGCTTGTACCAAGGAGTTGACCCTCAAGACCCAAGCCGATCGAAAAAGTGGTTTTCTAAAGGAAAGAAACAAAGAACTCACAAAGTGACCATCAAAGATGGGAGTATCTATGTAACTCTCTCGGATTTAGATCTAAGATGTGATTCTGATTTCCATGCGAAGGAAAAGTTCAATGATGATGCAAGACCTGATTCAGTTTAATACTTTACTACAGTATACTTGCATTTATTGTACTGAGCACTGTTAGCTCCATGTACTGTCAACTAGCAATTATATTTAGGACACCCAGCAGCCATAGGGCTGGGGTCACAGTGAGCTTTTGGTGGACACTTTTGATACCTCTTTTTGAACCACAGCCAGAAGTGGATCCAGCAGGAAGGAGAAGTAGAAGTCCTTCCTTTATATTTTCCATTTCCTTCCAGCACACTTCTGGCTTTGGCCCAATAAACTGCCACAGGGGGTTTCCATGTGCGTCTTCTGCATAATTATTGTATGAATGTGGGTACAAGGTCCAACATGTTGGGTTCTTTTAAACTGCTATCTGAATAATCTAAACATGCACTGTAGATATAGCAGCTATAATATGACTGAATGGGATGATTTGTGAAATTAAAGGGGTAGTACAGTGCTAAGATATTGATGACTTATCCTCAAGTTAGGTCATCAGTAGTGTTGAGCGAATCAAAGACAAAGGAATTGACTTTGATCCAAATTTCAGGAAAAATGCTGTTCGCTGTGAAGCCGAACTTCCTTGAGATTCAAGGTAACAAATCAATTTTTCCTGAAATGCTGGTAAAAAAAAAAACAACATACTCGCCTCATCCATTTGCGCTCAAAGAGGCCGTTGTGGCCATCTTGATTGCAGAAACCATGTAAAATCTTGTGCGGGGTGAAGTCATCAGTAATTCAAAATCTTTAGGATGGCCCCAACGGCCTCTCCGCGATCAAATGGTTAAGGTCAGTATATATTTTTTTTTGCCAATGATTTTTGCTGATGAACCTTCCGTGGTTTAAATTATACTGATTGCCTATGGACTAAGAACCCCTGAAGAAGCTATCGGCGAAACCCGGGTCAGGTAGGCAGTGATTTTACCTGCATTATTATATATTGGACTGGTGACAAGTAGCTTATCTTGTAAGTACAATAAAGCACACTTTGTGATAAGCAGCTGGATGTACTGCACTATGTCTGATCCTTTGCTTTGAAGGGAAAGGACGTATTGGAGCAACTGCGGTTTGGTTGGTCGGTAAAAGACATCAGAAGTAGCAGTGGAAGACTGCTGTGATTATCCGGTGCTGTGTTCCCCGCGAGTGGTCTCTGGATTGAAGGCGCGGCCCCACCACCTTTATCTTAATTTCAATCTTAGATTTTGTGATCAGCGATGAAGACGGCATCTGAGGGGTTCAATGACAGGGGGCACTTGGAAGTGACCTTGGCACAATGGTGGTGTATTACATACTCATTAATTACTGTTCGTCATAGATCATTAGGCACCTTCTTTCCATTTGCCTTGTATTTATTTAAAAATTAATTAAAAGCATTACTAGTATTATAAAAGCAATACTTTTAATGAAGACAAATAAATGTATATTTTTAAACGAATAAAAGGCAAATAGAAAGAAGACACATAATGGTCTATGACCAACAGTAATCAATGACAGAGGAGGCATGATCACCATTCCCCATCATTGCACCCGCTACATATGAGTACAATAAAGGAATTCAAGAGGGGACTGGATGTATTTCTGGAGTGTAATAATATTACAGGCTATAGTTACTAGAGATGGGTTGTTGATCCAGGGAGTCATTCTGATTGCCTGATTGGAGGTGGGAAGGAATTTTTTTCCCCTTAAGCGGGGATAATTGGCTTCTGCCTCACAGGGGTTTTTTGCCTTCCTCTGGGTCAACTTGCAGGAAACAGGCCGAACTGGATGGACAAATGTCCTTTTTCGGTCTTATATACTATGTTACAATGTTACATAGAAAGAAATGCGATTTGTGACGAAGTAATTCGTCACAAATTTAATTTCTTTGTGAAATTTGCCAAAGCAGAGAAATCAAATTAACTTTGCTCATCTCTAGTCATCAGTATTAGATCAACCGGGGTCCAACTCCTGGCACCCCCACAGATGCACGTTGTCTCCTTTGCAGCAGCGTTGTAGTGTAATTACAGGTTCTCTCTCACATTTACTCGAATGGGGCGAACAGTTGTAATTACACTGCGCGTGTCTACAAATGAGACAACAAGCAGGTAATTTGAAGAGGACGCAGTGCCGTTACCCCATGAAACAGCTTAATGTCGGGGTGGTGGGAATCGGACCCTGCTGATCTGAAATTGATGATGACATATCTTGAGGATAGATTTGAATACAGGTTGGGTAGCGCTCCACTTAGTGGACGCGGGTCTCAGGAAATGGTTCCTTAGGCCAAATATTCATGTAGAGAAAGGATGGTTCCTGGACACCACTTTACTTTGTTCAATATAGGTTTATTTCATACATAGATAGCGGAATGCCAGTAATAAAAAGTTGACGTTTCGGCATAGACGCCTTCATCAGAACACTGGGAGTGCCGCAGTATGGGAATGAGTAGGTGGCTCTATGGCCTCGATGGCTAGTTTGGTGGGGCAGTAAACTTGCCATGGCAACCAAAGCGGCAGAGATACTGCCCCACCAAACTAGCCATTGAGGCCATAGAGCCACCTACTCATTCCCATACTGCGGCACTCCCAGTGTTCTGATGAAGGCGTCTATGCCGAAACGTCGACTTTTTATTACTGGCATTCCGCTATCTATGTATGAAATAAACCTATATTGAACAAAGTAAAGTGGTGTCCAGGAACCATCCTTTCTCTACATATCTTGAGGATAGGTCATCAATATCTTTAAACTGCACAACTAATTTGAAGTTCTGCAATGCATAATATAAAACCATACCTTATTATGACAAGTAGTGTGTGCATTATTTTCTCATTTACAGTGGTGTCACCAGGGGTGGATTGGGAACTTGGGAAAGTGCCACAGGAAAAAAACTTAAAAGTGGCCGCATGTTGTAGGTGGGTCCAAATTGACAGAAGATGGGACAAAACAAGTAGGCAGTGACAACAGAAGTAGGCAGGGCAATATCATAGTGCAGAACAGAATACTGTCCCAGCAGAACCAAATACCACAGGTCAGCACAAAATACTACTGCTCCTGTGAGATGGGGAAACAGCTCTCCTTGTGTGAACACTGTTTGTGCAGATTAAATTAAATGATCTGGACTGACATTCTGCTGTTTGGCCACAAGATGCCGCTGTTTCCTAAACACAGCTACAGACTGCTTATATTTCGATATTCATGAGAGGTGGAGTTACACAGAGCCTAGAGAGGAAGGGAAAGGAAGCAGCCATCTTAGAGGGAGATGAGACTGAGGAACTGTGTCAGCAGAGGACCCGACGGCATCCAGGTGTGGGAGCATACCTCAGTGACTAGAGCAGCTGCTAAGTGAAGCTGATTGTGTCCTGTCCAGAGGAATGGGGATTGCTTTCAGGAACTCTTATTAGAGATGAGGAGCAAAGCTAAATACACTGCGGGACCGCATGCTTGTTGGAGAGGCATTTGTTTTGTTCAGAGTGACCATCAGAGGCAGAGCAGACCCGGGTCGGTAAGATCATGCACGCACCTCATTACAGTGTTAGTGCCTAGAGACTGAGACCAAGCCTGTAATTAGTTAGGGTCTTTGTTTGGCCACAAGTGTTACTATTCATTGCAAGGACTCCATAATTTAAAGGCACATTTCACACTTCCCCACAAACTCAAGGCAGGCTGGCGTCTTGCTCAGAAGGAATACTCAGGCACATGCTACAACACCAGTTATGGGAGGGGGAATACTGTAGAGCACTGTAAGATTGTAAGCTGTTGTGCTGCACTGCAGGATAGCCCGTACCACACACTCATACAGTTATTCTTGTTTTTTTAGAGTAATAACAGGTAAGGTGTGGCAGTTTAGTTGTGCCCGCCAGTAGGTAAATTCCCATGCTTTCCTCCTGCATCCATCGGAGGGCGCTGCGCAGCACAAGGGTTTCAGCCTTCGGGTTGGGTGTATGTAAATTTAGTGTATGTTCCCAGCATTTGTGGCTGTGTTCATTACCACGTTTAAATAAAATTCTGTTTTGGCAAAAGCTGGTGGTGGAGTTGTTTTCCTCGTTTGCGACTTCGCTGTATCATGGGGAGCCCACGCCGGTACACGACTTACACTCCGACCACAGTATTTAACTGTGTCACAGTTGAGTTTAGGAGGGCACGTGTGGCCGTTGAGCTTCAGATCATTATGTACCTGTAGAAAAGAAAAAACGGCTCCAGCACCAGCATCCGATTTAAAACCAGCTTCCTCTTTATTGAGACGTGTTCACAAGTAGATACAATCCATTCAGTATGCGATAATTTTTGACGCGTTTCGGACAGTACGTCCTTAGTCGTAACAATATGTCAGTCTGAAATGGCCATTCTTATGGGAGACTTCTTCCCTCCCCTTGCTCAAAAATCATAACTCATTGGCCATGTCAGACTTCCATCACCTGCTACTTTGCATGCAATTCAAAAGCACCTGTGTCACCTCCGGGGCTGTTTCCCTGTTCAGAAATTTAACCCTTCATCTCCAAAAATAGGATAGAATGGAAAAAGTCCCTGCATAAAGACTTCATGGGATATATGAACAGGGGAAAAACCGCTTCATGTGCACAGTGCCCAATACAAAATTTCACATATAACATAAAAACATAGTAACAGTTCACAGTACGTGTTCATGAATAAGTCAGACACTGAAATATATGTAAAGAAACATACTAAGACAGGAGTAATTATTGATAAATATACATCAATTCTTTCCTTTTATTTAATCCTGTGGGGACATGAGTATTCAACCGGAAAGTCCAAAATGCTTTCCTTAAGTATAATTTCTTTCTATAATCACCCCCTGTTATTAGATTGCCAACTTGTTCTATTGCAAACGCTTTGAGATTTTTTGTTCTTCTCTGATAACATTGAATGAAGTGTTTTGCAGCACTGGACACATTTAATGCTGTGGGATTAACTATGTAGTTGATATGGAACAAAAAATGTCTGCTACAATTGAACAGCTGGAGGACAATATAATGCAGATCAAACATAGCAAGTTTCAACGAGACCTGCATGATTATGCAAAGGACCAAGTATATGAGTGGGGGAGGTGTGAAAACCTATGTTCTACACCCAAATCTAATCTTACGTAATCGACAAAATAAAAAAACAAAGAGAAAGCAATTTAAGTCGCCGAGAGTTAGCTTTTACTCTGAGGTGGACACTATGGATAGCCTGGATATAACACAGGAGTCAGGGGAAGAGGAGTTAACCCCCTCAGGTGAAAATACAAATGAACAGTTTAAATTATCATATTTTAAAAAAATTGAAAAATGCTGGTAAAGATAAAAGCCAAGGGGGAAACTTATGCATTGAAGGAACTCAACCCAGGCTTGCGGCATACGGCATAATTCTTGCACATCAGTGTTTCTAATCAGCGTACATACAAATGTCCAAAATGTGTGAGTTTTCCCCCCTTCACCACCCTTAAAAAAAATTGGGCAGGGCATAGTGGGAGGGGACCTCCACTTCCCAGCGCATTTACCATCATGTGTGCCAGAAAACTGGCACACATTTTATCTGAATCTGTATGTTCTGGATTTTGTGGAACGGAACATCCTGTTCTTTGTAGAACTGTCCTATTCTTGTCCCCAAAACGGTATGCTGTCCTCTTTTGTGGCCCCATTGAAGTGAATGGGTCCGCATCTGATCCGCAAACCAGACAAAAACTACGGTCATGTGCATGAGCCCTTATTCTGAGGCATTTTACATCAGTGGGGTTTGTCATTAAAGGGTTTCTGTCACCACACTTTTCACTATTAAACAGGCTGACATTATACATGTGCAAATGTCACCTGAATTTAACTCTAACTGCTATTCTTTTTTTTCAGTGTGCCCCCGTTTTTGTGCAATTATAACTTTTATTATCTGCTAATTGGCCTCTAGGAGCAGGGGGGGGGGGGGCGTTGCACCTGCTCCTAGAGGCTCCGTTCACCCACTTTTTTCCACTCCCTTCTACTCTTGATTGACAGGGCCAGGCCAGCGTTGGTCTCCTCCCGCTAGCCCTGTCTGCTGGGGAAATCTCGCGCCTGCACCGCCCCGTTCAGTATTCTGCGCAGTCAGGAAGACGGCAGCCAGCGAGCATCCTTCCCTCACAGCGCCTGAACGTGACGGCGCAGGCGCAAGATTTCCTTGGCAGACAGGGTTGGCAGGAGGAGACCAACACTGGCCTTGCCCTGTCAATCAAGAGGTGGTTACCAGGCCTGTCTCGAGCCTAAAGTTGCCCTCCCAGACAGATTCTCTGGAGGAAGTGATAATTTCATTTTGTTTAGGGAGGTGTGCAAATTGTATTTTAGGCTACGTCTACACTCATCTGGGGATGATAATTCGAGAATTGGTGTGGTTATTTTGTTGCTTAAGAGGGACGCTCAGTCAGGAGCCTTTTCTTTGCCGACTGAATCGCAGTCTCTCCAGTCGGTTGTTGAATTTTTGAAAGCCCTGGGTGTCATCTATGATGACCCGGATCGGACCCCCCCTGGCCGAGACCAAGCTACATGGCCTTCATCAGGGAGAGTGTTCTGCTGAGATCTATTGCTCTGAGTTTAGGAGGTAGGATACCGATACTGAGTGGAATGATCCGGCTCTCTGTAGTCAGTTTTGTCAGGGATTATCAGAGAGGCCGAAGGATGCTTTCACCTTTCATGAGAATCTCTGGAAGCCGCTATGTCTCTTGCAGTACGCATTGATAGACGCTTGAGAGAGAGATCTAGGGGCCCCCAATCTCAGGATGTACTATCACATAGCGTATAGTCTTCCTCTGATACTTTGGGTGAACATACTCCTGGGTTTATGTCTGGGGACGAACACATGCAGTTAGGGGGAGCTACTCTCAGATTCACTTTTAAGCATTCTGGTCATAGGAAGGGAGTGTGTTTTTTCTGCGGACAGAAAGGACATTTTATCGATGTATGTCCATGCATTCAGCCTCAAAAATAAAATTAAAAAAAAGGGGGATGTTTAATTCCCATCTGACTCTTGGAGGGGTGGGAGGAGAGTCAGAAAATATGCATTTGTCTTTGCCTGGTAGTACCCGATTTCTCCTGACTGGTGAAGTAGCGCTAGAGTCCAAGACTGTGGGGATTGAGGTGTTTATCGACAGTAGAGCAGGGGTGAACCTGATGATTCGTTCGTCTGTAAGCACGGGTTGTCTCCAAGTGCATTAGAAAAAAAACATTTCCATTTTTTATATTGATTCTGCACCTCTAACTCACAAGTGTTGATCGGATGTCATGCACCATCTAAGATAAAGAGTGGGTGATTTTCATAAGGAATTTATCTCATGTTTTGTGTTGGAGGGTCTTCCTGCTCCGTTGGTTCTGGGTTAACTGTGGTTAAGCAGGCGCAATCCAACCATCGATTGGCAAGCTAGACAGATTCTGGATTGGGGTAATTATTGCGTTGACAATTGTCTGAATACAGTAAATCTTTTTCCGCTTTAACCACTTAAACATTACCCTTTTTTATATCTGATTTTGCCAATGTATTTTCTGAAAGTGAATGCCAGGATTTACCTCTGCATCGGGAATATGATTGTTCTATCAACCTTATTCCCGGAGCTAAGTTGCCCAAATGTAGGTTGTACAACCTTTCTGGACCGGAAAGAACAGCAATGAGAGAGTATATTACCAAGAGTTTGGCTAAAGGACGCATAAGACCTTCCAAATCTCCAGTGGCAGCAGAGTTTTTCTTTGTTTAAAAAAAGGACGGAACTCTTAGGTCATGTCTGGACTTCCGTGAGCTCAATCGGATTGCTGTCCATGATTCTTACCCCCTTCCTTTGATTCCTGATTTGTTTAACCAGATTGTTGATGCCAAGGTGTTCTCCAAGTTGGACTTAAGGGGGGCATATAATCTGGTCTGGATCAAGGAAGGGGATGAATGAAAGATGGCTTTTAATGTCACTTTGAGAACCTGGTCACGCCTCCTGCGGTTTTCCAACATTTTGTGAATTGCATTTTTCATCACCTGGTGGGGAGGTTTGCTGTCGTGTATTTGGATGACATACTAATTTATTCTCCAGACATGGAGACATGTGTTGAAGATCCTAAGAGATAATAAATTGTATGCAAGATTAGAGAAGTGTGTTTTTGCTGTACGTGAGGTGAAATTCTTGGGCTACCTGCTGTCATCTTCAGGTTTTCAAATGGATCCAGAGAAAGTCCGTGCTGTATTGAGCTGGGATCGACCTGACCATCTGAAGGCTCTTATGCGGTTTTTAGGGTTTACCAACTATTACCGAAAATGTATTCAGAACTATTCGACAGTGGTGAAACCCTTAACTGACATGACTAAGAAAGGGACGGATGTCTGTGTGGTCTGATTGGCGTTGTGAGCCTTTTCTGCAGTTAAGGAGTGCTTCTCTTCTGCCCCTATATTGATGCAGCCGGATGTATCACAACCTTTTATTGTGGAAGTTGACGTGTCCGAGGTCGGGGTAGGAACAGTTTTAAAGCAGGGCCCCTCACCTGGTAAATGGCGCCCATGTGCATTTTTCTCAAAAAAAAACTCTCTGCCACAGAGAGAAATTATGATGTGTGTAACAGAGAGTTGCTGGCCATTAAGTTGGTTTTTGAGGAGTGGCGTCATTGGTTGGAAGGGGCGATTCATCCGATCAAGGTGTTCACAGCTCACAAAAACCTTGCTTACCTGGAGTTGGCTAAACGACTGAACCCGAGGCAGGCAAGATGGTCTTTGTTTTTCACCAGATTCAATTTTATTGTCACTTATCGCCCTGGAGTTAAGAACGTCAAGGCAGATGCCTTGTCACGTAGTTTTCCTGGAGGTGGTGATTTTGAAAATCCGAGTCCAATATTGTTGGAAGGGGTGGCGATATCTGCTCTATACCCTGACCTAGAGGTGAAGGTGTTAGAGGCTTAGGGAGACGCACCAGAGTCTTGCCCCTCTGGGAAATTGTTTGTTCCATCAGAATTGAGTCATAAGGTGTTTGAAGAACATCACTGTACGGTTCTTATGGGACACCCTGGGAGTAGATCCACTGCTGACCTCACCTCTTGTAAATTCTGGTGGCCAGGGTTGCGTAAGTGTGTTGAGGACTATGTGTTGGCCTGTAGTATCTGTGCACGCACTAAGGTGACACATACTCGGCCTTCTGGATCTCTACTTCTATTGCCCATCCCATCCAGACCATGGACTCAATTGTCTATGGATTTTATTACTGATCTGCCTAATTTGTCTGGAAAGACAATTAATCCAGTGGTAGTTGATCGTTTTAGTAAAATGGTGCGCTCTATAGTTTTGTCGGGCCTTCCAAATGCTAAAACATTTGCGCAAGTGTTTGTTGACAACATTGTGAAACTTCTTGGCATTCCATCTGACGTGGTCTCGGATCGTGGGACTCAGTTTGTGTCCAGATTCTGGTGATAAAGCTGTCTTTTCTTCTGCTTTTCATACTCAGACGAATGGACAGACGGAGCGCACTAATCGGAATCTGGAGGCTTACTTAAAATGTTTTGTTTCTGAGACAGGAGGAATGGTCCTCGTTTTTGTCCCGTGGCAGAACGTGGCAGAATTGGCAGAATTTTCTATTAACAATCGTAGAAAGGAGTCCACAGGTAAGTCGCCGTTTTTTTAGGCATATGGGTTTAACCCGCAATTTGGCACATTCTTTGATTCGGATACTTCCGGTATCCCTGAGGAGGAAAGTTTTTCATCATCATTGTCTTCTATATGGTGGAAAATTCAAAATAACTTGACGAATATGGGCAACAAGTATAAACAGGTAGCTGACAGGAAACGTATGAATGGTTCGGACCTATGTGTGGGTAATTTTGTGTGGCTGTCCACGAGACATATTAAGTTGAAAGTTCTTTCTTGGAAGTTGGTTTCAAGGTTTATTGGTCCATATAAATCACAGCCATTATTAATCCTGAAGCTTTTCATCTTGAACTTTCTCAGCCTCTGAAAATGAATTATGTGTTTCACAAATCTTTGTTGAAGAGATATGTTGAACCTTTGGAGTCATCCCCTGTGAGAAATGTGAAATTATGAACTAATACCAGCCATGTTCAAATTCCAGCCATTTGCTGTCAGATAGCAGAGAGAATAAACTCCACAGGAAGGGGGGAGGGACTTCTTCAAAGTGCGACCACATGTGTACAATTCACACCTAAGGCCCCTTTCACACGGGCGAGTTTTCCGCGCGGGTGCAATGCGTGAAGTGAACGCATTGCACCCGCACTGAATCCGGACCCATTCACTTCTATGGTGCTGTGCACATGAGCGGTGATTTTCACACATCACTTTTGCGTTGCGTGAAAATCGCAGTATGTTCTATATTCTGCGATTTTCACACAACGCAGGCCCCATAGAAGTGAATGGGGACGCGGGAAAATCGCAATCATCCGCAATCATGTGCGGATGCGTTGCGATTTTCACGCATGGTTGCTAGGGTACGATCGGGATGGGGACCCGATCGTTATTATTTTCCTTTATAACATAGTTATAATGGAAAATAATCGCATTCTAATTACAGAATGCAATGTTCCCCGGGCTATAGAGGGTTAAAAATAATAAAGAGTTAATTTACCTTCTCCCATTGTACGCGCAGAGCCCCAGAACGTCTTCTCTCTTGATGATTGTTTGCTTCAGGACCTGTGGTGACGTCACAGGGTCACATGGTCCAATCATAGAAGCATTTGAGTGGACCATGTGACCCATGTGATCCTGTGACGTCACCAAAGGTCCTTCATCCAACAGAAAAAATAGCTGATTTGGCTTCTAGAATTGCTAAATTGGAAAACCAACACAAATCTCTTCTCACTGGAGACATTTTGGCACAGCTGGACACCTTGAGATCGGAGATGAAAAATATATTGAATGCTAACACGGCTAAGTTATTTCTCGCTACCCAAAGCAAATATTATGCACATGGTAAAAAAGCATCCAAACTGCTTCTGTCTCAAACTAAAAAGAGGAAAGCCATGTCTTATATCTCGCACATACAAACATCTGCGGCACAACAGGTTAATAAAACGGAGTTGATAGCGGAACAATTCTGTCAGTTTTATACTCAGCTATATAATTTACGGGAATCCCTTTCCCCAGATCAGACTACGGAGAGAATCACGGCAATAGATGCTTGGTTAGCTAACCTTCATTTGCCACGTCTTTGCTCCGCAGGGGTAGCACTATTGAACTCGGCTTTTACGATGGATGAGCTCCATGAAGCGATAAAAACATCCCCACCTCACAAGAGCCCCGGCCCAGATGGACTCCCGGTAGTTTACTACTCGACTTTTAGGGACACTTTGTCACCCTATTTACTCAGGGTCTGCAATGCAGCTAGAGAGGGTGCGTCTTTTACAAGAGACATGCTGGCGGCCCAAATTACTGTAATTCCTAAACCAGGTAAGGACCATTCACTGTGTGGCAGTTATCGACCCATCTCTCTGCCTAATAACGACCTGAAAATATATGCGAAAATGTTAGCCAACCGACTGAAATCATTTTTGCCAGACTTAATTTCTCCAGAACAGGTGGGGTTTATCCCCACTAGGGAAGGAAAAAACAATATCATACGGATTGTCCATCTTATGCAATGGGCCAAGACACGAAATATCCCTTTGACGATTTTGAGCATGGACGCGGAGAAGGCGTTTGACAGGGTGGATTGGCTGTTCATGGTAAGGACACTAGCTAAGTTCGGAATCCCTATCTCCTTCATAGACTCTGTCATGGCGATGTATAATGCACCAACCGCAAGGATTCTGGTGAATGGCACACTGTCTCCCATGTTTACCATTTCCAATGGCACGAGACAGGGTTGCCCTCTATCCCCGTTGCTATTTGTATTGGTCATTGAGACCCTTCTCTAGTCCTTTCGCCAACATGAAGAGATTTCTGGGCTAACACTAGGGTCGATGACCCATCAGACTGCAAGCCTTTGCTGATGATGTCTTATTGTTAATATCCAACCCTGTCGGCGCTTTCTCCGCTGTCAGGTCTCTGCTACAGACCTATTCTGACCTCTCTAACTTTTTGGTCAATATAGCTAAGTCAGTGGCGCTACACATGTCGCTGCCGAAATGTGATCTGGAGACATTGATGAGAAATACACCCTTCCAATGGACAACGCATTCCATCACATTCTTAGGAGTTAAACTCACTCCTGACTTTTCCCGATTCTATTTCGAAAATTTTGCCCCTTTGCCGAATCGTCTGGAAGACGCTATTAGCTCCTGGGATATCCCCTACGTGTCTTGGTTTGGGCGATGTACTCTAATTAAAACCATATTACTTCCCACTACGTTATACTATATTCAAACTTTACCGATTCCCCTTCCCAAGGCATTCTTCAAAAGGATCCAAATGGTCCTTCAGCGTGTTTTATGGAGTGGGAAGAAAGCTAGACTTCCCTTTAAGCAGGTAATTCAACATCCCACCAAAGGCGGCCTGGGGATCCCGGACCTCCAACTATACCATAAGGCGGTTGTTGGTCTTCGGTGCCTGGAATGGCTACGCTTTTATAACACTAGACTAGATCTGCAGGTGGAACAAGACATGGCGGATGTGCCACTCCGCACGTTCTTATTTAGGGCTGATACCCCCTCCCCTCTGTCTCACTTAAACACTTGTAGCTCAATTACCAAGTATACACTGCGCACATGGTTGGATTCTAATTGGCGCTCTCTTCTAACGCCTAACTTTCCAGTCTTAATGCAGGTTAGAGATTTATTTTTCCAAGCATCCCCTGTCTTTCCCCAGACTCTTCCGGATCAGTTGAAACATTGCACTTCTCCGCTATCTGTATTTATAACTTTGCTCACTGGGAAACTGAATTAGGAATCCAACTTTCTTCATTAGAGAGGAAGCACGCTCTCCTTTCCGCAATCAAGGTGTCCAGATGTGTAAAATTACAAGAGAACAGTTATAAAGTGTTAACCCGCTGGTACTACACCCCCCAAAGGCTACATCACATGTTTCCCGCTACTAGTCCACTGTGTTGGAGATGCAACAAGGTATTGGGTACACATGCACACATCTGGTGGCAGTGTGATAAAATCCTTCCGTTCTGGCAGGCGGTTTGTGAGACTTTGTCGAAAGTTATTGGTTCTCAAGTAAAACCAGATCCTAAATTGAGTCTGTTTGGGCATTTTACCGATTTTCGAGGTAGCAAATATGTGCGTATATTATGTTCTATTCTATTAGCAGCAGCCAGACTTTCAATTGCTTCCTTTTGGAAACAACAGGTCCCCCCTGGAAAACTTAATTGAATTAATAGATGTGACCAATTGTGTCGGCTTGAGCAGATAGTGCACTGGGACTCTAGGTCCCCGATCAAATTTGAAGCGATATGGAACCCGTGGCGAACGTTTCGTCAATTTGGGCCAGTATAGTTTGGGAACAATCTAAAAACAACTAGGACTTCTATGAGTATTCCCCCCCTTTTTCGTAATATGAGTTTTATCTGACCGATCAGCAGGTCCGCATTGTCTGATGGGATTGTCTGCACTCATTATGGGTTTGCGTGACTATCGGGAACACTTTGCATTTTCAATATCTCAGCAAAATGTCCAACCCCCTGTTTACCCTTAGTCCCCCCCCCCCTCCTTTATTCGTTCCGTGTTCTTTGTTTTTCATTTGTACTTGTTTACATTTTGTTTTTGCATGTATGATCCTTGCAGATTCTACACCTCGATACTGTTTCGCGGACCTTCAAATGCGTTGGTATAGAAACCACGTGATAATTTCTTATGCTTTATTTATTACACTCCTCGAAACATGGTGACCTGCAACCAGCTGGGTCCAAGGTGTACTGTATTGTATTATTGTTCACATTTGTGTTGTGATTGCATATTGGTGTAATACACATGCACCCTTTATATCACTATGTCATGTTTGTCATTACGATATGCTGCTGATGTTGCGGAAAACAATAAAAAGAGTTTTAAAACAAAAACAGAAGTCACCCGTAGAAGGGGGGTGCTGTCACGAACCTACCGAAACATACGGACGTTCTCGTGGCAGGAGATCTGTGAGTCTGGCAGCATGTGGTTTGATATGACATGTTTTCCTTTTGGATCAAATGATGTCTGTGTTGTTTCTGGTGCTTGCCACACCTTCTTTCCCCAGGTGTGGCTATTGTGGTCATTTAACCTTATCCATTTATTGTTGTTTCCTCCACTACACTATGCGGTTTATAGCTTCTTGTGGTTAGCTTGTGCTTGGCTCTCGGCTGAGTTCCTGGTGCTACCCAAGCTTTATCGAAGATAAGTATTTCCTTTCCCTTTTGTATTTTGTTTATTATATGTGTGTGTTGCCTTTCCCTGTTGTTCGTCATTAGGCCTGAGGGAGACTCCTGTTCGTCCTTCCCTTTGGAGGAACAGGTAGATTCAGTCCTGAGATTAGTTCCAGGGTCCTATAGGGTGAGATAGGATTCTAGGTATATGGTGTATGAACTTGCCTAGCTTTGGGCCTGTTCATACTGGTAGTCTGTCAGGACTGGAGTTAGGGTTTTCTCTAGGAGGTGTTCATCTTTCTTCCCTAGTTTCCAGGCCTTATTTCGGTATCCCCTTTCCCTACTATGCTTAGTGTGGTGTTTTCCTCCCACACACGAGCGTGACACCTAACCTCTTACATGTAAAAAAAAATAAAAACTGTGTCAAAAAAGGCATTTTTTGCCACCTTATATCACAAAAAGTGATGTATCAAAAAGTTATATGCCCCCTAAAATAATACAAATCATCTTATACCGAAACAAATGAATCCCTACATAGGATAGTCACCCAAAAAAGAAACTATGGCTTTCAGAATATGGAGACACTTTCCACTATGTAAGCCCCACAAAGTGACTTCAGATCTGAACTTGTCTTTAAAAATTGGGTTATAGAAATTTTCTTAAACATTTTACGATTTGCTTCTAAACTTCTGAGCCTTCTAATGTCCCAGAAAATGAATTTGTCATTTAAAAAATGATCCAACCATGAAGTAGACATATGGGAAATGTAAAGTAATAACTATTTTAGGAGGTATCACTGTCTGTTTTAATTGCAGAGAAAATGAAATTTTGAAAAAAAAAATCCCATTTTTTTGTAAATTCGCTATTTTTTTAAATAAATTTACCACTGTAATGAAGTACAATATGTGATCAGAAAACAATCTCAGAATGGCTTGGATAAGTAAAAGCGTTTTAAAGTTATCACCACATAAAGTGACGCATGTCAGATTTGCTGGCCTGGTTCTTAAGGTGAAAAATGGCATGGTCTTGAAGGGATTAATGTTATTTCTGGGGCAGAATACACTGCAGGACTGAGTTATTATATAAAACACTGTAATACAGACTTAAAGGGATTGTCCAACAAAAAATATTCTACCGTTTTCAAACCAGCACCTGGATCTGAATCCTTTTGTAATTGCTTGTAATTAAAAATTTAGCAGTTATACAATAAAATGCATCTGTATAGCGCCACCTGCCCTTTTTTTATTTCTTTTGCCGCACATGTTCAGTTTCATCCTTTATCTATCTCCTGAATTGTGATAGGGAGAGAGCTCCAGCAGAAAAGGACACGTCCCCTAAGCTGCAGCAGAAAAGACACTCCACTTCAGCTGACAGCTTAATATAAATCTAGCAGAGAAATGCCTTGGGAGATCTCTGGATCTGCATGTGACATTCAAGTCTGGTTCTAGCACTGTTAGAAAATGATTCATAGTCGTGTACTGTATGATGTCTGATGTTCATTTATTACATTAGTCATTGGATAACGCCTTTAAGGATGCCATGGGAGATGGAAAACCTAGTCTGTCAGAATATGCACTACGCACAAAAAGTTTGAGATATTTTACTTGTGGGTGAAATTTCAGGAAGAACTTAAAATGAACTGTAGCCTTCACAGATGAAGTTAATGTGACCTTCTCTAAACTTTTGACTGCACATGTCCATATGTTCAATGTTTCAGTAATTTTTGCACAACTTACTGTTCTCTAACAAGGAGCTTAACAGCAAAATTCACAACAGGTGTTTGATCCATGAATCGCCCAATAAAGTTTCCTAGTTCAATTAGAATTGGTATTTAAACATCCCTCCTCTTCATGCAGTTCACATTTAGTAATTATGAGACCAAGACAACACCTAAAGATTGATCAACAGTACCTCGCCATTGGGAGCCTTTCGTCTGAGAACATCCTGCTTGAAGTGGCCACTGAGCTTAGAGTGTCAGGTTGCATCAGAGATACAGAGAGACTGGACGAGTCACAGAAAGGCATAGAAGTGGATGTCCTTTGGCCACATCCCACACTGATGACCACTTCATTGTGAGCAATGCCTTGTGGAACTGGATGATGAATGCCACACATCTCAAGGCACATTTAAGGGAGGTGAGAGGCTCCCAAGTGTCACGTCAGACCATTCAAAACTGTTCACATCAGCGTGGTCTGAGTGCTAGGTGACCTGCATGGGTACCTGAACACACCACCAGGCACAGGTGTCATTGTCTTGCATGGGCCAGGGAGCATATACTGTATGCCGCGACTGGACCGCAGGGGCAATGTGTGTGAGCGTTCTCGTGGGCCGATGGGGATAGTAGTATTACTCACTGTTCTGTAGCTCCCTGAGCCGGCGTGCAGTGAAGGGAAGGACGGCACGAAATCCTTCAGCGCGCTCTCTATTTGTCCAGGGATCTCCAGCCAGATGGTAGTTGAGGTGCCCTTGGTGGAATGGGTGCCTTGGAGGTGTTTGTGATGCCAGCACCGTAGGGTGTGTTGAACGATGATATGGAATAAGGAGAGAGGCAGGAGTTGAACCAACAAGAACTTTACTTGAAATATTTGCTTTGAGGTAGATGACATCCACGCAAGTAATGCCTTGGTACATAAGATGGAGGTCAGATGCAACTCCGGACAACAGGCACGGTGGGATAGTGGTAAACTGCAGGTTCCAACTCAATCTGATAGAGAGGGTGCTACTGTTCTTATCTTATTCAACTTGCTATGAAACTTAATCCTTTTGGTACTTTGGATCTTCTGAACTAGAGCTTGACAACCAACAGGGCGGTCTCCCTAGCGGCAGGCATCTGTCATCTGATCCATTATTTGAACAGGTTGCTTCATTACAATGAATCCACTTTGTCTCTGACTCCAGGACACTGGTACTACAAAAAGGAAGGGATCCAGTAGTCCTTGGGCTTGGTTTCCAATGTATCTTGCTCTTCTCCTGGGAAGTACCCAGGGTCACACAGCTTAAGTTACTTGCTTTCCTAACCTCCTCCCAAATCCAACTCGGCTCTCAACTACCTACTTCCTGTGCTTGACTTACACTATATAAATGACGAGACTGCTATACCTAATTGTAAAAGTGTGTAAATGCAGTTACCAGCCTGTTGTGAGGAATTGACAGCTATTACAAGAGAAGTTATACATTGGCATGAGATGACATACACAAAAGTTTGAAGTGTCCCCTTTTCACATGTAGTGGGACACTGCATATACACCAGACGAGGGACCCGTGAGGCTAAGTGCTGTTCAAAAAATGATGGCCGCCAATGATGTTGGAGACGTCAAGGAGAGCGCTATGCATCAGCCACTGTTGTCACCAGACGAGCCTTTAGTGGTGGTGGTATTATAGTGTGGGCAGGTATGTCTAGTCAATATAGAACTGCCATACACTTTGTGAATAGTACAGTGACAATCCCATACTGATTGAATAACATCATTAATCCAGTCATTATGCCTCTGCATGAACAACACAGGTCTAATTTAATTTTCATGGACAACAATGCGCCAGCTTATCGAGGTCGCATCATTAGGGAATGGCTGCTGGAGACTGGGGTACCTCAAATGAAGTGGCGTGTGCTTTCTCCAGACCTAAATCCCATTGCAAACCTATGGGATCAGCTTAGTCACCATGTAGAGGCACGTAGCTCTGTACCCCAGAACCTCAATGACCTAAGGGTCACCCTTCAACAAGAGTGGGAAGCAATGCCTCAACAGACAATAAGTCAACTTGTGAACATCATGAGACATCATTGTCAAGCTATAATTGATTCTCAAGGCCACATGACAGGTTATTGAGACACTGACATTTTTTGGGGGGTATACCAACCACTGTTGTTGGATTTTATTTCAATAAGTTGTTTGAGATGAGGAAATAACCATTGCATGCTTCTACCTATACAGTATGCCGTACTTTCATTATATAATATCACTGTAGCATGACATTTTTACGTTTTCCATAAATTTCACCCAAAAGCCAAATATCCCTAACTTTTTGTGAGTCATGTATAATACTGTATATATAATTTATACAATATCATTTTATTGATTGCAGTGGCGTGTTATTGACTGTGCTATGCATCCTAATGTAAATCTTTATCCCTGCGTAACTGTTTTTTTTTTTGTTTTTTTCCACAAGTCAGACCCTTGAGAATGAAAGGGAAATCAATATCAAATACAAAGACTTCACATATTCCACTCATTCTTTAAG
Source organism: Bufotes viridis (assembly GCA_033119425.1). Classification (NCBI taxonomy): domain Eukaryota; kingdom Metazoa; phylum Chordata; class Amphibia; order Anura; family Bufonidae; genus Bufotes; species Bufotes viridis. Next base: position 96,994,648 of record CM065589.1, read on the forward strand.
TGAAACTGTACTAGGTGCATGGGTGACTAATAATATTTATACTATTATTTATATCTATGGCACATGTACTTAGAGTTCAATGGCAATATCACCAGCATTTAAAAAGCAGACATACCCACTCCCTCTTGAGCACAAGCATCTTATAGATGACTAAAAATAAAGAGCTTTGCTAGACGAGTCCCTTTTACAGCTTGTACAGATGATGTGATTGTAATTTTATCATTGGTTCACAATGAATGCTGCTATTCTGGGCTGTAGATATACTGTATATAACTTATCGTATTGGGCTCGAGGTATAGTTCTGGCAGGCTTTTTTGGCAGAGACCTTTGGATCTGGCATTGCTGGATGATATCACAATGCCTGCTGGCCCCATTGACTATAATGGAGTCACTGCATGCAGCATAACAGCAATCAACAAGCATGACATCAGCTTCCACAGTTTTATTGTCCACAATCCAGACACAGGTGGCACCTTCCTTACACACCCATGTAACATAGTAACATAGTAACATAGTATATAAGACCGAAAAAAGACATTTGTCCATCCAGTTCGGCCTGTTTCCTACAAGTTGATCCAGAGGAAGGCAAAAAACCCCTGTGAGGCAGAAGCCAATTTTCATCACTTAAGGGGAAAAAAATTCCTTCCCGACTCCAATCAGGCAATCAGAATAACTCCCTGGATCAACGACCCCTCTCTAGTAGCTGTAGCCTGTAATATTATTACACTCCAGAAATAAATCCAGTCCCCTCTTGAATTCCTTTATTGTACTTACCATCACCACCTCCTCAGGCAGAGAGTTCCATAGTCTCACTGCTCTTACAGTGAAGAATCTTTTTCTATGTTTGTGTACAAACCTTCTTTCCTCCAGACGCAGAGGATGTCCCCTTGTCACAGTAACAGTCCTGGGGATAAATAGGTGATGGGACAGATCTCTGTACTGACCCCTGATATATTTATACATAGTTATTAGATCTCCCCTCAGTCGTCTTTTTTCTAAAGTGAATAACCCTAATTTTGATAACCTTTCAGGGTACTGTAGATCCCTCATGCCAGTTATTACTTTAGTTGCCCTCCTCTGAACCCTCTCCAGCTCTGCTATGTCTGTCTTGTTCACAGGAGCCCAGAACTGTACACTGTACTCCATGTGTGGTCTGACTAGTGATTTGTAAAGTGGTAGGACTATGTTCTCATCACGGGCGTCTATGCCCCTTTTGATGCAACCCATTATCTTATTGGCCTTGGCAGTAGCTGCCTGACACTGGTTTTTGCAGCTTAATTTGCTGTTTATTAAAATTCCTAGATCCTTTTCCATGTCAGTGTTACCGAGTGTTTTACCATTTAATATGTACAGGTGACTTGCATTATTCCTTCCCATGTGCATAACTTTACATTTGTCAGTGTTAAACCTCATCTGCCATTTTTCTGCCCAAGCCTCCAATCTATCCAGATCCCTCTGTAGCAGAAAACTGTCCTCTTCAGTGTTAATTACTTTACACAGTTTAGTGTCATCTGCAAAAATAGATATTTTACTGTGCAGGCCTTCTACAAGATCATTAATAAATATATTGAAGAGAATAGGGCCCAATACTGACCCCTGAGGTACCCCACTAGTTACAGTGACCCAATCTGAGTATGTACCGTTAATAACCACCCTCTGTTTTCTGTCACTCAGCCAGTTACTTACCCACATACAGACATTTTCTCCCAGTCCGAGCATTCTCATTTTATGTACTAACCTTTTATGAGGTACGGTGTCAAATGCTTTGGAGAAGTCCAGATATACGACATCCTATTAGTATTTTATTATTGTTTTTTGCTCCATGTATTTCTACCCACAGTGACTCCACCTGTTCATGTCCCTCAGAGATGTATTCTCGAATTACGGGATTTAGACACGACTTCACGTAGACGCAGACCCCTCCACCTCTCCGGTTTTGACGATCCTTTCTAAACCGATTGTAACCTTTTATATTAACTGCCCAGTCATAGCTATCATCCAGCCATGTCTCAGTTATTCCCACTATGTCATAGTCCTCCTTACACATCACTAATTCAAGTTCACCAGTCTTGTTAGTCAGGCTTCTGGCATTAGTATACATACGTTTGAGAGGTTTAGGTATATTTTTACCCTACACCTTTCATTCTGAGCTGTTCTAGTCCCCCCCTTCCATTCCTCCCCCCGTCACACTACCTCGCCCCTGGTCTCTATCTGCACTATCTTCCCCTCCTATAACGTAATTACCCTCCCCCCCAGTCCCTAGTTTAAACACTCCTCCAACCTTCTAGCCATCTTTCTCCCCAACACAGCTGCCCCTTCCCTATTGAGGTGCAGCCCGTCCCTACGGTAGAGCCTGTAGCCAACAGAGAAGTCGGCCCAGTTCTCCAGGAGCCCGAACCCCTCCTTCCTACACCAGTTTTTGAGCCACTTGTTAACCTCCCTAATCTCCCGCTGCCTTTCTTGTGTGGCTCGTGGTACAGGCAGTTTTTCAGAAAATACTACTTTTGAGGTCCTTGCCCTAAGCTTTTGACCTAAATCCCTGAAATCATTTTTAAGGACTCTCCACCTTCCTCTAACTTTGTCATTGGTTCCGATATGGACCATGACCGCTGGATCTTCTCCAGCCCCTCCCAGTAATCTGTCAACCCGATCCGCGATGTGTCGAACTCTAGCGCCAGGAAGACAGCACACTGTTCGGCGATCACGATCTTTGTGACAGATCGCCCTATCTGTACCCCTAATAATTGAGTCTCCCATGTCTCTGCCTAGACCATTTTCAGGTGCTTAGCCCAAGAAAATTTGTTGTCACAGTGCACATTACATGTCCTGACTAGTGATGAGCGGCAGGGGCAATATTCAAATTTGCGATATTCCACGAATATTTGGTAGAATACTCATCATATATTCTCAAATTCGCTAGGTTGCGAAAATCGGCAATGTAATATTCGTGTAATGAGCGCGCAAATACAGGCGTGGGTCACTATAGCTACGTTTTTCAAACTGCTCTAAGTTTAATGAGACTGGAGAAAATGGTTGACACGGCAGAACATTATAATAGCTTTATATGCAGATAGAGTTCTTTAATATATTCACAAATGCGCAATTCGGCAATAATGATGCGAATATTTTGCCACAATACGTGCAACTTCACATTTTAACAGGTCTAACTACATATTAGTGATTGGTGCACTAAGCATGCACTAAGACATCATAGCACTATGTATGTATAGATACATACATACAGCACTATGTACAGTATTTAGCATGTATGTATGGACAGCAGAACATAACTACACTATATCACTATCACTATCTAACCTACACTGACTATCTCCCACTACCTATCTGTATTATATATGTATAAACTAACTAACTATCTAATGCAATGTGACAAATGGAAACTAGAGAGCACAGCAATAACACTGCTGTCTCTCTCAGAACTGTAATAAACTGTAGAAAATGGTTGTGGGGAGGTTCTTATATACTAAAGTGGTAGGCAACTTTCCTATTGGTTGCCAGGGATATTGCTAAGCTCAGACAAAGACATTGCAGCCTTCTCATTGGGCCACAAGCAAAAAGTGAGGTTACTGATGAAAAAAAATGTAGAATATTCAAAAATACAAATATATATCACTATATTATAAATATTCATGAATTCTCGAAGTTGCGATATTCGCGATTAAAATTCGAATATTTGCGCCCAACACTAGTCCTTACATTGACCTTTGTTTGGAACGGTGTTGTGAAAAAAAAACCTTGTCTCATGTGGAGATCTTTAATCCTGCGTTTGCTGTGCAGATTTGATAACCTGGGGAGGCCATTACGTACAACAGTCGACCACCCCTAGAACGGCTCAGCGATATGTGCAGGACATATGTGCTGCCTTTTATGGCAGGATTTCCATTTGCAATTTTTAGCAGGATAATGCTCACACAAACCCAGCAAGGGTTTCCCAGGAATGTCTGCCAAATTGTAAGACTTCCTTGGCTTGTCCAGTTGCCACATTTATTACCAATTGAGCAATTATGGGACCAGCAGGGACACCAGCTCCAGAAATCTATGAGTGTACTGGATCTACAGGCTCAGCTTTAACATCTGTGAGTAATCGGGGGTTAAAGGGGTTGTCTGAGTTATTGTTTTGTTCTTTGTATGTTTCTAACTAGGCAAATGTAAGGACTTAACAATTCACTTACTTTATCTCCAGTTGCTCCTTTCTCAGATTTCACTGAGATTCTCTCCCTGCTCTGATGATGTTTCGTGCACAAGCCTGAGAGAGCTGATCTGTGTCTTTACAGGAGATGTCACTGTGCTGGCCACGCCCCCCTGCACTGCAGGCTGCTGCTTATTGCTCTCTCCCTGAATTCTTGAGGAAAAACAGTAACCCCTTCAGCTGCACAGGCTCAGGGCTGAAGTCTTTACTGAGTAGCTGTAGGCAGTGAGGAGACAAATGCTGGGCATAGGAGCTGACAGAGGAGTTCTTCAGAGCATTGCACAAGAACAGGTAGGGGGATGATCCTGTATGTATCAGCAGTATCATCGTACAGCTGGGACTTGTAGTCCTACACATACAACATGCTGCTGGCAGACATGTCACTCAGGGCAGCACTTGTATTCACTCCCTTTGCAGAGCAGGGGGAAGGGCAGAGATTGTTGTTATTGCAGGTAAACAAAGGGCCAGAAGAGAACCATGGAAATTAGGACATTTTATTTTATTTTTTTTTGCCTAAAACTTGCTTGCTAAGTTATATATTGCTGACCATCAGATTTGCAGTGCTATATTATTTTTTTTTTCATAACTCTGACAACCCCTTTAATAGAGTAAAAAAAATGTATATATATTATATAAACAAAGAGATACTGAGCAGAAATGGATTAAGATATCGGAGGCTTGAAGGTTTTAATCTTTCTTGCCTCCAGTCCCCCGTTTAACTTTAACTTCTTCTACTTCTGTATTTTCTTTCTTTCCTTTTCTTTTGCTCATAATTGGGTTGACAGAGAGTTTAGAGACGCATCGCAAGGGGGGGGGGAGGGTAGGCAGGGATTTACATTGGTAAGGGGGGGGGGTAAAGTGATAATAACTGCTGATTGTTATTTTTATGTGAAACATAATGTTTTGTTCTTTATTTAAAAAAATAAAAATAAATCTGTGGGCACACAAAACAGCTGCTTGTGTGCGTCCTCCAGTTGCTCAGAGCTGATCAGTGACATATATAATTGGAAGTTAGTTTTACTGTAGTAAATACTAGGGCTGTGGAGCTGGTAAGCCAAAATTCTGTCTCCAACTCCTGCATTTTATCACATTCCGGTTTTGGCTCTGAATCCAACACCAGCTCCGACTCCTTCATAAATGGCCAATTATTTAGGAAAAACAAATTAACTGTAGTAAAATGGTAACATGGGGCTTTTTCTTACTAGCACATAAGTAATCAGGCTACTTAGATACAACTTAAACCATATTTATTGTAAAAAATGTAAATAATATGCAATGCACTCAAAAATACTGTTACTTTTAAGAAATTTAAGAATCTGTCCTCTAGAAAAAGTTAGAAAAGCTATATATGTATGTGTGAGAATCATGTGCAAGTGCAAATGGGAATAAATGAAACCTTTTAAAAGTGGAGCTGCTATATTCAGTGCCTGCCATGAGAGGGTTGTCTGGGAATGAATAGCCTTTCACAGGTGCCTACAGCTTCCCTCCGCTATGGAAAGATTCATGCTTACCTTCTATCCACAGCTGTGTTCCTGTGCACTGGCTCCCACGTGTCTCACTGATCATCTACTCCTCTGCAACCAATGACTGGATTCAGCGGTAAGATGTCCACAATAGACACATCGTCACTAAAGCTAAGGCCCATGCCAGGAACAAATGAAACAAGTGACGGACTGGCAGAGGGACACGTGGAAATTATAATGCCCCACATAGTACCCCAGTAGATATAATGCTACATTAGTGCCCCCAGTACATATAGTACCCCCTGTACCTATACAGCAGTGGCATACCGCCCATAGAGGCAGACCACGCCATTGCTATGGGGCCCCCGACACTGGGGGGCCCAGAGCGCAGAGAAGGCCCCGCCCACATTATTTGGCCCCACCCACTCATGACATGCGGCGGGCCCCGGCCCGGTGCTTTTCTTTCTGCATCCGGCTTTTCTTCTGCATCCCCCCCCCCCGCGGGCTATCTCGAGTCTGACCTGATCCTGACTGCTGCGGAATCAGGATCAAGCCAGCCTGTAGTGCTCGCTGGCCAATCAGCGCAAAGCAACTCTGTTGAGGCAGCTGCTGATTGGCCAGTGTGCAATGGAGGCGGGAGAATCGCGTCGCCGTCACCAGTGTGCCTGAGGAGCTGCGCCTGCAGAAGAAGCACACTGTCCCTGGCCTGAACTTCCTGAACGCTGCCGTGCCTGGCCCTGGCTGCCTGAGACTGAGAGAGCAGACTCAGCAGAGACTGGTATGTCAGATTGTCAGATACTGACAGTCTGACACTCAGGTGAGTGTGGAATTTGGCCAGGCAGCAAGAGAGAGGAGGGGTGGGGAGGGGGACATGCTTCAATCTGCCCCCCAAAATGCCCATGGGGGAGAAGTAGGAAGAAAGCACACTGTCCTGAGAATTTTGGGGGGCATTAGGGGTTGGGGGGGCTCATAGAGGACAGTGTGCTTTCCTCCTACACCTACTCCTTCCTAACACCCCCCGGGCATTTTGGAGTGCATTAGGGGTTGGATATTAACCCCTCTAACTCCTTGCTGCTAATGCTGAGTGTGCACAAAATGATATTCCACCAACCAGCCAAACCCCACACACACAGTTTCAGTAGGTCATGTATAAATTTATTTAATGGGGGTGTGGCATGGGAGGAGCCATGGTGGGTAGTGGGCGGGGTTAAGTGGGCCCAATTCAGATTTTCGCTGCTGAGTCAAATCCCGTGCTGAGCCACGCCCCCTGCACTGATCACATGACAGTGACGTCACCCCAGGTCCTTCAGCTGTGCAAAAGTTCGGGTTGGTGGCAGCCGCCCCTTATGGATTCCATATGCCGCTATAGTGGAATCCATAACGGGATGCGCGACTTACCACCACCCGAATGCCGAACAACGGACTTTTTTTAAATGTTCGCTCATCTCTAGTTGCTATCAGTCAGGAATTGGCCCAGAAGTTGATTGAGAGAATGCCCAGTTGAATTGCAGAGGTCCTTAAAAAGAAGGGCCAACACTGCAAATACTGACTCTGCATAAATGTCATGTAATTGTCGATAAAAGCCTTTGAAACATATGAAGTGCAGTGTAATTATATTTCACTACATCACAGAAACAACTGAAACAAAGATCTAAAAGCAGTTTAGCAGCAAACTTTATGAAAACTAATATTTGTGTCATTCTCAAAACCTTTGGCCATGACTGTACATTAGCCAACTAGCATGTTAGCCAGTAGCCATATGATCTGTGCTTTTGACTGCCATAAAACATGACCATCCCCCACTGACCAGCACTGATGCAGATTTTTTTCCCAATAAAGTTCTACTACAGTTGTGTATAAACCTTAGACCTTTTATCTGTATAGATGCATATACAACTCTGCTTCATCTCGCTTCCCTGATATCTATATTTAGCTCTGCTACATCTGACTTCCACTGCACAATACCAGCACTGTGTTTGAATCACTTCACATACAGCTCTGCTACATCATGCCTCCATCAGCCCCCCATACGCCTGCATCAGTCCCATTTGCCTGCAGAAGCACCCCATACGCCTCTATCAGCCCCCCATATGCCTCCATCAGCCCCCCAGTGCCTTCTTCAGCACCCCATATGCCTGCATCAGCACCCCATATGCCTCTATCAGCCCCCCAGTGCCTCCTTCAGCCTCCCATATGCCTGCATCAGCCCCCCATATGCCTCTATCAGCACCCCATACACCTGCATTAGCCCCCGATATGCCTACATCAGCACCCTATATCCCTCCATCAGCCCCCATATGCCTGCATCAGCACCGCAGTTCCTCCATCAGCCCCCCAGTGCCTCCTTCAGCCCCCATACGCCTGCATCAGCACCCCATACACCTCCATCAGTCCCCCATACGCCTGCATCAGCACCCCATATGCCTCCATCAGCCCGCCAGTGCCTCCTTCAGCCCCCATATGCCTGCATCAGGCCCCTACGTGCCTGCATCAGCCCCCACATGCCTGCCTCAGCACCCCATATGCCTGCATCAGCCCTCCATATGCCTGCATCAGCCCCCATACGCCTCCATCAGCCCCCAAATGCCTCTATCAGCACCCCATATGCCTCCATCAGCCCCCCATACGCCTGCATCAGCCCCCCATACACCTGCATCAGCACCCCATACGCCTCTATCAGCCCCCCATATGCCTCCATCAGCACCCCATATGCCTCCATCAGTCCCCCATACACCTGCATCAGCCCCATGCGCCTGCATCAGCACCCCATACGCCTGCATCAGCACCCCATACGCCTCCATCAGCCCCCCATATGCCTCCATCAGCATCCCATACGCCTCCATCAGCACCCCATATACCTCCATCAGCACCCCATATGCCTCCATCAGCCCCCATACGCCTGCATCAGCCCCCATACGCCTGCATCAGCACCGCATACGCCTCCATCAGCCCCCCATATGCCTGCATCAGCACTCCATACGCCTGCATCAGCACCCCATATGCCTCCATCAGCCCCCCAGTGTCTCCATCAGCCCCCCATACGCCTCCATCAGCATCCCATACGCCTCCATCAGCATCCCATACGCCTCCATCAGCACCCCATATACCTCCATCAGCACCCCATATGCCTCCATCAGCACCCCATATGCCTCCATCAGCCCCCATACGCCTCCATCAGCACACCATAGGCCTTCCTCAGCCCCCCATACGACTGCATCAGCACCCTATATGCCTCCATCAGCCCCCCAGTGCCTCCTTCAGCCCCCCTCCTGCCTGCATCAGCCCCCCAGTACCTCCATCAGCCCCCCACATGCCTGCTTCAGCCCCCCAGTGCCTCCATCAGCCCACCACATGTCTGCATCAGCCCCAATCCTTCTTGTGTTGGTGGTATAGTGCAGCAGGCACTTCTTCTTCCTCTGTCCTGTTAGTGATGCTGGCGCTAAGCTCCGCCTCTCCCCTGCTCTCTCCGTGCGCGCTCGTGAGTAAAAGACCGGCCGCCTGGGTGAAAATACTGTCCAGTACGCTCAAGCGCAGCCCATAGATGTGGCTGTGGAGCAGTGGCCGTATCTATGGGAATACCAGTGTCAACAATGGGGTAAGAGGGAAAGGGATATCTCCGAATGGGTGAATTTTAGATAATGAAAGCTAATTACAAAAATGATCTAGGGTATTAGGGTAAAATAATTAAATATGATCATGAAGATGAGAATACCCCTTTAAAGGATTATAAAAGTCCCTAAATGCAGTTTTGAATAATTTGAGGGATGTCATTTCTAAAATGGGGTCATTTGTGGGTGGTTTCTGTTATGTAAGCTCCTCAAAGTCACTTTAAAACTGAATTGGTCCTTTAAAAAATCCGTTTTGGAAATACCCCTTTAAAGGATTATAAAAGTCCCTAAATGCAGTTTTGAATAATTTGAGGGATGTCATTTCTAAAATGGGGTCATTTGTGGGTGGTTTCTGTTATGTAAGCTCCTCAAAGTCACTTTAAAACTGAATTGGTCCTTTAAAAAATCCGTTTTGGAAATTTTCCTGAAAACTTGAAAAAATGCTTCTAAAATGATACGTTATTAAATACATTTACAAACTGATGGCAACATAATGCATACATATAGTGAATGTTAATAATTAATAACTATTTTCAGGGGTATCAAGAAAATTCCTGATTTTTTCCAAATTTTCTGTAAATTTGGGATTTTTTTAAAAACATATCGACCCAAATTTACCATTAACATGAAGTATTATGTGTCATGAAAAAAAAAACAATCTCAGAATTGCTTGAAAAGCATTCCAAAGTTTTTAACATTTTGGAAAATGAGGTTGTATCAGGAAGGTGAAAATCGGCTGTGTTTGGAAGCAGTTAAAGGGTTTCTATCAGCTCTGAAATATCCCCCCCAGCTAGAGTAAGTGGTGAAAAGTGTAAGTGATGCCAAGTCCGTGGTCCCACATAGCAGCTGTAAAATGCATTGAGGGGACTCCCTGAGCTCATGCACATAATGAAAAGGACTCAAAGAGGAGTCCTCTTAATGCATTTTACTGCTGGTTTGTGGATGCACAGTGAACCCAAGGAACGCCAATTTGACACTGTATACTTGTGACAGGAGCACTGAAAGGGTTGTCTCATCTTGTTACTGAGTGTATCTGAGTTAGGCAAACGGCATAGCTTGCTGTGTTATGCTCTTTCTGTAGCTCCCATTATTTATTTGATTTAAATTGGATTTTTTTTATTTAAATCGGATTTAAATCAGATTTTTTTATTTAAATTGGATTTTTTTTATATAAAATGCTTTTTGAGGAAAATATATTACCATTCAAAGGCTATTCCATCATGAAATAAATTAGTTTTTTAATTATGTAGAATAAGGCTGTATATGTTTAATTTTTTTTTGTAAATAAATTCCATTGATCCATTCACAATGTCCTGCTCTTTTACAGGTTTTTCTTAGATTATTGGGCAGTTTCTCTGCCTACAAGATATTATCACAGATGCTTGGTTTACTTTTGCAGTTCTCAAAACTGAATTTGACTCCGCAGAGATCACAGGCCTCTTCTTCACAGCAAGTCTTCATCTACTTGCATATTATAAGTTATACCAGCAAGAATTAGACTTAGGGCTACTTTTACATTTGCGTTCGGTGCGGGTCCATTCAGTACTTGAACAGACGGAGCCGCACTGAAAATACAAACCAATGCATCCGTTCAGAACGGATCGGTTTGTATTATATGTGGAAAAAAATGCTAAGTCCCAAACGGATACGTTCTGACCCCCATTGAAAGTCAATGCAAACAGATCTGTCCCCATTGACTTACATCGTAAGTCAGGACGGATCCGTTTGGCTCAGCATCGCTAGGCGGACACCAAAACTCTGCAAGCAGCGTTTTGGTGTCCGCCTCCAAAACGGAAAGGAGGCGGTATGGAGCCAAACCAGTGCATTCTGAACGGATCCGCATCCATTCGGAATGCAATTGAGCTGAACGGATCAGTTTGGGGCCTCTTGTGAGACCTTCAAACGGATCTCACAAGCGGATCCCCAAACGCAACTGTGAAAGTAGCTTTATGTAGAAAACTATGATTTAAATCAAGCCTTACTGACTAGTGATTTAAATCATGATTTAAATCGTGACTTAAATCAGTTTGATTTAAATCAAATCCACCCTGCCTGGTAGTAATGGCAGGGACAAAACTACCTGTTCCTCCAAAAGGAAGGACGAGCAGGAGTCTCTTTCAGGCCTAATACAATACAAATAGGGAAATTCAACACACAGAACCCCAAAAAAATAAAAAAGGGAAAGGAAAGACTTAACTTCAAAGGAGCAATAGAAGCATCGGGAGCTCAGCCGAGATCAAACCACAATCTATCCAAAGGTCCAAACAAAAGCTATAAACCGCACAGCATTGTGGGAGAAGCAACTACAAATAGAGAGGGTTGAATGACCCTAATAGCCACACCTGGGGAAAGAAGGTGAGGCAAGCACCAGAAACAACACAGATGTCATTTGATTTAAACGGAAAACATGTCAGATCAAACCATGTGTTGCCAGTCTCACCAATCTCCTGCCACCTGTCTTGGGAATGTCCGTGACAGGTTCTCAGGTGCCATGTCACATTTGAAGAGACCCTGAGGTACCCTTAGAAAAAAAATCTCCAAAATGTACCCCGTTTTGGAAACTACACCCCTCAAGGAATAAATATAGTGGTGAAGTGAATGCTTTGACTCAGCAAGCATTTCATAGAATTTAGAAACGCATAGCTGTAAAAATTAAAAATTAACTTTTATTTCCAATATAATGTTGCTTTAGTCCTACATTTTTTATTTTCACAAGGGCTAACAAGATAAAATGCACCCCACAATTTGTTATGCATTTTTTCCTGAATACAGCAACACCTAGTATGTGGTCGTAAACCACTGTTTGGGGACACGACAGCATTCAGAAGGGAAGAAGCGCAAAGGGATTTTCTAACGTAATTTGCTGAAATTGTTTTAGGGGCCATAACATTTTTTACTTTTTTACCAATGTAGCTGTGTGGAGGCTTGTTTTTTGCAGGATGGACTGTAGCTTTTTTTGTATCATTTTGAGATATATAAGTCTTTTTGAACACTTTTTATAACTTTTTTTGGGAGGTGAATTGGGTAAAAATGGCAATTGTGTCAGTGTTTTTTATTTTTATTTTTTTTACTCTGTTCCTGAGCCGCTGCCATCATGGACGGCAGAGAGGATTAGGCTGCCGGGGGGCATCAGGAAGCAATGGGGAATCTAGGGGCATTATGAGGGCCACTAAATTATTAGGGGCAATATAAATATCAGGGGCACTGGGGGCACATTGGGTGTCTTACCCGATTTTAGGCTGTGATCTCCAGCGTGGAGATCACAGCCTGAAACCGGCATTTTCACACTAAAGCGCTCCGAGGGGTTAGTCTGCAGAGACTAACCAATCGGAGCGCTTGCCAGCAAGGGACCACTCTGATTGGTCCCTTGCCGGCTTCCCCGGTGTGTCTGCTCTCCGGGAGTGCGGAGACTCCAGGGCTGTGACACTTTATTATGTCACAGCCTGGGTAAACAGTTTGGACGTGACTGTACGTCCAAATGCAGTAAATTACTTGCGATTTGGACATACAGTTACATCCAAATGCATAAAGGGGTTAATGTCTATTGTTAATGTTAATGTACTTTTTTGTATGTGATGTTTGTTATCCATGAGCTGAAATGGGAACACAATTTGGTCATTGTGCCCTTCTCAGAAGGAGGAAGGCTGGACCTGGCCCCTCTGAATGAGTGCAGCTCGAGCTTCCAGGGATGAAGGAGCTGAATTTTGCCTGTGCAGTGTGAGACCTACTGTGTGTTTGAACAGCCGGAAGAAGCGGTTACCCCGCGAAACGGCCGTCGCTGTTTACATTACTTTCCATATGAGTCTCTGCCCCTGATACTCTGCAATAAAAAGGGACTATAGCATTACTGGATGGTGAGTGCCGTGGATCTTTTCTACTTGCTTGGATACTACTGTAAAGTACCTTCCACCTTACATGCTAACCAACTACCACCATTCTATGAGTGATAAAGAAATACAGAATTTAGAGACTGTGTGGAACTAAAGTGACGGATTGGTGCAAAGGTCAGACAGTAAGTGCAATTGCTCTTATATAGCAACAGGCCTTACGGCTAGTGGAAAGGGTACATTACCTCAGGTGCCCACGGATTAGTGATATGCAGCATAGGCAATATTCAAATTTGTGATATTTCGCCATAAATTCGCAAATTCGAGAATTCATGATCTCCAGTCATTATTTACTTGATTGCGAAAATTGGCAATGTAATATATTCGCGATAAAAATTTGCAATTCGAATATTTACAATCAACACTAAGGAGTAGGCAACTTTCCTATTGGTTGCTAGGGATGTTGCTAAGTGCCGATATTCACGATTAGAATATTCGCAATCAACACTATTCATGAATACTAAAATATATAGCACTTTATTCTAAATATTCGCAAATTCTTTGTGCTGGTCAACTAATAATCCTTATGTCTAACCCTAACCCTAACTCCAACAGACCAGATCCAACAGTGGGGATCACCCTGGGTGAGGTCTGTTATAAAGGTAAAAAAAAACGGTGGCATCTGTCTTTGGCACCCTCTCTAGAAAGTCCAGTACTTTGGACATGACCTACAACACATGCTGGCGGGAGTCTAGTACAACCCCCAGTGGGATCCCCCCGACAACCAGCTTGGCAGGTCTTGGCCACTCTTTAGTGTTGGGTAAACCCTTTAAGGATTAACAAGCCCATCAAGATCGGAGTCACACAAGGTGGAAATCTTCCACTTAAATACTTCTCCCACGTTTTCCTATGGGGTTGAAAAGTGTCAATCACTGCCTTGTGTTCTGCTGCAGAATAATATTATTACTGGGTCACGTGTCAGACGGGTGACACGTCACTCCTTCAGCCTGTGATTCGCTGCAGTGGTCATGGTGCCTTCCGTCAGCAGGATGTTGATGCGAGCGCAGCCGGGAGCTGCAGAACTAGCAGAGTAGCAATGGAGCAGGAACCCAGCAGCGGCGACCAGGTAAGTATGATCACCATTGTGCGTCCGGCCACTCTGTGGGGTCTGTAAAAAAGTTGGGCAACTTCTTTGGAATGCAGGGATCAGTAAAATATCCGTGTGTTCAGGGCTGGGACAAGGTCCACCACCAACAGAGGCTGAGCTGCCCAAGTGCGCCCCTCCCACCCCCCGCCATTTAGATATGTATGTTTGTTATTAATCATCATCCACCTGACAGTCCTCAGGCGGCCATATTGGTTAACACCCAGCTCGTCCAGGCTCCTGCCCCACGGGTAGACCCGTCACTACAACACTCAGCATTCTGATAGACCTGAGCTTCTCACTAAGATATCTGCTTGATGTGTGAACGGGGTCAAATACTTCTACAGCTGAGGTTCTGTTACAATGTACAAGTCCAGAGCAGTAATCACAGCTCTCCAACTAAAGCAAAACTACAGTTCCCAACGTGCCCACCATGCTGGAAGTTGTAGTTAAGATCAGCAGTGCTGCCGCCATATTTATACCCCTTAACAGACTGAGCGGAATACAGTGCAGCATAACAATCACAGGGGGGCCCCCATCCAGTCAGAGGACCCAGCACCTATGATGGCGAGGGCATCCGATGGGGCCCCAGCAACTACGATGGCGGAGGACATCTGATGGGGCCCCGGCGCCTATGATGGCAGAGGACATCTGAGGGGCCCCAGCGCCTATGATGGCGGAGGACATCTGAGGGGCCCCAGCGCCTATGATGGAGGAGGACATCTGAGGGGCCCCAGCGCCTATGATGGAGGAGGACATCTGAGGGGCCCCAGCGCCTATGATGGAGGAGGACATCTGAGGGGCCCCAGCGCCTATGATGGAGGAGGACATCTGAGGGGCCCCAGTGCCTATGATGGAGGAGGACATCTGAGGGGCCACACACACCCCAGCAGCCCAGGGGCCACACTCTAAGGACATCCACACCTGCCCCGTTACATGCCTGCCTCTCCCAGTACCTGACCCCCGCCCTGTCAGGCTCCCCCGTCATCCCCTTTCCTTCCCCGCGGTGATCGGTACTTGGTGCTTGGGGCTGACCTCCCCCTTGCAGTGATGGCAGAAGAAGCGATGCTGAGACACCACCGCCGCCCCCACCATTTTCCTTTCCTCCTCCACCCGCCCCTGCTGCCGCTGCTCCTCCACTCGTCACGTCAGGAGTGTCTGGGCATTCCGTTATAAACGGAACCTATAACGGAAAGCCAGAACGCAAGTGCAAACCCACCCTTATTTGCTTGTATACAGTAGTTTCTGGTTTGGTATTGACAATTGATGGTGCGGGCAGCGGGTGAGAATGCAAGACCTGTGCCCACATCATAATTGCAACCTAAAATTACAGCAAGTTGTATAAAGGAAAACTACAACTCCCAGTAGGTCCGCATCTGACAAGGGATGCTGGGAGTTGTACTTTCCAAGGGGCAAGGCAATAAAATGTGCATTTTTTAACAGTATTTTAACTTTTATTATAGAGGCTGTCTGTAACTATCAAGCATTGGGCTTCTGTTGGAGTAAAATTTTACACAGTAAAATTCTTTGTTGTAAACTTCTCAAGTTGGATCCTTTTATCAGGTCACACACAGAACTGACGCTCTTATAGCCAAATAAACACCATAGAGTGGTCCCCTGCTCAGGATCCCTTTCTGTTCATTAGAGCTGAGGGCCACAAAGCAAGAGGAGGACAGGATCTGTCCATGTGCTCTTCTTGGGGGCGAGGCGGGGGCGAGTGATTAGTGGCGAGGTGATTATCAGTCATCTCGCACTTGCTAATATTAAGGGTGTGTGTGCTTTTTGAAATGGCAGGCAGTGGCACTGGAGCTGCCTGCTGCACAATTAACTATAAATCCCAGGGGCCCACCGAGTATTTCCCTGGCCTAGAATCCCACTCACTAGTCACTACACACAAGCGACGTGGTCAGTGGCCTGCCGGCTGCCGCCCAGAGGCTGGGGAGCTGGCCTGCGCCCTGAGGCTGGAGCGCCCTGAGGCTGGAGCCTCCCCAGCCTCTGTGTCGGCCCGGCCCTGTGTGTGTTTAATGCCTAAAATAGATGTGCCATTAAAGGGTTAAACTTTGTTGGGGCATTGGACTAAAAGTAGTTTCCCTAGTTTGGATTCAGTTGAACATTTGATATCAGAGTATTTCCTTTGTATGGTAGATAGGCAGTAACGTACTATCTGTCCAGTAGATGGAGCGCCTTTTACACAAGTTCAAAAGAAACACTCGAGAAATTAATAGATCTGCGAGACTGTGGAGAAAGACTACTACATATGCATAAAACACATGAAAGAAATATGTATGTTCCAGTAGGCATAAATGATATGTAAAATAAACACAAACATATGTTACATAGTCCCAAGAAAAAATTATCACTCCTACATGCCTCCCAACCATCCCAGATTTTGGCCAGTCTCCAGCAGTCCCAGGACACTCTGGTATAAACGGCTGACATCTGTGCTATGATGTCAGCCATTTAACCCCTTCCATGCCGCGGTCTGTATGGACCGCTGTATGGAAAGGGTTAACATATTAGCTATCACCGCGTCTGTAAAAACCTGCTCTATAAAAATATCACATGACCTAACTCCTCAGGTGAACATCATAAAAAAAAGGTGTAAAAAAGCCATTTTTTGTCACCTTACATCACAAAAAGTGTAATACCAAGCGATCAAAAAGGCATATGCCTCCCAAAATAGTACCAATCAAACCACCATCTCATCCTGCAATATCAGAGTATTTCCTTTGTATGGTAGATATTGTAATTTGCCCCCACACAGTAATTTCCACCACACTGCCCCCATATATTAATTCCCCCCACACTGCCGCCATAAAGTAATTTGCCCCCACATAGTAATCCCCCCATAGTAATTTGCCCCCACACAGTAATTTCCACCACACTGCCACCATATAGTAATTTCCCCCACACAGTAATTTCCACCACACTGCCCTATATAGTAATTTCCCCCACATAGTAATTTCCATGACACTGCCCCTATATAGTAATTTCCCTCACATAGTAATTTCCATGACACTGCCCCCATATAGTAACTTCCCCCACACTGCCCCATATAGTAATATCCCCCACACTGCCCCCATATAGTAATTTCCACTACACTGCCATATATAGTAATTTCCCCCACACAGTAATTTCCACCACACTGCCCCCATATATAAGTTCCCCCCACACTGCCCCATATAGTAATTTCCCCCATATAGTAATTTCCCACACACAATAATTTCCACCACACCGCCCCCATATATTAACTTGCCCCCACACTGCCCCATATAGAAATTTGTCCCCACACAGCCAGCACCAATATAATAATTTGCCCCCACACAGCCAGCCCCAATATAGCCCTCCTATAACGCACCCCAGGTGTACGAAATGCCGAGTGGTATGGTGCAACCTAAAACATCTCTTATTGTGTCACGGTGCTTCTACCTGGATACTACTGGACCCCAGGCTTTGGCTACGAATGAAAAGGGGGAATATTTGAGGGATTGGAAAGAACCTTGAGTCCAGACCTTGAGATGAGGTTCAACAAAAGCTTTACTTTGAATAAACGTTCTCAAAACGGTTTACAGGTTTTGTCTTGGTTCCAGCAGGCTTTAGCATGAAACTGGCAGGCAAACTCCACTTTGCTATATATGTTTCTCTCTGAATCTGCTGTACTGACAGGCTGGCTGTATAACTCAGCTTATTCTGCATGCTGCACTTCTTCTCTGTAGTCTGACTCAAGGTTATTCTAGGCAACTTTCCTCCTGGCTCCTGAGGCTTCAAGCTTAAGGTGCTTTGTCTGGCGTGGGCACGTCCAGCAGAGACATGCCCCTGCACACCCTTCCCATGTCTAGGGAAGATTAGACTGGAACTAACTGGTCCCCACCCTTCCTGCAGGAAGTAGGACTAGGCCACTTCTCTCCAGAGGGGGGTTAGAATGGAATGGAAAGTTCCATACTCTCTAACTATAGATCTGCCGTGTTTGCTGCCACCTGCTAGTGAACAGACATATTACATGAACATAACAGTTGCATAAAGATATTAAAGGGGTTCTCCAGGCGAAACCTAAATTTGGGGCATACTTCTAACCTGTGAAAGGAAGATTGTTGGACTGATACTTACCTTCCACAGCACAGCCCGTTCCAAGATCTGTCATGTGACAGCTCCTGTCGGGTTTTCTGCTCTTCTGGTGAGTCTCCGTCTTCTTCACTTCCTTTCTTGAGCGGATCCGGGCGGGACATCGTCTGTCCCCATTGAAATTAATGGGTCCACAATTCCGTTACGCAAAATGTGGAACAGAATTGCGGACGTGTGAATGGATACTTATGGAGGGCACTGTGGATGTCACTGTTATGGGGGCGCTGCGCATGTCACTGTTATGGAGGGCACTGTGGATGTCACTGTTATGGGGGGCGCTGTGGATGTCACTGTTATGGGGGGTGCTGTGGTTGTCACTGTTATGGGGGTGCTGTGGATGTCACTGTTATGGGGGTGCTGTGGATGTCACTGTTATGGGGGTGCTGTGGATGTCACTGTTATGGACGCTCAGTATAAGTGATAGGGCTCATGCACAGAGCCTTGTCCGTTTTGCGGTCTGCAAGTAGTGGATCCACTAAATATGGTTACAGCCTGTGTGCGATTTTGACATTTTTTGCAGTCCAATTGAGTTCTATGGGTTTTAGATCTGCATTATGAGGACCAGAATAGGACATGTTCTATATTTTGCAGAACTGACATACGGATTGACGCCATCAATGTGTTTCCTACATCCGTATATCAGTTACAGTAAAGAAAGGAACATGTCCTATTCTGGTCCTGAAAATTAGGTCCTCAAATCCATAGAACTCAATGGGACTGCAAAAATGTGGATCGCAAAATGGATACGGTCGTGTGCATAGGGGTTTAGATACACAGCTCAGCAGGCAGGGTCATACACATTAGGATTAGATACACTGCTCAGCAGGCTGTATCACAGGATAGGATTAGATACACATGTGAGGGCAGAGCCTGTGGACGATCAGTGATGGGATTAGAAACACTGCTCAGAAGGCTGTATCGCACAGGATAGGATTAGATACACATGTGAAGGCAGAGCCTGTGGACGGTCAGTGATGGGATTAGATACACTGCTCAGCAGGCTGGATCGCACAGGATAGGATTAGATACACATGTGAAGGCAGAGCCTGTGGACGGTCAGTGATGGGATTAGCTCAGCAGGCAGGGTCATACACATTAGGATTAGCAGAAAATTCAGACGGCACTCCAAAAGTATTTCAATGCAATTTAGTTTTATTCATGGTATTGCCGGACTTATTTTACAGGCAACGTTTCGGGCATATTATGCATTGCCCTTCATCAGGCTCGTATGGCAACACTTTCTGTGTGAACGCCGGCACTTCACAGAAAGTGCTGCCATACTGAGCCTGATGAAGGCAATGCATAATATGCCCAGCATGCCTGTAAATAAGTCGGCAATACCATGAATAAAACTAAGTGCATTGAATACTTTGGAGTGCCGTCTGAATTTTCTGCTATACGTACAAGTACCCTGAGGTGGAGCGGGATACATCCCCTGAAGTGCACCCTACAGCCAAGAAGTGGCGGAAGTGCCGTGGCTAAACAAATTGTATACACATTAGGATTAGATACACTGCTCAGCAGGCTGTATCACACAGGATAGGATTAGCTACACATATGAAGGCAGAGCCTGTGGACGGTCAGTGACGGGATTAGATACACAGCTCAGCAGGCTGTATTGCACAGGATAGGATTAGATACACATGTGAAGGCAGAGCCTGTGGACGGTCAGTGATGGGAAAGATGTACACATGAGTTACAGTGGGTGTATCTTCTGCAGACAGAGCAGTGTGGGGGGCGTGGCCAGCCTGTGACTCATCAGCCTGTGAACTAAACAGGAAACTGAAGAATGTAAACAGCTCTGCCTCAAAGAAGCCAATACATTCTAGGCCTCACACAGCAAATTCTGAAGCACAAACAGGGGGAGAAAAGCACAAAAATGTATGCATGTAGAGGGGTGTTAGGAGCTGGATAGAATTACACAGATGACATTGTGTTAGCCAATTACAGACAGTAGCCGGGTGCAGGAGTGGTAATTCCTAGACCAGGGATCAGCAACCTTCGGCACTCCAGCTGTTGTGAAACTACAACTCCCAGCATGCTCTTTCCACTTGTGTGGGAGTTTAGAGAGCAGCCAAGCAAGTGTGCATGATGGGAGATGTAGTTTCACAACACCTGGAGTGCCGGAGGTTGCTGACCCCTGCCCTAGACAGTACCTACAAGAAAAGCCATGGATAGGAACCTGTCCGTGTGCTGTCCCTAGTACCAAAAATTCATACAAGCATTCATCCTGCCAAACCAAAATAAGAGAGAAACTAAAAGCCAGCCAGTGAAACCAAACTAATACAGTGCTTCCCCTGAGGAGCGTCACAAGAAAATGACTGTCTGGTCCTGTGCTTAGCAGTTTATTTACTGCCTGCCACCTCTGTCTCTCTGCATTAACAGTTCCCACCCCCATAGACGTACCAGCGCTGTAAACTTACATCATTATTCCACCCAATCACCCATCATCCAGGGGGGTTTCTGGGCAACCCCCCTGACACCTCTAAGTGTGCGCTGCTCTTTGGGAGAAAGTACTCTCTTTTCACAGTAGTGCCCCATCCTGTGCTGTTTATCCACTATACCAAATACCAGTGGTAAGAAAGATACACACTCATCACTAATACACAAAATAACCCTTAATGGAATTAAAACTCCTCCAGACTTGTACTGTCTAAGGCCCCTTTCACACCTGCGTTCTTCTTTTCCGGCATAGAGATCCGTCGTCGGGTCTCTATGCCGGAAAAATCCTGATCAGGATCATCCCCATGCATTCTGAATGGAGAGAAATCCGTTCAGGATGCATCAGGATGACTTCAGTTCAGGACCGGAACGTTTTTTGGACGCAGCAAATACCGCAGCATGCTGCGCTTTTTGTTCCGTCCAAAAATCCGGAACACTTGCCGCAAGGCCGGATCCGGAATTAATGCCCATTGAAAGGCATTAATCCGGATCCGACCTTAAGCTAAGCGTCGTTTCGGCGCATTGCCGGATCCGACATTTAGCTTTTTCTGACTGGTTACCATGGCAGCCAGGACGCTAAAGTCCTGGTTACCATGGTAAAATGTAGCAGGGAGCGGGGAGCGGCATACTTACATTCCGTGCGGCTCCCGGGCGCTCCAGGATGACGTCAGGGCGCCCCAGTGCATGGATCACGTGATCGCATGGATCACGTGATCCATGCGCATGGAGCGCTCTGGCGTCATTCAGAGCGCCCGGGAGCCGCACGGAATGTAAGTATGCCGCTCCCCGCTCCCGCTA
Organism: Bufotes viridis; assembly: GCA_033119425.1. Lineage (NCBI taxonomy): Eukaryota > Metazoa > Chordata > Amphibia > Anura > Bufonidae > Bufotes > Bufotes viridis. The sequence continues at coordinate 97,016,262 of CM065589.1, forward strand.
CTATGGCAACCAGGACGCTAGTAGCGTCCTGGCTGCCATAGTAACCTGAAAGCAATTCGAAGACTGATCAGGATCCTGATCAGTCTTCTAATGCTTCAGGTGACTTGCGTTCTGACGGATCCGGCAGGACGGAAGTGCCTGCCGGATCCTCAGAACGCAAGTGTGAAAGGACCCTAAGTTAGCACATTCTAGTTTTAAAAAAACTGATTTTTTTTTTCTCACTTATGACTTTGCTGCAGTTCTGTATCTTTACGAAAAGCACTCCACCAAGAAAAGTTACCAGATTTAGATACATCAATTTTTCCACAGTTTATAAAACTTGTACAGCTAGTAAGGTCAAGCTGCCCCAAGCTGTCTTCTATGAAGCACAATCCAAGTAATCCAAGAAGACAGTCTCCACAGTTTCTTTTTTATTTATTTATCCTGGACTGGCTGTGACATTTTAAACATTACGGGGGTCATTCTCTAATCTGAAATATGCCTAAATTAGGCATATTTCAGGCGCAGATGGTGGTGCAACAGTTAGTTGCGGCACTATCTGTGACTTCGCCCCGCTCACACCAGGTCTCAAACGCCCTGTTTTAGGATTAGAAAATGGTCTAAATTTAGCTTCCTGGAAGCTGTCTTACATTTAGAACTAGCTCTGGATGGGCTGAAGTTATAGAGAGGCCGACGCCTCTTAATAACTTCGGCGGATCCACCGCCAACTATAGGGCTTTATTAAGACCGGCGTCTAAGATGCTGGTCTTAATAAATGTGCCCCTACACATCTAAATGTAAAATCCTATAGAAAAGTTAAAGATTGCGTCTAAACAATTTCAAAAGTGGCTGTCACAGCAGCAGTCATTGTGCTGGAAAGTTTCATGCAAAATACACTAAGTGACGAAAAAAAAACACGCAGACAGGAATGTCGGATTGCTGCAAAATTCGTCAAGCTGTTATGTCTCAGGCAGATATGTGAATGAATACAGGTGTGGTGTGATTAGACAGTGAGTCTTGCCACAAGAAAGCATACTACCCTATAAAAAGGTTCTCAGGGGCTACTTTTGGATAGTGTACCTCTTGGTGAGAGATCATCAACTGCTAGACATGCCTCTATGATGGACTCGAAGACATTTGAGACAGACTTTGAGATGGGGCACATCATTGGATTGAGAGAAGCAGTATGTGTATTACCCCAGAGGGGTATTACCATTTCTACACCCGCTGCTACCAGTCTTTAATTGCTAACCACAATGTCATCTGTTTCTAGGTCCTATGTCACTGTGCATTGATAATGTTGCTATGAAACTGTTTTGTACATGTAATATGCCTGGTTCACCAGCAGGTGGCAGCGTATATGGCAGTTAAATCTTTAGATAGAATGGAACTTACCATTCCATTCTCCCCCTTTTGGGCAGAAGTGGGCCAGTCCTGTTTCCTACCAAGGGAGGGGCTGCAGTAAGTTTTCAGTCAGTCTGAGTGCAGTCTAGTCTAGAGTTGGAAGGAGAGGAGAATCACCCTGACTGATTAACCGACAGAGTGTTGTGAGGGGGTCAACAGCCAAAGGCACCCCACTCCAAAGGTACCAGAGCAGCCCTAAAGTCCAGTGACCAATCTAAAGCTGAGTTCAGCACAGCAGAGAGAGAGAGATAAAGCATAATACACAAGTTTGCTTGCCAGTTTATGCCAAAGTCTGCTGGAACCAAGAAAAAGCCTGAATATTGACCGGATCCAAGTTTATTCTAAGTAAGGGCTCTTTCACACTTGTGTTCTGAGGATCCGTCGGGCACTTCCGTCCCGCCGGATCCGTCAGAACGCAAGTCGCCTGAAAGCATTTGAAGACTGATCAGGATCCTGATCAGTCTTCGAAATGCTTTCAGGTTACCATGGCAGCCAGGACGCTACTGAAGTCCTAGCTGCCATGGTACTCCGCAGCAGTGTACTTACCTGCGCTGCGGCCGCCGGGCGCTTCTTCATGACGTCACAGGTCCACGCGGCGCATAGATCAATGCGCTACCTGGACATGTGACGTCATGAAGGAGTGCCCGGAGGCTGCAGCACAGGTATGTACACTGCTGCGGAGTACTTACCATGGCAGCCAGGACTTCAGTAGCGTCCTGGCTGCCATGGTAACTGATCGGAGCCCCAGCTTACACTGGGGCCCCGATCGGAACTGCTGCTGCGCATGCGCAGAGCTAAACGTCGGATCTGGCGATGCGCCGAAACGACGTTCAGCTCAATGCCAGATCCGGATTAATGCACTTCAATGGGCATTAATTCCGGATCCGGCGTTATGGCATGTCTTCCGGATTTTTGGACGGAGACAAATCCGCAGCATGCTACGGTTTTGTCAACGTCCAAAAAGCGTTCACATACTGAATGGAAGACATCCTGATGCATCCTGAACGGATTTCTTTCCATTCGGAATGCATTAGTATAATCTTGATTAGTATCTTTCCGTCCTAGAGCCCAGAGGACGGAACTCTAGGACGGAAACCAAAAACACAAGTGTGAAAGAGCCCTTAAGCTGTTTAACGTTATAAAGTCTGGACTTGACTTATTCTCCACCATTATTCTCCCCTTTATTGCTTCGGAGCCAAACCCTGGGAATCAACGGTTTCCAGGTAGGAGCACCATAACACACACAGAAAGCTATTGGGGCCGCACCACACCACTTGCCATTCCTATACACCTGGGACACGATCGGCCCTGGGGGGTGGCACGCTGCAGATGGTCATTTCGACAAATTGCCATCATCTAGGTCGTTTAGACCCAGCTGTTAGGAGGTGTTGGGAGCAGTGCTTAGGTAAGGGCACGCACATACAGAGCGAACGGACTCCAGATGACCAAGGCAAACCCCCAGTAGAAGTCTCCGGTAGTAGTAGTGGCTCTGGCTGTAACAGTCAATCACGGTGGTAATCCTTATACCAATTCCTCCTCAGGGCCAGCATATGGAGGGATGCACCCTTTCTTCTGTCAGTGCACACCCTAATGTTTTTGCTCCTGCCTAAGCAGAGTATAAATATCTTTGGCTCTTACACTGCCTTGAACAGTGTAGGCTTGGGATAGGCCCAGGAGAGCCAGTTATGTTCGCTGGGGCGAAGCTAAAGGCTCATGGGCACTGGTGCAGGAGTTCAGCTTGAGCGCCCCTTTCCCTCAGTGCTTTGTGGTAAGGGGCCGGGTCCCCGACCCCCTAGCCTTTCCCCTGCCTGAGGTAAAAATTTAAACACCCCCCCCCCCCCATTCCAAATTCCTAACCTAATGTCTTCTCTCCACTGTTAAAGACATAACTGGAAAACATTAGGTACAACGCTACAAAACACAAAGGGTGATACAGTGCCACATCCAGTAATGTCTCCTCGGATGTAGACATTCTCTTTCCTCATCTTCTCTTTTTAGAGAAGACTACCATGATGATTTCTTTCAGCCGTTTCTTGTCTCTGCAGAGTTTGACAAACAGACATCTTAGTTTCCTACTTTTCCATCATCATCCTGTGCCCGCTGTGCTCCCCAATACTATACTTTAGAAAGAGTCCCCCTGAAATTATTAGTTCCACACAGCGGTCTCCCCTGCATTCTTCACTCCTGATCTTCTCTGGGCTACTCTGCTCTGTCACCTGACTGTCTGCAGTATCAGGTCATAATGCGTGCATAAAGTCAAGACCGGCCTTGGGATAAATGGTACCCTTTGCGTAATTTAGTTTTGGCACCTCCCCACTCACCACAATCATAAGAAGAAAAATCACTATATAGACTACACTTACCCTACACACCTAAACTAAATAGACTATACTTACCCTATATACACACACACTATGTAGACTATACTTTCCCTATACACACTATATAGACTACACTAACCGTATACACACAGTATATAAACACACACTATGTAGACTACACTAACAACATATACACCCTATACAGACTACACTTACCCCATATATACCCTATATAGTCTACACTTAGCTCATATACACATTATATTGATTACACTTATCCTATACACACACTATATACACTATAATTACCGTATATATAGACACTATATAGACTACAATTACTCTATAAATACTCTATATAGGCTACACTTGCCCTATACAAACACTATATAGACAAAATTTACCCTATACATACTATATAGATTAGACCCTATACACACACTGCATAGACTACATTTACTCTATACAAACACTATATACACTACACTTGCCCTATACAAACACCATGTAGATTATACACACACTGCATTGACTACATTTACCCTATACAAACACAATGTGGACTACACTTACTCTATACACACTATATAGACTAAACTTACCGTATGCACACTATGTAGAATACACCAACCCTAAACAAATACTATATATACAGTTACTGTATACACACACTATATAGACTATACTAACTCTATACACACTTTATAGGCTACAGCAGGGATGCTCAAGCTGCTGCCCTCCAGCTGTTGTAAAACTTCAACTCCCACTATGCCCTTCTGTAGGCTGATAGCTGTAGGCTGTCCGGGAATGATGGGAGTTGTAGTTTTGCAACAGCTGGAGGGCTGCAGGTTGAGCATGCCTGGGCTACAGTAACCTGATACAAATGCTATATAGACTACACTTTATACACACACACTATATAGACTATACTAACTCTATACACACTATATAGACTACACTAACCCAGGGGTGGACTTAAAATTTAAAGTGGCACTGGAAAAACTAAAAAAAAATGGCGTCATGTTGTAGGCGGGTCCAGATTTACAGAAAGTGGGGCCAACACCAGTAGGCAGGGACAGCAATACCACAGAAGGACAGTACAGTGTGCAGCACAGTATACTGCCCCGGCATAACCAAATACCACAGTGCAGCACAATATACTATCCCAGCAGATTGAGGCAGTATATTGTGCTGCACTGTGGTATTTGGTTCTGCAACAAAACCAAAAACCAATGCGTAGTACAATACACTGCTCCAGCAGAACCAAATACCACAGTGCAGCACAATATACTGTCCCATTTGCAAAAAATACCTCTCCAGAAGCTGCCGCTCTGTGGTGGCCAGTGCCAGCCACCAAATTCTGTCCACTTTCTCCTCCACGTGTCTCTAATTAAGATATGGAGGAGAGGGCTGAGCAGGTGAAACACAGGCAACAGCACAGAGCCAGCCCTACCTTCAGCATGCTACTTGGTCTTTCAGTGCTAACATGCATACAGGAGAATAAAGTATTACATACCTCTTACTGTACATCCAGTGATGTCTCCTCTAATGTAGACATTCTCTCTTATCATCGTTTTGGAGATCATTTGTATCAGACTGCCATGACAACTTCTTTTAGTGGCGTCTTGTCTGATGTAGACATTCTCTTGCCTCATCTTCTCCATTAAGACCAGACAATCATGGTGACTTGTGGCCATCTCTCGTCTCTGCAAAGTTTACCACACAGACATCTTAGAGTCCTCACTTTTCCATCATCCTCCCTACTCTGGTACCACAACAGTATAATCCTGCGGCTTCCCCCAATATTGTTCCCACTGTGCTCCCTAATGCCCCAAATACTGTACTGCAGAAAAAAGTCCTTTCAGTAATAATAATTCCCCCTATACTGCCCCCAGCAAAAACAAAGCTACGGTTGTGCCAGTTGTATTAATAATGCCCCCAACAGTAAATCCAGTAGTAGTAATGCCCCTACATTGCACCCAGTGATAGTAATGCCCCTATTGTTCCATCCAGTAATAATAATTTCCTCTATACAGTGGAGGAAATAATTATTTGACCCCTCACTGATTTTGTAAGTTTGTCCAATGACAAAGAAATGAAAAGTCTCAGAACAGTATCATTTCAATGGTAGGTTTATTGTAACAGTGGCAGATAGCACATCAAAAGGAAAATCGAAAAAATAACTTTAAATAAAAGATAGCAACTGATTTGCATTTCATTGAGTGAAATAAGTATTTGAACCCCTACCAACCATTAAGAGTTCTGGCTCCCACAGAGTGGTTAGACACTTCTACTCAATTAGTCACCCTCATTAAGGACACCTGTCTTAACTAGTCACCTGTATAAAAGACACCTGTCCACAGAATCAATCAATCAAGCAGACTCCAAACTCTCCAACATGGGAAAGACCAAAGAGCTGTCCAAGGATGTCAGAGACAAAATTGTAGACCTGCACAAGGCTGGAATGGGCTACAAAACCATTAGCAAGAAGCTGGGAGAGAAGGTGACAACTGTTGAGTGCGATTGTTCGAAAATGGAAGGAGCACAAAATGACCATCAATCGACCTCGCTCTGGGGCTCCACGCAAGATCTCACCTCGTGGGGTGTCAATGGTTCTGAGAAAGGTGAAAAAGCATCCTAGAACTACAGGGAGGAGTTAGTTAATGACCTCAAATTAGCAGGGACCACAGTCACCAAGAAAACCATTGGAAACACATTACACCGCAATGGATTAAAATCCTGCAGGGCTCGCAAGGTCCCCCTGCTCAGGAAGGCACATGTGCAGGCCCGTCTGAAGTTTGCCAATGAACACCTGAATGATTCAGAGAGTGACTGGGAGAAGGTGCTGTGGTCTGATGAGACCAAAATAGAGCTCTTTGGCATTAACTCAACTCGCTGTGTTTGGAGGAAGAAAAATGCTGCCTATGACCCCCAAAACACCGTCCCCACCGTCAAGCATGGGGGTGGAAACATTTTGCTTTAGGGGTGTTTTTCTGCTAAGGGCACAGGACAACTTATTCGCATTAACGGGAAAATGGGCGGAGCCATGTATCGTGAAATCCTGAGCGACAACCTCCTTCCCTCTGCCAGGAAACTGAAAATGGGTCGTGGATGGGTGTTCCAGCACGACAATGACCCAAAACATACAGCAAAGGCAACAAAGGAGTGGCTCAAGAAGAAGCACATTAAGGTCATGGAGTGGCCTAGTCAGTCTCCGGACCTTAATCCAATCGAAAACCTATGGAGGGAGCTCAAGCTCAGAGTTGCACAGAGACAGCCTCGAAACCTTAGGGATTTAGAGATGATCTGCAAGAGGAGTGGACCAACATTCCTCCTAAAATGTGCGCAAACTTGGTCATCAATTACAAGAAACGTTTGACCTCTGTGCTTGCAAACAAGGGTTTTTCCACCAAGTATTAAGTCTTTTTTTGTTAGAGAGTTCAAATACTTATTTCACTCAATGAAATGCAAATCAGTTGCTATCTTTTATTTAAAGTTATTTTTTCGATTTTCCTTTTGATGTGCTATCTGCCACTGTTACAATAAACCTACCATTAAAATGATACTGTTCTGAGACTTTTCATTTCTTTGTCATTGGACAAACTTACAAAATCAGTGAGGGGTCAAATAATTATTTCCTCCACTGTATATACCTCCTATTCTGCCCCAGGAATAATAATGCCTTAAGCAATAAAAATGTCCCCAGTATTAATAATGCCACCTATAGTGCCCATTATAGTGCCTCTGGTAATTATGATGCCCCAACAGTGTCCCCAGTAATAAAAATTCCCCCCTCCTGTGCCTCTAGTAATAATAATCCCCCCCCCACCTGCCCCCATTAATGTCCCGTTCCCTGCCTCATTCTGTCATGTAGGCTGCAGACATCTCCTGCATTTTACCCTACATGCTATTTTACATGCTACATAGACTACACTTAGGCCTCATGCACACGACAGTGAAAAAAAACCTCCGTTAAAAACGGACACACTGTCAGTTTTTCATGGCCATTTTGCATCAGTGTGTGCATCCATTTTCTGTCCATGTGTCCGTTTTTAATGTACATTTTGCATCCGTTTTGCATCAGTTTTCATGTCCGTTAAACGGACATGAAAAGCAGTGAATTTGATTGGCAGTTATTTCTAGACCCACCCTCCTCATTGATACACTTCATAGTGATGCAAAAGTTAACTTGTTTAATATCATAAATTAAAGAGTTTCCAAACTTTTACTATTTGTGGTACTGAGAATGTGCATCCACCTCAGGCGGACAGAAAAATCCTGAAATCAACAAACAGCAGGTGGCGCTATACAGACATATTTTGTTGAATCATTGAGGGCGGGAACCATTAAGACCAGCATTTTAGACGCCAGTCTTAATAAGGCCCTGCGCTGGTGGAGGATCCGCTGTAGTTATGAATGGGTGTCTGCCTCTCCATAACTTTAGCCAATCTAGCGACACTTCTAAATGTAAGACAGCTTACTAGCTGTCTTACATTTAGACCGATTTTCTACACCTAAAACAGGCGTAGAAAATGATGATTTTTCCTGCCCACAATTTTAGACCTGGCGTGAGCGTGGTGAAGTGAAAGAGGCACAATTATCTGTTGCGTCGCCATCTGCACCGGAAATACGTCTAAGGCCTCTTTCACACTTGCGTTGTGTGAATCCGGCGTGCACTTCCGGCGACAGAAGTGCACGCCGGATCCGGCACAACGCAAGTGAACTGAAAGCATTTGAAGACTGATCAGTCTTCCAAATGCTTTCAGTGTTACTATGGCAGCCAGGACGCTACTAGCGTCCTGGTTGCCATAGTAGCAGTGGGGAGCGGGGGAGCGGCATACTTACATTCCGCGCGGCTCCCGGGGCGCTCCTGAATGACGTCAGGGCGCCCCAATGCAGAGATCACGTAATCGCATGGATCACGTGATCTCTGCATTGGCGCCCTGACGTCATCCTGAGCGCCCGGAGCCAGCTGAATGGGCATGCCGCTCCCACTACTGTTACTATGGCAACCAGGACTTTAGCGTCCTGGCTGCCATAGTAACCATTGACAAAAGCTAAACGTCGGATCCGCCGATGCGCGGAAGCGACGTTTAGCTAAAGGCCGGATCCGGACTAATGCCTTTTAATGGGCATTAATTCCGGATCCGTCCTTCCGACATGCTTTCAGGATTTTTGGCCGAGCAAAAGCGCAGCATGCTGCGGTATTTGCTGCGGCCAAAAACTTTCCTATCCTGAACGGAGGACATCCTGATGCATCCTGAACGGATTTCTCTCCATTCAGGATGCATTGGGATAATCCTGATCAGTAGCTTTCCGTCCTAGAGACCAGAGGACGGATCTCTAGGACGGAAAGCTAAAACGCTAGTGTGAAAGGGCCCTAATATAGGTGGATATCAGAATAGTAAATGACCACCTAAATGTTTAAAGATATGCAATTCCAAAATAATTCCGAACCAGGTGCTGGATTGAAAAAAGTAGGAAATATAACAGATTTTTTTCAACACTAAACAGAATAAAACTGTCACCAAAACTGCAGCTAAGGAAACTATAAGTCCATCAAATGGGCAGAGGTGGAAAGCAACCCTGGGGTGTCTTGTGATCCTTCTTGGCCACCTTGGCTGGAACACAAAGAGGATGTGGATGGTTGTCCTTGTCCACTATTGCCGGAGGAGGATGGCTGTGACCAATGCCCATACTGACTTTGTTGAGGAGGAGGTTGGGCATACAGGCCTGGTCCAGATAGAGATGGACCATGAGGATTTCCTTGAAAAAGAGATGATGGTACGTTACGGGGCCACAAATGGTAGTCCTGATTGTAATGGAGGGGTGTTGCTTCCGCCCCGCCCCCTATACTGTGTGCGTGGTACAGAAGATCCAGGTGGAAAAAGGGCCTCATCTTGCTGAATACGCCACATATTCACAGCACGCAGTATGGGAGAGGGATCATGAGGTGGTAAAAATGCCTCCAGTACAGTAGCAACTACCATTTGGGCCCGATAACGTACCACCTCTGGGACCCGCCTTAAAAGGGGTACCAGAGATCTTAAGAAGGCCTCTTCATATCCTTCAGAAGAGGACTTTTCAAGATAATTTAGCACCCGCTCATGAATTTGGGCCCTGGTAGCATCCTCAACCATAGCAGAAGGTGGTAGTCGACGCTTACGACGCGTTGAGGCATAAGGCACAGCGATGGCAGGAGACGTTGTAGCACTTTCATCACGTGAGCTGGTGAGGTGCTCTTCAACAGCATGCTCCTGTGTAGGATGTGGCAGCAGACATTGTTCACCCGCAACTTCCTCTGACTCTTCCTCCAGTGGGATTTCTGATGGCAAATCCTGTAAATTGTCACTTGTCCTGTGCGTAGAAACAAAAAATCCAAGTTATTGATATCCTCACACTATTAATTTATAAGGAAAGAATATACTTACTGTCGTGTATCCATCACACGCTTTAAAAACTCTAATTGCCTTGCAAATGTATAAGGCCTCTTTTTGCTGGGTGCATCTCCGCTCCTTCCCTTTTCCTTTAAATGCTTTTAAACTGATCTCGGCAGGATGCCCATCTTGATTTCAGATCTTTCACTACAGCAAAAATCAAAAGATTTTCTAAATTAAAAAAATTCAAAAAGGGGACTTTATACCATGAAAGTGCAAAAAATTGACTGCTATACTTACCTATATGTTCTCTGGCCTTATCATCTTTGGATAAAATAGAGGGAAACATCTGGCCTGCAATGTCCGCCCATGCTGTATCTTTCTTATAGCGATCGTGATACTGATCCAAATTGATATCCCAAATTTCTGGATGGTCTTGGACCAGTGTGATGAGACGCTCAACATCAATGTACAAAGGCATGATGATGATGCTATGGAGAGCATTACAAAGCAAGTTTAAATTTTATCCAAAATGATTTTAAAAATAAGTCAAAACTACTGCAGGTGTGCTAAGAGGCATAATAGTATGTGTATAGGGGCGAAAAGAGGGAGAAATAGTGTGTGTGGGCAAGGGCGCATAACTATAGTGTGGTAGTACCAAAGGCACCAGAGAACACGGTAGCAGTAGATCATGGAAAAGGCAAGTAAAGGTCTATAATTTTAACATATTTGTTAAAGGGGTTGTGCACTTTTTTAAACTGATGATCTATCCTCTGGATAGATCATCAGCATCTGATCGGCGGGGACTGACACCCAGGACTCCCGCCAATCAGCCGCTTGAGAAGGCAGCGGCGCTTCAGGAGTGCCGCGGCCTTCTCACATTTACTGCCGTTCCAGTGACGTCACGACTTGTATCAATTGGCCTGGGCGCGGCTAAGCTCCATTGAAGTGAACAGACCTTATCCACGCCCAGGCCAGTTGATACAAGTGGTGACTTCACTGGGTCGGCAGTAAAGAGTGAGAAGGCCACGGCGCTCCTGGAGCACCGCTACCTTCTCAAACAGCTGATCGGTGAGGGTCCCGGGGTCAGACCCCGCCGATCAGATGCTGATGATCTATCCAGAGGATAGATCATCAGTTTAAAAAAGTGCACAACCCCTTTAAATTGTTATTTCATTTTTCACAGATCTGCTTATGGACTGCGACGTATTCGCTGGATTGCATGAACGCTTCATGTGTAAATTGATTGCATAAAATAGTCAAAAAGGGCTGTAGTTGGGGTGTGTTTTTTAAATAATTTTTTTTTCCATTGTATGTTTTATTTTTCATTTAATCACTGAGTTATTGTCTGCCAGCAGTGTTATTCTACCCCAGAGCTGACATTAATTCCCCCTTCATTACCCCGGTACCCAAAGCCCCAGGGGTGCCGGGAAGAGCAGGGTTGCCGTCAGGGGTGGAATCATTTTATATCATGGTTCTGCTCTTGAGGCGGCCGAGGGCTGGTATTTTTAGGGTGAGAAGGACCAAGAACTGTTGGCCTTCTCATCCTGATAATGTCAATTCCAAGCTGTTGCTTAAAGGGGTTATCCAAAACTATAAACTGTCCCACCCCATATGCTGGGCCCCTCACACAGAATATACTTATTCTGCTCCCTGCGCCGCTTCTGGTTCCCTGCACCGCCACTGCTGCTTCTCCCCATGTGCCGATGAAACAACCAGTGTGGGGGAAGGGGGAGCAGCCACTGGCAGACTGGAATGGGCACGACTCTCCCTTGCAATACCCACGATGCTAGGGAGGCTGGTTCCCGTCTCCCATTTCCTTCTTCCCCCCACTCCCACAATTGATGTTTCATCGGCACAGGGGGAGAAGCAGCAGCGGTGGTGTAGGGACCTGGAGTGGTGTGGGAAGCGGGTTAAGTATATTCCATGTGAGGGGCCCAGATATATGGGGGAGCAGTTCATAGTTTTGGATAACCCCTTTAAACCTAGGCTGGTTATAAAAAAGGGGCGATTCTATGTAATTTTTTTTTTTTTTAATTTGGGTTACAAATAAGTGGGGCTCCACTATTTTCATATTTTCGAAAGAGAAAGGAAGCAAGCTTCCATCTCCGTACATTAAAATGCATGCGCACCGCGGATGCATGAGTTATCACCGAAGTCTTGTCCCAAATCTCCCTGGCACATGCATCGCTCCTGTTCTCTGCATGGCTGCCGCTGCATCTCCCCACTACATGGATCAAAACATCCAGCAACGAGGGAGTAGCCAATAGCGGCTGGAAATGATGCGAGGGAGGCTCGTCCCTGTCGTGGCCTCCTAGGTAAATTCAGCGGCGGCCATGCAGTCATCAGGAATGATATGAGTGCTGGAGAGCAGATAAATACCATACAAGGGGACCTGGCATTTGGGGGATTTTATACATTGGACAACCCCTTTAAATAATCAATTTCTGAATCTATTTAAAGACTTTGGTGATAACTCATTACACATCTGCACAGCATATGCATTTTTATGCTGTACAGATAAGGGAGCTTGCTTTTAACCACCCAAATTAAAAAAAATGACATAGGGTCCCCCTATTTTCATAACCAGCCAAAGTTTAACCAACAGCTGGGGGCTGACATTATCAGGATGAGAAGGTCCATGGTTCTTGGCTCCTTCTCGCCCTAAAAATACCAGCCCGCAGCCGCCTCAAGAGCAGAACCATGATATAAAATGGTTCCACCCCTGACGGCAACTCGGCTCTTCCCGGCACCCCTGGGGCTTTGGGTACCGGGGTAATGGATGGGGATTTAATATCAGCTGTGGGGTGGAAAAACACCACTGGCTGACAATAAGTCCCAGTGATAGTTATGGAAGCGTCTGTTAGATACCTCCATTACTACCACTGCAATTAAATGGGAAAAAAAAAAAAATCCAACAATGAAAAAAATCTTTATTTAAATAAATACGCCCCAACTACAGCCCTCTTTGACCATTTTATTCAATAAACTCCATATGACTCTTTCGTGTAGTCCAGCGAATCCATCGTAGTCCAAAAGCAGATCTGTTAAAAATGAAAAAAAAAAAAATTAACATTGCTCTTGAAAAATAGTTATTCCCCCTGCTAACTATAATAGGAGCAGAGGGGAAGAGCTACAGCACAGCATGGCAGTGCACGGCCAGAGATCGCTGGACTAAAAAGTCCTGCATGTCCGACTTTTTAGTCCAGCGGTCTACGTGCTGCGCCGTAGCTCTGCCGCCTACCCTATTATAGTTAATGGCGACGGAGCGGCAGCACGGCAGTGCACGGGCACTTGCGGTAGGACGGATCCGGCAGGCTATTCAGCCTGCAAGATCCGCCATGCCGCAAGTGCCCGTGCACTGCCGTGCTGCCACACCACCCCTTTAACTATAATAGGAGCAGAGGGAAGAGCTACGGCACAGCGTGCCAGTGCACGGCCAGAGATCGCTGGACTAAAAAGTCCTGCATGTCCGACTTTTTAGTCAAGCGATCTACGTGCTGCGCCGTAGCTCTGCCGCCTACCCCCATTATAGTTAATGGCGGCGGAGCGGCAGCACGGCAGTGCACGGGCACTAGCGGTAGGACGGATCCGGCAGGCTATTCAGCCTGCAAGATCCGCCATGCCGCAAGTGCCCGTGCACTGTCGTGCTGCCGCTCCGACGCCATTAAGTATAATAGGAGCAGAGGGGAAGAGCTACGGCGCAGCACGGCAGAGATCGCTGGACTAAAAAGTCCTGCATGTCTGACTTTTTAGTCCAGCGATCTCTGCCATGCTGCGCCTACTTTTTGGCTCCCCACAATAATCATGGCCCCCATGGTGCCCATAATGTCCTCCATAGTACCCCTAACTAACTACCCCTAACCACCCGACCCCCACCCCCCAAAAAAAAAATAAAAAAAAATTCCTACTCTTTGGGGGACATTATTTAAGTTGTGGTTATCTTAAATAATGCCCCCATAATGTAGGAACATTTTTTTAAAACCTTTAATAATGTTCCCTAATGTCCCCCAACTTTTTTTAAATAATGCCCCATCGTGTCCCAAAGTAAAACAATAAAAACCTCACCTTATCCACTTGCTCGCGCTGCGGTCTCTTCTCTCTTCACAGAACTGTGCGTGATGACGTCACCGCGCACCCCGCGTGGTGACGTCACCACGCAGAACGCAGGTCCTTCGGCAGGTCCTCAAAGAAGAGAGGCTGCCGCAACACAAGGGAACATGGTGAATGCTTTGGGGGGGCATTATTTAAACTATGGGAGCTTTATACGGGGGTTTAAACTAGGGGGTCTGAGGCTTTTTTTTTGCTGCAATGTACCCGTTTTTAACGGCCGTGAGACGGGTGCCCTTCCTGTCAAACGGCCGTTAAAAACGGTCCCATTGATTTCAATGGGTCCGCACGGCCGTGGAAACGGCCAGAAATAGGACATGTCCTATTTTTGGACGGACGCTATTCACTGGCCGTTAAAAACGGCCATGTGAATAGCACCATAGACTTACATTGGTGCTAAAAATGGCCGTGTGACGGCCGTTACTTAGACGGCCGTCACACGGCCATTTTTCACTGTCGTGTGCATGAGGCCTTATAATATAGTGATGGGCATAAATTTTCGAATGGCGAATTTTAATAGCGAATATCGCCACTTTGAGAATTCGCGAATATTTAGAATATAGTGATATATTCGTAATTTTCGAATATTCTAGATTTTTTTTTCATCTAAACCCATGAATGATCCCTCCCTGCTTCTTGCTTGTGGGCCAATGAGAAGGCTGCAATGTCTTTGTCTGAGCTTAGCAACATCCCTAGCAACCAATAGAAAAGTTGCCTACCCCTTACTATATAAGAACCTCCCCAGCAGCCATTGTATGCAGTATTTTGCAAATCTGAGAGAGAAAGCAGTGTTATTGCTGTGCTTTCTGCTGTCTTGTGTCATTACATTAGATAGTTAGTTAGTTAGTTAGTTAGTAAGTTAGTTAGCTTATATATAATACAGATAGTTAGTGGGAGATAGTCAGTGTAGGTTAGACGGTGAGATAGTATAGCTGAAGTTCTGCTGTCCATACATACGGGCTACATACCAGTGATTTGTAAAGTGGTAGGACTATGTTCTCATCACGGGCATCTATGCCCCTTTTGATGCAACACATTATCTTATTGGCCTTGGCAGCAGCTGCCTGACACTGGTTTTTACAGCTTAGTTTGCTGTTCACTAAAATTCCTAGGTCCTTTTCCATGTCAGTGTTACCCAGTGTTTTACCATTTAGTATGTACGGGTGACTTGCATTATTACTTCCCATGTGCATAACCTTACATTTGTCAGTGTTAGACCTCATCTGCCACTTCTCTGCCTAAGCCTCCACTCTATCCAGATCCCTCTGTAGCAGTATACTGTCCTCTTCCTTGTCAATTACTTTACACAGTTTAGTGTCATCTGCAAAAATTGATATTTTACTGTGCAAGCCTTCTACAAGATCATTATTAAATATATTAAAGAAGATAGGGCCCAGTACTGTCCCCTGAGGTACTCCACTAGTGACATTGACCCAATCTAAGTGTGTACCATTAATAACCACCCTCTGTTTTCTATTACTGAGCCAGTTACTTACCCACATACAGACATTTTCTCCCAGTCCGAGCATCCTCATTTTATATACTAACCTTTTATGTGGTACAGTGTCAAATGCTTTGGAGAAGTCCAGATATACGACATCCATTGATTCGCCGCTGTCAAGTCTAGAACTTACCTCCTCATAGAAACTGATTAAATTAGTTTGACATGACCCATTTCTCACGAAGCCATGCTGATATGGCGTTATTTGCTTATTTTCATTGAGGTGCTCCAACATAGCATCTCTTAGAAAACCTTCAAACAGTTTACCCACAACGGATTTTAAACTTCCCGGCCTCTAGTTTCTAGGCTCTGTTTTTGGACCCTTTTTAAATATTGGCACCACAGGGCCATAAAGACCAGATTACTAAAGTGTTGCAGCTCGAGTCAGTGTATTTAAAGGGCTTCTGTCACCCCCACTGATGTAATTTTCACTAGCTGACATTAGCTACTTGCTAATGTCAGCTGAGTTCAAACATATGTTTCCTAACTTTTTTCCTGTTTTCTATCTTCTAAAAACTTACTTTTGTGATATGCAAATTATCTTCGCTACCAGCAAGTTAGGCGGGTACTTGCTGGTAGCCGCCATCTTCATGGCCTTGGAACGCCCCTCTTCTTTTTGATAGACAGGGCCAGCGCGCTCTCCTCCTCTCGCTGGCCCTGTCTGCAGCTGCAATCCCGCGCCTGCGCCGTGATCGGTCTTTAGTCGGCGCAGGCGCTCTGAGTGAAGGACGCTCGCTTAGGCGCTCCGTCCTCAGTGCGCCTGCGCCGATGACATCAGAGCTACACCCGGAAGAAAAGACGCCGGCATCGCCTGCTCCTTACCAGGGCGCGGGATTGCAGCTGCAGACAGGGCCAGCGAGAGGAGGAGAGCGCGCTGGCCCTGTCTATCAAAAGAAGAGGGGGCGTTCCAAGGCCATGAAGATGCGGCGGCTACCAGCAAGTACCCACCCAACTTGCTGGTAGCGAAGATAATTTGCATATCACAAAAGTAAGTTTTTTAGAAGATAGAAAACAGGAAAAAAGTTAGGAAACATATGTTTGAACTCAGCTGACATTAGCAAGTAGCTAATGTCAGCTAGTGAAAATTACATCAGTGGGGGTGACAGAAGCCCTTTAAATGTAATTTAGCCTCTATTTCTGAAAAGTTTCTGCCAGGATTTGAACTCACAACCTTCTACATAAGAGGCAAGGCCCTTAACCACTTATCTATAAAGCTGAATGATAAACTATGTCAGAAAAATCTCATAGTAGTTTGTCATGTGGTAAGTATTTCTATACAGCAGAAGTATCATTTTATATTTCACTGCAGGTTAACATGTAGCTGTAGAGCGTAGTGGTTAAGGTTCTTGGCTCTAATGTAGAAGGTTGTGAGTTCAAATCTAGTTCTGACACGTTTCTGCCTGGATTTGAACTCACAACCTTCTACATTAGTGCCTCAGTGGGACCCGGCACAGAGCACGGGGTGCCTGGTATAATTCTTGGGTTCTCCCACCGACTTCCATTGTGCTTTGTAGAGCACCCGAGCATCCCAAAGTGTTCTACCCAAGCACTTTGGTGCTTGATCAACACTAGTGATCATATCTCTGGGCTCTACAGGCAGTGTTTTCCTCCACATGTTTTTTTTTTGCTCTGATATGCATTGTGAGCTGCGAGACCTTATATACACAGGGCTGAATCTTTTCAAATCATGTGCAATCAACTGAATCTACCACAGGTGGACTCCAATCATGGTTTAGAAACATCTCAAAGATGATCAAGGGAAATGGGAGGCCCCAGAGCTAAATTTTAAGTGTCATAGCAAAGGGTCTGAATACTTACTTTTATGCAAAATTTTAGTTTTTCCTTTTTAATATATTTGTAAATGTAATTCTCACTGAGGGGGATTGACTGCAGATTGATGGAGAAAAACTTTTTAATTTTAGCACTAGGCCACAGCATAACAAAACATGAAAAAAATGAAAGGTTCAGAAGACTTTCCAAATGCACTGTATATCTTCTGTGTACATTCCGTTCATTCATTCACCTGTACATGCTTTATCTTTGGGGTCCGAGTACTGAGGAGTAAGGGCATCGCTAGGCCTTTTTATCCGGGGCATGCGCCCTGAATCAAACTGCCACTGCCCCGAACCTAGGGACCAGCAGTAATTGTGGCACCTCCGCTCTGCTCAGTGGCGGCGGGGCATCCGAGCACCTAGATCCCTGCCCCGCCGCCTGTCACCGCCATAGGCTTCAGGGTTAGTAAAAGCCCGGCGCAGGCATGCGCGATGATGTCATCACGCACACCCGTCGCAGGCGTGCGTGATGATGTCATCACGCATCATAACGTTATGTGCCGGGGAGCAGGGCTTTGCTGTACGTGCCTGCCAGACACAGGTAATTTTTTTGTGTGTGTACGAGCGCCAACTTTGGGGAGCATATTACTGCAGGGACAGTGGGGGCAAATGATTACATGGGGGCACATTAGCTAGAAGGATGAACTTAGAGAATTGGGCCATATTCATTGGGGCTTGTGCCTCGGATCTTTTTCGACCCTAGTAACGCCCCTGCTGAGGAGTTAGAAGGGATCGCACAGTGTGCTGTCACTCCTTGCTGCTGAAGAGCTCAGTAAAAAGTCTATGATTGTTTTGAATTCTTTTTCATCAGTGAAGAGAGACAGCACTCTGTGTGAGCCCTTATAACTCCTTGTTTTAGCAATGGCTGTGGGTCTCAGCACTTAGACCCTCACTGATCAAACCATTTGTCACTATGACATAAAAGTTTTTTTTTTTTTTAAGTACAGGTACACTTTAAAGTTCAGAGCTTTAAGAGCTATGCATTAGACTTCACAGGTTGTTCTCTAAAACTGCAGTTTAAAAACAAGTAATAACACAGTAACCTATTACAGCAGGAAATGAATAAAGAATTCCGCCATAATTATTAGCAGCAGCAGCGAGCGCATTACCAGAGCACACAGAACACTGCAGCTTATATGCATATTGTACTTTATTATACACAAGGCTTTCACATTAAACAATCCCTTTTGAAGGATATTTTTGAAAAGTGCCCGAGGAAGCCGGCAGTTCACTGGCGAAATGTGTTACATGTTTTATTGTTTTACATGTCAGTGTTTCAATAAATATTTTATACACACCTCTGCTGCATTTTCCTCTACCTACGTAGAAGTAGATATCCGAGGATATTTTAACAACGTTCTCCCACTACTTGCTGTAGACAAATTATTTTTAATCAAGGTATTGAAAAGTCTAGAACTGTATGCATTAACAGGGTATTCTGGCACAATAAATAAAAAGTTTGGACATGGTCTGCAAATGGTTAAAAAAAATGGAACTAAGGCCTCATGCACACGACCGTTTTTTTATGCTGTCCGCAAAAAGGGGTTCCGTTGTTCAGTGATCCGTGTCCGTTTTTGCCTTCCGTTGTGTTTCCGTGTGTCTTCCGTTTTTTTTGCGGACATGACCCAAAAGATTTTACCAAAAGACAGGCTGACAATGTTTCCCAAGTGCCTGCCAAGGGATCCGCAAAAAAAACGGACACGGAACACGGATGACACACGGATGGCCATCCGCATTTTTCACGGACCCATTGACTTGAATGGGTCCGTGAACCGTTTTTCACGGACAAGAATAGGACAGGTTATATTTTTTTGACGGACTGGAATCACGGACCACGGACGCGGAGGACAAACGGTGCATTTGCCGAGGTTTCCACGGACCCATTGAAAACCAATGGGTCCGCAGAAAATCACAAAAAACGGACACGGAATCAAACAACGGTCGTGTGCATGAGGCCTCATACTCACTTCACCGATCTCCTGCCATTCCAATGGTGCCCAAGTCTCTGCTGTTCTTTACTGCCTGATCCTGTTGTCAACACAGTAGGAAATGGCTGGGAGTGCTGGTCAGCCAACAACTGGATGCAGTTGATCACCCGCCTCATTAAGTGATTGGCTGACCAACAATATCAGCCATTTTCAAACGTGTTGAGAACAGGACATGGAGCACAGCTGGGACCAATGCAATGGCGGAACAGTTGTAGCGTGGGATCGTGGAGGCGAGTATAAGCTTCCTTACATTTTTTAAACATTTGTAAGACATGCCCAATCTTTTTATTGTGCTGGAATACCCATTTAAAAATGTGTTAGGTTTTCTTTCTGTACTGCTCTTTTTTTTTTGTCAACTTTTTCCCCAAATCACAAAAAGCATTGATAAATGTGCAATAAAACTTTGTGATAAATGCAAAAAAAGAGCGACAAATTTGCCTGTGTAAACAATGAAGGGGTCACTATACTCAGAGGAACGCAGCCACCACTTCTTTGTGTAGATCAGTAGTGGTCCCAAAGGATGGACTTGCAACACTGTGGTATTCTTAGGAGTTGACCAACCTGCTGCACTCCAGCTGCTGTGAAACTACAACTCCTGACATCCATTATTCATTTCTATTGAAGTTCTGAGAACAGCTGAGCAAATTGGCATGTTGGGAGTTGTAGTTTTACAACTGGATTGCTGCAGTTACTTGACCCCTGGGATAGGCCTTGAAGTGTTCAAGTGTTTACTCACACATTATGGTTATAGGAGATAAGTGAAGTTTTCAAAAATTCGATTCAGACAGTTCACCAAATTTTTAAAAGAAATTTGCTTTGTTAAACCATTAAATCAGCTATATCCCGGGGTGCAGGGAGAGTGTATCTTGGTGTACAGCACTGTGCATTGCAGTAACATGCATAGTTAGACCTTTCTGGTAGTGAAACTGTTACTGTGCATCAGTATGACAGGAAGGTCTCATACAGTATGTGGACGTGCGCATCATTGTGCAGGCCACCCTAGCTAAATCAAAAGAAAAGCATACAGAGGTATTGAGTGGGATTGAGCGAACCCGAACGGCAAAGTTCGGGTTCTTTCCAAACTTTGCGAGTTCGGGTTCCCGGACCCGAACCTGGACTTTTTCACTGGGGTTTGGTGTTCGGGTGATTTTATTATTTTTTATTATAACATGGTTATAACGGAAAATAAGAGCATTCTTAAGACAGAATCCTAAATAAAATGGCCATTAAGGGGTTAAAAATAATTAAAAAAAAAACTCACCTCATCCACTTGATCGCATAGCCGGAATCCTCTTCTTTTTTATTTCTGCAGGACCTGCAAAAGGACCTGCGGTGACGTCCTCGCAGGTCCTGCTGAATGAAGCTAGAAGGACCTGCGGTGACATCATCACACTCACTACGTGGTGAGCGCGGTGATGTCATCGCAAGTCCTTTTGCAGGTCCTGTAGAAAAAAAAAAGAGGATACCGGCTGAAGTTTGGGTCCCCATTGACTTTAATGGGGTCCGGGTTCGGGGTCAAGTTCGGGTCCCGAACCCGAACATTCACCTGAAGTTCGGCCGAACCCGGCAAACCCGAACTTCCATGGGTTCGCTCATCCCTAGTTATTTGTAAAAGAAAAAAAAAACACATTGTGCGCCCCTGCAAGACCTTTTTTTCCAATGACTTGTTTAGTGGAACAAAACTAGGAAATGGAGGCAGTGCCAATAAAGTAGTGGGAAAAAAAAGGTTCTTTTAAGCCAAGTTGTGGCAGTGCAAACACATGCTTTTGAATCACATCTGTTAGCTGTAAAATAATTAATTTGGTCAGCTACGGGTCAAAAACACAGAATAGGTGTAGATGTGCTCATCCACTTGATAGAAGGTTCTTCTATCTTCATTCAGCAGGACCTGCGATGATTTCACCGCAGGTCCTTTTGCAGGTCCTGAAGAAAGAAGAGGATACAGGCTGCGCGATCAAGTGGATGAGGTAAGTTTTTTTTTTAATTATTTTTAACCCCTCAATGGCCATGAATGGGATGAACTGAACAGCTATAGGGTGCAACCACATATTGTTTTTTTCTTGGGTATTATTTGGTTGGGAAAGAAAGCATCTACAGTGTTCCACTACTACAATACTGGCACACTGCAAAAGGATTAAAAATGTGCTCCTATGCGAGATATGTATTTAATGTATTTTTGGTGCATAAGGTGATAGGTCGTTCATTACTATTACTATGGGCGTAGCTATAGGGGGTGCAGAGGTAGCAGTACCTACCGGGCCCAGGAGCCTGAGGGGCCCAAAGACCCTTGTGCCGCATAAGAAGACACACAAAGCACTGAGGGAAGGGGGCCCAAGCTGAATTCTTGCACCAGGGCCCATGAGCCGTTAGCTACGCCACTGACTATCACTAAAAGAAGTTGTTGTTACCCCACTATAGGAGTGCTTAGAATTCAGTGCAGAGAGATGGTGTCTTGATGGAGAGGAGAGGAGATACTTAAAAGGCAGCCCTGCATAAGACCAGCCAGTGAGAAGCAAAGAAAAAAGAACAGACATTTTGAAAGTCATTCTAGTGTTGAGGGGCGAGTGTGTACTGAGCTGGGCAGGGGTTTTCCAAGTCGACCCCTGGCAGAAGAGGAAGACTCTCCTGGTATCCTATAGAGCTCCAAGCAAGATTTGGGTGGAGGCACTGCGTCATAGTGAGGTGAGAACCGCCATACACCCCGCCTATTAAGGGCTGCCCAAAGGGGTGTTACAAACAAAAACTTTTATTGTGACCCTGATCCAGAACCATCTCAATTACTGTAACTCATTACTATTTGTCATCCCCTTTCCAAACCTTCCCCTCCAATCTATCCTTAATCCAGCAGCCAGGCTCATCTATCTGTCTAACTGCTACTCCAATGCTTCTGCCCTATGTCATTGCACTGGTTGCCCATACAGTACAGAATCCAATTTAAACGGCCCATTCTCACCCACAAAGCTCTCCACAGTGCTGCACCCCCTACATCTCTTCCCTCATCTCTGTCAACCACCCTACCATGTTTTATGCTCTGCAAATAATTTCCGACTAATATCCATCATAATTCAAACCTCTCACTCTCGTCTTCAAGACTTCTCCTGAACTGCAACAGTTCTCTGGAATGCCCTACCCCAAGTAATTAGGTTAATTCACAAAATACAGAGTTTTAGGTGCTTCCTAAAAACACATCTTCGAAATTTGATAGATTGTCAAATAGCCACACCCACAGGCACTCAAATGCACTACAGATATTGCCTGGTGACTGTCTTAAGCAGCTTTATATCTACTCCCCTTTTTTATTATATCATTTAAGGTGCTTTCACACCTACGTTTTTGCTTGCGGTTTTCTACACTTTTGTGTTTTAGGCTACTTAGGTCACATTAGCGTTTTTTTTTGGATCTGTCATGGGTCTGCAAAAATAATACAACCGCATGCATCCATCAATGGATCCCGTTGTATTATGTCTTCTATAGTTATGATCCGTCTTGAACACCATTGAAAGTCAATGGGGGATGGATCCGTTTTTCTATTGTGCCAAATTGTGTCAGAGAAAACGGATCCGTCCCCATTGACTAAAATTGTGTGTCAGGACGGATCCGTTTGGCTCTGCTTCGTCAGGCAGACAGCAAAACGCTGCAGGGAGGAAGCCGGCAGCTGGCGAGCGTCCTTCCCTCACTGCGTCTGCGCCGAATACTTAACCGGACGACACAGGCGCGGCTGACACGGCTAGCAGGAGGAGACCAATTTTGGTCTGGCCCTGTCAATCAAGAGTAGAAGGGAGTGGAAAGAGGTGGACGAACAGAGCCTCTAGGAGCAGGTGCAACTTCCCTGCGGCCCCCAGAGCCAGAGTTTGCGGCCCCTGTCCTCCTGGACAGAAACACAGTTGATCGTGCGATCAGCTGTGTTTCTGCCCGCAGCAACGCACAAGAGAGCTTACAGCTCCTGCTCTGTAGCAGGAGCAGGACAGCCGGGGGAGCGTGGAGAAGGCAGAAGCAGTTGATCAGCGCTTCTGCCTTCTCCTCAGATACGTAGGCAGCGCGCTGTGCATTGTAGACCCGGCTTGGGGGCAGGGGAGTGCAGAGCTGCAGGGTTAGGACTCAGAGACCCTGATCAGCTCTGCCTGTGTACAACGCCCCCACAGCAGGCTGGTTTCCTCTGTAAGTGGGGCTCCTATGGATGCCCCAGTTACAGTGGAAATAATAAAAAAAAGAAAAAGTCTGTGGCCCCAAAGGTCTTTCAGTGACCGTTTGGGACAAATTATGTGGAAAAAATATATTAAAATTTTTTAAAAATATTAAAAAAATTTAAAACAAAAAAATATAATAAAACACAAAATATGATGTGGCAAATAAAATAGAGAATTATAAAAAAAAAATACTAATAAAATAAAAGTGTTCACTGTCTTTTTGTGATCCCTTGAGGGACACATTATGTGGCAAAAATATATAAAAAAAAAAAATAAAATAAAAAAAATAAAAAAAATTCAAATAAAAAGGAAAAAAAGTGCAAAATATTGTACCCCAACAGTCTTTTTATGACCTCTTGTGGGACATATATTATGGCAGAAATATATTTAAATAATAAGTAATAACCCCCCCCTCCCCCCAAAAAAAAAGAAAAGAAATAAAATATTAATAAAATACAAATAAAAGTAAAAAATAAGGCCTAATGCACCCGAGCATATTTTCTTTCCGTGTCCATTCCATTTTTTTGGGATCATATACAAAACCATTCATTTCAATGGGTCCGCAAAAAAAATGGAAGTTACTTTGTGTGCATTCCATTTCCGTATGTCCGAATTTCCGTTCCGCAAAAAAATAGAACATCATCTATTATTGTTCGCATTACGGACAAGGATAGGGCTGTTCTATTAGTGGCCAGCTATTCTGTTCTGCAAAATACAAAATGCACATGGATGTCATCCGTATTTTTTGAGGACCGCAAAATACATACAGTCGTGTGCATGAGGTCTAAAAAGGAAAAAGTTTAAAATTAACAAAAAGTGTCAGTGTCCCCCAAAGGTCTTTTTATGACCTCTTGGGGGATATTATTTGTAGCAGAAATACCTGTATATAGAAAAATGCAGGCTGCGCACAGCGTGAGGGCGCTCTTTGACCTCATGCTGTGCACGTCAGATCAGAGCACAGCCAATGGAGGATGTGAAGGAAGAGGATTGCGATGTAGGTGAGGAGCGCAGCATCCAGGGCATTGCTGTGAGGGTGGGTGCTCATCCGCTGAGGCTGATGTGAGGCAGGGGGCTGATTTGAACTAGAAGGGTGATCTGAGGCATTGGCCAACCTCTGCAGTTTAGGAAAACGCTCATTTATGAATAGGAGGCAGGAAGGAAATGTCACCACGTTTCCTGTAAAAATGACTTTTAACACATTCCCGCAGCATGGCCCCTGAAACAGAGGATTCATACTTACCTTCCTTAGGCCGCCCTGGCCCCCTCTGCCTCCATCTTCTGGTTCCTGCACTTTGACACCTGTCAGCGCATGGTCATGGTCACATACACGACTCCAGTCAATGACTGACCACAGCAGTGACACGCTGCTTGTGGCCACATCACCGCTGAAGCCAGTGACTGGCTGGAGAGGTACAAGTGACTATGGCCATGCACTGCTAAGTAAAAACAGCGTAGGGAGTAGGTATAAGGCCCCTTTGCAGACGAGCATTTGTCACAGAGTGAGTCTGCAACGCAGCACCCGGCCTAAACTTCCAGCACTGCCGGGGTCACTTAGCATTATATTGATTTATGATGCTATGTAACCCTTACAGTTCTGGAATGTATTGGATAACGCTGGCAGCATTATGTCAGTGTTATCCAATACATTCCAGAACTGTAAGGGTTACATAGCATCATAAATAAATATAATGCCATGTGACCCCCGGCAGCGCTGGGAGTTCCGGCCGGGTGCTGCGTTATAGATTCGCTCTGTGACAAATGCTCGTCTGCAAGGGGCCTAAGGCCCCTTTCACACGGGCGAGCTTTCCGCGCGGGTGCAATGCGTGAGGAGGACGCATTGCACCCGCACTGAATCCGGACCCATTCATTTCTATGGGGCTGTGCACATGAGCGGTGATTTTCACGCATCACTTCTGCGTTGCGTGAAAATCGCAGCATGCTCTATATTGTGCATTTTTCACGCAACACAGGCCCCATAGAAGTGAATGGGGCTGTGGGAAAATCGCAAGCATCCGCAAGCAAGTGCGGATGCAGTGCGATTTTCCCGCATGGTTGCTTAGCAACTGGACCAGATCTTTATTATTTTCCCTTAAAACATGGTTATAAGGGGAAATAATAGCATTCTTAATAAAGAATACATAGTAAAATGAAGAGGAAGGGGTTAAAAATAATAAAAGTTAACTTACCTTAGCCACTTGATCGCGTAGTTGCGATCTGTCTTCTCTTTTCCAGCATCATCTAACAACTAAAGGACCTGTGATGATGTCACATCACATGGTCCAATCACATGGTCCATCTTACCATGGTGATGGACCATGTGATTGGACCATGTGATGTGATGTCATCACAGGTCCTTTCGTTTTTAGTTGATGCTGGGAAAGAGAGGACAGATCGCAACTACGCAATCAAGTGGCTAAGGTAAGTTAACTTTTATTATTTTTAACCCCTTCCACTTCATTTTACTATGCATTCTTTATTAAGAATGCTATTATTTCCCCTTATAACCATGTTATAAGGGAAAATAATAAATTCTCCAGAAGACCGGAAACCGGACTTCAGTGATGATGATGGCGATTTTTCTCACGGCGTGTGCAAACGCATTACAAACGTTTGCACCCGTGCGGGAAAATCGCGCATATTCCCGCAACGCACCCGCCTCTTATCCGGGCGTCAAACATGAAGTGAATGGGGCTGCGGGAAAATCGCAAGCATCCGCAAGCAAGTGATTTTCCCGCATGGTTGCTTAGCAACGGGACCCGATCTCTATTATTTTCCCTTATAACATGGTTATAAGGGGAAATAATAGCATTCTTAATAAAGAATGCATTGTAAAATAAAGTGGAAGGGGTTAAAAATTACCTTAGCCACTTGATCGCGTAGTCGCGATCTCTCCTCTCTTTCCTGCATCAGCTAAGATCTAAAGGACCTGTGATGACGTCAAATCACATGGTCCAATCACATGGTCCATGCTACCATGGTGCTGGACCATGTGATTGGACCATGTGATGTGACGTCATCACAGGTCCTTTAGATCTTAGCTGATGCTGGG
This sequence comes from Bufotes viridis, assembly GCA_033119425.1. Classification (NCBI taxonomy): domain Eukaryota; kingdom Metazoa; phylum Chordata; class Amphibia; order Anura; family Bufonidae; genus Bufotes; species Bufotes viridis. The sequence continues at coordinate 97,043,010 of CM065589.1, forward strand.
AAAGAGAGGTGAGATCGCAACTACGCGATCAAGTGGCTAAGGTAAGTTAACTTTTATTATTTTTAACCCCTTCCACTTCATTTTACTATGCATTCTTTATTAAGAATTCTATTATTTCCCCTTATAACCATGTTATAAGGGAAAATAATCATTTCTCCAGAAAACCCGCAACCGGACTTCAGTGATGAAGTCCGGCTTTGGGTTGGGTACCAAACATGGCGATTTTTCTCACGCGCGTGCAAAACGCATATTCCCGCAACGCACCCGCCTCTTATCCGGGCGTCAAACATGACGCCCGTGTGAAAGAGGCCAAACTCTTCAGTTTCAGGGGCCATGCTCAATTACTGGGAACAAGTGTTCATAGGAACGCTCATTCATGATAAGTGGCGGTATAATCGCGCCGCACATCTCTCTGTGTTATCGGGGATGTGCTACTGATAATTAATTTAACTAAATGAAGGAGAAATGACTGCAATAGCGATCATTCCTCCTCAGTCACTTTACATTGGCCTGTGTAATAGGCTGATGCAAATGAGCACCAATCAACATATTTTTCTTTTTTTGCGGCCCCTTGAAATAAAGCGTTGTGACAAAAAAAAGACCAAAAAAGGTTGTGCACCCCTGTCCTAGAGGCTAATTAGCATATAATAAAAGTTATAATTGCACAAAAACGGGGGCACACTGAAAAAAAAGAATAGAGTTAAATTCAGGTGACATTTGCACATGTATAATGTCAGCCTGTTTAATAGGGAAAAGTGTGGTGACAAAAACCCTTTAACCACTTCAGCCCCCCTAGCTTAAACACCCTTAATGACCAGGCCACTTTTTACAATTCTGCGCTACACTACTTTAACTGTTTGTAGCTCCGTCATGCAACTTACCACACAAATGAATTTTACCTCCTTTTCTTCTCACTAATAGAGCTTTCATTTGGTGGTATTTCATTGCTGCTGACATTTTTACTTTTTTTGCTATTAATCATAAATTAACGATTTTTTTGCAAAAAAATGACATTTTTCACTTTCTGTCACAAAATTTTTCAAAGAAAACTACTTTTCAATATAATTTTTCTCTAAATTTATTGTACTACATGTCTTTGATAAAAAAAATGCAGTAAGTGTATATTTATTGGTTTGCGCAAAAGTTATAGCATTTACAAACTATGGTGCAAAAAAGCAAATTTCCGCACTTTGACTTTCTGAGCACCTATCATGTTTCCTGAGGCACTACAATGCCCAGACAGTAGAAACACCCCACAAATGACACCATTTCGGAAAGTAGACACCCCAAGGTATTCGCTGATGGGCATAGTGAGTTCATGGAAGTTTTTATTTTTGCCACAAGTGAGCGGAAATGAAAATTTATTTATTTTTTTACAAATTCTCATATTCCACTAACTTGTGACAAAAATAAAATTTTACATAAACTCACCATACCCCTCACAGAATACCTTAGGGTGTCTTCTTTCAAAATGGGGTCACTTATGGGTAATTGTACTGCCCTGGCATTTTAGGGGCCCCTAAAGCGTGAGAATCCAAATGCGTAAAAATGCCCTGTAAAATCCTAAAAGTACTCATTGGAATTGGGGCCCCTTTGCGCACCTAAGCTGCAAAAACTGGCACACATGTGGTATCGCCGTACTCGGGAGAAGTAGGGCAATGTGTTTTAGGGTGTATTTTTACATATACCCATACTTTTTGTGAACAATATCTCGGTAAATCACAACTTTTTCCATTTTTATACAAAGTTGTCCATTTACCGAGATATTTCTCTCACCAGCATGGGTATATGTAAAAATACACCCCAAAACACATTGCCCTGCTTCTCCTGAGTACAGCGATGCCACATGTGTGACAGTTTTGCAGCCAAGATCGCAAAGGGGCCCCAAATCCAATGAGTACCTTTAGGATTTCACAGGACATTTTTACGCATTTGGATTCCAAACTACTTCTCTCGCTTTAGGGGCCCCTAAAATGCCAGGACAGTATAAATACCACACAAATGACACCATTTCGGAAAGAAGACACCCTAAGGTATTCACTGAGGGGCATAGTGAGTTCATGGAAGTTTTTATTTTTGGCACAAGTTAGTGTAAATTGGATTTTTTTTTTTATTTTTTTTTACAAAGTCTCATATTCCACTAACTTGTGACAAAAAATAAACTTTACATGAACTTGCCATACACCTCACAGAATACCTTGGGGTGTCTTCTTTCTAAAATGGGGTCACTTGTGTGGTATTTTTACTATCCTGGCATTTTAGGGGCACCCAAACGTCAGAAGCAGTTTGGAATCCAAATGCGTAAAAATGTTCTGTGAAATCCTGAAAGTACTCTTTGGAATTTGGGCCCCTTTGCGCACCTTGGTTGAAAAAAGTGGCACACATGTGGTATCGCCGTACTCGGGAGAAGTAGGGCAATGTGTTTTGGGGTGTATTTTTACATATACCCATACTTTTTGTGAAAAATATCTCGGTAAATCACAACTTTTTCCATTTTTTATACAAAGTTGTCCATTTACCGAGATATTTCTCTCACCCAGCATGGGTAAATGTAAAAATACACCACAAAACACATTGCCCTACTTCTCCCGAGTACGGAGATACCACATGTGTGCCACTTTTTTCAACCAAGGTGCGCAAAGGGGCCCAAATTCAATGAGTACTTTCAGGATTTCACAGAACATTTTACGCATTTGGATTCCAAACTGCTTCTGACGTTTAGGTGCCCCTAAAATGCCAGGATAGTAAAAATACCACACAAGTGACCCCATTTCGGAAATAAGACACCCTAAGGTATTCACTGAGGGGCATAGTGAGTTCATGGAAGTTTTTATTTTTGGCACAAGTTAGTGGAAATTGGATTTTTATTTTTTTATTTTTTTACAAAGTCTCATATTCCACTAACTTGTGACAAAAATAAACTTTTACATGAACTCACCATACCCCTCACAGAATACCTTGGGGTGTCTTCTTTCCAAAATGGGGTCACTTGTGGGGTAATTGTACTGTCCTGGCATTTTAGGGGCCCCTAAAGCGTGAGAATCCAAATGCGTAAAAATGCCCTGTGAAAATCCTAAAGGTACTCATTGGAATTGGGGCCCCTTGCGCACCTAAGCTGCAAAAAGTGTCACACATTTGGTATCGCCGTACTCGGGAGAAGTAGGGCAATGTGTTTTGGGGTGTATTTGTACATATACCCATACTGGGTGAGAGAAATATCTCTGTAAATTGACAACTTTGTATAAAAAAATGGAAAAAGTTGTGATTTACAGAGATTTTTCACACAAAGTATGGGTATATGTAAAAATACACCCCAAAACACATTGCCCTACTTCTTCTGAGTACGGCGATACTAAATGTGTGCCACTTTGTGCAGCAAAGATGCGCAAAGGGGCCCCAATTCCAATGAGTACCTTTTAGGAGGGCATTTTTTCGCATTTTTCTTCTCACGCTTTAGGGCCCTAAAATGCAAGGGCAGTATAAATACCCCACATGTGACCCCATTTGGGAAAGAAGACACCCCAAGGTATTCCGTGAGGGGCATGGCGAGTTCATAGAAAATTTTTTTTTTTTGGCACAAGTTAGTGGAAATTGATTTTTGTTTTTTTCTCACAAAGTCTCCCTTTCCGCTAACTTATGACAAAAATTCAATATTTCATGGACTCAATATGCCCCTCAGCGAATACCTTAGGGTGTCTTCTTTCCAAAATGGTGTCATTTGTGGGGCGTTTGTACTGCCTTGGCATTTGAGGGTCTCCGCAATCATTACATGTATGGCCAGCATTAGGAGTTTCTGCTATTCTCCTTATATGGAGCATACGGGTAATGAGATTTCTCTGGGCTGAAAGAAAAAATGAACGGCACAGATTTCCTCATTCGCATCGATCGATGTGGATGAAAAAATCTCTGCCAAAAAATATGCAAGAAAAAAAGAGGGGCCTGGCGATTGCCAGGACATAGGAGCTCCGCCCAAACATCCATACCCACTCAGCTCCTATGTCCTGGCAAACATGATTTCTCCATTCACATCGATCAATCGATCGGTGTGGAGGAAGACATCTTTGCCAGATTTTTGATACAAAGTGTTTGCCAAAGCATATGAACTCCAACACCTCTCCTCAGCTCAAATGCCAGGGCAAACATACCTGTCCTGCAGAGGAGAAATCTCGTCTTGCAGCGCCGCATACACCGACTTCACGTGTCTTCTGACAGCAGCGCAATGCTTCTCTCAGAATGCACATCAGTGCTGCGGCGTTTTCATCGGTTGGTCCGTTGGTCTGTTGGTATACCTGGAAAATAAAGGGTGGTTAGGGGAAAAAAAAAAAAAAGAAGAAAAAACAGGCAGCAGGCACATGACTTGAACGTTGCAAACATTATAAAACATGAATAAAACCTGAACATGAAAAAAAAACTGAACTTTTAAAACCTGAACTAACTCAAGATTTTATTTTTCTTGCTACCTGTTTAATTTTTTTCTTTTTTAACCATATCACTCTTTATTTTCCTTGCAGAAACATCTCCTTTCCCATGGGACAATGTGTAAAGTGTAAATCACACAGAGATGGTGAGAAGTACATTATGCACTTTATCCCAAGTGAAAGGAGGCGTTTCTACCGTTTCACACTTCTGCAGTAGCACAGCAGCACCGTACCCTATGTGTTAGGGTCTCTCAAAACCTAGTATCCTGAGAGACCCTCGAGCCTGATTATAAAAACTACCTGTGTCGTGCATTCCCTATCCTAAGTGTACCTGGGTGTGGTACTTCCGGAAACACTCCCTAGGCATAGGGCAGGGCGGTCAGGACAGTCAGGACAGAAATAACGGGTGTCACGCCTTATTCCACTCCTGCTACAGACACGACATTTTTCGGGGTGACGGTTGGGTTGAGGTACCAGGAACGGCACTGGGAAGTGCCGCTCGTGTAGACGGCTAACTACACTGGTGGATGGGGCCACGGAACCTCCTGGATACAGGAGGTTCTCGATGATCTCTTCCTGAAATTTGAGGAAGGATCCTGTTCTCCCAGCCTTACTGTAGAGAACGTAACTATTATAGGCAGCCAATTGAATCAGATATACAGACACCTTCTTATACCAGCGTCTGGTGCGTCGGGAAATTAAATATGGGGCCAACATCTGATCGTTGAAGTCCACCCCTCCCATGTGGAGATTATAGTCGTGGACGGAGAGGGGCTTTTCAACGACACTGGTTGCCCGTTCAATTTGGACTGTCGTGTCTGCGTGAATGGAGGAGAGCATGTAAGCGTCACGCTTGTCTCTCCATTTCACCGCGAGCAGTTCTTCGTTACACAGTGCAGCCCTCTGCCCCCTTGCAGAGTCGGGTGGTAACGAGCCGTTGGGGAAGCCCGGCGACTAGGTCGCACGGTGCCACAGCAGCCAATGCGTTCTAGGAACAAATGCTTGAAGAGGGCCACACTTGTGTAAAAGTTGTCCACGTAAAGATGGTACCCCTTGCCGAATAAGGGTGACACCAAGTCCCAGACTGTCTTCCCACTGCTCCCCAGGTAGTCAGGGCAACCGACCGGCTCCAGGGTCTGATCTTTTCCCTCATAGATCCGAAATTTGTGTGTATAGCCTGTGGCCCTTTCACAGAGCTTATACAATTTGACCCCATACCGGGCGCGCTTGCTTGGGATGTACTGTTTGAAGCCAAGGCGCCCGGTAAAATGTATTAGGGACTCGTCTACGCAGATGTTTTGTGCGGGGGTATACAAATCTGCAAATTTCTGGTTGAAATGGTCTATGAGGGGCCGAATTTTGTGGAGCCGGTCAAAAGCTGGGTGGCCTCTGGGACGGGAGGTGGTGTTGTCACTAAAGTGCAGGAAGCGCAGGATGGTCTCAAAACGTGTCCTGGACATGGCAGCAGAGAACATGGGCATATGATGAATTGGGTTCGTGGACCAATATGAACGCAATTCATGTTTTTGTAATGCCCATGTTGAGGAGAAGGCCCAAAAAGTTCTAAATTCGGAAACTTGGACTGGTTTCCACCGGAAAGGCTGGGCATAAAAGCTTCCCGGGTTAGCGGTAATAAATTGTGTGGCATACCGGTTTGTTTCTGCCACTACTAAGTCAAAGAGCTCCGCAGTGAAGAACAGCTCAAAAAACCTAGTGCCGATCCGATTTGAGCCGTCTCCACCCGAACTCCTGACTGGGCGGTGAAAGGGGGAACTAATGGTGCGGCTGAAGATGGGGACTGCCAATCAGGATTTGCCAGCACCTCAGGGACTCTAGGGGCTCTACGGGCCTGTCTGCGCGGTGGCTGCGGCGGGGAATTACTGCACGTGCCACCGTACCAGCTTCAACTGCCCTTCTGGTGCTCGCTACTTCACCATGTGTTACGGCAGTGCTGGTAGAAAGGTCCAGGACGGGCTGCGCTGCTGGTGTATGCCTCACCACGTAATCCGGCAGCGCCAGCCCCACTCTGCTGCCCTTGAGCGGATCCTGCGCAGCCTGCGGTCTAGCAACACGGGGCCGGGTACGCCTGGTGCTATCAGGGACCTCAACCTCCTCGTCCGAACTTTGAGTCAGAGAGCCACTGCTTTCTACAGGTTGGTATTCTGACCCGCTAGATTCGTCAGATGAGGGTTCCCATTCCTCATCCGACTGGGTCAGAATCCTGTAGGCCTCTTCAGGAGAATACCCCTTGTTTGCCATTTGGGATACTAAATTTAGGGGTATTCCCTGAGACTACCAAGAAAAAAGCAAGCCTGTCTTACAAATGGGAGTGTAGCGAAGTACAGAAGCCGCTGCGATTGATAAAAAATATCAAAACTGATTTTTATCGCCGCAGCGCTTGTGAAGGATTGTGCAGTGATACAAAAAAAAAAATTTTTGTCACTGCGGCGGGGCGGCGTGGGTGAACGCAGGTGTGGGCGACCGATCCAGGTCTGATCGGGCAAACACTGCGTTTGGGGTGGAGGGCGAACTAAAGTGACACTAATACTAATATAGATCTGACTGTGATCAGTTCTGATCACTTACAGATACTATAAAAGTATAAATGCTGATTAGCGCTACGCTAAACAGCGATCCAGTGACTGCGGTGCGGTGGGCTGGGCGCTAACGCTAACTACCTAACAAAGGGGCCTAAACTAAGCTAAGCCTAACAGTCAATCCAAGTGAAAAAAAAAAAGTGACAGTTCACAAAAGTGACACTGATCACTTTTTCACTTTCACTATGTACTGACAGGGGGTGATCAAGGGGTTAATTAGGGTGATGGGGGTGATCAGGGCCTAATATGTACTGATTGGTGCACTTACTTGGGATCTGTGCTCTGTGCTGGGTCCAACCGATGAAAAGGACCCAGCACATGGCACAGATCCCTTATAAACTACATTTATTTGTAAATACATTGTAGATCACCATTTTCTATAGGTGATTTTAAAAATCACCAGCCTGCCAGCGATGATCATTGGCTGGCAGGCTGGTGACTCACCTCCCCCGAGTCCAGCGGTGCGTTCCATGTGCGTTCCACTGGATGCTGTAGCGCGTCTTCTCGCGTCTCGCGAGAGGACGCACGGATGCGTCCAGGAGGAATAAACCTGCCGCCGCCAGGACGCATCCGTGCGTTCGGCGGTCGGGGACAGGTTAAATGACCAAAATAGCCACACCTGGGGAAAGAAGGTGCCGCAAGCACCAGAAGCAACACGTCATTTGATACAAAAGTTTTTTTGATTTTTTTGGGCGATTGATTTTTTGAGGGATGAGATGATGGTTTGATTGGTGCTATTTTGGGGTGCATATGACTTTTTGGTCGCTCGGTATTACACTTTTTGTGATGTTAGGTTTTTTGACCCCATTTTTATTTTTTTACGGTGTTCACCTGAGGGGTTAGGTCACGTGATATTTTTATACATCAGATTGTTACAGATGTGGCAAAACCTAATATGTATTTTTTTTCACTTTTAACACAATAGAAGCATTTTTGAAACAAAAAAAAATCATGTTTTATTATCTCCATATTCTGACAACCATAGTTTTTTTTTATTTTTTTCCCGATTGTTTTATGTAGGGGCTCATTAGCGGAATGAGGTGACTGTTTGATTGGTACTATTTTTGGGGGCATACACCTTTTTGATCGCTTGGTGTTGCACTTTTTGTGATGTAAGGTGACAAAAGAATTATTGTTTTAGCACAGTTTTTTATTTTATTTTTTCTAAGGCATTCAGGTGAGGGGGTGGATCATGTGAGATTTTTATAGAGCCAGTCACTACGGATGCGGCAATACCCAATATACCAATATGTCCCAATATGTCAATTCTATGTGTTTTATTTTGGGAAATTTAATTTTTTTTTTTTAATGGAAACTTTTTTTTATTATGAAAACACTTTACTTTTTTTTTTTTGTCTCACTCAACTTCTTGGGTCTGATTCCCTCTGCAATGTATTACAATGCAACCTGTATTGTAATACATTACATGTCAGCTTGTATGCTGACAGCCTGCCTCTGAGACCCAGCCTAAGGGAAGGATCTCATAGACTTCCGTAGAAGTCAAGCACTGATGTGTATGGAAGGCATCAGGCTTGTCTTCTCTGCCATCGGGTCCCCGCCACTGCAGCGCGGGTACCTGATGGAGATGCGGAGGGCACCCATACCCTCCGCATGCCGCGGTCAGCTTTGACCACGGCACACAAGTGTTAATATGCCTGCATCCGTGTTTTCACCGCCGCCGATGTATGCAGCAGGGGCCCGGCTGTCAGTGACTAGTCCTGAAGTGAAAATGGAAAAAGTGGGCTACAGCAGCATGTCCAAAATGAATCTTCTTTTATTCAAAACTCCATAGCAAAGTGTACAGAAAATCCAACGTTTCAGCTAGGTATAGCCTTTGTCAAGCATATGACATATACTTGACAAAGGCTATATCTAGCCAAAACGATGCATTTTCTGTACACTTTGCTATGGAGTTTTGAATAAAAGAAGATTCATTTTGGACATGATTTAGCCCACTTTTTCCATTGTCTTCGTTTTGACCGCCTTGGATCTGGGGTCTTTTGGCTCGGCTGCTGCATTCCATCGCTACAGCTCTGCGAGGCCTATTGTGTGCTGCTCTTGCCTTTTGTTTTTCCGCTAGTTTTGAAGTGACGTCCACCAGCGCCGTACATGTATGGCAGGGGTCTTTAAGGGGTTAATAGTTAAAATCACCTTTGTAAACAATGTATGATAGTA